>CM070039.1:27174776-27221173 GCA_036250615.1 Ptychadena robeensis
ATGGGGGTGATATTCCAGGTGTGCTCTTTGAAGATGTCCAAATTTGCATATGAATGTCCCACGCCCCCCGCGGGGGGGCCGCAGGACATTCATATGCAAATTGGGCTGGGATTTGTTCAGCTGCGAGGATCTGAGCTGGACGGTTCCCTCTCGTCAGCTGCAATACTGCATAAGCAAGTGCAGGACGAGGTGGTGCCGTCAGAAGCACTAGGAAGGTTAAACAACATTTATTTTGGCATTGCAACATAGTTTTAGGGTATTGATATCCTTTGTGTATAAAAAAAAGGAATTAGGTAAAAGGTCACCTTGGCTATATCTACTGCGGTGATGGCCAGCTGATGGCCCTTTGTTACCTACTAAGCAGTAATGTTGAAATTTTATTGCGTAAATTGCCACTTCAATATACGAAGATCTCGAATATAGTGTTATATCATCGTAATCTTGAATATTAAAGGAAGTACCATGCATTGAGTTGACAATAAGTGCCGATTTTCGCAATGAACTACTTCTATGAATGTTGTGTCATGTTGTGATTACACTGCAGCTGCTATTTCACATTCTGCCACTAGATGTCGCCGTGACAACATATTGTATTCGCAATATGCATATGTACAAGTGCAGATTTTTGCAATAAAGGTAATAATGACTGGAGATCAAGAAATGTCAAATTTCAAGAACTTACTGCTAATTTTATGCAACAAATTTTAGATTTTTAGCAAAAACTAATTTTGCCTATGCTAACATCACTACTAAGCAGCTCTTGCGCCTCCACAGGCTGTAGTCAGGGTTCAGCTCATTTTATTTTTGGTTTGTTTATATCGTTTTCAATAATTATGCCCCAATTATCGACAATGTCCTCTCCCCAAGACTCTAACCACAGGTCTGCTGCAATATTCTGTAGCGTACCCATATACTCTATCTATGGTAGTTAGCCCAATGTGACTATTTGTTGTGGCATTGAATTCACTATCACAAGAGCCACACGTATGGCCCTATATCAAGTTTGTCCCCACCATAGGAATATTGGCATGGAATGGGATCTACTTTGAGGCTCTACTGCAGAGAGGTTCTAGCATTGTCTGGATCCATACTTTGGTTGAATTCATGTGGCCCGATTCAGGGAGGTTGACAGAGGACAGAAAACCTGAAACCGCCACCTCACCAATATGTGCAGTGGTTGCACACTGTGCTTGGGGGGGTGGTTGTGAGATATTGACAACTACCTCCATGTTACCCTAATGGGCCACCATCTAAAAATGCCTTAGATCCTGTTCCCTGGGTGGTGGTGGCCTTCTGGTGGCCGGTCGGTAAATTGGTAGTTTTCAACTGACCCCGTGGATTAGCTCTAACTTTCATTTATTTTGGACACATTTTTATGCAATTCTTAGACACATATGATGACCATGAATTAGCATGCAATTAAATCTGTTACATAGCTTCATGGAACAACATTTGGCTAAGAAATTGTCTCATTATAAGAGCTATGTGGGCTCAAATGACTTCCTGAGAGTGCTAGCTGCGTGGGTGCCATGCCAGTCTTCTGAGCTCAGCTGAATGAAGTCAGAGTGTGGTCAGTATTCCCGTCTCATGTCTTAGACTCAAGGCAACTGACACTGAAGGATTTTCATGGCTGCCAAACAATGGGCATTTTGTAAAGGAGGTCAGCAGTGGTCAAGGTCCTCAAATGAACCATCTACCTTTCTACATAACTGCAGGTTTCATAATGTAAGGTCATCATGCATTAGCTACAGAGCAGAGAATTACAAGGGCACATGTTTGAGAGTTTAAAATGCTTTCAAATCCCATTACTAAAATGGCATTATTAGAATATTTTCAATTGGTTCTCCTATTATTAACGTCTTTGCTCAGACACTTTTACAAGGTGAAATCTTTTTATTTTTACCTTATTATTTCAAACTGCAAATCTGGAAACAAAGGGGTCAGAAAAGCCTCCAGATATCTAGCATTTCCATAAGGGAAAACAGGGATGTTTTTCCCGCTATGCCAAATATGCATGTGCATAGGACCCCAGGAGGTCCCCAACGCCCTCCCTCACATGCATCTCCAGCGCTTTCCCTCCCTGACAAGGGTGCCCTCCCTGTGCAGAGATGACTAGAGATGGTCGAATTTTTTGACTTGCTTACTTTGTGAGCTGATTGCAAAGCCTCTGAACATGGTATCATCACCAAAATTGCTGGAGATGTAACGAAGGGTTGTGGGAATATTATATTTAAAAAATTTATTATATTATTTATATTTAATAAGAAAAAGTTTTCCTCTAGCACATGTAGTTTTTGTATCAATTAAGTTAAACGCTATGCTAATGGACCACCACCCAATTCTGGGGAATTCCTTATATCTTGTTCCTTAGGTTGTGGTTTTGATATAAATTAAGTTCAAAGTCCAAATTTGGAAAGTTGAAATTCCTTTGAACTTTTATGCAAAAACTTGTGTTAGAGCAGGGGTAGGCAAAGTGCGGCTCGCGAGCCACATGTGGCTCTTTAGCCCCTTCAGGCTGGCTCAGTGGCGTAGGGACTTGTCTACCTGTTCTGTATTATTTTTCATTCATGTCTGCCCGTCCAACTCCCAACAGCAAAACCCCACGCCATCACCAACAACCCCTAAATATGCCTATAAGGGGGGCTTTGTGATTACCTGTAAGGGGGAGCTCTGTGGCTACTAATAAGTGGGGGCTTTCTGTTTACCATTAAGGGAGGGGCTGCATGGCTACCTTCAAAGGGGGTCTGGCAACCTAAATGGAGTGGGTTTTGTGGCGATAAATAAGCAGCGGCTCTTTGTCTACCATTAAGGGAGGGGCTGTATGACTACCTACAGGGGGCTTTTAGGGGGTGTCACTGATGAACCGTGAGGTCGGCCAGCCTCTCTGTGTTAATCATAGTTGTGTCGAATCTGTGTGTGTTTAATATCATAGTTGTATCAAATCGGTAGGAATATGAGAGATATGTCCCTGCCACTGAGGCCCTTTTCATGTGTAAATAGGAAAGGAGAAATCTAGGAGGGTCGACTTTCAGAGGTGATGGCTGTAATTAGATCTCGTAGAAGTGTCACTTCTTCACCCAGGGATAGCTGGGGGTGGTGCCCTATTGTCTGTTAGATAAGATCAGATGAGGCTTAAGCCTCCTTACACATGGTCTCACAAAGGACCATAAAATCACACTTATACCATACCCGGCGCCGACTGTCTGTTATAATTTTACTGGATATCATACCTTATACAGTTATGAAACTTAGATCAGTGTGTTCGTCTGACCCAGCCGGACACCCTGATATGAAATATGTACTTCTGGCATAGACGGGCTCAAAGTTATAACCTTTCTTCATGACTGGATATTACATTTCATTAATGTTTGGTATTAATGTGACCGATAATTTCTGGGGAGTTTGGATTTGCCATTATCATCTGTGTACCACGGCCATGGGCCAAAATATGGATTGTGTCATATTTTGGGACATCGTTTCCCTCCAAAAGTGTAATGGGGGGGCCGGATCTTAAAACCCGCCCAGTATGGTTCATCTTTAAAAACCAAAGCAAGCATGATCTACTCAGTCCTCCATTTTAACATTACCGGAAACCACACCAGCTGAGGACCACATGGCTGGTGGCCATTTCATATTGGACTTATAATTTTTGGACTGATTGATCTTGGACTTTTCACTACAAACGGACACTCTTCCTCAGCAACCTTAAGTATAATTTCTTCTGTTTTTCCCTTTTATATTATCCTGGCATACACTCTCTTTAATTGTTGATTTTAATAATTATTGTATATTTTAATAATTCGTATTGCATAAAATAAATGACTCTTAAGTCATTTCTCTCAGCCTCATACCTGCTTTGAATACCGCAGAACACTTCCCTAGCTTTCTGAAGAGTCGCTACCCAGACGTTTATAGTGCTAATCAGAACGGGTTTCCCTTTTCCCGATTTAAATGGGATGGTGGCAGTAATACCAAAATATTGTGTTATTTCTGGTCCTGTAATTTTGCACGCTCCCCTTTGTGGTCGGACTGTGGTCCAATCCCGGCAGTTGCGACGCACTGATTGTACTGACCAAGTTCGACTGTCTGTGTGTTGAAATTGATCGGGAGGTCTCTGCGGTCTGTCCACTAGGGGGATTTGTGACAGGGGGGGTCTGGCTACCTACAAGGGGGCGCTCTGTCTACCTATTTAGGGGGGGCTTTGTGGCTACAATTTAGCAGGGGCTCTTTGTCTACCATCAAGGGAGGAGCTCAATGGCTACCTACAGGGGGCTACAAATAAGCGGGGGCTCTCTGTATACCATTAAGGGGGGGGGCTCTATGGCTACCTACAGGGGGCTTTTGAGCTACCTTTAAGAGGGGGGGGTCTGGCTACCTACAAAGGGGTGCTCTGTCTACCTATATGGAGGGGAGTTTGTCGCTACAAATAACCGGAGGCTCTGAGTCTACGATCAAGGGAGGGGCTCGGGCTCTATGGTTAGCTTTAAGGGGGGCTTTGTGACTAAAATAACAACATGCAAACCTGACTTTCCGACATGCAAAGCCCAAACTTTCCTGAAAGAGATGCAAAACCATTGTTCACAGGGGTTGTCAGTCATTTTTTTTTTATAATATTGTTATTAAGTATGACATAAAGTTTTAAGCTGAACTAAGACTTATGTAGTTTATTAAGTTAATTTTAGAGAAGGTTTTTAGGGAAAGAACACGTAATTTTTACAGCTCAAACCCCCTCCGGCTCTCAACATGTATTTCATGCGCTACACCGTTGCGATTTGGCTCTTTGGTCGAAAAAGTTTGCCTACCACTGTGTTAGAGCAATACTTTTTTTTTGTAGTATACCCCCAACCCTTCTCTCATCTCCAGCAACTTAAGTGATATTACCATGTTCAGGGGCCTTGCAATTAACTCGAAATCATTGTATTTTTTTTTTAAATTGGACCATCTCTAGATCTGAACAGCGCGAGCTGCCGATGGTGCCAATGGAGGTGGGGGAAGGGGCGGGGGAAGGAGAAGAAGGAAAGGAACACCGCTCCTCCTCCTTTTTCTTCTCATTCCCCCTCCAGCAACCCCAAGAATCTGCATAGGGCCCCCAATAGGCTAGAACCAGCACTGAGGAGAACAATGGCAGCCTCTATCTGCCATTACACATTGCCATTTCCTTTAAAACGAATTTATTGATATTTCTGCTGTTGATGTCGCTCATTAGCCAGTGTTCTCCTTTAAATATCTCATTCTGTACGCCTGTACGTTTAGCTAATGTTCTCCCCTGGAATTGGGAAATCTCCCCAGGGTTGCTGAGCTCTCAGAATCCATCAGGACCCCAGCAAGCCAACACATCATATGCCAGATACATAATCGCTAATGTCTGGGCTTCATTCCCTCACTGTGGATGTGATTAATTGAGCAATTCCTGAAAGACATAATTGGTTTGCGTCCATGAAAACCTCATCCACAGAACAGGGCCAGATGTTTGCTTATAATACAGAGAAGCTTGAATTCAGATAAATGGATTCTTCGTAATCGAAGTCTTCAAGCACAAGACACTTAAATGTTTGAGAAAGAAAAAAAGCGAGCGTGACATGGATTTTATATCTTTTTGTCTTTTTTTATGTCAACAAACTCTTCGCTGTTTGTTTGGTAGGATCTCCGAAAGAGACTTTGTAGATGTTAATTGGCAATTTCATTCCAAAACAGGCTTACTGGCAGCACATCTACAAGGTTTCACATCCATTGTAAATATCCCATTGGATCCTCTTTACTTAGCTGGGATATAAGCTGCCACCTGGTGCCTACAGTGTTGACTCTACAATGGCTCCCAAATGTATTAATCAAGGTTTCAGATGAATCCGAGATCATTTTACATGTCCTATTTAGCAACCCTGAGCCCGATGGTACACCATTTTCTGCATGCCATGCTTTTCTTAATAGAATAAAGCCGTGCTCATTACTTTCAGAATGCAAGAAGCAACATTCATTCTATACAATCCACAAATTACTGCATATAGGGATTGATAGACTGCATATAGGGATTGATAATTAGTGTACATTTTGTACCAGTGCTAATAGGGATAGATGATACTGAGAGTAAACTCTCATGTAAAAATCAAGTACATACACTTAAGCTGGCTATACACCTTTAGATCTCTCGGTCAGATATCCTTTAGATCTACCAACAACTATGTAGTGCCGGGTCCTCTGCGATTGAACACAGGTAGACTTGTTTGTTTAGAAAGTCCCTCATATTACATGGTTTTGGTAAAACAAAAGGAGATCTAAAGGAAATCTGACAGAGAAATCTAAAGGTGTATGGGCGCCCTTACTTGTATTAGTTTCATGTGTTTTTTTGCACATTCTACATTCATTATTATTTATAAGGCACCTTAACCTCCTAGGCGCTTTTATGTGCCTCACTGTGCACCACAGGCGATTGTGGCGAGGCATATAAAATGCTTAAATCCATTCCCTACTTGGACCCACAAGTCCTGAAAAACGACATGGGGTTTCCTGTATGACGGCACAACAATATCAGGTATTTTATCAGTTAAAATGTCTTTAATGTGGAGACCATATGTAATACATATACAAAAATTTTTATAAAAAGCACACAGTTACATCCTAAATAATAAAATGTATATTATATCCATCATTTACATAATCCACAATATGATGTTATGGCGTCCATTCTCATGTCCTACATGTTTCGCCCTGACGGGCTTCCTCAGGGTACGGCACTCTGTAGTGGACAGAATAAAATACATGAGTACATATATATTTTCTCAGATTCTCTTGTACTGCATTTACAGTGTTATCAAGTATTCCCATCAGTACATAGTATACATTTTTGCTATAACAATGGGTATTGATATTACTATATACAGTTGTGTTCAAAATTATTAACAACCCCCACTTAAATTGAGTGTTTTGGCCATTTTGACATTGATTTTGATCATTTCAGTCATCTTGTTTGCAATTAAATCAAAGAGGCGCTTGTAAGTCAGACAAATATAACATAACATTAATAATGAAATAACCACAAATGTCTTTTCTGTGCTCACATCATTATGAGTTTTATTCAACCCCCAAGTGACATTCATTCTTAGTACTTAGTGCAACATCCTTTTCCAGTTATAACAGCTTTTACACGTGAAGCATAGCTTGACACATGTGTCTTGCAGCGATCTACGGGTATTTTAGCCCATTCTTCATGTGCAAAAGCCTCCAGTTCAGTCACATTATTAGGCTTGAGCGCTGCAACTGCTTTCTTCAAGTCCCACCAGAGGTTGTTCTTCCTCCTCCTAACATAGCTGTCTCCAAAGAATAAGAAGAGTCGACTGCAGTATGCCAAAAGGCATGTGGACAAACCAAAAAAGTTTTGGGATAGTGTTCTGTGGACTGATGAAACAAAATTAGAACTGTCTGGGCCCATGGATCAATGCTATGTTTGGAGGAGGAAGAACAAGGCCTATGAAGAAAAGAACACCTTGCCTACTGTAAAGCATGGCGGGGGGTCAATCATGCTTTGGGGCTGTTTTGCTTCAGCAGGTACAGGGAAGCTTCAGTGTGTGCACGGTACCATGAATTTTCTTCAGTGTCAGGAGATATTGGAAGGAAATGTGATGCAGTCTGTCACAAACCTGAGGCTTGGGAGACGTTGGACCTTTTTAACAGGACAATGATTCCAAGAATGCCTCCAAGTCCACTAGAGCATAGTTGCAGATTAAGGGCTGGAACATTTTGGAGTGGCCATCGCAGTCACCAGACTTAAATCTGATTGAGAACCTCTGGTGGGAAGAAAGCAGTTGCAGCGCGCAAGCCTAAGAATGTGACTGAACTGGAGGCTTTTGCCCATGAAAAATGGGCTAAGATAACCGTAGATCACTGCAAGACACTTGTGTCAAGCTATGCTTCACGTTTAAAAGCTGTTATAACTGGAAAAGGATGTTGTACTAAGTACTAAGAATGAATGTCACTTGGGGGTTGAATAAAACTGATAATAATGTGAGCACAGAAAAGACATTTGTGGTTATTTCATTATTAATGTTATGTTATATTTGTCGGACTTACAAGTGTCTCTTTCATTTCATTGTAAACAAGATGACTGAAATGATCAAAATCAATGTCAAAATGGCCAAAACACTCAATTTCAGTGGGGGTTGAATATTTTTGAACACAACTGTATATAGTTTTAAAACTTGTCTTTACCCTGTCACTTATAGAATGTATTCACAAAAAAAAGCACTGTTATACAGCAAGTTCATACATCACTATAGAAAGATAAGAATTATAAATAAACAATCACACTTACATGCTTTTGATAAAGTTACTAATACGATGTGATATTCCAGGTAAAATACTGTATTTTTGGACTATAAGACGCAGCGGACCATAAGACGCACCCAGTTTTTAGGGCAGGAAAACCAGAAAAAAAAGATTCAATAAGTTTTCACATCAATTGGGTTAATGCAATTAATTCAATGAATGCAATATTCAACTCAGCCAGTAGATGTCACTAGTAGCAGTACACTCTCAGCACAACGTCATTCTCCACACTGATCAAGATGAGGGGGGCCGGGCTGCACAGTCTACTACTTTCCTATGCTCTCCGCTGCCAATCTTGCTGTTACTGTGTCCGTGGGAGCTGCAGCTGCCGAGGGGTAGAGGCAGAGGCAGTTTCTACGGAGGGAGAAAGGAATAGATGCCAGTTCATCTATGCCTCTCTTCATAGCTTATGCCAGCAGGGCTCTGAGGAACAACTTCAAATGGAATGCTACTGAACCCGAAGATTTCTATAATAGAAAAAGAGACATGTAGTGACTATATAAGTATGTCCCCAGTGATACAGGTAAATGAAAACAAAAGCAGCCAGGAGGGGGCTTCCTAGCAACCAATGTTCCTTCACCTGGCTTACATCAGGACCCACCACCTGTTTTCCACCCCCCAGCTTTATACCCACTCCTTCTGTGTTGGATCGCAATTTACAGCCCATTCGGTCACCAGTGACGTTGGAATCTTACTGGAAAAAAGCGACACCCTCTATTTACATTGAGGTCTTTAGCACCACCTTCCCCCGCCCCCTTTACGTCACCGGTAACAAAATAGGTGGCGGACGTGGAAACATCGGCATACATCTGTTGGACAGGCAAGTTTCCCCACAGTTAAAGCGGATGAAATAGGCACAATACTTACCTATCAGCAGTTCAGATCCTGGAAAACTGTTACACAAAAACAAATTGAAATGACTTACCTTCTATATGTTTTCACTGATGGTGGCAACATCTCTTAATTAAGTGCAGAGAAGCCACTTCCGGATCGATTGTTCTCAGGGCAGCTGGCACCACCACTCCTACACAGACAGAGACTCACTCCTCTGCAGAAGAGCTCTGATGTGGGGGGAAGGGGGGGGGGTTGGCTGCATCCATCTAGCTTTCGGCTGACGTCACATCTGTGAGACTGAGTCACAGGGGCTTTTGGGAGAGAATTCCCAGTAACCCCTGCGGCTTGTTACATCTTTCCTAGGCGAGAAGTAACACAGTGGAAGGGTCTGTCTCTAAAAAGACACCCCTCCTGCTGTCAGAAAAAGTTTTTTTTGTTTTTTTTTGTCGGGGATCTCTGTAGTATCAGCTGAGCTGCAGGTGGTAGGTCCATGCTTTAACTCGGGCTGAGTTTTATGATGAATAAAACTCAACCCGAGTTATCTTGGGCCCAGGAGGTTAACCTTGCGGTTCTTAATGGGCAATTTTGTGCCCTTCCTTTTGCCCCCATGCACATCCCCGGCGTCATTAACGAACTGAAGATAATACTATATATATGCACATATTGCAAACGCAATGCATATTAGTTATGTCATGATGTAAAAAAATCTTTAATATTCGTGATTAAAAAGATACAGCACTATATTTGAGATCTTCGCGAATTTTCGAAGTGCCGATATTCGCAGTAAAAATTACAATAAGAATATTAGTGATCAACACTATTGCATAGCGCACATTTCAGCCAATACAACTTCAATTTATGAAAGTGTAGCTAATATGTTAGAGCAGTGGTGGGCAACTGAGTTGATATGGAGGGCCACAAGTGCATCACCAAAGGGCCGCACATAACATCGATCCAGACCCTCCCCTTATCGACACATCTCAGCAGGTGGTGGACCAGATCCCAACAGGCAGTCAAAACCATGACAGCATGCCCCTGGGTGCAGAGCTCATGTGTAGGTAGACCTGTTTTTCAGGACCGCCAAAGTTGATTAGGAAAGCTGGGTCAGTGTGTAAACACTTCACAGGTGAGATGCTACGTATGTATTAACAGTTAGGTTTTAGGGGGCCGCATGTAAAGAACCAAGGGAGGCCGCCGAACAACTCCCAAAGGGCTGCATGCGACCCCCGGGCCTCAGGTTGGGCACCTAGGTGTTAGAGACTGTCCCTAAGTATAGTTTATTTATATGTATACTTTACCACAAAACTCATTGAAAAATGTAATGTCCTGTATCTCTCTCTGGTTCTTTCCAAGACTCCTACATGAACAAAGAATAATATTGATTAAGTCCTCTTTTGTTTTATTAATAAAGCATTTATTATTTACAATGTTTGTTCCATCTTAAAATGACAAATGCTAACACTAATGTGGTGATGTATATAAATATGAAGACAAAATAATCAATGAAGAATGAGAGAGTATGTACACCAGTCCTCGATATTGGATTACTCCCCCGCGAGCTACAGTGGGTATAACATGACTCTGATATTGGAAAAGCACATATGTCCATCAATCTTGAAGGAGGTCTGAACATCAGCTTGCCATTAGACTGTTGTTTGGAGCAGTTAACTAAGTTGGGAATGGTAAATCCAATACCAAGATTGTAACAATAATAAGAAAAACAAAACATAAAATGGGGAAGCTTCACGAAAATGTCTTATTCTTCTATATGCAGGGGTGCACATAACTTTTTGAGTGAGCTCCTCAGATGAGTACCAGGAGATAGTGTTTGGTGCTGTAAGGTAATAGAAATATCCATGAAATGGTTAATTGCATCTCTGTATTTTTCTGGCTGCTAGCCCATCCCAGAAGAGGCCTAAATTATAGGAAGGGCCTAAGTAGTCTTGCCTGGAGAAGGATACAGCCTGCCAGCTTCAGCAGAGCTCTCCAGCCAGAACCCCATGGGACAAGCCTGAGGCCTGGGTTATGCAGGATCCTCCAGCAGCAATGTGAGTAGCTCATTCCCACAGGGCCGCGTCAGGGGGGGACATAGGGGCCCCGGCCTGCTGCCTGATCGGTACAGCAGCCTCTGCTCACTGTCTTCCTGAACTGCCACTTTGTACGATGTGCTGCCGGCAGTCCGGGAATAACCCACTTAGGGGGGAAGGGATTTTTCTGCTAGCACAACCCCCCGCCCCCCACTCAACAAGTCCTGTCATGGGGCCCGGACTATAGGGCTGGGGTAGTTATGGACTGTCACCCTTGATTCATTGCCCCGGGGAAACTCACAGTCCTTGGTGGATAGCGAAGACATCTCTTGAGGAATTGGGCTGCAGCACCCACTTTGTTTGCAACTGAACTTTAACTAAAGAATTGACCCTTTCTCTGGGACCAGAGAAAGTGCTGTATGTACAAAGTGACTTTGTACAAAGAACTGTGTCATGAATATACTTTTCACAAATGGAACTGTGTGTAGCAAAGCCCGCTGACTACCTGTCTGGACCATGGTGCCTCTCTCTCCACATTAAGCCGTGCCAGTGTTCCTTCCACAGCAGGCCCAAGATGGCTGCCCACTAAAAAGTAGGAGAGCGCCAAACGGTAAGAAACTCAGCCAGCACCTGGTGACCTAGGTGACGTATTCCCTAGGGTCTTCACCCAGACAGGCGCCAAACAGCCCTGCACCTGCACCAGCCCTGCACCAATCCTCTGCAGTACTCACCCCATATGTAGAGTGGTCTTTTTCACTGTCTCCCTCACTGTCCTTTGCGTCAGCTTCCTGCATGGTAGGTTCTGCTGCAGATGGACCTCCCTATTCTTGATTGAGCCTCCGATTAGTCTCCATCCACAGGTCACCAGCTGGCTTTGGGTCAAATGAAACACTCACAGTACAACACCGTTTAAACCCCCAGATCTCATACTTCAGTAGTACAACCGTGAAATTTTCAGGCTTAGTAACTAACCCCTGCGACTACCAGCAGTCCAAAGGTCCAAACCCTTCCTAGTCATATTCCGGCTGTCACACAGTGCTTTTCTCTTGTCAGATTTTACCCTTACATATGCCTACTCTGGCTTTCATCTCCCAGATCTCCAACACCCTTCTTATCTTATTTTCTGGCATTATTAATTTACATTCCAAGTGTCACACCCCTAACTGCAACCTTTCATAGTTATTCATGTTTCCCTGCATTAATCCATGTGACATAAATTGTATACATGTAACATTTAGCTGCAGCCGCCCAGACACGGAGTGCCTCCAAGTTGTTAGTACACATATGAGCTGTGTAACAATAGTGCAGGTACGCAGAGCTAGGTTTGGCCCCTTTTGAGTACCAGAGTACCACTTATGTGCACCCCATGTCTATATGATGTGTGATAATGAGAACCTTGGACAAAATTACACTATAAAAAAATTCCTGCGTTCCACAAAGAAACAGCCAGGTCTAGCCTTTGCGTTTCTTTCCCATAAACTATTTTAGACTCTACAAGTTAAATTTAGCAAATAAAAAAACACTAAAACAAGTCTTGTCATCCCTTAGGCATTAACCCGAGCAGATTTATTTCATGCAATCAATAAATATAATTTCTGATTCGGTTTGGAGGGCATTGCTCGCACATCTCTCCTCAAGCTGGATGCTCCCATTAGACAATACATCATCCAACTGCCAAACTTGCCTATCCATGTGGATCTGATAATGATCCAACCGGAAAATCCAGTTAATTGACTTTTCCCCCTGAGATCAGCTACTCAGTGGTCAATGAGAGCTCCTTTAAAGTGACCATAAGTACTGAGGTTCCTGTCTCATCTAAAATGATCTGGATTAGGAATCAATTATCTGATGTCCTTGGGAACAGTAGGGGCACGCATTAAAGAGGAAAGACATCCTAATGGTAGCAATGGGCTGGTTCTTTGGAAAAGCTCTAATAGTGGATGTCAATCTGGGGGAGTGGGAGTCCCTAGATGAGTAAGATGACGTGAGGGAATACCCACATGTATATCGCTAAGCCTCCATAATGGATAGAACAGAAAGGAAATCAATGATAAAGATCGGGCCAATGACAATGAAGCTGAGGAGAGGGTTCGATAATAAATAAATGAGGTGGGCTCAATCATATCTGAAGCTCACAGTGTAAAGTAAAATTAAAGTAAGACCTAGACTACAGTGAGCCTTTTACTTCAGTTTCACCACATGCCAAACACAGGGGAAAAGGCATGTGGAAGAGGCTGGTATGGACTAGGACATATCTGTCTCCACAGATGCGTCCTAGCCCATGCCACGTCGCATAAAAAAACGTGATACCAATGGGCACATCCCAGTGACTTGTACAATATGCGCCCCATTTTTTTTAATGCATTTTGTACTTTGTACTCACTTCCATTGTTTTCAAATGGGAGTGTTATCTCAGCATTTGTAAATTTTCCGCCTTTAGAGCCACGGTGGGCCCAATTCACGAGTAATGATTACATGTCCATGACTGCAAATGGAGTCTTGCCCTAGATTCTACTGAAAGATGCTGTTACTTACTTACCTATGGGGTATGATGTGTCTATCTTTTAATTTACTGTGTTGTTATTTTCGTGACGCAGAGCATTGTATGTATGTGTCGGGCATATCCAATGAAAATCAATGGGTGTGTCCCAGTGATGCATACAATGTGTCCATTGGTTTTAAATAGGTGCATTATCACTGTGTTCAGCAAGCCCATGCCCAAAAACGTGGCACAAGTCCTCCAATTGGCCCGTTGGATGCCAAATGCTTGCGTGTCCATAATGCAAATGCAGTCTTAAGCTGGGCATTTTTCATTAGATTCTCCTGCAGATCGACTGTAAGTGATGACGTTATCATGCATGGCCAGTCATGTAGAGAATTGGTCGTGCACCCTTTGTGTGCTGGCAGTGACTTTTGATGGGGACTCTGATCCCCATCCTAAGAAATGAAATTGTTTTAAAATATACGTATTGTCTGTAATTCTTTAGACCGATTTTTTGCATCTGATTCAAGATGGGCATGTTAGATTTGTGGAACACAGGTGGTTGATCTGCATCGAAATTGGCCTCAAACCAAGACGTCTATGCCCAGGAGACGTTGGAAGATTAATTCTAAAGCTGATTTAAAATGTAAAAAGTAAGGTAGGTATACAGGAAACACAACCTATCTGCTCAGAGTTTTTGTTTCCATATATGTGACATAAATACTGAATTTAGAGGTTTGCATTAAAATACACGCACAGTGTATACAGTATATCAGACCCAAATTTCGGGCCAAACAGCATTAGATCCTAACATGTTCCCAGAATGCTTCAGTGAGGCGGCTGCTATAGTCAGTTGCCATGTAGATAATCTCATTCATTCACGCTTCAATACCCATATATACAGAAGTGTTTCAGCTTTCTGATGCTGCAGTAGCTAAAATCTAAAAAGAAATTACATGTAATACAACTTGTGGCTAATCTAGCCTGCTCAACGTGCGATCGGAAAACATATACTTATACATCAAATATGGAGTCCAATAGGAAGATTTTAAGAAATTATAAGAATAACATAGAATGTACCAACATTTTGCTTTCCAATGTTTCTAACATCATTATTTTATAGTTCTTCTGTAACGGCAAGTAGAGCTTTAATTTATCTCTAAAAGGACATGTCTACACTTGGCGTAATGGAGACATCAGCATGATGCTGAACCCGCAGATTGCATGTGGATTGTCGACGTTAGCCCATGTTTTTAGAGAGTGTTAAGCACTGCATTGGTGTTAATTGAAATTTTTACACATCACCTTGACACCATTAACTTCCAGTGGACACGTAGTAAGGGATTGTCATGCATGATCCAAAATTTACCTTTTCTTCCCTTTTATGTCTGGTTTTGCCATTCATAGTCCTGGCAGAGCAATTGCCAGTCTTCCTTGTTCTTTTATCCTGCTTATGTGAGGTAGAATGCACTGGGGTTTCCATCAAAGTATCCAAATCTTGTTAAACTTGGGAAGATCATTTAAATAAATGAATCCCTTCATAAGTGTCTTTGCACATAACAGGTTGTGGCAGAAGTGCGCCATTTGGTGTATTTTATGTGAAGTATGTTTTTCCAGTATAGGTATAATAAACCTCCTGGGCATTATTTTACAAGCAACACTTAGGGTTACTCACCTATATGGAGGTAGCCCATGGCATCTATCTGTGTAGGGGTCCCTGCCAATACGATTTATCCTTCAATGACACCCCAGAGGCAGAGTGGAGGGGGGTTGGTCAGTGCACTAGACCAATTGACAATGTCCCTTTTACTCCTGACATCCCTGGCATCATTCTTGATGCTAGAGGTGTCAAGGCCGGAAGTGAGTGCATGGAGAACCATGGCAGATTATAGTGTATTCTGATGCATTAAGCCCGTAGCACCCCTTTAAAAAGGGTGCTACACGGTAAACACCCAGGAGGTTAAGATAATAACAATGTTTCCTTTTAATTCAAATTTACCTTAATCTGTTATCTCCCAGATTCATTTGTGATATAGACCTATATATACAGCTGTCCTATAAATAGGACAATGTTAGATAATGGGTTAAAGGCCCCCATAGACGGGTCGGATTCCGACCGGATTCCGGGACGATCGATTCCGGGCGTGCACGCGAAACGATGGTGCCGGAATCGCGTGCAGCCCACCTTGTCCGATCGTTCGCGTCCGATTGATCGGGGGCTCAGAATCGGATCCGACAGAGAACCAACATGTTGGTCTTTCTGATCCGATTCTGCCCAGATCAGGGGGAGTTGCCATTTGGGAAGTAAGCAATCAGACACGGAATCGTCCAGGAATCCGTGGGACAAGGTGGTATGCAGCGATCGGATACTCTTAATTGGCCGATTGATCGGAGCTCCGATTCCCGCTGAGATCGCCGGAATCGATCGGATGGGTGATCGATCGGCCATGGAATCGGAACGTGTATGGCTAGCTTAGGGCCTAGTTCCCACCCATCCATTTGTATGCATGTTGGGCAATGCATTTTCAAAAATTATTAAGTGAACAGGGCCATCAGATATAATGTGCACTTATTGGGAAATCTGTCCACGGGTCCAGGGTCATACATAGTATATGATTCTGATTCCCTTACTAAGATGTCCAGATCAATAGACCAGACCACTGAGGCTTTGTTAAATGCAAAAGGGGGAAATCCGCACTCCAACAGTCCAGTGAACAATAAATGAACAAAATAGCCTGACAGCCTCCAAATGCCCACAAGTGCAGTCATGCAGCTTCTTTAGATGGTGTGGTTGGGTGCAGGGTTCACAGCAGGTCCATCTCAAGCCCTGTATAAGCAGTAGTTGATTGTTGGGCTGCACTCACAGACCAAAATCGTCTTTCAAACATTCTTAAATGTATTGGAGTTTAAAACCAGCGGTACAAAACGAAAAAAAATGATAAACATACAACATGGCGCCCCCAGGTTCAGGCCAGAGCCCCCTCTGACGCGTTTCCCTCTAAATGTAGAGCTTATTCATAGAGCTATTCATGCTATTCATTGAAACCCCAAACTCTTCATGAAGTGATCTTAAATACAAATAACTTCTCATTGATAAGTAAGAGAAGTAATATAAATTTCAGCCTGCTGATTTAAAACCAATTTTAAAAAGCAGTAAATTAAACTAATTTGTGAAATCATCTACTTGGCTTACAACCTGGCAGGAAACATTATGCAGTAATTGCACTAGGAAAGATACTTGTAGCATCAAAATCCTTAATTGTTCACAAATCAACACCAAATGTAGAGAAATTCTTCCATAATGCGTTAAAGGGAAACGGTACTTACTGAATGTGGATGGAATATTTATTTGGGGTTTACAAGCTCTTCGCTGCATTTGCTTTCTGGTGCATTTTTGTGTCTTTATGCACATTGCAACTAACATTGATGTCAATGGAGGCCCATGAAAACGCATGTGGTGGGTTTTAGTTTATGACAATAAGCACCTTACCTAGCAACCTCTGGTCGTTCCTCAAATTTAATTGGCTAGGATAAATGAGTCAAGCCAACACACGACCGATACGACACTACACATGACCGCATGAAAATATACAATAGCAATATACCTGTCAACCCTCACATTTTTGCCACATTTTTTTGTGTCTTTCCCAGTCAAATCCTGATTTCATGAAATCCTGGATATTTCCCAGATTTTTAAATCAGGGTAATTTAGGAGGAAGGGGTTGTTACTCTCCCTACTAAGTTCCCACCCCATTTGGGCAGGTGATGTGCGGAATGGGAAGTACAGAAGCAGAATAAAGGCGAGTGGGAGTCGACAGACGAGCGATGGAGTGATGATGTCATCACGCTGCACCCCGTCACTCAGAGTATGGGTGGGCACCCTTTCCCTATTCAAATTAATGGCATCGGCCAGAAATTTACGACAGATCCTTGTCTCTCCATGTGGGCACCTGTGACCTGAAAAATCGTCCATGGGTCGCTACGTATATGGTGGGCCTTAACACTCCCCTCCCTCCTAAGTTAGCCAGCCAGAAAATAGGAAGGAGGGAACTCGAAACTTACCACTGCTGGAAGTGATGTCACGGACTATCACTTCCGGCATTTGGCAGCTTAAGTGGCACTTTGCCCCAGAACTTCTGAGTTCCAAATAGAGAAAGGTACACTCCGTGGCTTAATTTCCTATAAGTTTTCCCTTATGAGATGAGGGGAAATTTGACAGGTATAAATAACACAAGTTAAAAAATTATAAATTTACAGACATAAAATTTAAGAAGACCATAATCTAAAAATGTGAACCTAGCATACGTCTTGCACTCTGTTTTTATAATTCTTTTCTGCTACCTACTTTCCATTGTATCTTGTCTTCCTGTAATAATCCTAGGACATCACTGTAAATGGTGATCATTTAGTGTAATGCACATTCAGGGAACCACTCAGATTAAAAAAAGCCATTGTCCCCTTTAGGATTCTGCCTCATGATCCACCGGGAAGTGGGTGAAGATATATACTAGGCCATGCCCATTGGGAGCCAGTTCACAGTGGACAGTTCTGATGAGAAGTTGGAAGAGCCATTTGTTTCCAGGCCAGAGATCCTCACCCATGCATAACAGTATGCAGGCAGCCAGTGAGCCAAGTAGAATGTAGCTTCGCTAAAAGACCCAGCTTCTGCAGAAGGTAACCTGTGCCAATGTTCCATTGGGGGTGGCGCAAGCTATCAAATCCATAGATACTGTATTATCTCTAGCGGGGAGCCTGCCAGTGTCCTTGAGTGAGAGACTGCACCTTCCCAGGCTATAGACACAAGAGTAGTGGTTCTATGTTGCCACACTGACCCTAGTAGGAAGGCATATTCACAAGTGGTGCTCTGCTCTAGGGATGGTCGAAAAATTCGCAGTGCGAATATTTATGTAGAATTTTTGCATGCGAGAGTGATTGGAAAATTCGCATTGGCGTAAATTTGTATTGTCGAAAATTCGCATGGTGCTAGCTAACTTTGTCAGCTTATTGCAAAGCCTCTGAAAATGGTATCCTCACAAAAATTGCTGGAGTTGTAGAGAAGGGTTGGGGAAACATTTGATAACAATAAGTTTTGCTCTAACATGTCAAGTTTATGTATAAATTGGGTTTAAATCTCAGCTCTGATTGTAAAGCTCTGCTACTATGTACACTGATTCTTCTATTATAGCTCAAGCTCAAACAGCAAATCAAAATTTTCCACCTTATGTGAATTTTTGACCTTATGCGAATTTTAGGCTTTATGCTAATTTTTTAGTGTTTTATGCGAATATTTGGCGTTATGCGAATTTTCGACTTTATAAATTTCGACTCGAAATTTCGCAGTCGAATCGAAATTTGATTGGGAAACTCGAAATTTAAGTAGAATCGAATTTTATTCATTTCGACCATCTCTACTCTGCTCCCCAGATAGACACATAGGCCAGTTCATACCAGTTTCTGTTCACTATTCTGTATAGTTGTGTTTGGATTGTGGTCCTTTTGTTAAATGGTAAAAGAAAAACGATATATGATGCACGCCTACAGTCATTGATTGATCCTAGATCCTTTAAAATAACACTTCTCTGGAGGTAAAGTAACATAGTCACCCTGAAGAAAATGGGCTGGAAGGACCATTGTGCTCTAATACATTTAATAAATTAGGTTTTATATAATAAAATTGCCCCTTACTCCCTATATTTGGAAATTTGAAAGTTTTATGGTCTTTTTGTTTATTTTTACCCCTTCATCCTGCCCCTTTTCACCACTTACCTATAAGCAAGTGATGTACCTTCAGCTACCTACCTGTAGCTTCCAGGGACATTCAAGCCACATATCCCAATAGACTGATGTGAAGTACCATACTGATTTCTACAGTTTTACTAAAAATATACTTTATATTTATTTAGAAGGCATACGCAGAAGATATTCACTGTTCACGGTCATACTTTTGCTATTACTTTGTATAGTTTTATATGAAATTAGAAATCAAACACATGGTAGGCCATTCCAATTTTGGTTGTGCAAATTGAAACCTGAGGTATTGACCTCTATGAGGTCACTGTCACTGGTGGTAGGCACTGTCACTGTTATTACCTGTTTGTCCTAAAAAAAACTGCATGTGTCACATATTATGGCTTATGTTTCCCTATGCATTACACAGTAAAGCCCCCCATACAACTTTAGATCACCCCATACAGTTTTCTTTTAGATCTACCAACAACTATGTCGTGCAGGTCTCCCTGATAGAATAATAGGGATTGGAAAGGATATATCACTGCATGTACGTGCCGGGTCCTCCCTGATTAGAATACATAGGTGATTGGAAGGTATATATCATGCTATGTAGTGCGGGTCCTCCCCTAGAATACATCTGATTGGAAGGTATATATCACTGCTATGTAGTGCCAGGTTTCCCTGATTAGAACACATAGTTTATTGGAAGGTATATATCAGCTGCTGTGTCAGTACTGGGTCCTACTTGATAGAATACATAATGATTGGAAGGTATATATCACTGCTATGTAGTACTGGGTCCTCCTGATAGAATTACATAGTGATTGGAAGGTATATATCACTGCTATGTAGTGCCGAGTCCTCCTGATATAATACATAGTGATTGGAAGATATATTCACTGCTATGTAGTGCCGGGCCTCCATGATTAGAATACATAGTGATTGGAAGGTACAGTGGTGTGCAAAACTATTTGCCCCTTCCTGATTTCTTATTATTTGCTGTATGTTTGTTACACTTAAATGTTTCAGCTACATCAAAAACTGTTCATTAGTCAAAGAGAAACATAATTGAACACAAAATGCAGTTTTAAATGAAGGTTTACGTTATTAAGGGGGAGAAAAAAAAAACTCCAAATCACATGGCGCCTGTTGAAAAGTGATTGACCCCTTGTGAAAAAATAACTTAACTGTGGTTTAATCACACCTGAGTTCAATTTTTGTAGTCACCCCCAGGGCCTGATACTGCCACACCTGTTTTCAATCCAGAAATCACTTAAATAAGAGCTTCCTGTCACAGAGGAGTAGTCCAAAAGCACCTAAAAGCTAGGACATCATGCCAGATCCAAAGAAATTCAGGAACAAGGAACAAAAGTAAGTTGAGATCTATCAGTCTGGTAAAGGTTATTATAATAAAGCCATTTAAAGCTTTGGGACTCCAGCGAACCACAGCGAGAACATTATCCACAATAGCAAAAACATGGAAAAGTGGTTGAACCTTCCCAGAGTGGCCGGCGCGAACCAAAATTACCCCAAGAGTGCAGAGGACAAGTCATCGAGAGGCCACAAAGACCCCAGGACAACATCTAAAGAACTGCAGGCCTCACTTGCCTCAATAACGGTCAGTGTTCACGACTCCGCCATAAAGAAAGAGACTGGGCAAAAAACCGGGGGCCTGATGGCAGATACCAGGCGCCAAACCACTGTTAGGCAAAAAGAACATTAAGGCTCATCTCAATTTTGCTAAAAAACATCTCCAGGATTGCCAAGACTTTTGGGGAAAATACCTTGTGGACACGACGAGACAAAAGTTGAACTTTTGGAAGGTGCGTGTCTGTTACATTGGCGTAATATGTATAGAGTAACACAGCATTCAGCGAAAGAACATCATACCAACAGTATAAAAAATATGTGGTGTAGTGTGATGGTCTGGGGTTGTTTTGCTGCTTCAGGACCTGGAAGGCTCCCGTGATAGATGGAACCATGATTCTAACTGTCTACAAAAAAAGTCCTGGAAGGAGAAGATTCCGCCCATCTTGTTTGTCAACTCAAGCTGAAGCGATCTTGGGTGCTGCAAGCAGACAATGACCCAAAACGCACCAGCAAATCCACCTCTAATGGCTGACCTAAAAGTGGCATGACTTAAAAAGGCGGTTCATGCTAGAAAACATCAATAAAGCTGAATTACAACAATTTGCAAAGATGCAGGGGCCACAAAATTCCTCCAGAGTGCTGTAAAAGACTCGTTGCAAGTTATCGCAAACGCTTGATGCCAGTATTGCTGGCTAAGGTTGGCCGCAACCGATTATTAGGTTCAGGGGGCAATACTTTTAGCAAAGAGCCATGTAGGTTTGGAGTTTTTTTTCTCCCTGAAATAATAAAAACCATCATTAAAAAAACTGCAATTTTGTGTTTACTTGTGTTATCTTTGACTAATCGTTAAATGTGTTGAGGAATCAGAAACCATTTTGTGTGACAAACATGCAAAAGAATAAGAAAGAAATCAGGAAAAGAGCTTTTGACACACCACTGTATACATCCATGCTATGTAGTGCTGGGGTCCTCCCCTGATAGAATACATAGTGATTGGAAGGTATATATCGACTGCTCTGTAGTGCCGGGTCCTCCAATGAGCAATCATAGTGATTGGAAGGTATATATCACTGCTATGTTAGCGCCGGTCCTCCCTGATAGAGAACATAGTGATTGGAAGGTAATATCACTGCGTATTGTAGACGGGTCCTCCCTGATTAGAAAACTAGTGATTGGAAGGTATATAGTCACTGCTATGTAGTGCTGGGTCCTCAATGATACAATACATAGTGATTGGAAGGTATATATCACTGCCTATTGTAGTGCGGTCCTCCCTGATAGCATACATAGTGATGGGAAGGTATATATCACTGTATGTAGTGGCTGGGTCCTCCATGCATAGAATGATAGTGATTGGAAAGTAAAATATCACTGCTATGGTAGTGCTGGGTCCTCCCTGGATAGACTACTAGGTGATTGGAATGTATATATTCACCTGCTATGTAGTGCGCGGGTCCTCCCTGAGTAGAATACATAGTGATTGGAAGGTTAGAAAAGTTTCATAATACATGGACTTGGTAGAGACAAAAGTTGATTGTACAGAAATGTATGGTAAGATTGTAAGGTGGGGTGCTTAAAGCCCCCCATACACCTTTAGATTCCTCCATACAGTTTCCATCAGACCTACCAACAACTATGTAGTAAAAGTGACTCCCTGATAGAATACATAGTGGTTGGAAGGGTAGAAGGTCCTCATATTACATGGTTTGTTTGGTAGAGAGAAAAGTTGTGGTCAGAAATTGCATGGTAATTGTATGTGGTGTATGGGGGGCTAAGTTTCATAGGTACACATTTGGAAATAAATAGTAGCATAGATACTCCACTGTGAAGCTATGAAAGTGAATGAAGTGATAATAGTTTTCTATAAAATTTTTAGGATTGCCAGTCAACTATAAAAATACATTAAATGAAATAGAAGTTGTAGACTAAGCATAGTTGCTATAATAGAGTACAAGACCCAATTGTGGTTTAAACTTTCATTCATAAATGAACTGAATACCACAAAAGGCACGGCCCAGTTGCCCCCAGCCAATATAATAATATAATAGGTATACATTACAAACCTCCCTCGTCCTGCAAATACTCCACCAATGCGACATTTCCTGTCTGTTGAAAAGTGAACGTTCTACAATAGGGCTTCCTCTAGAAAACAGTGGGGATTGTATCCTCTAATCCTGTCCCGTTCAGCCGCCTCCACAATATATCCGTTTACCGGGGGGAGTACGTCGCCAGCCTCCGCGTCAGTTAAATGTACATAATCCATGCTATCACCACCTGCAAGCAGTACAGGAAAGTTCCTAAGCTGTCATATTCTTAATGTCATCGAGGTTGGTAGCAAGTCAGAGGGACAAGGAGGGAGGATTAGGGGGGAAAATCAAACAAATGACATTTTTCCAGCAAGTATTATATAGAAAGGGAAACATGTAGTCATTCACTAACATATAAGATTGTGGTGGCGGTCTGAGACGGCGGTGTGAAGTTAAGAAAGAGGTTTACCACAGCACAAGCAAAATTGGAAAGAAATTTTTCTTTGTATAGCTAAAAAAGTTTTTCCTTCCACTGAACATCGAAAAACCGGAAAGCCATTTGTCTAAGAAAATCTATGGCAGTTTAGGAAGGGCAGACATGGGATTTAGAATGACAAAGAGATCTGCAGTCGCTTTAATTACCAGAAGTATCTATTATATATTCGATCGATCGAATCTTCATACTATCGAGCTAGTCTATCTTATCTATCTATCTATGTATTTCTATATATCTAGCTATCATCTATCTACATCTATCGAACCTGTGTACCCCAAAAATAAGGCATACTCAGAAAAATAAGGCACTTTACATTTTGTGGCCTCACACTGACAATATAAGGAAATCCCCCCCAAAAATAAGGTACCCCCAGAACATATGGTACGTAACTCTGGGAAAGGGGGGATCAGAGGGGCACTCATAAGAAACAGGAGGATCGAGAAGGGAGTACGAAAAGGGTAATGCGCCCCTGCTGGCCGATTTTGATTGCCCCCTCTGATCCCCCTGTGTCAGTTTAAGTGATCCCCCACACCCGATACCGCAGTGCGCGTATTCGTCTTGAGGAAAAGATAGCACTTCCCCAGTAAATAAGACAAAGGGCACACATTGTACAGGAAAACAGGGCACATCTTATTTATGGGAAAACACTATCTATCTATCTATATCTATCAATGTGTATGTATTTTAAATCTGCCTTGTGTAGTAGAGGTATTGGAATGTGCGGAGAGCTGTAGACTGCTGTTGTTTTCCCTCTGAGTTCTGCCCCGCAGGTCAGGTTCAGCTCGTGTATAAATATTGATTCATGTGAGGGGTCCAAGGTCCAGTGAGAGCCAGTGTGGTACGCAAGAGATGCAGAAAAGCACTCAAGACGTCTCACCATGTGGAGAGGGAGCAGGATATTATGCAAGCTGGCGGACTGACAGGAGACCAGCAATCACCATGTGAGTTGCACCCTGGAAGGGGAAAGGGTTGAGAAGGCAGGAACCCCCACCCATTTCCAGACAATTATAGATTAGTGAGGACGAACTTTGGCAGGTCTGTCCACAAAAACTCACTTCGGTTTACAGCGTGATTTTCTTTCACTAAGAGAAGAGGGTCTCAGCCGGGCTCGATGAAAGACATTCTTCGCGATGGCGGATCTCCTGATCTGGGCCAGCGAAGAATCAAGTCACCTTCTTTCACAGTGAACAGGGGCGGTTCGAACATGTACATGTCAGTGCACATTGTGGACAGTTCGGCAATCATGCTTATAGACTGTTTGCCTCTCCCTTACTATATGGTCTCATGAACCCTGCTGCTGCGCCAGGGATTAGAGCCATCAGCCTTCCAGGCAGCTGGTTAATTCTGTAAAACTGTTTGCCAACTTAGTCCTATGATTGTGGCCCACATATATGGCCTGCACAGGTGATGGTGATTGAAACTGTAAATAATCACCTTTAGAAAAGTATCCCCTAACTAAACCATTCAGCAGCGTGGACATTCGGCTTTCTGCAATCCAACATGTTCAATCCACTGGTACAGTACGAAGCCAGGCACATGTCCATAACACACTGGGGGGGTGATTTGTTAAAGTGGTGTGCTTTTTTTTTAAAACGTGTGGCAATGAGTAATAGTGGAGGACACAATATAAAATTACTTGACACTCCAGGGAGGTCCACCCCAATAACATGGAGTAGTAGTAAATGTCACGTGCCTAGCACTCTGGCGTCATATTGAGGGCATCAGGACGGACCCGGAAGGATGGCAGGAGTACAACACCGATATGGAGGAATCGCTGGGAGATTACAGCAGGAAGGGTGAGTTTGCCCACAATCAGCTTGGGGTGAGTTTTATTAGCAGAGAAACTCTCCCCAAGTAGACTCGGGCTAAAGGGCCCAGGAGGTTGGGTAAGGGGATCTGGTTGATCCAGTAGGCCAAATCTGCAAACAAGAGTGTAAAATCCGAGACCATATCTGGGGTGAAGCAATGGGCCCCCAAACCTGCATCCAGGGTGACCCCTGTCAATGGCTATAACTATATTCCTATCTCCAGTATAAATGTATTATTATTATTAAACATTAATTTATATATCATTGCAGCGCGTACATGTAATTAGAGTTGACTGCAAACAAGATAAAACACACAGGTAAAGGGTATATTGACACAGAGGGAGGTATAAAGGACACACTTCTAATAGGTAAATGTAACAAAAGAAACAGCACGAGGTAGGCTGCATTGCAAGTAACAAAAAATTCAATTCCTCAATACAACAGAACAGAACAGGTCACACTGCACATGTTGGTACAAGCAAGGTATGCGAATTTATACCTCAAAGCTCCATGTGGTGACTATGAAAATGGGTCAATCGCTCTTGACATTTGCTTGTGCAGCCCTTTTTTCATCCCAGTTGTTGACGATTGATTTGTTAAGAGGTTTTGGTTACAATAATTCTCGACATGAAAGACAACGTATCAAATATCATTATAACAATGATTTAAATGGTCAATCGCCCTGTAACCTCAAGTAGAAACTGTTAGCAGTGGTGGAGACTTGGGTCTGGATTGTCAGTGGCGGCACTACTTCCGATTCTGCCCCTATTCTATTCAAAAGTAACCTGGGGCCAATCTTAATCTGTCTGACAGAACCTGTGGCTGCCACACCAAATTGTCAGTATATGCCCTACGTCAGATTTTAACGGAGTGACGAAACCGCCCATTGACAGCATGGGGCAATGGACAGAGTTGCATTGCCACGACGGGAGCTGAAAGCAAGGTGGGAGGGACAACGTGACCAGCGGGGACTGGGTTTTGGAATGGTGACTAGGGATGTATGGGAATGGGGGAGTGTTTCTAGGGGAGCAGCTAGGGAGTTTGTATAAGGAAGGGTCAGGCAAGGGGGCAGATCATTTGGATAATGGGAACTTTCACCCACCTCTCTCCCTGAGTGGTTGGACGGTGGTGGGGGTTGGGTTGTTATGAGTTCGGTAACATGTTTTGTTTATGTTGTCACAGCAAAGCGGAAAGGCTTGACAGGGTGGAAAGAGGGGAGAATCGGATTTGAGAGGCTTCCATGTGGACAGTGTCGGATAAGAAGGGCAGTACACAAAAACAATGGTTGAAAAAGTTGTATCTAAGGGGTGGGGCTGAAGCCCACGGGAGTTATGTACGATTATTTAAAGTCATTCGTATATAAGGTTCTCACTAAGCTGGTAGTGAAGGGGCTGGGTGGCTGGACGGTTGGTATGGCTGGTTTGAAGGAACTTCGAAAAAAGAAGTTGGTGGCACTGTCGGGGGAACCACTCTGTAAACTGTTTGAGAGTGTACCCAGATAGTATCAAAAAACATACATTGGGGAAAGGTGGCTAATTCATGTATATATAGAGTGCGATAATCATCTGTTGTGACATATGTCTAAATGCTATGCTGGCAGTAGAGTACGTATCGCGCGGCCACAAACTGTATATTTGACTACCAATCTGGTCACCGTTTTGTTTTATTTGTTGTTATTTATATATATAGATGATAGATACAAGCTCTGTTACTGTTGTGCGTACTCGTCTTATATTTTTTCCTTTATGTAAAGGGGCCCCGATTATTTATTTTAACATGAACACATAAGCGATAAAAAGTTGGCTCCATGGTGACTTTCTAGGGGAGAGATCAGCAGGGAAATCCTCTATACGTAGGGCGACAGAACGGGGAAGAATGCGACCAATGATCTCTCAGGAGTCAGATGGAGGCGATCTCACCCTGTCTCACCCCACCTAGCCAATAGACGGGAGTCCGAGAAACTCGCAGCGTGGTTCACAGAGGGGGGAGGGGTAGATACGAGACGGAGAGGGGAAGTTGTTTACGCACGGCAGCACGGCAGTGCTGGGGAGTAGGGAATGTCCAGCGTCGCAGACGGTATAACAAAGCGCCCGTTACACCTATACGGATGAATGTACGCCACGTCAGATCACAATCTGGGACGCAGGCTCCCGGGGACCGCACACTCCCAACCCTTGGAAACACCTGTGATCCAGGGGCAGGTATACGGAGAAGTGGTGCGGGTTCCACTTCCAAATACATAGGGGCAGAACTGTGCGGATCTAAGTTATGGGGTCTAACTTTTATTAGTAAAGAAGCGCACAAGGAGACGCTGCTGGAACAAACTCTCCCGGAAGAGGCGGTGTTGCGTCCCAAACCCTGCAAAAGACTATGTGCACGGAGACAACACTCCATCCTGATTCTCTTCAACAAACAAGGGAGATTCAACTATGATTAGGCATGTTTTTTTACATTGCTACTTATGCTTGGTCGGGGCAACAAGAGTAGTTTATGGGAGAAAGAGAATGAAGGGCGTGAGACCAAGATAAAAAACTGTCAAAATGTAGAAAAGTTTCACAAACGCTAAATTATAAAAGGATAAAACAGGGAATTAAGTATCATATGTTATGCTATAGAGATTAATAATTAAAATTAACTAAAAGTCACTGTCATGTTACAAAATGGCCTTTAGAACCTTGATCTGGGCCAGAACATCGAAAGAAAGAAAATGCTCGTTGCCCACCAAAAAGGGCATGAGATATAGACAGAGAGATCACACATATTTTTATTTAGTATTCTCGTAAAATAAACTATATAAACCCTCCAGATGACCAAGGGTCCCCCAAAGTGGGAATTAAGGAGCGGGAAAATTGGAAAAGTGTTTTTTTAGGGGGGTTTCTCCCACTTGGTGATGTTTCCACGTTATTCAGTACACAGGAGTGGGACAAATAGCATACTGTAATCATCTACCGAGGGTAAGGTAAAACTATAACCGGCTATTATTATTGATGACAGATAAGGAGTTACTATCGTTAAACGATATGATCTCTCAGTATTACTACACTTCCAAAAAAATTAGTTACTATTAGAACATTTTCAATTGCTTTCATGTGGTGTAAAAAAAACCCTTACAAAAAAAAACTTTTTCCATAGTTCCATACAGTTATCAAGTAAAAGTGCTGAGGAAGCCATATCTGGCGAAACATGTCGCTCAAGCACTGCAGACTGTAAAACCAAATCGGAGCTCCATACACACTGTGGCATTGTCCAAATCCTGTATTCATTACACTGTATGTTCTAACAATTCCCCTCTGCTTGGATGACCAATTGGCCACAAGCAGTGGGTAGAAGACCTCTACACATTGCACCACCTTTGTGCCTTTTAAGATTTGTTTGCATTATATGTGATGTTAGTGTTTTTACAAATAAGTCTGGAATTCTAATAGAGATCAAAACACTCAAATTAAAGTCCCACCAGAGGGGAACTCCTTTCTTCTTTTGAGATATATATATATATATATATATATATATTGTATATAGACTGTGGCCATGTTTATATATACATTTCCAGTAAAAATTATATATAAAAGAGTATATCATATATATATATATCATATATGACATATATATCTGCCATTATTTGTATGAATGAGGTGTGTTTAAGTCCAAGAGACATTGATTTTGACGCAGCCATATGTGTCTATAAGAACGCAACAGAGGCTTGGCAGAACCCAGCAGATCCAATAGCGGAGCCTAGGGCTATAACACTACAAAAGACTGATAGATCAGTTTCTAAACTCTTCTCTAGTATGTATGCAATTCCTTCTAAAGTATTGCCAATTCTAAATATTAGTATGTCCTTATTATGTTTATAATATGACAGGATAGAGCTGGACTTTTCTATAAATGGTGGTATTAGTTCAAGTTATAGGTCAGTTTTTTGCCCAGGGCAAACTTTTGTTTTGCTATCATGAGTTTTGTGAATCTCAGATTTGGCTAAATAATCCATTCATCACTGAATACATCCAGGCTCCCTCTTGAAATGAAAATAATCCATCATGCCCATAGAAAGTAATCACATTTCAGCTATTATTTATTTTCAAATTGGTTTCGAAATTGAAAACATTTCCATTGCAAACCTATTTTACCTTCTGGTACCTGGAGAAAAGTGCTGCAAGATCATTTGGTTTTTGGTGGAGGTTCCTAACGGTCCATGTCTACAGGCTTTGTCTACCTCAAATGGGGTTACATGCCAAATGTGTAGGGGAATGGGGGAGCCTACTTCAGCAGTCTGGTTCAGGTAACCTTGAGCCAAATGATCCTGTCAATGAATCCTGATCTTTGAAGGATCTCAAGTAGATTCCTCCAACACAACTCTAAAGCCATTGGACACTGAATCTATCAACGGTCTCCCAATCTACAGGACACTGTTTAGGAACTGGAGCAGGCACAAGACAGGTCTTGTATCATGAATAAAAGGGAATAATCATATACTTCCCTGTACATAATACTGGATATTATACTGTTGTGTAATGGAAGTTCACTAGAATTCATGTTAGTTTGGCAATGATAGAGTTATTATTTTTTCTGTACAGTAAGTGGTTCAGCCCAGTACAAGTGTGGTGCTGAGGTTGTTATAAAGGGTATAAATGTGAGTGATAAGAGGGGCCACACGGGGGATGGATAAATGACTGGAGTAAGTTCCTCTGTCTTCATCCAGGACATCCCTGTTGGAGTACGGCCTAGCATCTAGGCCCAAGAGACTACAAAGATGATCTCTGCCATGTAAGTTCCCAAGGTGTTGAGGAAGAAGAACTTTCCCTGATACAACACTGTGGTTTTAGAGGCAATTCTTGACTTACAACACTTGCATTGGCCGGTAATGGAGTTGGTTAGTTTTTTACGAATTCTGAATAGCGGCGAACCTGACGATCGCTTCCGGCGCCGGCTCTTCAGCATCACCAAATAGTGGGGGTTTGGTGGTGCCATAGACCTCCATGTTAATGGAGGGGTGTCGGTTTCCCAGTATCAGTGACGACGGCAATGTGTACAGGGGAAGAGAGAGGTCGAGGAACACAAGCAGACTACAGTGTATACGCCGTATACGCCATTCAGCCACAGGTGGTCACGTCTTGGCTCCCCGTGGGGAGCTGAAAGGAGCTGTCAGATGGGAGATGCACCCACGGCAGGATCATACATCTAAACTGTATTGGTTATATCAGCAGAGCTCTGCTGATATAAGCAATGCAGAGAGCGGTGTGGGAAAGCTGCACTCACACTGGCAGCTTCCACACACACAGACCTGGAGGGGAGACATGCAAGCAGCTTCCCCCACGGCCCCCCTCTTCCCCGTCTGTGAGAAAGATGATGATGTACCATGAAGTGGGCTGAAGTTGGTACTGCAGGGGATTTTTTCCCCAATTGATTTGAACACTTCAAATATCGTTTTTTGGTTTTCCTGCTCTAAAAACTGGATGCGTCTTATGGTCAGGCGAGTCTTATAGTCCTAAAAATACAGTAAGTGTCCATAGTGAAAGGGAAACTAACTTGATATTTGTTCCTGAGACACCATAGTCTAGCTTCAGTATAAAACAGCTACTTGCAGGTTTTATAACTCTTCCTCTGAGTAATGACACAAGTATAAAAATATTTTATATCCACTTTCCTTAGATTATTGAGTTTGCTTTGCAGACGGATTCCTTGTGAAATGTTGATCTGCTGCAGAATGTCTGGTAAGAGGCAGATTTTCCTCATAAGACCCAGAAAAATGTATTTTGTTTAGTCTGTGTTGGACACATTCATATCCCGTAACATAAAATCCCCAGGCTGGGGACGTGCTGTTCTCTCATCTCACATTCGCTGACCCGGACATGTCTCTAATATATAGAGAAGGGATTTTGTGTAAAGCAGAGATAGTGCAGACTTCATAGAGAGTAAACGCTACTGACCACCAAGCGGTGGACTGTCATCGTAATGCGGCTGTATCCGTAAAGTGTGATGTATGATATTTATGGTACAATATACATAGGATTTTCATTACATCTTCATACAAATTGATGTCTTCTGTGTAAAGACCATAGATTCCCTTTTATGTTACTAAGCTGCCTATGAATCAGATTGCCTGGCAGTTGACATTGTGAGTAATATGTCAGCGCGTTACTGCCAAAATTTAAGCTTAAGACGCTTCTCTACTTTTCCCCAATTTTGGTGATGATACCATGTTCAGGGGCTTGCCAATAAACTTACAAATCAGATAATTTTGATGAATTCACGCCCATTAAATCCTGAAACAAAAGTATATTTGCTGTATACTTCTGTGCCCTAGCTGCTGCATTTTCCACCCTAGGCTTATATGCAAGTTAATCAGTTTTTCCAGGTTTTAAAATGAGGCACCTTGCCTATATTCGGATCACCTTATACTTGAGTATATACGGTAAAACCATAAGAAAATACTAAAAAGTTTCACCAGGTTGCCTATCAAGCTAACCCCCCGTGGTGGGGGAGAAGGCAAAGGCACTCTGAGGTGGACATTATTGTAGATTAAGCCTATGTTTCCATTATACGTTGGGACCCCTCTGCTAAGCTTATTGCTTGGCGGGAGGTCCCCATGGAGCACATAGACTTACCTGCCGATGCAAGGCTGAATGTAGTCAAGCATGTTGAGAAGGTAAGGTCTATGTGCTCCGTCAGCAGTGGCGGTTTTAGGCATGGGCAACCTGGGTGCTTGCCCAGGGCAGCATCATGTCGGGGGCAGTATGTGGGGGCATCAGAAATGTTTTTCCAATGACCAGATGTCTTCTACCCTATCCGCGCGCTCACCTGGGAAAAAAAGTAGAGGAGACTCACCCCCCTCTCTCTCCCCAGGAGTGAAGATGTTTGCCGGGGGGAGGTGGGGATGTGAATAGGAGGTGATATAAAATAGACCTTACGAGCAACTCCGATCTCCCTAGGACCGCCCCTGTCGGTCGGGACCTCCCGCCAAGCAATGCGCTTAGTGGAGGGGGTCGACGTTTAGTGGAAACAAGCCCTTACAGACAAGGTAAACAATTATATATATAGTCAAGGGTCAAATGACCACAAACTTAAGATATCAGTATAATATCAACTTTAATAGAATCCAAACGTGAACAGCGTAGGACGTAAAGTTCATAAGGCGATGATATTCATGCAGTGAATTGTCGATGCGTTTTGCAACGTGACTTCATCAGGACACTTTGTGCATGAAGAATTGGTACCGTTGTCACTGCAAGGGAAGAAAATACTTGTGTGAGTGTGGGGGCGATGCTCCTCCCACCCAAGGGACATTGTATAAATATTCCAGTTTTTTTAGTTTTTTGGGGTAAAATAAGGCATCTTGCCTATATTCGGATCAGCTTATACTTGAGTATATATGATATATATGAATTGCATTAGATACATATCAGTGGCTGCATTTTATAGGGACACTATAACCAAACTGGCAAAACTAATATTACGTATTGGAATATTTGCCCACTTGTTTGTCATGTTTCTTTAAACATTTTAGAAAATGTGGCTACCACAGAAGGAGTCAATTACCTGGCACAGCCATCCTTATTCTTTCATGTCATGATTTGTTCCTCATCTGGCAATGCGTAATTATACTTTGTGCTGGCCCAGATGGCCCACCCGTGAAGGCTTCACCCCTCACCTCCTTTACATGACCTTTTAGGAAACCACTTGTAGTGTTGTCTTACTTGAGTGAAACCTCTGCGCCTCCTGAGAAACATGGTGTCATATGGTGATGGTGGCACTCATCAGAATAGGTCATGTCTCAGGCCTTCTGAAAGTCTACACACAGGGGCTCTATATGTAAAAAAAAATATTATAGCCATTGGTGATAAGTGGTCATTATGTATCTGTATTTAGCTGCTGCTGAGGTATAAGATCAGGGGTAGACAAACTTTTTGTCGTAGGCCAAAATGGGTTCTTAAATTTGAGTGGCTGGACTAGTAGTCTGTAATGGAGTCACAATTCTGTGGGCATAGGTGCAGCATGGAGATTGTAATCTTTATTTCCCGAACAGCTTTCAACAAAAAAAGGAGGGAAATGATTAATTAATAATAATTGGCCAAAAAAAAAGACCTTAAACCTCCCTAGCTGTTTGCCTGTTCAGACTCCCCTCATTCCCTGAAATGAGCAGGGATCATTTCTAGAGGTAGCCCACCATTGACAAGAAGATGCACCCACAGCATCATCACAATATTACGCCACTGCGTTGTCCCCACGGCAATGTTCAGAATTTAATGTAAAATTTATACAAAATTAATGTAAGGAGTTGAGGGAAGCCAGATGGTATTTTCACCAAGCCTAAAGGGCCATGTCTGGCCCCTGTGCCTTAGTGTACCCATGTCTGTATTATGTGGGCACTTCAGTTGGTTGGTTTGGGGTGCTTAGGTCAACTTTCCCAGCCAAATGGGATGCTTGACAGGTATAGTTTTGGGTAAACCAAAAATGAAAGCTGGGTGTCATACATCTCCATGCAAAGGTATCCCAATTCTCAGATATTTAAGGAAAGCATTAAAAATATGATGGAAATAAATTCAATGAATGTTTATAATTTAAGGGGTTGATTGTCATTTAACTTTATAAATAACTAAAGAACTAAAAATGGAGCAATCTGTAGATTGAGGGTTTGTCCACATTATGTTTTTCCGTGTTTGACCCACACCGAACGTAGGGAAAAAACATAGGCAAAGGAGATGCATTCCATTAATTTGAATAGGACTGTCGACATAGGCGTGCTAAGGGTGTGTTTAGGTTTTTTGAAATCTTGTAACACATCACCTGACACACCCCTAAGCGCACAGCGCCGGCACATCCTATTCAAATGCATTGTGCAGCTCTGAAAATGCAAGGCGCGTTTTTGGAGCTGTGCAATGCATTCACATAGGATTTTTTTTTACTTGAGCAGGAATGTGGAGAAATACAGAAAGAAACACAGGCCATCCTGTCTACCCCTTATGCCCTTTCTACCCAATACCCCTTCTAACTGAAATTACCTCCCCATCTTTACCCCAGAAATATGCATGACACCAGTATCTATTTTAAAGTGGATATAAGATTATGGCCACAGCTTTACTAAAGCAAATGCACATAACAGAAGTCGCATTACTCAACCAACCAAGGTCCAAGACAGTGTCCCCACTTTCACCATCCACAACCACCTGTACCAGCCACCACCCCTCTAACATACCAGCTCGTGGGTACTTCCATCGTATTGGCTTCTTCCACATAACCCAACGCGTGGGCCATTGACCCTGCAAGTCCAATGTTTCTTCATTAACCTGGTGACTCCCTATAAAGTTGATCCATCCATGTCTTTGTGGACACCGTCAATGACCCATCTGCTGTGACTAAGAAAAGAAATAAAAACACAAATATACCAACAAAATCACAGAGAGGGTGGGCAGGGTTCTTCCTTCCATCACAATGGGCGACTTAAATTCCGCTGCTGGAAATCTGTCCCTCTGCGGTATCACTTCTGCCTTAGTGATCGGTGTTCCTCCTCTCTATCCCGCCCCAGTCAGGCAACCCTGTGCTCACGGTGCCCTGGCTGCGGATGGGAATTCACTTCCTGTGAACTTTGCATACCCTATGGAATGCATATAAAACACTGCACTCGTGTAGAGCCAGCCAAAAAACCTAATATTTAGATAAAAATAAATCTGGATAGCTTTCAACTAATAAACCAACATTTCTTTTTCATATTAGAAGAGGATATGTTTAGGATATATTGGTGCCCCTTGTCCATCCCCAGTCTGGTAAATGCACCGTGAAAGAGCAGCAGGAGGCCCAAGTGGCCTCTTTCTATCAGTTTGTTCCATGTCACTATATGCTTGATCTCCCAGTCTGAGTTATGTTGTAAAGGAAAAGGCACTAATTAAAATTTAGGTGCTAATACTAGTTGTATTAACACACATTTAATGAGTTATCCTGCTGTGGCCACATTATACATAGTTAAGGCGCTTCCATAAATATATTTAACTTTTCTGCATAAGCTCTGGAAAGGTCTGCGATAAAAGTCTCCTCTGTTGGGCATTGTGGATGAGGCTCTTGCCTTCCATCCCTTTTGTTCCAGGAATCTGTGTCTGCTGTATTTCTGGCAGCGTTCAGTGATGTTTTCCCATCAATTCATACTATGCACCTACATTTGCTGCAGCCCATAACAGCACATATTTTCATTCAAGGCCACAGCGAGAACAGTCCATATCTTTTCATTACCTGGATTTAGTGCGCTGTACTAACTGGAACCATCGCTACTATTAGGGCCACGGACATAAAATGTGTGCAGGCATAGCAACCAGGCGGAGAATATTTTTGCAGCGTAGACATGTCACTGCTGCCAAGGCCTAAAACTGACCCTTATTTTCATCTATTGTGAAGGTATAAACGCAACACGTGCTATTGTGTATGGATGTGAGAATCAGTCTGCGTTAGATTTGCCTTGATGAATGGTGTTCATGAACGTAGAGGTGAATCCCACCGGAATCCTACTAGTAAATCATGGCAAATGTTCCTGGCTGATAGCCAAAGTATGGCAAGCAAACACTGAAAGCTGAGGATTGCTGCCGAGGACGCGCGCCAACACAATAGAATAACATATGAAAAAAAAATATTCACTTGAGAGAGAGAGAGTTTCTATTTGGATTCAAGGGCAACATTAAAAATAAACAAATCTGTGAAATAGCTTGCTCGGGAGGATGCTCTACAGCCAGATAGTATTTTTAACAAATTAAAAAGAGGATACCTGCTAGTTTTACCATGAAGATCCTCCAGGCATCTTATGAGATCAAACATTTTTCACGTATTGTTAATGTTTAACTTTAACAATACTTGCATAGGTCATATGGACCTGTGTGAGCTATCCCACCGATTACCTTTCCCCTTTTCCTCTCAATACCTGTACACCAGGATGGATTTAAAATGGCCAGGGAGCCTTTTATTTAACATAACATTGATAATGCAATAACAATTAAAGTGTCACCCCCTGGTTCTTAAGGTCCTGTCGCCATTCCCCATTACATCACCACAGGTCACCAGTGCCTTAGTGTGTGTAGGCCCTCAGCCGCCACCCACCAACTCGAGGACAACTAAGGCTGCCCACAGGCCCACTAAGACCGCTTACCAAATTGGTCAGCTCACTCTGACCTACACCCGTGAGATATCACCACCAGATGGTTCCCACCAACTATTACCTCCAACTGTGTACCTTCAAAGACCCAGAACCCGCCAACCACGCTATGAAATCTGAAAGAAAACAAAACAGGTTATTCGAAAAGGTAGCCATACACGGGTCGATTTGTCACTGATCGATTCCTGATTGGCGAGAATTGATCGCATCGGTAATCAATGGTCAAAAATTAAGTGAAAAATGTTACCGTGTAGGGCTACCTTTACAGTAATAGACATTATCCAATGAATCACTCAACCCCGATCAGTCTCAAATGTCATGACCACCGTATCACATCCTCTTTCCCCATCAACTGGAAACCCCAACTTAGGGCGGGTGGGTGGGAAATTGACCCTTCACTGTTTAGCTCACAAGTGATTTAGAGAACTAACATAATCCCCAGACTATAACTTTTATCCCCACCTTTCTTGCCCGTCCACCAATCCTGTAATTCCCCCTGCCACTACTGTCCCCTTACATCCCAGTCATGTAGGCCTTTTGATTATTGCATTTCATTACACTGCTTCAGGCCAGTCTGAATGGTCAATCTGGCCATTACAATGAGGAACACAAGTGTTTGAACCCCCTGCGATTTTGCAAGTTCTGTAGTGTAGTGGAAAACACACTAATAAGTGTGTAATAAATAGGTCTATCCATGATATGGTTAATGTCTGTAAATGTGTTTGTGTCTGGAAAATGTGTTTATGTCTGTAAACGTTATTTTGTGCCAAGCACCTGCTGATGTGTTACCAGAGGTCATGCAAAAGCCCTCCCCACTTCTAGTGTATCTAAACTAATCTGCCCAGTTACTGGTAGTGGCCACTTCCTGGCCCTAGGCGATAAATCACCCTGTTGCAGAATGTTCTGGGCCATCCTGTCACCTACTGCATCCTGTGAGGATTGCTGTGTGTCACCTGAGCAGAGTAAAGGCCTAACGCCTGGATCAAGCCTCCCCTCCTAGACTGACCACATCTTGGGTATGAGCTACAGCTACCTCCTTCCACTCTCAGCAGGCTGGTTAAGCATTTGTTTGGAACTGTAGTGCCTAAATTGTTCACCCCAGGTGCTGGTGGGTCACAGACTTGAAGACTCGGTGACTAACCAGCACTTCTCCTCACCGATTTTCTCTCTCCTCAGACAGCCATCAGTGGGTGAGCTGAGGGGGAGGCATCTGGGCATCAGGAAAAATCTCCATGTCCAGATGCGCCCCCCCCCTCCCCATTATGAAGCCGCCCATATTGCCCCCATATTAAACCGCCACTGATTCCCACTGTGAGAGACAGCAGTTAAAAAAAAATCAGGAAATCCCATTGTATGATTTTTAAAGAATGTATTTGTAAATTCTTTAACTGTAGCATTCCCTGCCCTGTATAAACCTAAATGCTGCATGGCTTAATTGACTGTGATAGCGTATAGTTACTGTTGGGTACGATCAGTTTACTGTTATTGGATATCTGGCCTTTGCCTTGTTCCTGATCACTCTCTGTCTGCTGCCTGACCTAACCCTGCTTAGACTTGACCCGTCTATATACCTTTTTTGGACTCTGACCACTGCTTTTGTACCTGACTATCCTCTGTCTGCTACCAGCCCTGATCCTGCTCTTGACTTGACTATGTTCCTGTCTTATCCTAGCCAGTAGCAACTATGCTTATTTTTGTTCTCTTTGTCAATCCCTGTTCCCAGACGGCTTCCTTTGCACACTCAAGACCTGGAAGCAACCACATGTTGGGGTGGCACAACTATCCTTCTGAAGCTGAGGGGGGCTTGCCTATAGGCGATGAGTGCGATGGAGATTGGGAATTGATGTCTGGGCCAGGGCCTCACAAAATTTTTAATCCAGTTGTAAGCTCCTTGCTTTTAACATTTAATGCCTAAAGGCTTGTACACGCATTAGATAATAGTCAGATTTATCATGATTGTCTGACCGAACATCCAATGTGTGTACAGGTTTCAGGCAAGGTCGTTGTTTATCTGCCAGGATGGATCTATCAACCATCATCCTTCCCAACACCCATCATCCTCATGTGGAAGGATTAAGGGAGGTGCCGTTTGCCCATTCTCACATTTCCAAAGAAAAGAATGAACATGTGTGTTGGGAACAAAAGTGGTTGTTTATGTAATGTGTATCCGTAGGCTGACCATTGATATCTGAGTTGTAAAGTGTGTTGTAGGAAACAAACATTTTCACATGTATTCGTGAACTGGCTGATTGGATATGTTGTGCACTTCGTGGACATGTGCTCCTTAACATGCATGTTTTAGGTGCATTACCTAACTCCTGTTACTGCATGGAAAGCATATCCAAAGGGCCAGTTCACACTTGTGCATTGTGGTACCTGTCATATGTGATGTGAATTATGAGAGAAGTGGACCTACCGTGCCACCAGACAAGTGTAAACCAGAGCGTAGAGTCAAAGGAGCCCCCCATTTTTCACCAAAGCAATTTGCAAGGAGTGATGGGTTTTGAAGCAGGAGACCACCAGGTTGTGGTCTATAGCTACACTTACTGCCTGCCCATCTGACTTCACTTCTGCCTGCTGATTCTGTACCTTGTTTTAGAATTTCTGCTGTCAGCCTCTGCTAGTAAGTCAGGACAGGTGGCAAAAAGGGTAGTCAAGACAGTCCAGGGGTCAGTAACAATATAGCAGATGGATACGATCAGCGCCTGTGGAACAGAGACTTGAAGACCTCTTTGCTCAGGCAACGTCCTGTTGCCTGAGGCTTCCCTAAATACCTGGTCATATGGCTTGATTGGACAGGTGAGTGATAAGGAGTGCTAGCAGGTATCACCCAGCAGAGAGAGGAGCAACATCAAGTGCCACAATCTCTACCACTAGCAGAGGGAGCTGATGTACAAAAGGCCCTGGTTCTTTGAGGTTTGGGAACTGAAACAGCAGAACTGGTAGAGGGGACATCTGCAGTTAATGATCATTGGGTGACACTGCAATCTGTGACAGTACCCCAGTGGTTGATTTAGCGCACAACAACTAGCAACCTATTCTCATACCTCTCAATTCATTGGCCGAGATATATGAGTAAAACCATCATACAGCAAAGCCAACACACATAGATAAGGAATAAAAAAACGATGTTGCAGAAAAATAACAAGCCACAACCCAACGGTGTGAACCACACCTTAAATATATATGGGTGGTTTGGATCTATCACACCTTTAGGGTTAACTTGTGACTTTGACAACTTTGTGATCCTTCATTAATTAGGCGAGGCTAGGAATATTACAATGGAATAGAGTTGAATGATATTTAACTTTCATATGCAGATTGCAAAGACTGGTGCATTCAAGTTCTCCACCACGGTTGTGGAGAAGGTCTGGCCCCACACAGTAACATTTCTCATATATCCGAGGTTACAGGAAACCAACATAAAGAAATAATATTCAAAGGGGAACCATTAGACACCAAGAAGCATCTACAGTGGCAGTTTATGTTATGTTGCTGCCTCCTAAGCAGCTTCACACATTTAAAATTCAGCAAAATCATACATACATGTCTTTTATCTTCTCTGAAGTAAGGTAAACAAATAAAATATGTACATACAAATGAAATGCTATTTCTCTTTTATATTTTACATTTAAAAATTGAAACATCTTCCCTGCACATGTTCGTGGGCTTAGTTTTGCCCGATATTATTTATTCTCAAACTTGATAAGCCATTTTTGGCAGGGTAAATCAATGACGCCGAGTCCCCATTGGCTGGCGAGAGTGAGAGGTGCATGCTAATTTTAAGCACTTGGCTTCCATAAAGATCTCCCAAGGGTACATTAATCCCTTAGCCTTGCTTTCATGCTCGTTGCTCTTGTTCCATATTAAAATGCTGAGGGATTTCTTATAGTTTTCCACATTCAGAATTTAAGAGCGTGAAAGACATACAAATCCCCGGTATGGAATGCTTTTCCTGTACATAATTCTTCTTTGCAGAGGCTTTTGGGGAGAGGGTTTTTTTTCTTCAATTTGAATTTGTTGGCTATTGACTGCACGTCCGAAACAGGCTAAGTAGATAAGGCTTAAAGACACCGCTCAATAAATTAACTGAGCTCTACTATAGAATGTCTAATCTGTCGTCATTTTCAAATGGACAGGTTTTTGTGATCTCTTGTGTGCCAAGTGGAAAGTATCAGTGCGCTAATATCTTCTCAAAGATCTGCGGTATACAAGCAATGGAAAAGGAATTTATGGCGTAGCTTGGTATGGAATTAAAGTGGAATGGAATTCAAAGAGTAAAACCAGTTATGTTATAGGAAACGTCTGGAAATGTAAGCTGGGCGTTACAATAAATCTACCATTTTGTCTGGAAAAATATCAGTGCACTTCTTGGTATGAGAGCGTGCCGAGATACTCCTCTACCTACAGCCTTATCTACGGAGCATCTAAAAGATAGCCAGTAGTGAACATAACATGCTCGCTTTTCTTCCCCTGGCGAACAGTACGTGTGTTCAACCCACCCTGTTCACCGGCAGGAAGAAGGTTACTTTTATTCTGCTGGCCATTAAGGAGCAGAAAGATCCTGTCAGTGACATCACTATTCAACTGTGAACAGGCGGAGAATTTGAATCTTCCAGCAGACAGACCGGGCCAAAGTTCGGCCATCACTAGTAGCCACATGTTGTTTATTTTCGAACGACCAATCTCCGTGCACGTTTGCGATGATCAATCGACCGTGCATCAACTGCTGCCCACCTTAAAAGATGGACCCCAAAAAATCGTATTGAACCTCGATCCAACATGACTTTTGGGGGTCAATCGATCAACCCATATTTGCATAAAATAGCACCCTGTAACGGCGGCTGCCGTACAACGCCGTCGCCTCCCTACTTACCGTTGCAGATCTAGGCGCCCTGTTCAGCGGTGATTCTGATACTTCTACACACTTCTTTAAACACAAGCGTGTGTCATTTGCTGGGATTTAAGGTATTCGTCATGTGACCTGGCTGACCAATAGTGGACCTCCTGAAACTTTATAAGGAACCCTGCCTTTCAGCCTTGCCTCAGTATTAACATCCCTAGCAGTTGAGACGAACCCTGTTCGTTCGGTGACCCTGTTCGTTCCCCGGCGGCGGGGAGACCCTATGCCTCCCCGGAAAGCTGCAGCGATTGTCTTCATCGCTGCAGCATTTCCGGGTTGGCGGCACCGCCCGATCGCATCACGGTGGCGCGGAACGGGGCGAGGGGGGGCGGCGCCATAGACCTCCATGTTAATGGAGGAGCGCCAGCTTTCTCTCACATGCAGCTGTTGTCAGTAATGCGAGTAGAGCAACGGCGCGATACGGGCAGTGCGCTAGGAAGGTTAAGGTATCTGTGTTATGCTAAGCACTGTCTGCCAGTGCTCTTCCTATGATAAAGAGTCCTGCCTGTGTTCTGTGTTCTGAGATTCCTGTTAACCCTTACCTGCCTGCTGCACTCTTCTGCTACCTGATCTGTACCTGCGCTGCCCGCCCTGTTACACTGTCTGGCTGATGATACCTGTGTCCCTGGAGCCTTCCCTGCTGTCCCCTGGACCAGCTGCCTGTGTTCCTACCATCCCTCAAGAGGTAGCGACCTGGTGATCCCCTCGGGAAAGTCTATCCCCACCATCAGAGTATTGTGAAGAACGAGTGGGTTCATTTAGAAAACACCCTTAGAGGAGGTAGGACACGTGACACAGTATGTCCACACCTGCTGCTCCATGATACTCCCTTTCCTGCAGCCATGCTGATCGAATGATTTTGATGAATCTACCTTTTTGGGCCACAGGCTCCTGTCAAAATCAGCGCAAAATCGGTTGCCCGTGGTGATGTGCTCATGGATGGCAGTACGATTGATTGATCATCGATTCCTCAAGCACCAGAAATGTTTGAATCGAGAATCAAACGCAGAGGAATCAAGTTCTCTATGGCAAGCTTAAGACTCTGCAGTCAGTGATCCAGTGACTGTCCTGCCCTACACCAATTGTACATTTTAGCCCACTATGTTTTTTACATGGTTCATACCTGTCAAGTTTTGCCTTTTTGAATAAGGGAAAACTAATAGTAAGGGACATGACTTCTGCTATTGGGAAGGAGGAAGTGCTGGACTTCTGCTCTAACCAATTCAGGAAGTGATGTCATGGACGCGATTTATTCAAATCAGGATTTAGCCAGCAAAGTCACATACAAATATGACTATCCTGGCCATAAAGGCATGCTTCACAGGTTTGCGCGGTTTCTGAAAAATATAGTGGAGTCTTGGGTACTGATGAGCAGCATAGGCAATATTCATATTCGTAAAATATTAAAAATTTGTCCCCTAATATTAACAGTAAATTCTAGAATTTGTGATCTCAATTCATTATAACCTTCATTGCACCAATCGGTACCTGTATATGCACATACTTCAAGCGCAATGCAACGGGTACTGGGTACTGATGTAAAAAAATCTTGAATATTTATGATTACAAAGATATAGCACTATAGTGCACATATTCCCAATACAAATTTGCAATTAGAATATTCACGATTCAACATTAGTCTTGGGTTTAAAGGAAAATGCAGAAAAGCTCCTGCTTACTGATCTTTCCCCTCTCTTTGAAGCAGTGTGTTCAAAATGCTGTGCAGGTAGCTTAAAGAGCAGTATGTAATCTGTTTGTATTTTCCGCCCACTTCACCTGCTCTCACTCCTCTCTGATGTTCTGTCCCAGAAGAGGTAGCTCCTCTTCTGCCAGGTGCAGAGAAACTTGGGATGGGGGATGTCACTGCTATAATGATGCTCCTTTCCCAAGTCTCTGATATGTTTTTAGCATAGAGAACAATTATCTATCACCATCTAGTGACCATGTATGGTACTGCATGATGCAAACTACCAGGGCTCAAGGGAGTTTCTGTAACTAACTTCTTCCTAGCTCTGTTTATGTTCTTCCAATATATGTATACCTTTTATTCCTGCTAGCTTTGTCTCCAGGGCAATAAACTTGGAATTACAGCACAGACATTTCACAATATGATGTAATATATGAAACTGGCACTTTTAGCCAGTGCAAAGCCAATCTTGTGTTGGCTACTCTAGTGCATGGGTCAATGTCTTCTCATTTCTAAGTGCTGGCACAGTGATCAATGATCTTCTAAAAAACAACTGCTGCTATATATCTTTATAGGAGTTCTCAACATATTTACCCCCAATATTTACAATGTAAATATTTGCCTCTTTAGGAAAAAAGGCTTCTGTTACGGCCTTTACTATTTAGATTACATTTCTGTATCTGCAGCAAAAAAGAAAAAGGCCACATCTGCAGCTGATTAATATGTTATTGGATTTTGACTTCTCATAAACGTCAACATGTTTTCTATTAAATGTGTACTGGAGATTTGGAGAACCCGCCTCTGAGACTGCAGGCTCATAGCGCTGAGCCTGCTCATGTTCACATAAAACTCGAAGGAAGTTCAAGTGAGCAAAGGACCACGGGCAAATCCTTTGTCCTAGATTCTCTACTGCTAGAGCACTCAACAAGATGTTCACAAAATGTCAGGTTTTGGCAAAAGTCATCCCACTGATATAAATGATTGCCAAAAGTTACATTCAAAGCATGTCCTGTCATAGAGGCAGTAAGTTTGTGTCAGTGCTCACCCCAACTTTCAGCCATGAAATGGCTGGTGCCATAGTTGATTACATGTGTGGCACCAGGACAAGTGCAGATCGAAGCACAGGCCAAGATAGTTCCATTTTCAGCTGGGAAGGATAATTGTTCCACTTGATAGATTTCTTCTTACATCCTTTCCTGCTGAAGCTGATGTGAAGCTCCTCAAGAACACAGAAGGAAATAACAGTTATTATTATTATACAGTAAGTGGTGTCTACGACTCCTGCAAGATTAGATTTTTGTCTCTTTCAATCTGATGAACAAGTTCTCCAAAAGTCAAAGAAAATCTATTTAAGAAGGAATTCTAAAGCTGGGAACACATAGTTCGATATTGGAGCCGTTCGAGGTTCCTAGCAGCAGCGCAATGATGTCATTGCGCTGCTGCCTAATATTGGGGAAGCTAGAGACACAGCACATGCCGTGTCTCCATGGTGTCCATGCAAAGCAATGGACATCGACCGTGATTTACGGTCATGTCCGATGTCCCTATTAATTCCGCTCAAAAACAGGGATGGCCGCATATGATATGGCCAGATTGATGGCCGAGAGGCCATTGATCTGGCCCATATCTGCACGTGTTTTCCCTGCTTAACTCTTCTTTGCTCCATCCAAGTTTAAAAAGGGTTTAAGCTGGTATAATTTAATAAATAATAATATAAATTAATGCATTAACCATACTCCCTTTTCCATGCTAAAGCCCAATAGTCATAAATATCTGAAGGCCAACAATACCACTATTTGCTTAGATAGTTTACTTTGCTTTTTGTCCCTGCTCAGTGATGTCCAGTGTTCAGAGATATTTTCCTGCCCATTATATTTTCCTACCCTTACAACTGTGCATACTTTTCCGAAGTTAAACAGGGTTAATCTTACGGGTTTCGGGTGTTTAAAGTTAGGTGATCGGGGTTGGAGAGTTAAGGTCAGGTTGAGGATATTAGGGAGCCGAGTTAAGCAATAACCCCCCTTACCTTAACCCCCCAACCCCTAAAGCTCACCTCTACAGTTAAGCAACACTCCCCCTAACTCTTACCTCAACCCAGTGGTTCCCAAACTGTGGGGCGGGCCCCCTTGAGGGGACGCGAAGGTATTGCAGGAGGGCGCTGGCCCTCATTCTTAACCTGTGTTTCAATAGGAAGGGGGGGGGCTCGATAATGTTTCTAAATAAAAAAGTGGGGCCCTGAGCCCATAGACTGGCGCTCTTTAGGTACCTTCAGATTTGCCACTGGTTGGCTACACTTCCGGCAATGGCCTCCTCCCCAACTCGCACCCCTTTTGAATTCTTATGTAGCTCCTCACCCCTGGGCCCAAAGCTCATTTCCTACACATACTCCTTTCTCAATGCCCTCTCTAGTCCAACTGCCCACTCCTATGTCACTCCCTGGGAGCGTGATTTGCGTACTTCTAAATCCAAGGAAGACTGGTCCCATTTGTGACAATTTCTGGCTCGCTGCTCTATGAATGTTACCAATACGGAAGTTGCTTATAAGGTCCTTATGCGCTGGTACTTGGTACCTGCCAGGCTTGCTCATACTGCCCCTACCTGCAGAGGGCTCTGCTTTCGTGGTTGTAACTCCCCTGGAGACATGCTTCTTGAGACATGCCCCTTTTTTTTATTCTCTGGTCCAAAATTTTCAACCTCCTCTCCTCTCTATTTGAGAAGTGACTTACCAAATGCCCACGGGCAGCCCTTTTACACACCAAGATCCGCTCCCTGACCCGTAGGCAACAGGCACTGACTCACCACATTCTAATAGCAACCCAACTTAGCATAGGTATCAATTGGAGGAAACAACAATTACCGTATTTAGGAGTCTTGGTGAAGGGAAATCTGATCATAGTAAACGAGAGACTAACTAGCATACTGGAGGATAGACATGACAAAATCTTATCCATTTGGGACCCTTGGGACCCTTTCACCCCCATATGGGTCATTCGAGCATCCATACCTTATAGTCGACTCCAATTGGAGCACGACCACTCGTTTTGGGGCTCCCCCACTTGACCGTACTCGTAATGTGTTGTGTAGTGAGGACCCCTGGGGCCCACTTGAACACAGCGGTAGCAGAGAGTCATTTTTTACCTCCCTCGAGGCGATTGTTCTGTTATTTTTCATTTTGTTTTTATCTATGTTGTACCAACCAATTGCCTTGCTTTTGCAAATTTGTTAAGAAATATTAAAAATTTAATACAAATATTGAAACAGAAAAGTGGGGCCCTGCAAGGAAAGTTTGGGAACCACTGCCTTAACCCCACCCAAACCCCTAACCTTAAACACTTGAAACCTCGAAGATTAACTTTGTAACTC
>CM070039.1:27243070-27262018 GCA_036250615.1 Ptychadena robeensis
TAAGGAACTTGTTGTGTTGGGGTCATGCGAGGCTTTGCTGCGACAGCCCTGGGAAGTTTATCTATGTACCTCCAGAAATCTGGATCTCGGTGAAAAATTTTTGTAGCACTGAAATTCAAGAAATTCACTGATTTTTTTTGTAGGAAATTCAAGGTATTGGCCTATTTTTTTTTCTTTTGTTTTGTTCATCATCACGATTTGTCGACTCGACTTTAGTGATTGGTAACTCAGCTTTATAAAATCTTAATTTGTTAATGCCCTAGCACGTGATTCCCCTCTTGATGATGCAGGTGATGTGGGCTGGGAAAAGTGATGCCCCTCCATTAACATGGAGACTTGTGGAGGTCTACTGTCACGTGGTACAATTTTTTTTAAGAACAAACTGTGACCATACTGGGTTCAGGTATAATGCCCGGGAGGTTATTAGTACTATGGGTCACCTATGGGCAAGGGGCGTGTCCATGACACCCTATGCTCACATCCTCTTCTGAGTGTAAGACAGTGGAAGATACAAAAGTGAATATTGCAGTATTTTTGGGGGGGAGGGGATTTTTTTAAAGTCATAAATATAAAATAAATAATAAATAAATAAAATGAAAAATTTACATAAATATACAAAGTACCATATTCCGTTATCAGCAATGGAATAAAACCAAACAGCAAACAACATGTCAGTTACGTTATCAAAATGTCAACATGTCTCCTTTTATATCAGAAGGCAAGCTGAGGACCCGGTACAAAGAGGGACAAGCGATTCGCTATTCATAGAACAATGTAACATTTACACAAGCTCAGAAGAGAGATCAGCTGAATTCTATTAACATTTGGCTTCCAATGTAAACATACAGTACACCTTAATAGAACATGTGTATTACGGCAACATTTTTTTATCCCGCCTCTCGTGAAAGATGCACGTTCCTGCCCGCTGGCTCGTCCTGATTACTTTCAGAAAAAAATCATTAGCTACAGAATATGCAATCCATTGCGCTTCAGTAATTTGGATGCACAGATGATATTTCAGAAGCGCTGCGGGTAATGCAATTAGTGGCAGACAGGTAAACATGTTTATAAGACCATGATTGGGAACATTTATAAATGCCGGTGTGGAAAATATTACTAAAGAGAGAGTGACTCAATTGCCTTACAATGACGGCTGGAAATAAGAAAATTCTGATAGGCTAGGATATTCTGGTCTTACTATGCATCTACACATTTAAAATATAAATAAAAACCATTCCTTTAAATGTACTCATATTCCAATAGCCAATGCATGCCTGTCAACCCTCCCGTTTTTCCCGGGAAAGTCAAGTTTTTTTGTGGTTTTCCCGGCCAAATCCCGATTTCAAAAAATTCTGGCGGAGGAGGGCGGTGGCATTACACTCCCTTCTTAGTTCCTACCCCACTTGTGGTGATAATGTTTGGGGTGTGACATAACTCCCTCCTAAATCAGCCGACAACAAAATGGAAGGGAGGCCTCCTGTTATTGGTGATGTCACTTTCTGCATTTGGAATGCGGAAGAGCCACATCAGAGACATCACTTCCTGTATTTTCCCCTTATTCTTGGCCATTCAAGTGTACAGGTATGAGCCAATGGTCTTCCATTTGGTCACATCTTACTTCAGTAGACATTTCTATATCTCTATATGTAATTCGGCTTCTCTCAAAACTAGAAATGGTCTCAACATTTTTAATAGTTCATTTCCTGTCCTCCATATCATCACCTAAATTGCTGGAGATGTAAAGATTGGGTGTGGGGACATTTCCAAAAACAAATGTATTGCTCCAGCACAATTTCACATTAAGTTAAAATTTCAATTTAAAAAATATAAGCTTAGCCCCCCATACACCTTTAGATCACTCCATACAATATCCTTTAGATCTACCAACAACTCTATAGTATAGTGTCCTCCCTGATAGAATACATAGTGTTTGAAAGGTATATATCTCTGCTGTGTAGTGCCGGGTCCTCCCTGATAGAATACATTGTGATTAGAAGGTATATATCACTGCTATGTAGTGCTGCGTCCTCCCTGATAGAATACATAGTGATTGGAAGGTATATCACTGCTATGTAGTGTGGGGTCCTCCCTGATAGAATACATAGTGATTGGAAGGTATATATCACTGCTATGTAGTGCCGGGTCCTCCCTGATAGAATACATAGTGTTTGAAAGGTATATATCTCTGCTATGTAGTGCCGGGTCCTCCCTGATAGAATACATAGTGATTGGAAGGTATATATCACTGCTATGTAGTGCTGGGTCCTCCCTGATAGAATACATAGTGAATGGAAGGTATATATCACTGCTATGTAGTGCCGGGTCCTCCCTGATAGAATACATAGTGATTGGATGGATTACAAAGGTCATCATATTACATGGTTTTGGTAGAAGAAAAGCTGATTGTACAGAAATTGTATGGTAAGATTGCAAGGTGTATGGGGGCCTTTAGTCTTTAAATTGACTTTTTAATTGCATACACTAGACCAGGGGAGTGCAAACTTTTTGACTTATGGGCCACAATGAGTTTTTAAATTTGACTGTAAGGGCTGTGCAGCCCCAAGTCCTCCCAGCCTGGGTGGGAAATGTAAACTTATTACATTGATACATTTCCCATACTGCTAATATTCATACTGCCAGGGAGGTGAAATAAAGGAAAAATATTTTAAAAATGTATAAATATATAAAAAAAGACATGGGCAAATGACGGCTTCTAGATGGAGACAACAACATATAACAATCAACCTCTATATTAGTGGTTCCCAAACTTGGGGGCGCAAAGGTGTTCCAGGGGGGCGCTGGCCCTCATACTTAACCTGTGTTTGAATAGGGAGGGGGGCTCCATAGTGTTACTAAATAGAAAAGGGGGGCCCTGCAAAGAAAGTTTTGGCAACCACTGCTCTAGGCAATATCTCCACTTATTGCCGGGAACAAGCAGAGGGGAGCTAGTGTGTCTTGACACCAAGCCAGATTCACTGCGGGTCCACATGCAAAGCATCAGCTGACCTGGTGCCCCGAGCTTCTTTAATATTGGGCTCAGCGCCATGACACCATCGCGCTAACCTTTGAGGGCTGATCCATTTTACAGCCATTGACCCGTGTATGGCAGCCTTGAGGCTATTTTTCCACCACGTCTAGGGCTCCATCGACCCCCCTGCGTTAAGCGCATTCCTTCATGGGGAGGTCAACAGAGTCCATATATATTACCTGCCTGCCGCACTGACAGTTTACAGGGTGTGGAGCTGATCCTCTGGCGGAGAGGTTAACGCAGGTTAAGGGGACTTAAATTTCCTGATACCAGAAAGGACGTTGCTGACACCACATCCGTCTGGACCCCCTTCGCTAAGCACATAGACTTTACCTGCTCGGCGGATGCTCTGTTCAGACATTCGCCGATGCAGGGCTCAACGTAGTCGAGTATGTTGAACCCCTGCATCGGCGGATATCTGAACACAGCATCCGCTGAGCAGGTAAAGTATATGTGCTCTGTCAGGACCTCCACCCAGCAATGCGCTTAGCGGAGGGGGTCCCGACGGATGTGGAAACCTCCCCTTACTGTATTTGGGATGTCATATGCGTCACTTCCTGTAATTTTCTCTTATTCGGAGTCAGCAAGGTTGACAGGCATAATTTTCAGACAGGGAATATCTCCTGACTACCGCTCTATATATAATATAATAAAGGGAGGCTAAAACCCCAGAAGAGGTCACAGACAGCAATAAAAAGTTGGGAAGATATAAAACCACTCTCAGGATTTTATTGCTGTCTGTGTATACATAGGGAGGGTTTCCTGACTTCCTGTTCAGGTGGGAAGTATCAGAAACCTTATTTGTTCCCCAACTCTATTCAAATAATATAAAGAAAGGCTACGGCTGGATCTGAGTTTTATATTCATAGATCAGAGCTGTTTTCCAGCCCTGGTAGACACTGTCATACATTTCACCCTTCTCTTCCCAAAGCCATTATCCTTATTTAACATTGTCGCTGTCCGCTGTCTGAGTCATCTCTGCGCGTTGCTGTGACTTGGCAATAACTCAGCTCAGTCAGTCTGTCCAGTCATCCTAAGCTGGGAAAAGGTCACCGGATACATGACAAAGACTCTGACTATAATTTTCCCTCTTATATTCTGCACCATTCTTCAATAAAACACTCGCCTTTTTCATTCATCTTTATTGCAATCTTGCTTCATTAAGTTCTACAGAAAGCAATCCCTCAATTTACATTGTTTTTTTATTATACAAGAAAAATGGATTTGTGCTTCTGTATCCGCGTCTAAATTCAACACGATTCTATCTCTGCAGTAAGCTCTATATTCAAGTGTCCTTTCACACTACAAAGTAGTCCCCATTCAATGTAATGGATTTCGTCCAAGGTATTTCAACATGTTGGAAACCTGTTTGGTCGAGTTCCCTTCGAGCAGGAACCGTTGATCCTGCTCGAAGGAACCGTGGATGGCTCAAATGAAGAAACAGATTAGAGCAACATCGGGCATGGCGCCCAATGTTGCTCTAATCTTTTTCTTCATCGAGCCGTGTGTATCCAGCTTTAACTGTCATCATCCCTATTAATAAAGTATGTAACCAGACTATAAACATTCTGGTACACACATGGCTGCAAGTTACAAAAAACTAAATATAACATATACAATACATTTATAAAACAATTATTTGTTCTAGGTCTGTCGTCAACTTAGGTCTCCGGTATGCCCCTAGAGCCTCCTCAACAACATCGATACACGACTGCCCCAAATGCAGGCACAGTGGCCCAAACTTAATACAGTTAATATGGGCATGGCCTCAAATACTCTTATTCTGGAAACAAGCACTACAATACATGAATACTATTTCTGAGCAAGAACCACTTACTAGGTGGTAATGAAACTGCTTACTTAGTATTAAAAAGGCAATCTTGTCTGCTTGGCTGTTGCCAGCTATGCCCACTACAATACATGAAAGATAGACCAATGACAATGGTCTCCTACATTTAGTGGGACTTTGGTCATTTTGGGGATTTGGTGGAAGAGGTGGAGGTCCAACTACTAACTAGCCATATCTGCCTACTAAGTATTAAAAAGGTAATCTTGTCTGGTTGATTGTTGCCAGCTATGCCCACTACAATACATGAAAGACAGACCAATGACAATGGTCTCCTACATTTAGTGGGACTTTGGTCATTTTGGGGATTTGGTGGAAGAGGAGGAGGTACAACTACTAACGAGCCATATCTGCCTACTAAGTATTAAAAAGGCAATCTTGTCTGCTTGGCTGTTGCCAGCTATGCCCACTACAATACATGAAAGATAGACCAATGACAATGGTCTCCTACATTTAGTGGGACTGTGGTCATTTTGGTCATTTTGGGGATTTGGTGGAAGAGGAGGAGGCACAACTACGAACGAGCCATATCTGCCTACTAAGTATTAAAAAGGTAATCTTGTCTGGTTGGTTGTTGCCAGCTATGCCCACCTTGGGGGGTATGTTTATCAATCTGCATTCGGTAATGTTAATGGAGCAGCACACTTCCATCTTTTTTAGATTGAAAGTTCTAAATTCTGACCAGATTAGAGCGATTATGGTAAAGTTCCGAGATTCTGAGATGGGATAGGGAAACTTGTTGGAGTTTTTTCATGTTTAATGTTTACTATGTATTAATATTCTGCAAGGGGCTTGCATGGTCATTTAATATGTACATCTATACCTGCTTTTGCCATACAATTCTGTAATGCCTCTGAGTTTTCTAAATAAAAAACTATTTGCAAAACAATTTACAAAAATCTATTATAGAAAATATTGTTATTGCACATTGGTATCCATTATAATGTCAAAAGAATATAAAGACAGTGAGGTCCACCATATAAGTAAATCCGGTGGATCAAGTGGCCATCAACAAAGTCTAAGATAAAGGAATAATGTATTTACCTTTATCAAGTGCTGCATGGGTACGGAACTGGGCAAGGAGGGTCACAGCTCACTACCGCACACCCACCATTGCAATATTCAACCTTCTCTAATTATGTCAAAAGGGACAGCAGGAAGAAGAAGAGTGAAAACCTTGCGCTGACCCTTGCTGCCCTACGCTGTGGTACTATACCATACTGCAGCTGCAATGCAGTGTAGGACCTAACATTTTTACATGATAAATGTTGTTGCAATTTCTGTTGAAAAGCAGTATGGCAAATATAAACACATTACAAAGTAATTGGTTCATATTTCTCGCCCATTCTCCCCCTACCCCTCCATCTTCGAGTCTTACTGGATGTAAGAACCAGAGACCCCAGCGCCTGTATTACAATATGGCGAGGGCAGCCCCCCACCCCTGTTATCACTGATATCTAGGTGGTGGGTGTGAGGTGTGAGCTGATTGCAAATCCCAACATTTCTGGAGATGTAGAGAAGGGTTGGGGGAACATTTGAAAAAAAAAGTATGTCTCTAACACACATAGTTTTTGCATAAATGAAGTTCAAAAATAAAGTCGAAATTCAGATTTTCGAAATTTTGACTTGACTTTGAACTTCATTTGTGGAAAAAATTGGACCATTTCTACTAAAAATGAGCGCAAAGGATGCCAAAGCTGCAGGATTCTGCTGGCTCATCTGGAGCAGATTAGCTACCACAAGTGTAGCTCTGGGCTACCAGTATTGGTAAATCTGACTTGGGGTTGCTGCTAGGAAGGTTATCAACAAATGTATTCAGTGCATATTTCCCATATGTATTGTATTCAGTGCTACCAATACATATTGGGCACTTAGCCCACAATCTTGTTGACCAATGTAACAAATGAAGACTATTTCTCCATAAAGCTTAGGAAGGACGGATATTAATTATTATGCTAGCTGGTTATTGGTCCCAAGTTGACAAGGAAACACCTCAATCCATGGCACAAACAAAAAACGAAACTCAACAAGTACAGAGCCTAACCTGGTGAAAGCAATGTGGGGCCATATTTGGTGCCTGAGAACAGAAACATAACACATTTTACATGGAATGTTTAAACTAAATACAACTTTCTTGTATTCTTTTGTATCTTTTTGAGCATTTTATAGACACAATAAACAAGGTATAGGAGCACCCTAACCCATATATGCTACCAACATCCCAAATATAAATTATAGACACAATGATGGAGTTTTCTAGAGGAAGTTGCTGAAACATTAACATTCCTTTATTATGTACTTCTCAGCTATTTACATAATTCAGTCATACATTAACTGGAATGGCAGCGCATACACTGCTGATGTGAAAAGCTTTCATGTGTGAAAGACAAGACATCGTCTGCTATGTTTCCAGTGTAATGAAAAAGACTCTGTGTGACTTTCTATTACAGATACACACCTCAATTAAATTGCTACAAGAGTCATTGAGACAGACAATATATGCTAAGAATATTGTAAATTATAGCACACGGGCTAAGCATCAGCAGTGCCAGTCTGCGCAGCTAATAGAACTGATTTACTAAAGCCAAAGAACAATAGCGGGGAATATCTTTGTAGCCGGCAAGCTTGGGTGAATCTCTGCTTACATATCCATCACAGCCCCCGAAATGAGGGTTAACGCGGACAATGTGGACCTTGTTTGCATTGTGATTTTAACATCCTGTGGCTAACAATTTAAAGATATCAACAAAATCTTTCACAAGATAATGTTATCTAATAAATACATTTTAACATAATCATATTTATTTTCAATATAATGACATTTGATGATCATGTTGTGAAGGTCATTGATCAATCCCAACCTATTATGGGTGACAAGTGTTTTGTAACTGGTCTTTATTGCCACTCAGTAATGGTAATGGTTCCAATAATGCTGTGGTTCCCAAACTTTCCTTGCAGGGCCCCCCTTTTCTATTTCGGGACATTGTCGAGTCGCCCTCCCCATTCAAACACAGGTTAAGAATGAGGTAAAAATTTTAAGGGGCTATTCACATCTGCGGAAAATTGGTTTGCCACATCCCAACGAAGATTAAGAAAAGAAAAAGGAGTATGTCTTCCCGGTCATCAAATCATCATTTGATGACCGGGGAGACATACTCCTTTTTCATTTCTTAATCTTTGTAAGAATGAGGGCCTTCCCGCCCCCCAGTTTGGGAACCACTGGTTTAATGAAAAAATTTGAAGGGACCACCATTTCTCGAGGAATTCTTGCGATTCTGCGCATCAGCATACCCACAACGAATGGGTCGGGGGTAGGTGGCACCATTGACCTCCATGTAATGAAGGAGGTGTTGCTTTTTCCGAGGACACCTCCGGTGTCACCGTTGATGCTGGAGCTGTGGTCGGGACCTCCCGGAGGGTAGGAAATTTCGGCGACATCTAATAAGCGCACCTCATGTGTAATGCCCAGAAGGTTAAACACAACTAGGTGGGTCTAATTGAATAAGAATAACTATTACTATCTCTCCCTTAACCTGGAAGAATGAGAACCTTCTCAGATATAGTGTCAGACGGAGGAAAGTAAACTGTGTTTGAGTTCAATAGGAACACAAATAAGCATGATCAGTGTGGTGCTGCTTCTTTTCTGAAGCCCCAGGTACAAAACTGTACATTAACCAATAGCTTGGACAATGTCAGACCTCACTTTACAGGTAAGCGGATCAACCGATGACAAGGGAGATATAACTTTTTTCCTGGGGCCAAGGTGGTCTCAGTACGGCAACAGCGAAATACAATGAACAGGTTAGCAATACTAAAGGAACAATGAAGTAGGGTAACCCCATACAACTAAGGGAACTCAGGCTGCTTACACTACTACACCTAAATGCAGCCACGGGAAATACATCCGGTACTTGCATGTCCCATGGGTACAGGCTGTGGGTTGGCAGTCCCTAGGCACCGGCCCAGCACCCCTAGAAGTGTTCACGCCTGCACCAAGCGGTCTGGGCCACATGCCATTCCACTGGAAACCTGGCACAGGTGCACAGCTGAAAGGCTGCAGCTCCTCGTAACTGGGCCTTAAAGATGTACACTCAAAATGTAAAAATTACATACGTAAAATTAAAGTTCGACTTACCTCTGAGCTAGTATGATTGTGGTTTAGGGATCCACAATCCTAAAATAATATACTCACCTGCTGTGGAATTGTATGAGCGATTCCATATTTAGTCGCCAGGCTTCCAAGGGTTGACTCCAGGTGCAGTATCCCGGGTGGCCACTGGGGGCGTCAATGGTTTTCTATGGGAATTTTCCTCAATTTACTTTCAATGACTAGCTGAGATCACAGAATCACCCAACAAACACTTTGCTTTTGTGATGTCTCGCCTCGGCTACACGTCATCAGAACCAGAAGGTGAGGGACGACTGAAGGGATCTTCTTAAATTACTCCTTACAGTTTTTTTTATACATTCCTCCTTATTATCGGCACTTCTAGTGCCATATATGTAATGATCATTTTCTGGTGGTAGGTCCACTTCAACAATTCAGTGCATGCTACTGCGCTCCCCGGCTGCCAGCACGCTGGACTAGACCGTGGTGGGTAACAGGTCTCAAAGTGGACAGCGTACCCAGTTGTTTCTACTCCATCCCCAGTGAGATCATGGGCAGGGATCTTAAAGGGCACACTACCCTGCATCTGCAGATACATGTTACTACACCACTACCACCTGCTGTGTCCCAAGTTCTGTAGAGTAAGCTGATTGGTGTTGACAATGACACGCAGACATCACTTGAGTAATGGATGCCTGGAACAGATCAGCCCTAGAAAATGAAAAATAAAGGTTAAATAAGTGGCAACTGTTTACAATGCAGAGCAAACAAAATGTCACCCACTTAGGTTTTCCATGTACTGAATGATGATGGTGTCACCTGATCCAACAGCAGCCATTGTGTTGGCAGACAGTCATAAATCTTCTCTGATTACCCTCAGATATTCCATTCTGTATGAAGTACAAAAACAGCAATCACTGGCTGAATATAGTAACTGGTCATTACTCGGTTTCAATTAGGTTCCATTCTGCATCTCATATAGAATTTCTCATTAATGAAAATGTAATGCTGAGATTAGGATGAGGTGGCATGGATCTCATTATCATTATCACATGTAATAAGCATAGGCTGCCCACAGATACAAAGCTATTTATAGGGAGTATCTAGGGAAATTTCTCAGTAATAATAAAATATAACATATCTGCAGTCACATGACAGATCACCTTTATTACAGGAATTAAGAGACGGAGCTGCAGGAAAGGTCATCGCACAAGAAATAAGATTCCACACTCATGTGTCTCTGATCCTTAATGGCTATTAGATATCAAAGTTAGTCTGAGAACAAAAATGTTAAATGTTAAAACCTATCAGTTCTTAAATGTATAACAAGGAAAACTAATGTAATGTATAATATGTGGGGAGCATTCTATAGTTCACAAAGAGCTTTGGTCTAAGCAGGGGCCTAGGGAGATCTGCACCCTGGGCACCCCCTCTGATGGCCGCCCCCCTCCCCAAAGTCGATAACATCAGAGTCTCACCTCACTCCCCCCCCCCCCCATGGGAATGAGGTGAAACTTGTGAGATTCTGGATATCTGAGTCTCGTCTCCCTTCACTAGCGGAAGGGGGGGCAGGGATGGATTTGCTCATAAGGTCTATATCACCTTCTATCCACCTCCCCGCCTCCCCCCGGCAAAAATCTCCACTTCTGAAAGAGAGGGGGGGGGTGAGTTCCTTGTTACACCTGTCAAACTTCTCATTGGCCCACAAGCAACAAGAAGTGAGAGATCATGGGCACTGATAAAAAAAAAAGACATAATATATTATGTAGACATAATATGACCCTGAGTATATTTATTGACATCTATGTCTTACTGCAGACACTTTCCATTACTATCTGTTTAACAAATACAAGGGGACAGAGTCGAAATCCCAACCTTAACGAGAGGTGGCAATCTGAAATACACAGTGGGGGCCAAGATTGGAAACATGGGCCAACTTTAATATTTATTTAAACATTTCAACAATTGAGGACCTTTTCCCTTCTTGTCTGATATAACTGAGAGTAGCTGGAGGTCAGTTTGACAGGTCAGCCAACTTCCCCCTGGCTACATAAATACACTGCCGGACAGTTTTGGCCCCTGGGCCCCTGCCTAAGACGGTTTGTACAGGACCTAGGTTGCCATTGGATGAATTGAAAGAATCTGCGTAAAATTCTGTATTTGAAATGAATGTATAAACAAGGTAGGAATAGTGATAACACTTTGAACAAAAATCTTTGGATTTTAGGACTATAGAGCACACTTTAAAATCAATATATATATTTATATATATTAGTCGAAAAAATCTTCTGAGCAATAACTGTGCATCCCAGGAGGTTGGAATTTGTTCATTTCCCTCCAGCCAAGCCAAAATGCCACTGCCAAGAGGGAGAGGGTCATTGTATTACCCTGTTTACCCGAAAATAAGGCACCCTTGCATTTTGCCTCACACTGAAACATAAGGCATCCCCCCGAAAATAAGGCACCCCCGAAGATACAGTACTGTTACTCTGGACAGGGGGGGGATCAAAGGGGGCAATCAAAAGGACACAGGGGGATTAGAAGGGGTTACTAAAATGGTAATCCCCCCTCTGAGTCTTTTGTGCCATTTTGATGCCCCCCTCTGATCCCCCTGTTTCATTTTAAGTGATCCCCCCACCCTGATACCCCAGTGCTGTATTCTTCTTCATAGAAAAATAAGACATCCCCCAAAAATAAGACATAGGGCATCTTTGGGAGCAAAATTTATATAAGACACTGTCCTATTTTTGGGGAAACACGGTAGCACTAGCAGTACAAATGCTCTAAACATACTGACCAACCAGCTGGGTGAATTGAGGCTATTTAGATGCATGAGTTGTGTACATACATAAACATTCTGCTTTGCAATAAAAAGAATTATGTGACGCACACTCATCTCTCCTCCCATATGTAAATGAGCTCATGGGTAAGTTATAAGTGTCAGATTGTAAAATGTGTCTCTTCATAAGTTGGTCAGCATGTTCAGAGAATGGAGGAATAAAGAGTGGTTTCTGCATGGTTCAGACCTGCCTCCTTTGCTAGAACATGCTATGTATTAACTTTATATGTGAATGGCTGTGTCTCTTTGACTCTTTATATTTTTATTTGTGTCCTATGGTGTGAAGAATATATATCTTTACACATACAAAGGGATTAGAAATCACAATTAGTTATACATTGTTCTGGTCTAGAAACAGAGGGCCATACCTGTCTATTAAATAATTGTTTTTTTTGGGGGGGGGGGGGGGGGGGGGATTTCGACTAGCTAACTTCATGATTTGATTGCAAAGCTCCTGAACATTGTTTCATCAATAAATTTGCTGGAGATGTAGTTTTTACATAAATTCAAGTAAAAATTTGGGTGATAATACCTTGCTTAGGGGCTTTGCAATTAAAGCGGATGTATACTTAAAATCTAAAAAAAATACTTATGTCAAATTAAAGTTTAAATTACCTTTGAGCTGGTATGATGGTGGCATCACAATCCCAAAAACATATTCTTACCTTGTCTGGAATTGTATGGAAGATTCCATATCTATTTTCCAGGCTTCCATGAGGTTAACTCCGGTGCAATATCGCAAGTGGCCACTGGGGGGCGTATATAATGGTCTTCTATGGGAAAATACGTTCCATTCAGTTTATTACGGAGCCAAGATTAGAGATTTACCCATCTACCTCTGCACTGACTTCCAGCAGTGGCGTGGCAAAAAAAAGGCTGAGAGGAGGGACTGTGAGGGATTATCTTAAATTACTTCTTACAGATAAGTTTTTTGTTGTTTTTTTGTTATGCATTCCTCCGTATTATGGACACTTCTAGTTCTATTAATGAAATATTAATTTATGGTTGTAGGTTTCGCTTAAACTCCCAAATAATCTAGTAGTGATGGCCGAACTTTGGCCATGTCCATCCGCGAACGGGCGGAGCGGACTTTTAAAAAGGTCCGCCATCCGCGCGTTCGCGGACAGATTCAAATTCCCCGCCTCTAGGCGGGGAATTTGAATCGGAAAACCCGGATGTGACGTCAGTGACGTCACATCCGGCACCTGGAACGCATAGTTCCTGGTGTGCTAACCGGATGTGACGTCACTGACGTCACATCCGGGTATGCGAGCCGGCTTTTCACTGAAAGATTCTTCCTGCGGCGGGATCTCGCTGCTAGTGATCCCACCAGAGGAAGAATAGAGGGCTCCTTCTCACTGGCGAACAGGGCGGGTCTAACACCCGCACTGTCTGCTAACGAGAAGGAGGGCGAACATGCTTGTTCGCGGCCGAACTGTCCGCCTTGCGGGCAGTTCGGCCATCACTATAAGCTAGTAGTGGCCATCTCTCATTTCCAGTTTTGGTAGAAGTGATGCTTGCAAAATCTATAAACTTGTAATAATATCTGAACATTGTTGAAACATAAGTCAACTAATTATTATTGTTAATATCTTGTTAATGCATCAAGAGCACTCCTTTCAAGTCAGTAATTGAAAACCTGGCATGGGTTCTAACCTCTCCCACTCTAGCTGGAGGCTCATAGCAAGCTTCAACCAAGAATTAGTTCTACTGTCCCATGGTGATGTGACATTTGATGGGTTGCTATGGGTTACCATGCATGATTACTCTGAGCTTGACATTTTGAAAATAAAGTGTGTTTAATGGCGATGTAACACCCAGTTCGCTGGTACATGAGTGATTGGTTTGTGTAATTATTAGCGTGTCTGTCACAGGTAGATGTATTTTGGGGTGGCAATGCTTTTCAGAAATGTTTCTCCTGCTTGTTCCGGGGATGAAATGATTTCTGAATAACATTTCATCACAAAGCTATCATTATCTGAGCTCTCCCTTGAAGTCATCTTGCTGCCTACACTGAAAGCTGCATGAAAATTCTTATTTCAAAAAGCTGATAATTATGAAAAAATTTCACATTACTTGTTCTTGCTTCTGAGAGATCTTTTTTAATGTTTGTATTAAAAAGTGTGTCTGGTGGCGTCTGATGGAACGTTCTGGTGAAACAAGAGGCTTTGTGATTGTACAAAATTCACAAAAACATGAGCTAATGGCTGCTGTCGCATAAAGTGATCAGGCTAAAAGTATTCTAGAGAAAGGTTTGTACAATGGAGAAATATTATAACTATTCCTTCCTCCACCAATCTCATCATACTTAACGCGGATCCATACTGATCCGGGCAAGCCCAAAAGGGCCGCCGTGTTTAGTATTGGCATCCGAGTTTTCTTACATCCTTTCTATTTCTGAATTCGTCTCACAACCCCCCCCCCTGCATATGGCAGACCCCTTTCAGCACCACTTTGACCCACCTCATATGGCTAAGTCCTCCCTTTATACTCAAGCATATAGCAGCCCCCACTAGAAAACAAAACAGCCCCCCCCATATGGCAGACAAGCATCTTAAAGACTTGACACGACACAAGGCAAACCCCCGCATTAAAATTCTTTCACCCCACAAATATTGAAGACCCCCCTAAACTAAATACCTGGCCCACTACCCATAAAGCAGATCATCCTGCGCCACTTACCTGGTCGCAGCACAGCCACAGTACAACCCTCCAGAAAGTAAGATGGCCGTCACAGGCTCAACTATGACATTAACATTTTGCACCCAATTACAAGTCCCTCTAGATATTCTCTGCCCGGCAGTCCCCCATGTTTTGACATTAGCGTAGTGCACATGCAGGATCAGGGGGTAGTCCCCTTGAAGATGCTAGACCAGGGATGGGCAAACGAAGGGCCAGGGGCCGGATCCAGCCTGTTTAGCTCTCTTTTTCGGCCCTTCTTATTAAAAAGATGCCCCTCCGCTTGTTTAATGCAATGAGTGCATCTAATGCCTAGAGATGTACAAACAGTCTCTAGGAATTATCTATGCTCATTGCAATGAATAAAAAAATTTTTTAAGCTCAGCAAATGTAAAAAGATAACAACGTCCTTGTCACACGTCGCCTAATACACATCACTGCCATCATTAGTGATGCCGGCGATTCATGTAATTGGCACAACTTTGGCGGGTCGGCTATTACCGGCTCTTGGTCCAGCTCCTTTATTAAATCTAAAAAGTCAATGTGGCCCAAAAGTCAAGAAGTTTGCCCACCCCTGTGCTAGACCACGATTTCCCTGGGGGCCCAGTGTATATAAGGGAGGGTCCCTATATAAGGGAGGGTCCGAGTGCTCAGCGGAGAAGAGTCTGATGGAGTTGGAGCAACTGAGCACATGCCTCAGTGTGGTGCAGCGTACTGGCTGCACTTCAGCTCATCGCTGGGGATACCTGGTGGACTGCACTCCAGCCATCCAGACATGTCTACCCCTTGGACAAGCAAGTACTGGTTGGTGCTGGATCTATTTCCAGTCAAGGCCTCCCCCCTGTAGTCTTGCCCAGACAATACCAGTACTCTAGAACTATTGGGTACCTCTTTTACATTGCGTTCTTTATTGGCCTGTTGTGCTTTACAAGTTGTATTGTCTAGCAGTGGACCTCACTTGCATTTAGGTCTGTACACGTTGATCGGTTGATTCCTAAACCTAACAACATCACTGGGGGGGGGGGGGGCAGAGTGGCGTAGAACTGATTAATTTATCAGTATATTTTGCCTTGTAAAATGCTGCCTTGAGTGCCATCCTGAGATATGTGGCACGATAAATCTGCTTTACCAGCTCTTGGGATGACCATCATACTAACGTCTGCCACTCATATATCTTGTTATGATGTATTTTCAGCAGATGGAACCACAGGATGTAATGGGGGACACTGGCAGATCTGTTTAAGTGGACTGATAGCTAAAATATTACTTCTTCCATCGGCAGGATCAGAAGCATCAGAAGATCCCACCGGAGGAAGAATCTTTTTACTAAAGACCAGTTAGAGAACCCGGTCTTCCAGTGAAAACAGAAAGTGACGTCAGTGACTTCAGATCCGACAATCAGAACCAGGAACTATGCGTTCCAGGTACCGGATGTGACGTCACTGACAATCACTTATTTTCAGCAATGGTGGCTTTCATGAAAGGTCCACTTTAAATGATGAGAAGCCTTTTGAGGGAAAGGTTTGAGTCACAGCACACAAGAGTAGCGTTGAGCTTGAATATTTGAATTGTGAATATATTCAACGAATATCAGCTATCCGAGAATTCGCAAATTTCACGAATATGGCGGATAATATTCGCAATTTCGAATATTCGCGATATTGTGCAATGGGAAGCTTATGGCCATGGATTGTGAATACCAGAAATAAATACCACATGTGACCATTCATTTTAAAGGTAATCGCCATGTGATTAAAAATATTCTCAACATACATGGCCATACACTCGCGAATATCAAATCGAATAGTAGAAGAATATTGCAAATTCAAGTATTGCCTATGCCGCTCATCACTACACAAGAGAGGTCAGTATACTATACCTCTCCTACATCAGAGTCCTTTAGAATGAGTTTTATACCCTGACACTATTGATATAAAAATATATCTCATTGAAGAGAACCTGTCAGGAAATAACTGTTGTTATAATGCCGACTCCATACCACGCTACAAGTCGCTAATGCTGGTGATAACTGGAAATTGGTAGATAGCGATATAATTGCAGTAGTCGCTGGTGACTTGACATAAAGAATTAGTCTGTCTCTGTACATCATTAGGCTGGTGCGCTCTCTGAGAAATCACTCTTGCAGCGCGGCGGAATCCTTATAGTACATGTAGAATGATTTTCTGAGTTTGACATAAAGTGCTCTCAAATATATCAGCAGAGCGACAAATCACTGTAAAATTAGCAAGTTAATGATTCTACAGAAGATAAGTATAACTATTTTTCTCAGAGAGAAAATACCTTAAATGTTCCTACCTTTTTTTTCTACCTTGTGAAGTTGGATATTCTCACCTAAATCCTGTCCAGGTCATATGAGAGATTCCATTTTTATCTGCCAGGCTTCTGGGGTTTTACTCAGGTAGTAATATGGTAAGTGGCCACTTGGGGCATTTTTAATGGTTTTCATGGAGAGAAGGGTCTGTGTATTTCAATGCAGAGCTGAGATCAGATACTTTGCTGGCTGTCAATGCTCTTAGGCACACACGGGTAGAATCCAGTGCAATCAACCCCCGATCAATCACAGCGTGGTGACATCACCACGCTGTGATTGATCGGGGATCAATTGAACGGAAATCAATGTGCACCACATGGGCACATCGATTCCCGTTCAATGGGGACCTGTTTTCCCCAGCTTGCAGCATGTGTGAATCACAACGCGCTCTGCCAGCTAGGGAGAAATCTAGTCTGCCTCATTCACACAGCTTCAGAGTGAGGAGTGCTGGCTCCGCCCCCTTCACACTGACAGCGGAGTGCAGGAGGCAGGAGCAGCAGCTGCTTCAATACTTTATATGAAGACTTATGTCTCCATGCAAAGTAATGGAGATTGAACTGGGTTTTCCAACATATTGGAACCCCATTTAATTGAGTCACACACGGGTAGATTTGTAAACAGATTAGAGTACAATCAAGCACCATGACCGCGCAATCTTTTTACAGATCTACCCATGTGTGCCTAGCTTTAGAGATGTTGGCTCTTGCACCCCGCTGCAACTGGGAGGGGCTATGAGGGACATTGTTAATTTACTCATTATTGGAAAAAAAAATTCTCTATTGACTTGTGCCACTTAAATATCGATAGACAGGCTAACATTGATCAAAATACCCAGATACTTCTTCCATCGACTACAATTTATCAACATGTTCAATCACTGCTCAATAGATTTTATGATTGATTTTGATTTTTAGTTAATCATACTTTTAATCGATCTTTTTAAGTCCAACGAACGAACATATTGAACCACGTTTGGTCACTTTTATATTATAGGGGGAGCAGAAAAGTTCAACCACTGTGCAAAAAAGGAAGCAGAGCCTGCATATGTACTGAGCTAATATGTTATATATAAATATACAATGTCAATCTACATATCGAAAAAAAAACTTTTTAAAAACTCATTCATTGATACTTTTACTATCAAAGCCTATGCAAAGACGCCATTGTCCCTTATAAACAATGCAGAGCTTTTCTTGTTTTTCATAGAGTAAATCTGCAGAGCGTGTTGTTTGCAAACTCATTGTAATCTTCTGGGAATTCCATGAATCAGCCGTCCCCTGACTGTGCCAAAGCCCTGACTGAGAAAGGCTTGTTAGATGAAATGACTTCATATTCGAAGACATACAGACCTCCGGAGATCACCACCCACATGACAACAATTGTAAACTCTGTGCACTTGACCTGAGGTTACACCACCCACAAGAGAACAAGTGTTTAAGAAGATTTGTAAATAGGTTGGAGCTAAGATTCCTATAGTGATAAGTCTTTCCGTACGACCGCCGTTGCGCATTTCGATGCTCGAAGAATTATAAAACCTCAATAGGGCTTCTTATGAAGAGCACTTAAGCGGATTTCTAAATTGCGTACTTGTTGGACTTTTCGTTTGAAATGAGTCACATTCTGCTGTGTTTCTAAGGTTCCTAATTAATAATGGATCTTGAGTAGAAGGTGTAGAGCCATTCAGCCAGTATGCGTTGAAGCAGTTTCAGGCTTCTGGAGAACAGTTGGCCCAAATTTACACAAATACATGCTGATTGCTGATATTTATTTGGTTTTGAAGGGCATTACCACGGCAAAATGTGTAGAACCTTGAAAGACTGGCAAATTGAAGGACGTCTCACCCTCTGGACTTGAGGCTGTTTTTATAAATAAAAAAAAAACTGTTTCTATATGTTAAGCCCCCCCCCCCAAACACGCTTAGATTTTGTTGATCTTAAGCTTAATGAGCCTAAATCGACACCCAACTTGATCTAAGCCATTACGGACATGTCCGTAATTCTTAGATTGGTCTAATACTTTAGATGGGGGACACAGTGTCCCTGTCTAAAGTATGGGTATGTCTCCTCAGCTCCGAGAGATCTAAGATCCATCGGGGCTGAGGAATCAGCCTGTCTGC
>CM070039.1:27283195-27296945 GCA_036250615.1 Ptychadena robeensis
CGTATAATGGAAACAAGCCCTTACTGCAGCATAACACCCACAACACAAAAACCTGCTGTCTTTTTGAGAAACAGCTCCTGGTCCTCGTCACTGACCCTCAAAGTTAATGGAAGTTATTAGCCTTACACCAGTGGTTCTCAACCTGTGGGTTGGGATGCCCTTGGTGGTCGAACAACCTTTTCACATGTAAATAAAATTTCATGTTATTTACAGGATTTGTATTTTCAACATCACTCTTGAAGCCCATAAAAATATCCTCCTTTTCCATTGTTACATTTCACTTGCCTGCAGGTAACCCCCTGACTTCATGTTCATGTTTGATTTGAATTTACATTTAAATGCCACCAAACTTTCCCGTGTTCAGACCCATGTAAAGGGGAAGGCAGAGCCATAATAAAAGCAATCATTGAATCAGAAGTGCGCAGAGATCTAATTGGTGTCAAAATCGCAATTAACTTGAATGTGACCTCCAGACGGGAGAAGCTGCGTATAGATGGAGTAGTAATTATCTTAGAGATATGTATGACGACCCCGAGCCTAATGACGGAAAAATCTAATTCAGGTGCCGGAGGACGTAGAGAAATAAAGCGTCGCAAGACAACTAAAATGGAAAATACATGAAATTTAAAGGTAAACTCTAAAATGCCACAAACTATGTTCTACTTCTTGTGTGTGTGGCGGATATAAATTTTAAATAGATTACGCTATAAGGTCATACTTAGATATTAACTTTGATCTGTATATGTGCTCCTCTTTATGCATCGCTTCTGTGGCCGCCCCTCGTTAGCATATTCAATTACAAACTATATTAAAAAGCAAGAGCTACACAGATATTAAAAACTACAATGCCCCGAGAAGATCATTTATTTTATTCATATCATATAATGAAATGAAACTTTAACCCCTCCTGACTTTAAGGGGGATATTAACTCCAAGTTCCTTTGTTCACAAGGCACTGCTTCGGAACGTACTGTTTCTGACAGCTCTGGTCACTACTATGAAGCTAATCATAATGGTTCATACACATGTGATCCCTTTAAGCTACCCATACACGTATAGATTTCTGTGCGTCCGGCCAGCGGGTGGTGACATCACACTCTGCTTTCGGTCATCCCCTAAACATACTGGAATCTCTGTGCACTCACACATCAATTCCCATAAGATACTTGCTCTTCTGGTAAGATACCAGGGTCCCCATCCTAAGTATAGTGATTGACCAGAAAAGAACCGCCAAGGCGGATCACCGTTCTGGTCGATCGCTCCAGGTGGGTGCCTCCATTTTGTGGACGGTCGACCCCTGAGTGAGCACCGTGGATGGACACATGTTTTGGGGGGCCTTATAAAAATGGCAGGATTTCTCTATTTTAAGTGGACCTGTTATTCTACCCTATCATCCACTTTTATGTGTCCCCACATGGGTGTACTTCCACGATTCCAATCGCGGCGCAGTGACAGCAGGAGATGTGGAATAGGAGTAGGGTGGTGGGACATCTTGTCCCAGATCAAGCCCACAGAGAGTGAATGGGCGTTGTTAAAATGGCACATGATTTTTAACGTGCCCATTCATGTCTATGGCCGCTGTCAAGGGTGAAAAGCGCCCCCACCCAAAATAATGCCTCCACTGCTTTCTCGGCGGAGACTAATCACATTACATGTCTGCAGCAGCGGCTGTTCCCACTGTGTTCTGCCGATCCGTTAGCCAGAAGGTTAATGTAGTACAATGTGTCAACCTCCAGGCGGATCAGCAGAACGAGAACAGCCACTGTTGCAGACAGGCAATGTGAATCGGCTCCAAGAACACAATGGAGAAATGCTGGCACACAAAGGGTGCCCAGCCGATTTTTCGGCCAATCGACTGTGTATGGCTATGTATGACTATGTCCCCACTAAGGCGACCGGCCACTGCCTGACCAATCACTGCCTGTTTGTTCTACGACTCTATGCATATTCACGTGATCTGATTGTGCGGCCCACAATCTGAGTCTCTGAGTCGCCGGTCACTGTGTTTTTGATCAATCACGGCCGATCACGCCCATAGAGATGAATGGACGCATTTGAACATTCTTTTTTGAACACGTCACCATTGATTCTACATGGGAGCGATAAGGGGTGATCATAATCGCTGCAAAAATCGCACCCGAAAATGCACCAGAACAATTGCCCGAAAAATCCCTAGAATCACAGGAGATTGCTTAAGTGGCGACATGGGGAGCTTAAAACATTTTATTCAAGGTGGAGATGTGCATTGCGTAACCAGTCACGTGTTGATACTGGTATCGTGCGCCTGGGCATTTAGGTTTGAATGACCTGTGATCGTGAAAGTGTTCAAAGACCGGATTCCTTTAACAGGAACAAGATTGTAGCTAAACCTAAACCAGATTATCCTCGGCGTGAAACTCTGATGTGATTTAAACGTTTTCAGCTCAATCATAATGTGGACATGTATGAAACGAGGAAAATTCCACTGTGGGGAATAATATGGCAGGGTGGAATTTCTCTTTGATGTTGGAGAGATAATCTAAAGATGTCCGCTGCTTACCATATTTCTGGCTCAATGTTCAGTTGAAAGGTCATGACTCGGGTATACCAGATAGCTGTGCCTTTTATCTGAATTGTTCAACAACATTCACTTCCTAAAAACCCTAACTGGAATAATTGAGACTCAGACAGATTGGGTGTAAATGGCCCAGCAGCCTTTTATTACCAATGTAACAAAATATAATATATAACAATCATTACACAGACCATTATAGATTACAATGAAGGTCTCTTGAAGGCAGTTATCCAGCACCCTGTATCTGCATCACCCAATACATCGGCTTCCAGCCGCACTACACCGTCTCGGAGGCAATTACAATAAAATGCATATACCACCTGTAACACGGTGTCCCAATATTTGCAAGGGAAAGTGCTGGACGGTGCATATATTACACCTAGGTTTAGGCGCTTCTTGCAGTAAGGCTCCAGGGAAACAGTATGTTCTGTTTCTGTGAGATGACTCAGAGTGGTGGTTTAGGGCCCTGGAGCCTGGATAAGAAGGGAGGGTCCCTTGGCCACCAGGTCCAGGATTTGCTCACACAGAGTTCAGGTGTGATAAGAGTAGTCAGTTGCTGGCTGACTGACTGGGTGGGTGTGTGTAGAGGAACCTGCACCAGCTTGCTGGAGACAAGCATTGGAGAGCATGGACTGAGCACTCCAGGTACTGTGAGTTGACCACTGTATTACTGCTGTTTTGTGCCCCACTCTGTAGTGAGGTAGACTACACGAGTGAGGTAGCTAGTCGCCCAGCCGGGCTGTTCATTTGCATGAAGTTTTGTTTTGTTTGGACTTTGTTTAACTGGCTGACAATAAAGCCCACAGGCGGATGCCTGAGATTTGAGTTCAAGGACGGTGTTTCTGCCTGATACTTTCGAACCGCAATCCCTGCAGACCACAAGCCCTTCGCCAACTTGCCACACACCTTACAGAACTCGTTCCCTGGCACTCCGTCATCCTTAACAAAGGGTGTGACTCCATAACTACGACGGTCCCTTCCAATTACCTTTTCCATGACCAGACCACCTTCAAGGACCTGACAACCCTGCAGCTGCCGTGACTAATTCTGAAACCGGAAAGCAAAGGAATAAATCAAAGTTTTATAATCCAAACAAAAATTGAGGGTAGGAGGGCGGAAAAATTCATCTGACGCACACTATCCTCCAACTGAAGTGAGATGAATTCTCCTCTCACACTAAACTACCAGAGGAGCCTGCCTAGCAACTGACCCAACCTATGTGGTAGAGCTGGAACAAGATAACATAATAAGATTACTAAGCATGTAGTCCCTCCACCTAGGTCTCTGTCTTTTGTCTCTGGGGCCTGTCTGTCTATCAAGAAATTATATTATAGCTGTAGGCAGAGCTTGGTGGGCTCAGTCAACTATTGTTTGTTATACAGGGTGGGCCATTTATATGTATACACCTTAATATAATGACAATGGTTTGACTTAGTGACTGATTTCCTGCATCCACATTTTGGCAAATTTTACACTGAACCAGTTTCATGAAACTTAGCAAGCAGTTTGCTAACTGTAGCATGGGAGATGGGTGGTCTCATGGGGTGTCTTGCATTGAATCTGCTGCAATGACCCGATTACTGCGTTCACCAGACTTCAACACAATTTCTATCCGCTCCTCTCTTGTTAACCTTGGCGACATGTCAATGGCTGTAAACAACAAAAAACTTGTAAATAACTCATGAAAGAATAAAGTTACGTTACAACCAAGCACACCATTGTTTTTCTTGTGAAATTCCCAATAAGTTTGATGTGTCACACGACCCTCTTCCTATCAAACAAACAAAAGTTGGATTCAAAATGGCCACCATGGTCACCACCCATCTTTAAAAGTTTCCCCTCTCACATATACTAATGTGCCACAAACAGGAAGTAAATATCACCAACCATTCCCATTTTATTAAGGTGTATCCATATAAATGGCCCACCCTGTAGATCAAAGCCAGGACCATTAAGGCCAACATTCTTTAAATCATTAACATTAAATGAACTATGCCATGGGGCTGATCTCTTCCTTCACACATACTTGGCATTATCATTGTTAAGTGTTAACTATTCATTGCCATAAAACTAAGAAAGGTTACCCCAGGGAATGCTGGCACTAGTGGTCTTTTCAGCTTTCCAGCTAAAATTCCACTAACCCCAGAGTTCCTGATCATTTCCCTAGCTATGGTATATTATGGAACGTTGCTAAGCACCGCGCACCTTAATGCTACATTGTGATGGTAGGTATTAACCTCCTTGGCATTCTCCCCGAGTTAACTTGGGGCTACTTACCTGTCCACCGGCGATTCCGCCAGCAATTCTCTAGGTCGGCATAGATGCCCATCCATCCGGGTCTACCCCCGTCACCGGTGATGCGAAAGGGGTGGGGGTAGGCAGCACCATAAACCTCCATGTAAATGGATGAGCGTTGCTTTTTCCCAGCACGATTCCAGCGTCACAGATGACACTGGAATCGTGCTGGGCACCTCCAAGTGGGCTACAAATCACAGCAACATTTTATATGCCTAGCCACGATCGCCTGTGGATTCTAGTTTTAGCCTGTATCTCTGATATAAGCCTGTATCTCTCTACCAGTGGCTTAAAGGAATGGTTTACAAAACTCCATCAGGATCCTCGAATAATATAGAACACTGAATTCCTATATTTTTGCATTTGTGATGGTATTAAACAGTGGTTCACAAACTGGGGGGCGGGCCCCCCTGGGGAGGCACAGATGTATTCCGGGGGGAGGGGCGCAGCTAGGGGGCTGAGGGAGGGACAAGCCGGAAGCCAAGCATGGAGTGCATGTAATGTGTGTGTCTCTGTATGTGTGTGTGTCTCTATGTGAATGATGAATTTTTCTGTATGATGTAGAATGGAGATGGCAATGATTGGAGGAGATGACAGTTGGATACATTAGATACAATATAGACTGGAGATGGCAATGTTTGGAGGAGATGACAGTTGGGTACACTAGATACAATATAGAATGGAGATGGCAATGGTTGGAGGAGATGACAGTTGGATACATTAGATACAATATAGAATGGAGATGGCAATGGTTGGAGGAGAGGTCAGTTGGGTACACTAGATACAATATAGAATGAAGATGGCAAGGGTTGGAGTAAATGACAGTTGGGTACCTTAGATACCATATAGAATGGAGATAGCAATGATTGGAGGAAATGACAGTTGCGTACACTAGATACAATAAAGAATGGAGATGGCAATGATGGAGGAAATGACTGTTGAGTCTAATGTAATCAGTTTACATGTCCCACCCATTCTAGGCCCTGCCGTACGTCCCCATCCCCATCATTAATTAAGCTGGAGAAGTGAGAACTTAAGCCATGGGTCTATTTTTAGTTTGATTCCATAACACTGGACGGCAGCATGCCTTGGCAGAGATCGATCGGGATGTAAGAAACCAATTGATTCTGTTCAATCGCCGTTACTTTAGATGGGGACCCTGGTGACCCTCAGTACCCTCTGTCCCCATCCAAAGTATTGAACAGGAAATCATTACCCACCTTGTGTGCACTGCAATCGATCAGTGATTTTTGCATTTGCATGTTGCAATCAATCATACAACGTTCTCAAGGGGAATTGAGCCAAGTATACCTAGCTTTAGGACACATTCAAGATTACTACCCAGGAGGTTAAGCTTTAGAAAGTTTAGACAACTGCCCATATATCACTTGTCTAGATGAACCAAAGATGCAAAATCAGCCGCCAATCAGAGATGCCCATGTGGGGCGACAGATCCCTGTCGCCTCAAAGCTAGGTCAGCCAGAGAACGGATATGTTTGTAAAGGCACCTTATTGCGTGTGTAGGGGCCTTAAATCTCTGACCGATGCCATTAGTTTCAATGGGGACCGACATCCCCATTGAAACTAATGGCCAGCACACAAAGGGTGCCCGCTGATGCTGTGAGCGATGAAGAGCAGCGTGACGACTCAGTACGTGTGTGGGAGCCTTTAGAGGATAGATATGTATAAATGTATATATGGTTCTCCCCCAACTACCCCCTGTTGGCATTAGGCCTGCCCTCTGGTAAACACGACCCTATCCCCAGTACAACAGTAGTGATGAGCGACTAGGCAATATTCGAATTCGCGTAATTTCGGGAATATCCGCCATAATATTCGATTCCATATTCGTAATCTCGAATATCCGCATACGACCATGATTGCATCTACCAATCGCAATTGGACCCACCCATAGCACAATGCATGCAAGTCAAGGAGAAGGCGGAATTCGAATTGCGATTATCGCGAAGCGCAATAGACACATATGCGCATACATGAAGTCATAGAGAAACGGAATCCGAAATGCGCTTATCCACGACGAAAGCGCAATGGACCAAATATGCCGCAATGCAGCAAGTCAATGCCGAGCGGCATATTCCGACTGGGAAATCCGTCATTTCCGTTCTTAAACAATCGCTTGTGATTATATAATCGCGATCCCATTCATGCAATGGATCGCGATATAATGCGCAATAAATCGCGAAAAATCACGCATCGCGTCGGAATCCGAAGATTATTCGAATATTCGTGACAATGGCAAATAGGACATCGAGCTAAATATTCGAAGTCTAATATTCGAGCTCAAACTATACAACAGTACCTTAATTGGGTATGTGCTGATTCGAGCAAAAGGTTAAGCGGCTCTCCCCCCCCCCCTCAGCCCAATGCGGTTGCCTCATTCCCATCCAACTGTTTTGACATGCAGACAGCTATGGATATATAAATTACAAAACACATCCCAAATGTCTGTCGAATTTCAGATGCAAATTAAACAACAAGCAAAAAAAAACTGGTGTTTGTGTTTAGCAACTGACAGCTTCATTAGCATGAAAAAAACTAAGTTTATGGAAGTAATTATTCTAAATTTCATTAGTTTGTTGTGAAAATACATTGGAAAAAAGAGGTCGTCTCCCATTTCCCAGTCTGGGAATCGCTGTCATTACTGGAACAAGCTCACACAATGTGCGCACATCTACTGAAACGGCTTAACTTCCATGGTCCTCAACAACAAACATCATTCCTTAGTTCATTTTCAAACCTTGAGGACAATATAGTAGCTGATCAACTTCCTAAAAGGTAAATGTGCCACACCGAAAACATAATCATCTAAATTCCCTAATGATGGCCAATGACCATTGTATCAACACTACTAGGGGTTCTATACGCACACATACCCTGTTTCCCCGAAAATAAGGCATCCTCCGAAAACAAGGCACCCCCGAACATACAGTACTGTAATTCTGGACAGGGGGGATCAGAGGCTGCAATCAAAATGACACAGGAGGATCAGAAGGGGTTACTAAAATGGTAACACCCCCCTCAGAGTCTCCTGTGCCATTTTGATTCCCCCCTCTGACCTCCCCCTGTGTCATTTAAAGTGATCCCCCCACCCTGATACCCCGGTGTCCTGTTCTTCTTCATGTAGAAAATAAGACGTAGGGCATCTTTGGGAGCAAAAATTTATATAAGACACTGTCTTATTTTTGGGGAAACACGGTTTATAGCTGAATAGGTTCTACCAAACGTAACTTTTATATGGTAAATATAAAAGGTCTATATTTTTACAGAATTGGACCATATAATACAATTTTAGAACATTATTTTATACATGAAAAATGTGAAAAAAGACACATATACAGGGTTGCACATAAGTGGTCCGCCAAATGGGGTCAAACCCTAGTTATGCAGACTAATATTGTTGTTACTGATTGCCTTTGCGTATGGAGGAGTCTGACTGTTGGAGAAATCGTCAGCTTCTCCTCTCCCTCCTTCATGTGAGTAGAAGCCAAGTGACAACCAGTGCTCACTAGCGACACTCTGGCTAAAAAGGGTATTGCAGATTCACTGTATCATGTATACACTACTTTAAAATTGAATTTAGCTTTATTGTTAAATGTATACAATTTATGTCACTTGGATAACCACAGGGAAACATTAATGTAACAGAAAGGTGTCAAATTGGGGTGTCAAATTGGGAATGTAAATTACTAAAAAAAGTTTGGACTTTTGAGGTTGTTGGAGATCTGGGGATTGAAAGAGTAGACATATGTAAGGCCATGTGTCCACTGCTGTTTCCTTGCGCTGGGGGTGAAAAAAGATGCACGCCGGAACACTTGCCGGAACACATACCCTAAAATTTTCCAAAATCTTTCTGTTGAATGTTGGAGTAACGTAGGGGCATTTCTAAACACTGTGTGCAGGCCCCGTCCGCGGCTCCATGGGCACTTCTGTGTAGAGATGGTCGAATTTTGTTTTAAACATTCTATCATTTTGATGATTTCGAGTTAATTGCAAAGCCCCTGAACATGGTATCATCACCAAACTTGCTGGAGATATAGAGAAGGGTTGGGGGTATACTACAAAAAAAGTATTGCTCTAACACAAATAGTTTTTGCACAAATTAAGTTTAAAGTCAAGTCACAATTTCAAAAATCGGAATTTCGATTTTGAACTTAATTTATGGAAAAACTTAATGTTCCCACAACCCTTCTCTACATCTCCAGCAATTTTGGTGATGATACCATTTTCAGAGACTTTGCAATCAGCTCACAAAGTCAGCTAGAAAAATTCGACCATCTCTACTGTGTCCCTCGAGGTCTACCAACGAAATGATCTTGACAGATGCTGGTCGTGTGGGTATTCTTCAGCCGTCCGGATCTTTTTTAGGTCCCTGCATGGCTGATCCATCTGGCGGAAGTATACCTACACCGCCGGTGTCTGTCAAGATCATTTTTTAGATCCCTGTGTGGCTTCCTACTATCTGTGCATGAGCCACGCAGGGATCTAAACATTTTACTTGGCAGACGCTGGCGGTGTGGGTATTCTACCATCAAATTTTTTTAGATCCCTGTGCGGTTTCTCTAGCCGGTGGAAGAATACCCACACCACCAGTGAAGTGAGCGGGTCGAACACCCGGACTGTTTGCCGTCCAGAGAGGATAGAACATCGCGGCTATCCCTGAGCATTGAACATGAACATTGCGGCTATCCCTGATGCTTAGCTTTGGTCAAGGCACGTCATTCTTCCTTTTTTTCGCCATATGTTCAAACCTCAAGGTCCCCCAATGCAAATATACATGTCTAAACATCAATTATTCATAATACCTATTATTTCATTTGACCAGGTTGTGTATGCTTGGCCAACCACCATCTAGTGTCTGAGACCACGTTCTGCTGTCCTTCAAATGGGCATGTTTATTTTATAATTAGAAATATCATTAGTCAGGCTGACATATGGAAACATTTACATTGGTTGATGTCATCAGATAGCCTTCTCCTATATTGCAGTTATAGTTTTCATAATAAACAAAAATTATACCAAGTGGTTCCCCTTTAATCCAGTAACCTATCCCATCTCACCTTTCTAATAAACAGCGGTGAACCCAGCGCTGGATGTGAAATTAGATGCGGCCTGTGAGGCAGAAAGGAATGTGACCTCCTGTAGCCTGGAAACTGTATCTAATTCCATTAGACCGCTACGCTCTAATCTGTTAAACTGTGATCTAAAAAAAGGCCTTTAAAGTACAAGAGATGCGGGATTGGCAATTACAACGCTGCGCCCATCTGGCCGCTAAGTCTCCTGACTTTCCATAATGCAATTATGTATTCCAGATCCGTGTTTTTTCAGATATTTCATTAAAATATGGATCCCTCTCCACAAGGTATTTCACTCTAAATGTGTAAAATACAATTAGGGAGCCCTGAGAATAAAATGCAATTCAGAATTCCAATCAATGTGTAAAATAAAAAAGGAACAAAGACACGAGGCGCACAACCTAGTACAACAAGGTAAGGTATTGTAAATGGTAAAATAAAACAAAATAAGACAAAATACTCACATTAAAAGGAGGTTTGCAAGGATTGATCTCTCAGGGCCATGTGCTTACAAGGATGACATCACTTCCTGGTTACAGATGAGATCACTTCCTGCTTACAGGTGCTGGAGGACTCAAGAGGATCAGAGGGATGCGTTTTAAGCGGCAACTCTTTGTCAAGCTTGTTGCACTAGGTTGTGCGCCTCGTGTCCTTGTTCCTATTTGTCTGTTACGGGGGGGTCACTCTGCTCCTTCATTTTGAGAGCTGCACATGTACACGCTTACACACCAACCCCTCATACTGACCCAATTTACTCTGTGATCTTTGCCCAGGCTACATACACCCACTGAGGGCCACTGATATCACTGTAACTGACTGTAGTCATGTGACCAGATGCAGATCACTGAATTTTTTTAAGTATTTGCGTTATATTTAAGAGGCTTGCTAGTTCAATTATTATTATTATTATTATTATTATCATCATCATTTATTTATATAGTGCCAACATATTACGCACCACTGTACAATACATTAGAGTGGAGATACAACACAATATAGTACACACAGGAACAGGGACACCCTCTCTGTCCTTATAATATTGATTTTGGATACAGTCAGTGAACAAAACAGGTAGTGTTGGGCTTTCTTATTAGAGTTTTCTACAAGAAAGCCCTGCATGCATTGTGAGAATGTAATGTATGAACTCTTCAACCTCCTGTGTGTTTAGCTGAGAGTTAACTCTTTGTTAGTTTTTTTTTTACTAACAACCCCCCTTCCCCGGGCTAATATTGGTTAAACTTGTCTGTTAAAAGCCTGCAGTGGTCCTTTATCGGCCTATTGACCTCGCTTTATTACAGCACATCCCCGGCATCAACGCATGTGTACAGGGGGCCTAAGAGGGCAGAACTTCATTGTAATTCTCCACGATTGCTCATGGCACAGCGAATCGCCCAAGAGGTTCATGAAAGACTCAAGCTGGCCACACACCTTTAAATCTCTCTGTCAGATACCCTTTAGATTTACCAACAACTATGTAGTGCCGGGTCCTCTGTGATTGAACACAGGTAGACGTGATGGTTTAGAAAGTCCCTCATATTACATGGTTTTGGTAAAACAAAAGGAGATCTAAAGGAAATCTGAAAGAGAGATCTTAAGGTGTATGGGGACCCTAATTTTCAAAATGATTGAGTACCAATTTAGTGACTCTGCCTAGGGTGAAGTAGTACGATCACTCTGCCACGGCAGGAGAAAGAAGTACCTTGGCTTTTTTCTTGTTTATTGAACAGACTGTGCCATTCTAAGTTTGTAGTAAGTGAAAAAGATGCTTCAGGAGGGGACATCTAAACCCCAACTCCAGCATTAAATACAAATTAAAACTAAAGTAACGTAAGAGCTGTGGAAATGAAAATAAATAATGGAAAGTTGAGTTTTTACTGCTGTTTTTGTCACTTTGCCATTCATCTTTTGCATTAAATGACGACCATTGCCATATACTGCACTTTCTATGAGCATCCGGTATTATAAGCACAAATACACCAGGTAGTGTGCGATATGTTGATATTTTCTGTCTCTTCTGCCCTTAAACTTGCTTTACAGGGAATGCAAAAAAAAAATCATAAATGGTTGACGAATGTTGCTTGTCATGGATCCTACTGACCCCTATAGCACCTGTAACCAGAAGTGATGTTATTCGTAAACAGGAAGTGGTATCCACAAGGCTGAACACACAGTCTTGTACCTGCTTTTTTGTGAGTATTTTATCCTTTCCTCTATCATTTACAGTTCCTATTTTTGTTGCAGGTTGCAAGGTTGTGCGCCTCGTGTCCTTGTTCCTATTTCCAAAAGGTTAATTCACTGCAGTATTGTGAATGGCCACTGGAGGTCATATAATAGTTTTCAATAGGGAAAATGTATCTCTGTAGTTTTGTATACAGAGAATGATAATGTATTTCCTGACTGTCACTGGGGATATTGGGTTCTCTACCCCGAAGCGGTGCAACCTTATCACAGAGGTAGAGCAATAAAATAAGACCCTATAATGTGGGGTACGGCAGTGACTAGTGATGGCCGAACTGTCGGCCAACAGTTCGGCGCGAGGGGGCAGGTCGAACATCCGTACTGTTCGCCGCCGAGAAGAAAGTCTTTAATTCTTCCTCTGGCCAGACCTTTCCTCGTCTGGTCTGGCCGGAGGAAGAATTACTTTCACTAGAGACCAGGTAGAGACACCCGATCTCTAGTGCTATACCGGGCAAGGGTCGGAAGTGATTTCCCACCAACGTCACTTCCGGTTTAGGAACCGGGAACTGAGCATTACATATACCCGAAGTGACGCAGCAATATTTCCGGTATAGTTTACATTCAAATTCCCTTCCAACAGGTGGGGAATTTAAAGTTCTCTGCAGACATTTTTAAAAGTCAGTGACAGACATATCGTCTGCTCTTCCAGAAGTTCAGTGAAGGCCTTACTTTCTGGTTGAGTTGACAACACAATGATAGAATCCTAAACAGTGTTGTCAATATTCTCTTCCTCGTCTTTATAACATTTGGGTCTTGTTGTGTAGTACAATAGGAAGAATTCAGTTATTATTTCCGGCAACCATTTTTTTAAGCATCCTTACATCCATGCCTATATATAGAAGTAAGTTTGTCTTCTCGATGATATTACAAACGTTTATTGGAGTTTTATAAGAGAAGACGATACTTATACATCGGACAGCCGTCGCAGGCAGATTGCTATTTTTATGAGAAGATTCTCACAAGTGTAAGTTTCTTCCTCTCCCATTAATAAGGTAACAGATACATAAGGAGGACGGCGGTGCTGGCTCTGTGCTTTGTGTGTCTATGAGATGTCTTGTCCTCCCCTTTAAATACTTTCTGTTCCTCATCCAAGAGTCACATTCCTGCCGACATCAGATCACATTTCACAGAGATGCTGAATATCCCATGACTGGCATTTATATTCTACAGTGCTATCTAGAAACATCTCTTTCAACCGCTCAACCCAAAGTTTCCTGGGTCCGATCGTATCGCAGCATTCCAGGATGCAGAAAGTTCCTTCACCTGATTCCTCTCTGTTTATTGACCAGCACATTCCTGCGATCGACTGCTACCGGTCTGAGGAGATTCGGGTTTCATAAAATCCTCTACCTTCTACTGTAAAGAATGACACCAATGTTTTGATTTGGATATACCATAGGTATACTAGGTTTCCCTATTTTACACTTTCCCTCCACGCCCTAATTTTTTAAAAAAGAAATACAATTTTAAAGTGTTTTAAAACATATAATAGGCCACAACCTTCTAGTCCTTAAGCTAGCCATACATGTGTCGACTCGTTAGCGATCGATCGCCCATACGATCGATTCCG
>CM070039.1:27304580-27318330 GCA_036250615.1 Ptychadena robeensis
AATAATAATAATAATAAAGTTCAAAGCACAATGTAAAGTAGTGTTAATGGTAAAGGAAAAGATGAAATAGTGCACTCACAATAATGGAGGTACAATGTATGCTTAGCAAGGCGTGGTGGTGTCCTACAAGGAAATGAGTTGCCATGTGTGCTTGTCTCTTCAGCCGTGTGAGGACATCACTTCCTGGTTATGGGTGACATCACTTCCTGGTTACAGGTGCTATAGGGACACGAGCTGGGAGGTCTCTCTCTAGGTTGTGTGCCTTTTCTCCTTGTTCCTAAGAACACACACTTACCGGTTTATAACTGTGGAGATGAAATTGTTATCATAGGACAGGGATACAGAGGGAACTCACTTACCCATTTTCTATTTAATAGCAACAACAAACCAACTGTCTACTTAACAGACAAAAATTGGCCATCATATGAAACGTTTATTATTAGGTATATATACCCAATTGCAGATGTATTACATTCCCCTTGAACAAAGGGTGTCAACTGTCGCTCACCTGCACATTTTGCAGGCAAATATCCCCCCAAATTTTTTTAGAGATTAGTGCTGTTTCTAGCCTTTTGGGGGCCCTATGCCAGTTCGTGCATGGGTGATGTTTGGGGAATGGGGGTGCTGGAGGGGCAAGGAGAAGAAGAGAAAAAGGAGGGGCGTGTACAGGTGTGTTCCTCTTTTTTGCCCTCCAGCAACCACAACCCCCATCACTTGTACTGTTTAGAACTGCATGGGGAGGGCACCCATGTCGGGGAGGAAGGGCACCGGATATGCATGGGAGGGGGCGATCCCCAGGGCCCTTTGTGCATGCATATTCTGCATATCAGGACAAATGGCCCTGACTGTGATTAAAGCACACATCCTTAGTGCTGATAAAGTGCAGTTGAAGGTTAATGTGTAGATACAGTAGAATACAGTAGAAGAATAGAATGTCCAACACGTTTCAGTGGGCTCAGCAGTTCCCCTTCCTCAGGGCTGGACGGTTGTAATGCTGAATGTTTCATCTTGGATTCTGGTCTGTAGAATTCTGAGGTTTGGCTGATATTAAGCTTTGATACTAAATAAACCCAATTGGGTTCTTTTCAGAGCTGTCAAGTTTGGAAACGAAAAAAACGGGGGACGTACAGGAAGTGACGTCAGTGACGTCACTTCCAGGATACGGATCTTGGTTTTTCTGCGTTCCACGAACGGGAGGTGACATCACCAACATCACTTCCTGCGCCGGGCGGACTTCTCGGCTGATCAAGCAGGGAGAGGGAGCTACTCTCCCTGCTAATGTCCCACCCCACTTGTGATGATAATGTGCGAGGTGGGACATTAGCAGGGAGAGTAACTCCCTCTCCCTGCTAGATCAGCGCAATTTCAAGAATCCAGGAAAAATCCGGGATTTCTGAAAATCGGGATTTGGCCGGGAAAGCCACATAAAAAACGTGAATTTCCCGGCCAAAACGGGAAGGTTGACAGGTATGGTTCTTTTTGCTGGCTACATAGACTGGAAGAATAGCGCATATTGCCCTCTCTCACCTGTCTACATCATGCTCAGAACTATCAGTATACACAGGGGCTTCACCTCTGAAGCAGGCAGTGACAGGCTCTGCAGGGCTCCCAATACGCCGACTGCATTTCCCACATTCAAAGGATGTCACAGAAAAGGCCCCCGTCTCTTGTCCTTCCTTTCACTTTTCCATTTCATGCTTCTAATACCATCAGAAATCTCTGTCAGACTTCAATAACTTGCAGAAATAGGTTCACCTAAAAACGAAAAGGTCTCGTTCTTTCAGCGAAATACAAGAATCTGAAAACACAACAATAACTTTTCAAAATCTTTTGTTAAAAGAAATAATAGTGAACAGTTTTGTTGATAAATTGCTGATTTACTAATCCTATAGTACGATTTCCATCTGCCCCTGGCTAGGAAGAGGCTTACCGGCTAAGGTCCTCACCACAGTCTGCAGCGGCACCCACACACATATTGCAATGTACAGCTGTAGTAATGTGGTTTTACAATTTAATGTATATATTCTGTGTATGTATGTATTCATGTATATACCGTATATACTCAAATATAAGCCAAATTTTTCAGCACCTGAAATGTGCTCAAAAATTTAAATTCAGCTTATATTCGGATCAAAAAGTTAAAATCCTGGCATTTGTAGGTGGAATTTATGTATGAAAACATGCTATCATCACCAAATTTGCTGGAGATGTAGAAAAGGGTTGTGGGAACATTTAAAACAAATTATTGCTCTAGCACATGTATAGTTTTTGCACAAATTAGGTTCAAAGTCAAGTAAAATTTGAACTTATTTTGTGCAAAAACTTGATATGCTAGAACAATACTTTTTTCTTAACAATGTTCCCACATCCCTTCTCTACATCTCCAGCGCTTCTAGTAATGATACCATGCTCAGGGGCTCTGTATTTAACTTTCATATCTGCTGAATTAAATAATTACACCTCAAAACAAAAGTACATTTGCTGTGTGTTTCTGTTCCTTAGTTGCTGCATTTCCTTCCCTAGGCTTATACTCGAGTCATTCCGTTTTTTCAGACGTTTTTTTCTAAAATTGGCTACGGGTACCTCGGTTTATATTCGGGTCGGCTTATACTCGAGTATATACAGTAGACCATGACACCCTGTAATATATGTGTATATGCCTTTAAATGGTTGTTACTATTCTGTTAGCAGTTAGTTAGCAGCCCACATAGCCAGTGTCACGGGCTGACCCCCATCCATGGTGAATGACAGAGTTCCCATTTGTACCAAAGCAGTCTCATCCTTATCTTGCTTGAATGGATGAAAGCAGGTTTCAACGGAGGTGCCATACCAAACCAAGGCGAGAGGAAGCTCATCTTAGCAAGGTACTTCTATTCTATAGTGAACAGCTTGTTCTATTTCTATTGATTGTGGGTAAGAGCTTTAAGTCTCCATTCCTTAGAGCAGCCTGTTAGATTGTGTTGGAAACTTGGACTCTAAGATTGAACCCCATCCCTTCCGTCTGGCACATTCCCCCTTCAGAATACAAACAAGACACATGTAAAATCTGTACTTTTTTGTATGATATGCCTATACATTTGTAGTAATTGGACATTGGTCCATATGTTAATTTAACATGCTATAGTGGTTTACTTGTTACTGCCGCTTAAAGTCCCTCCAGATAGCCAAGCTGCTTTCCTCCGCTGGCTGGGTGTAACCGTTCTCTTTCTTTCTCTTTCTAAATTTTTTTACATCAGCACCCGGAACAACTGTGCATTGAGTTCGCACAATGCGCATCTACAAGTGCCGATTTGCACAATGAAGATAATAATGACTGGAGATCGCTGTCAAATTTACAAATTTATTGTGAAAAATTTGTGACATTTTGTGAATAAGAATATTCTATTAAAAGTCAGCAAGAGGACAAAAACTGTGAGGGGGTACCCCAGGTAGACGAAGGGCCTGTAGTGCGGGAGGGTAGACGATGGGCCTGTAGTGCAGGAGGGTTCCACCAGGGGGAGCTCCAGGGCAGAGTTAATAAAAGGAGAAATAGGAAGCGAGCAGCCCTTTTCCAGAGACAAGTGCAAGGGAGACTTGGCCTCTGAGGAGGGGGCGAGCGGAGTGTACAGGTGGCTCCTAGACCAAATAACCTGTGTCCTCACACCTATACCTTGTTGTGCTGGTTTATCATGCAGATTATCCCTACTATCAGGATGCACCCTTAAGCAGGGTACAGATGGCTCGATATTGGAGCCGTCCGATGTACCCTGCGGCAGCTTGATGACGTCATCACGCTGCTGTCAGATATCGGCTGGCTGGGGAGAGACGGCTCTGCTCTCTCCCCAGCTCAACTGAAGCTTTGCCTGGAGACCAGCGGTGCAAATCGCCTCCATTCATGTCTATGGGTGCAATCACAGGAAATAATCGCGGCTGTCGACTGCCGGCCGTCAGAACGCGGGTAGCAGCGTTTTGATCGTGGCCCCAATCCATAAAATCGCAAGCGATTAATCGCCTAAGTTGGATTAATCGCCTAAGTGGGAACCTGCGCTCGCGATTTTCAATCGCCTGCAGAATCGCTGGCAGGTGATCACCACGCGATCAGCTAAGTTTTGGCAAAATCTGTGATTTCCGGCCATTATCCCTAAACAAAACAGCATTTTAAAATATCTGTATTTTTGGGGAACACTTTAGCCATTGACCCCCCTCTGGCATGACACTGTCCAGGTGGTCGCACCCTTTTGTTATTGGTATTTTGGCTACAAATATGACCTGAAGGTTTGAGAAGTTTACTCTCCATTAAAGTCAAAAGAGGTTCGCTGTGAACATGTGAACGGTGAGTATTTGCAAAAGTTCAATTCGAACAGCCGCAGCTGATGTTCGTCCATCACTTTAAGGCATGCAGCATTTTGTTCTGAGTCTGAACAGCTCTGTTTTTTATATTTCGTCAGCCTTCCTTATCTCCAGGCAGTGATTTCTCTCCCAAAGTGGAAACACAAAGGAAAAAAGGAGGCAACACAAGGATCTGATCAAAACCGTTTTTCCCTCCCTTATCTGTAACACTTCATCACCCCCTGTGCCGGCGGTATAAGAATGCAGTCAGTTTGTATGGGAATCAGGCGCACCGTTTAAGGACACACACATGAGGGTGGAGAAGTTCTTCAGAATGATGTTTAATCACTTTGACAACACATAAAACACAAGCGCGGGCCTGCGGTGGATTCCTTACAACTCAGCGCATATTTTCAGCCTCGCATATTTCACCGAGGCCCAGGAGATTGGGAGGAAAGAAAAAATATAAGGAGAAGCGAAGGATTCATTCCAAAAACAATGTACCTAGGAAGTTCAGGTTGTGAAATGGAAACCTTGTGCCCGAGGGGGGCGAAGGGCAATTTCAGCACCATCCAGAAAAGAAAAACACATGCATGTGGTTTTATGCTGTGAATGGTGATGGAGGCCGAGGAGGGGAGGCCTTTGTTATTTGGCTCTGCAGAGCACGATAGGAGGGCCTCATGCAGTGTTACCTACGCTGGGGGTGGGAGAGAACATTTGTCCGCTTAGAAGAAAATATGTTTCTGGTTTTTCCACTAAATGATTTCCTCTTGGAGTGAAGTAATAAGAATTACCAAAGAATCCTCCCCAACTGACTGGCTCTGTGAAACAGACACCACTATGGACATCTTGAGGCTTCAATATTTTGAAGTTCTTTCGGAAAGTTAAAAATGTCAAGAATAAAAACGAATTCCGATATTACTTATTTCTCTGGTGGATGCCAGCTTGTATAGCAGCGCTTCTCAAATTGTTTTCATATTTCTTGTGTGAGGGTCTCTTTACAATGCTTAAGATTGCACCAGGACACGTCTGAATGAACATATAGGCTACAGCAAGCAAATATGTTTTTGATAAACAGGTATTTCTTTCCTAAATTCCATGGTTCGATGTTTCCATTTATTCAACTTACAAAAGAATTGTATTAAAAGTCTATTGTTTTAAATTAAAAAAAGTGGACCTACCACCATGAATGAATCATTTCATAAATAGCACTAGAAGTGCCTATATTAGAGAGGAATGTAAAAAAAACATACTTTGAAGGAGTATTTAAGAAGATCCCTCGCAGCCCTTACTCTCTGCCTGTTTTGTGCTGCGGCACAGCCGGAAGTCAGTGCAGAGATAGACGAGTAAATCTCTAACCTTGGCTCTGTATGTACCTCCTGGGCATTATGCCCAAAGCCAATACGGGCGCAGTTTGATCACATTTGTTTAAACTGCGCCTGTGCCGTGATCGGGCACAATTCTCCGTGAGCCTGCAGCTTTTTTGCTTTGCTGTTCTTCCGGCCCCAAAGGGGCGGGTGGCGACCCCATAGACCTTCATGTTAATGGAGGGGGTGCCTCTTTTCCTCACACACACCACTTGCATCAAATTTACACCAGCAGTGTGTAGAAAGCTGGGGGGAGACCGGAGAATCACAGCGGAGCACAGTGTCCTTTGCCGCGATTGCACGCCATTGTAACGCCAGGGAGGTTAAACTGAATGGAACTGAATTTTCCAAAGAAAACCAGTAAACTCCCCCAGTGGCCACTCACAATATTGCACCCTGAGTTAACCTCTGGAAGCCTGGCAAATAAATATGGAATCTTTCATCAGCAGGTAAGTATATTTTTTGGACCTAAGCAGTCTAAATTTGCATACTCTATGGCAGTGGTTCCCAAACAGGGGGTGGGACCTCCAGGGGGGGCACAGAGGTATACTCGGATGCAGCTAGGGGGCTGAGAAAGGGACAAGCAGGAAGCCAACCATGGAGGAATTAGCTGCAGACAGTAAGTATGTAGTGTATGTAATGTGTGTGTCTGTATGTGAATGATGAATGTTTCTGTATGATTACTGTATTTTAAAAAAAGTTTGAGGCCCATTTCATACTAATACTATTACACAATACTGCAAAACATGGCTAGTGTGAAATGGCCCTCAATCTCAAACTGTGTAGTCTGAATGGGGAAGGGGGCGGGGGCTTGATTATGTTTCTATCTATGGAACATTAACTTTCCATGCCATGCATGGAAAGTTTGGGAACCACTGCTCTATGGAATGCATAAAAAACAGTGCATTAAAAACGCACCCAAAATGCACCCAAAAATGCTCTCAAAACGGACTTGCGTTTTTGGTGCCGTCCAGTGTACACTCAGCCTTTGTCATCAAATGCACATTCAATGGGATGGGTGCATCTGCATTAACTGAACCAGTTCTTCAAGTCTGAAAAAACTGATTCCTCCAGAGGATTTAGCAACCAGCTGCAGAATTTTAAATAGCCCAAAATTTAACTAAGTGACCCCCAAAAGGAACGTGGGCCCCAGTTTGAGAGCCATTCTTGTATGGTGTGGAAGATCTGTAACTGGGTTGGCCCACTTGGCCACATACAAGCCAGGGTTGGCTGTGTCTGTTACTGAAATACGAAGAAATATGTGACGATCCGAATCTTCAAGGACTGGAGCAGAGAAAATGCATTGCGGTGATGCATTTGTTCTCCAGATCATCCTGACACAGGGATGTCCTCCGAACATATTGAGTGGTTTGTCCTTCCTATAGCATCATAGAACATGGACAATGTTTTTGAGAAGCATTGATATATACAAGTCCATTTAGTTGTGTTTTCGTATTTCAGCAGACCTGCTTATCTTTCACTTGTTATTTGTTTAAGAAAGTGGAAAAACAAAAGAGAATTCAAGGATCTGATCAATACCGCTCCTTGGTCATGTGACAGTGACAGGAAGTCATTGTGGTCATAGTGAAAGTGCTTCTCATAAATCAGTTGGTAAGCCTTGTGTATAGCAGTAAAAGGGCCATCGCTTCACTTTTTCCTACAATTTGCTTTCTGTGAAATAAAGCTAAAATAATTTAATTTAGAATCTAAAATTCATTGCATTGCCTTTTAAGCGGACCTACCACCAGAAATTAATAATTTCATGAATGCCACTAGAAGTGCTCATAATAGGGAGGAATGCATAAAAAAACATACCTGTAAGGAGTAATTTAAGAAGATCCCGTTACAGACCCTTCTCTCTGTCTGTCTCGTGCCGTCGCACCCCCGGAACTCACTGCAGAGATAGACGGGTAAATCTGGCTCTTCATTAAACTGAATGGAACATATTTTCCCATAGAAATCCATTATAAATGCCCCCAGTGGCCACTCACGCTTTTGCACCCAGAATTAACCCCCAGAAGCCTGGCAAAAAAATATGAAATCTCTCATATACGATTCAAGGCAACAGCAGATAAGTATATTTTTGGGGGATTGTGGAGTGCCACGCCACCATCATACCAGCTCAGAGGAAAGTCAAACTTTAATTTTACATATGTGTTTTTTACATTTTGAGCATACATTTGCTTTAAGTAAACCCTACTAATATTTAATGTAGAATGTGTTCTCTTTAGGTTAAATAATTCATTGGATGTGCTTTAGCTCTAGAGAAGTTTGTTCATAAATATTGTTCACTCTGAGCTACACTTTTAGTATCTTTACTGTTCCAGGTGAGCCTGTGTCGTGCCGTGTTCCTACTCCTTGATATCAATGATGATGCTATGGAGGTTCCCTCGTCATTCACCTATGTAAATACAGGCATATGCGTCCTGAGTATAGATGGCCGAACTGTCTGCAACATGGATGTTCGCACTCCTTCTAGCCGACGAGAAGGAGCTCACTATTCTTCCTACGGCGGGATCAGGAGCAGCGAGATCCCGCCAGAGCAAGAATCTTTTCACTAGAAGAAGGTAGAGAAGCCGATGTTCTACTGAAAACCCGGCTCCGAAAACCGGAATTGGCGTCAGTGACATCACATCCAGCAATCGTAACCAGGAAATATGTGTTTCAGGTACCGAATGTAACGTCACTGACATCACTTCCAGGTTTCCTGATTCAAATTTGAATCTGCCAACGAACAGGCAGACGTCGGACTTCTTTGCGAATGGACCTGGCCTGGGCATCACTGTCACACATCATCTTTGTCAAGCCCATTTTGGCCAGGAAAGTCCCGTTTTTTTATGTGTCTTCCTCTGCCAAATCCCAATTTCAATGAATCCCAGATTTTTCCCTGATTTTGAAATCGGGGTAATCAGCGCTGCTGCTTTCAGTAACCCAGCAACCCCCTTTCGAAATGGCCATTCGAACTTGAAGGGGTCACAACCCACAGGTTGAGAACTGCTGCTCTAGTGTCTTCTTCCTGGATGCATGTTGGGGGCTGCCTTGGATGCGTTTCGGAGTGCCTGCCCAAGTCCTAGCATTGATGATGCGAGGGAGGCATTGGAGAAGTACATTGCAATTATAAATTTAAAATAACGCTTTCAGCCAAAAAACTATTTTCCTGTTCTCTTCTATTGTATGGTACATGGTATGGTACTCTTCTCTGTGACTCAGTTATCCCAACCATGCTCAAGAGTAGAGGGGGAGACAAATAAATGACATGAAATTCCAATACTGAGTGCACCGAGTGAAAGTAATGTTCCCTCCCGGGGGACAGGACTCTGGATACACCCGACTTAAATATTGCTTATGTAGTACATATGTACCAAGCCAAAATAAACCCATCTCCTCTAAACCGGCCATCTGTTCCATTATATACAAGAGAATAATGGAAAGCCTCGGAGGAGGCCACTGCCTTCTATATGGAAGACTCACATTGATTTTTCAGATTCCTTTGGTGAGTAACTCTGAACATCATTCACAGAAAAAGCCTTTTGAATTCCCTTAGAAGATATCAGAGAAGCGGCCCCACCAGTGGCCTTGATTCAGCGGAACTCCTCCGTCTTTAATGTTACTCTGTGTCCTGCGTTCTCGGCGCACACGTCCTGTGTTATCCGCTGTGTGATGGATGTTGCATTCACAGAAATCTCATTATTAGTCATTTGCCACCACCGCATCAATTAGCCGGTGACATTCCCAGGTTCCTGCAGTGGACTAATGTCTGAGATGCTCTCATTCAGTTTTAGGATCAATATACTAGAGGTGTTTTCTGTGTCTGGGGTGTATTACGGGAAAGGAAAGTGCTTTAGAAGAGGTGGGAATTCGAGAAATGGGGACAAAATGAGACAAATAATGAGAGAGATGAACAGAGGACTGACGGGGGAGAGAAATGGATGGAGAAACCTAGTCTGATGAGAGTCTCTATACCAGTGGTTCCCAAACTGGGGGACGGGCCCCCCTTGGGGGGTGCGAAGGTATTCCAGGGGGGTGCAGGCCCTCATTCTTAACCTGTGTTTGAATAGAGGGGGCTCAATAATGTTCCTAAATAGAAAAGGGGAGCCCTGCAATGGGCCATATCCATACACTAAATGTCCACAATACTGAACCTCAGCCTGGGTGGTTCAGATATACATATGTATACTGTGGGGAATCAGCCTCAGACGGGCGCTTTCAATCACAGCAAACCATACGACAGGTTCTCTTTAGGGCTCCTGTTGGTATTTATTCAATTCCCAACATAAATTACACTCGCAGGGTTTAATCCACAACGCAAATGTCTTCAGGGCCTCCTGGCTTGCACAAGGTCCAACACAGACGCTTCCCTTTAGCTCAGGAACAGCTATCACAGACTGGCTCCCAGACATCCCTGTGTGCCCCCTGGTATATGCTGCTTCAGCAGCACAGTGTCTCCCCAACTCATCTGAAAGCCCTGACTGACTGGTTCCAGCTCCTTTTGTGGAGACACATCCGGCCATCACATTAGGGTCCAGCAGGTGTATCTTGGTGGAGTGGGAAGGCCCACCCAGTTCCTTCCATCCCCACTCCAGAGTCCAGACCCCTGTAACCAAGTATATATCAAAACTGGGCAGCAACCTACTGTCACTCCCCAACACCACTCTGGACTCCCTCCAGGATACACCAGTAGACCCCTTCACTGCCGCACATGGACCACTTACACCATGACTCATGGTCACCAGGTCATGAGACCGCCAGACTTTATACCAGATTTTAACTTTGATTTTGAACTTAATTTATTCAAAAACTACATTCAAATGTTCCCACAGACTTTTGGCGATGATACCATGTTCAGGGGCTTTGCAATGATCTCACAAAGTCAGCTAGTCGAAAAATTCCACCATCTATATCAAGCAACAATACCAAAAATTACCCCAATGTACTCATGCAAAATATATACTCAAATATAAGCCAAATTTTTCAGCACCTGAAATGTTCCAAAAAAAAAAAAAGAAATTCGACTTGTATTTGGTTTAAAAAACAGCATTTTGCAGGTGGATTTTATGAGTGAATTGCAAAGCCCCCAAACATGCTATCATCACCAAATTTGTTGGAGATTCAGAGAAGGGTTGTGGAAATATTTGAAAAAAAATTGCTCTAGCATATGTAGTTGTTGCATAAGTTAGGTTCAAAATTAAGTAAAATGTGAACTGTTTTGTTCAAAAACTTCATATGATAGAGCAATACTTTTTTATTTTCATTGTCCCCACATCCCTTCTCTACATCTCCAGCACTTCTAGTGATGATATCATCTTCAGGGTCTTTGTAATTAAAAGTTTACTGAATTAAATAATAATATCATCTTACAAAAGCACATATGCTGAGTGTTTCTTAGCCTAAGCTGCTGCATTTCCCCCCCTAGGCCTATACTCGAGTCATTCCATTTTTCCAGATTTTCTTATGTTTGGCTCAGCTTATATTTAAGTATATACGGTCGTTTTGAAATTTCATGTCCAGAATACCTTTACCCCGATGCCCCCTCCCTAAAAAATCCATACGCTTCAGCAGGAGTTAGTTCAGGATACATTTGGAACATAACACCATTAAAAAATAATCATCCGGTCGCGTGGAATATAAAGCAAGGCGTACGTTATCCAGACTAAATCTATAGAGTATAATGAGTCTTCATTGTCGGGAGCGTGTATACTGACTGATGGTTACCAACAGTGTATTTCCCTTCAGCACTTCAAAGTCTGATCTAAAAGGGCCTATTACATTTACATAATGTGATTCTTAAATAGTTTTGTTTCGGTAATCTGTTTCTGTCATAAAGCAGCCGCAGTGAGTTACCCCCCACCCCAAGGGCCCCCCCCCCCCTTCCATGTTAATAACCTGCTTTAAATTCCCATTATAGCTCAGTGTGGTCAGATCATCTCTCAGACTCGGCTCCTGCTCTCCCGGTGTGATTAGATAGTTATCGCTCAAGAATAAACTATGTATAATTCATTACACAGCAACCCTTCATTATTACTCAGCCCCTGGAAATAGCGCTTTCCTCTTTATGGTGGAGCCTAGTAAAATATTCAAATACTAAAACACACACTCAAATTAGTCCAAAGACGTTCTTTATTATAGATTAAAATATTTGTAAAACTTTACAAAACATTTTTATCAGGTTATTGACTTTATATAATACTTTATATGTGTATATATAGACATGCCACATCTGCCATGGTATTAGATCAGGGGTGGGCAAACTAAAGGTAGCCATGGGCTATGTTCCCACTTAGGTGATCAGTTGTGGGGTGGACGCGATTTTAATCACCAGCCGATTTTTACACAAGATTAAAAAAATCACCCCTTGATCGTGTCCTTTCATGTCTATGTGCTCAATCAGGGGCCAAAAATGGTGTCCACGTTGCGGCTCCAAACTTTCTGATTGCAGGTCCATTCATGTCCACACCCTATTGCGGCCTTTAGATGAAGTGGGGACAAGCCCATTCAACGAAATGGACGTGATCAACTAGCTGTGGGATCAACTTCAGTGGGATGGCGTCATCCGGCTGCACCCTGCCTCTCAGCTGATCGTCAGGAACCCTTTGTGTCCCGGCAATTACTTTAAATGGGGACTGTCGGGGGGACCTCTGCACCAGTCTGGGAACCACTGGCTTACAGGAAGAGGCTTAATGATGCTGGGAGTCAGTGAGGAGGTCTTTTTTACACGGGGCAGACATGGGTCTAGCATTTGGGGGGCCCCGTGTTGTCTGGGCCCCTCGTCGACCAATGGGGGGGGGGTTTGTCTGTTACCAGAAAAACTGATGAGTGGGACTTGTGTTCTACCAGATAAGTTGTTGATCGGGGGTGCTGCTACCAAAAACGAGGCAGGACCGGGGGTAGGGAACAAGACACAGACACCAGTTCAATGCAGCAACTAAATGAAAAACAGGAACAAGAAAAGCTATAGATCAACAAAGCTAAAGGCCCATCAACTCGATTCCTCCACTTGTTGGCCTGCTCTGGTGCCCAAGTAGGTACAGTCCCAGCTCTTTCCTCAGAGGACAGTGGTGGCAAATCTTGTGAGAGTCTCCAGTCAGAGCCATACAAAGTTGGCGCTAGCTTAGTATGAGACAGGTTGTCTTGCTCTGGAGCCACCTGCACGCTCCGCTCTTTCTCCCGAGAGGCCCGGGGTCCTGCACAACTGCCCCAGCGCCTGCTTCCACCTCTAGCTCACTCTCTCCAACACGGGGCCCCACTTCTTGCTCGGCGACCCCTTTTGTAAGCTCACAAGCTCCCTCTAGTGGCCCGGCTGACCCCCTCACAGTATTAGTGATGAGCAGCATAGGCTATATTCGTATTTGCTTAATATCTCAAATTTATTGCCTAACATATGCAAATTCGTGATCTCCAGTACTTATAACCCTTATTGTGAAAAAAATTTGTGATTCGCATATCCAAGATCAACCCTAAACAGTATCTCTGTGGCCTGAGACAGAGACAACTTTGGTAAGTGAGACTGTCGGAAAAGTGACCCCTTCTTATGACAAAAGTCAACTTACACATTCAATCACGGCGAACACATTTCCTAATTGTTTATATTGTGAGCAATATTAGTGAGATTGTGATGGTTGATGGAGTACAACGCTGTACACACACATATCAGAGTTATACCCCGGTACATGGAAGCATCTGGCTCTGATTAGATGTATACATCTCCCGATGAATGGTAGACATGACGGCACCACCTGAAAATCATCATGGACCTAATTAGCGGCCTCGGCGTTCCCTAACTATTCCACAAAAGGAATGTGCAACGACAGAGCGAAGAAAAGGTAGTAAAATCTAATCGGGATCCATTCTACTGAGGTTCCAGACATCAGACTAGGAATATTACGATTTCATTTTACTGACAGCATTAAAAATAAAAGAACTTCCAAGAATCTCACCTGGGGAAAAGATGAATTGAAAACCTTATATGCAAAAAAAAATGTCAGCTGCTTAATGTTTACAGTCTTAAAGGGACATTATAAGAAAGATAATGGATAGTTGCGCACAACCTTCAGCAGTGATTACACAGCTACAGTGAT
>CM070039.1:27378954-27398719 GCA_036250615.1 Ptychadena robeensis
AGCCCCAGTTGAACAGCAACTGGAACAACAGTCCTTTATTAGGAATGTTGTCAGCAACATTCCTTTATTACTTATATGAAAGACTGTGTCGTAGATATACTTTCTACAAACGAAACTGTGTGTGTGAACCCGCTGACCACCTGTCTGGACCAGGGTGCCTGTCTCCCCTACATTAAGTCGCACCCGTGTATTTCCCCATAGCAGATCCAAGATGGATGCCTAGTAGGAGGAAGAAGAGAAAAGCGTGCCAACCGGTAAGAGACCCAGCCAGCACCTGGTGCCCTAGGTCATGTACTCCCTAGGGGCCCTGCCCAGACAGGCGCTAATTAGTCAGCCCTGCACCACTCCTCTACAGTGCTATATAAATACAAGTTAATGATAAAAAGTGCATGACCTCACAAATACTATTTTTACTTATTATGCTTATTATTTATTCCCAACTCGAAGAAATCTTAACGAGAAGTAATAGTTGTATAAAGGCGAGGCCACCCTTATATTAATAGTCAAATATTGTTCCATATGTGTCAAGTTTGGGCATCTGAAAACCGGGGGGTGTACAGGAAGTGACGTCAGGGACGTCACTTCCGGTACATGGATTGTGGTTCTTCTGCATTCTTCCGTCGTCCGCCGGCCTTTTGACTGATCTAGCAGGGAGAGGGCATTACTCTATGTCCCACCCGCTCGTGCTGATAATGTGCTGAGGTGGGACATTAGCGGGTAGAGTTATGCCCACTCCCTGCTAGAACAGCTCGATTTCAAGAACCCGGGATTTCTTGAAATCAGGATTTGGCCGGGAAAGCCACATAAAAATGTGACTTTCCCGGCCAAAACGGGAGGCTTGACAGGTATGATTGTTCTAAAGTTTTGTCTGGAGTAAACACAAAGCTTTAATAAACAGGAACTTTAATATTCTCTGAGTAACCCCAGACTCCTAATAATCCAATAATACCCAGCTTCCCTTTTGCAGTCATTAGGCTGTCACTTACTGTTACACATCTAAAGTCAAAGTCGTCGTTCTGGTTCCCTGTGACCATGGAAAGCCCTTGATCTTCTCCGTCCTGCGACAAAGCTGCGGTTTCTGCATGACTTTCTGGGGACAGTCTGAATGAATCATTGGTTTCGTACTTTGAACATACGGAAGAGGTAAATTGGTCCATTATATGGAGCCTCACCTATAATAAAATCAATTTTAATAAGTACCGTATATACTCGAATATAAGCCGAAACTTTCAGCACCTAAAATGTGTTAAGAAAAATTTAATTTGGCTTATATTCGGGTCCAGAAATGAAAATCGCGGCATTTTGTAGGTGGACTTTATGAGTGAATTGCAAAGCCCCCGAACATGCTATCAAATTTGCTGGAGATGTAGAGAAGGGTTGAGGGAACATTTGAAAAAAATATATTACTCTAGCACATGTAGTTTTTGCATATATTGGGTTCAAAATCAAGTATAATTTGAACTTATTTTGTGCAAAAACTTGATATACTAATAGATATTTTTTTACAATGTTCCCACATCCCTTTTTTTTACATCTCCACAAATTCTGGCGAGGATATCATGTTCAGGGGCTTTGTAATTAACTTACAGATCTGCTGAATTAAATAATATCATCTCCAAACAAAAGCACATTTGCTGGGTGTTTCTGAGCCTGCATTTCAGCTCCCCCCCCCCCCTCCCCCAGCTTATACTCGAATCCTTCAGTTTTTCCAGATTCCTGCATGGTAGGTTCTGCTGCAGATGGACCTTCCTGTTCCTGATTGATCCTCCGATTTTCTGCTTCCATCCACAGGTCACCAGCTGGGTTTGGGTCAAATGTAACTTTTACAGTATAACACGTTTGAAGCCTCAGATCTCATACCCTTGTACAATCTTGATTTTTTCTGGCTTAGCAACCTGAGACTACTTGCAGTCCAAATGTCAACCTTTCATAGTCATATTCCAACTGTCACACAGTGCTTTTCTCTTGTCAGTTTTTACTCTTACATATGCCTACTCTGACTTTCACCACCCAGATCTCCAACACCCTTAGAAGTCCAATCTTTTTTTTTTATTATTATTATTTTATTATTAGCATTTGTTATAAGACGCAGTTTTCACCCCCAAAATCGGGGGGAAAAAGTGCCTGCGTCTTCTGGTCCGAATGCCTTGGCTTCCCGCCAGCTGTCCCGGCAAGATTAGCTGGGGAGCTGTCAAGATTAGAGATGCCGGCCGGTGCCTGACTCTCCCATCTGAACTGTATAATTGCCTATGTCAACAAAGCCCTGCTGCCATAAGCAATGAAGAGAGAGATAGATGAACTGGCATCTATACCTCTCTCCTGTCCGTGGAAACTGCACACACTCTGCAGCTCCCATGGACACAGAAACAGCTAGAGCTAGCCGGAGAGCAGAGGAGATGAGACTTCCTTCCCCCCTCCTTCTGATCAGTGAAGAGCTGACGTCATGTGCTGTGTGTGTGTACTGCTGCTTGTGACATCTACTCGCTGAATTGAATATTGCATTAAATAAATCCATTGCATTAACCCAATTGAAAACATACTAAATATTTTTTTTTCTGGTTTCCTGCTCTTATGATCCAGTGCGTCTTATAGTCCGGAAAATATGGTAATTTACATTCCCAATGTCACACCCCTAACTGCAACCTTTCACAGTTATTCATGTTTCCCTGCAGTTATCCAAGTGACATAAATTGTATACATGTAACATTTAGCTGCGGCCGCCCAGACACGGAGCGCCTCCAAGTTGTTAGTACACATATGAGCTGTGTAACAATAACGCCGGTACGCAGAGCTAGTTTTTGGCCCCATTTGAGTACCAGAGTACCACTTGTGTGCACCACTGGTTATATATAAAAAAATACTTTACAACACGGTTTTAAATCAAAAGGCTGTTTATTCTCTATTTTACATTGCAGCAGCTAGTGTATATAAGAGAAATATTACAAAAATACAAAGCTTTACAATATATACACGTTTTAACCAATAAATATGTTTGCACATCAAGTCAATAGCATAACGCTGGTATAGTTTATACATCTGCATTGTGTTCCTGGCACGGTCCATTTAATATTCATATACTGGTAACATAAGATCAGCAATGAGCGGCATAGGCAATATTCGAATTCACAATATTTCTCGAATAATTCTACTAACATTCGTTTTGATATTCGCGAATATTCAAAATTCTAGTGCATTGCCATGCATTGTGAAAATAAATTCACAATGACCATTAAAGTGAATGGTCACATGTGGTATTTATTTTCACATTGCGAATATAAAATCACAATACATGTCCATAAGCTTCCCAATGCATAATATCTCAAATATTTAAAATTACGAATATTTCTCGAATAGCTGATATTCGTTGAATATATTCACAATTTGAATATTCGAGCTCATCACTACAAAAGACACAATGACTTTCATAATATACAAATATCAGCTACTGAATCATAGTATTTCTATTGCACGGGCCCCAATTACTTTACACCTCCTTTATGTTTCAGGATTATGAGAAGGACTTGGAATATCTAGATTTTTTTTAACATCTAATTGACACCGAGATGGGGACAGAGGTAACAACAGTTTTTTGTGTGATAGCACAATGCAATTCTTAACGAAGTTTACCCCCAAAAAAGTTGCTTTTTTAAGTTTACAGAAGTGATTGGGAGATACCCATTTGCCGTTTCTAAATTGTGAACTACAATGCAATTATTACCAGCAGCAGCCAACCAGATCCATGTAGGGCATCAATTAGGCCTGTGAGTGGTGACTGAAGACCAACTGCTCAGATACAAGTCTACAGCCACTAAAGCCACTAACGAGCAGTTACTGTGACGTATTCCCTTGGAATGACACTCCAAATCAGTCTAAGATGAATCTGTGTCAGTGGGGATAAGTCATAAGTCACAAACCATTGTCAGTAGGATCAATGGAAAGCCTTTTGGGCATCAGCTCTTTGACCAAGAATATACGTCTCCCATGGTTGACAAATGGCGGCTGCATAAAACCTGTCTGGTAATCCTACTAACTATGGTTTGTGACTTTGACCAAGGAGATGCTTCTCCCATGGTTGACAAAGTCACAAACCATAGTCAGTAGGATTACTGGCTGGGTTTCATGCAACAGCCCTTTGTCAACCATAGGAGACGTATCTCCTTGGTCAAAGTCATCAAATATGGTTAGTAGGATTACCAGACAGGTTTCATGCAGCCACCATTTGTCAACCATGGGAGACGTATCTTCTTGGTCAAAGTCACAAGCCATGGTCAGTAGGATTACTGGATGGGTTTCATTCCGCAGCCCTTTGTCGGCCATGGTAGATGTATCTCCTTGGTCAAAGTCACAAACCATGGTCAGTAGGATTACTGGACAGGCTTGATGCAGCAGCCCTTTGACCAAGGAGATACCTCTCCTATGGCTGACAAAGTCACCAACCGTGGACAGTAGGATTTTATGCAGCAGCCCTAGTTGACAAGGGCAGCTGCTGGAAATGCATCCTATTGATCCTACTTACATGGTTTGTGACTCTGACTAAGCAGATACCTCCCCGGCAGCGTCGGTAGAAGCACCCATAACAGGAAGTAATTTCACTGCAATATCAAAACTGCTAGAGAGATACACACACTGCAGTCTAGACCACAGCACAGGTACAATCTAGAGGTCACCTGGGCTGCACGCTAAGCCTTCCTTCACCCCTGATGAAGGATTCTGCTCCTGGATCTCGGATCTCCTGGTCATCACTATTCTTTGCTAAGCTTCCATTGTCTTTTCACTGATGGGAGTGCATTACTATAGATCAGTGGTTCCCAAACTTCCCTCCCCCATTCAAACAGTGCCCCCCTCTCCTTTTTAAACACTGCCCCTCCCCCCAGAATACCTTTGCACCTCTCAACTTTGTTGTACATGGTTGTGCGCCCTGTTCCTCTGTGAAGACCCAAAATACTGTGAGGAGGTGTCAGTAAGGGAGTCTCTGAGAGATGTAAGAATCAGGTGGATGTGTTTTGACAGCAACACCCCAATCTCCACCCAACAATAACCCCAGTTCCCTTTAACATGAGATAACTTGTAGGTTCTATACCCTTCTAACCATGGCCAGGTTTAAAAGGGGTCACGTACATCTGCCTGTAAAGAATGATTAATATTCAAAACAGAGTGGTTGGGCATCACTGAGCTGTGTAACTACAAAGGTTCATTAACCTTGTTAATGGCAGAAAACTATTAAGTGCATAAGGTTTACAAACTCTTATCACTGAGGAAAACTACCTCAAACTTTCAATGAGAAGCAGCAGGTGCCACAGTTGTTGTTCTGTTAATGTATATGGTGGATGAATGATTGAATTGGGGTTAACTGGGTGGAGCCTAAGGAAGGGATTAAAGACATACTGATCCCTTACCTCTTTAACAATAAGCCAATAATGAATATCACAACTCCAAACTGTGCCCTATACATTAAAAGCTGAGTTTAGACAAAACGTGAACCAACCATTGCAGTGACAGCTAACTTTGCTTTACAGTAAAACAGGCGTTCCTTGGGGACAGTGGTTCATTCAGAACCTACAAAGAAATAATTGGTCTGACTTCGCCCAGTATGTCACAGAGGAATCTATAGCAAGAGAAAATGTCAAGCCGCTCAGTCAGTATAACACTTACAAGGGAGGTGCGTTTGGGTGGACATGTAGCCCAGAACACGTAAATGACAATTATAAAGTCACAAAATTCAGATGAAGTCTGTACTAGTGATGAGCAGCATAGGCAATATTCGTATTCACAAAATATCACAAAAGGCTATGTTTCCATTATACGTCGGGACCCCTCCGCTAAGTGTATTGCTTGGCGGGGATCCCAACTTAGCACAAAGACTTACCTCGGCGGATGCTCGGTCTTCACTGCGCAGAGCAACTCCACTGATGCAAGGCTCAACGTAGTCGAGTACGTCGGGACCACTGCTAAGCGTATACGATGTATAATGGAAACAAGCCCTAGTATTCGCCACAAATTTGAGAATTCCTGATCTCCAGTCATTATTACCTTCACTGCGCAAATTGGCACTTGTACATGCGCATATTGTGAACGCAATGCACTGTAGTGCCCAGTACTGATGTAAAAAAATCGCAAATGTTTTCTTTGGGGTGTTTGACCCGCCCTGTTCACCAGCGGGAAGGTGACTAAAGCTGGCCATACACCTTTAGATCTCCTTTAGATCAACTATGTAGTGTCCAACAACTATGTAGTGCCGGGTCCTCTGCGATTGATCACAGGTAGACTGGATAGTTTAGAAAGTACCTCATATTACATGGTTTTGGTAAAACAAAAGGAGATTCTGACAGAGAAATCTAGGTGTTTGGGGGCCCTAAGAATTATTTCACAAGAGACCGCAGAGAGAAGCCAGTCTCTCATGAAAGAAAACCGTCCTTAACCGGAAGTGATGTCAGGTCCAGATAGCGAAACCCGGAACTGTGCGTTCCAGGTTATTTTTATTCAAATTCCCCGTGAACAGACGGACATCGGACTTTTTTTAAAGTCCCATCCGCCTGTTAGCGGACGGACCTGCCATCACTAGTGATTACTAAGATAGTAATTGAGGGAGCACTATATTTGAGACTTGCGTGAATAAAAGTGCGGATATTCACAATTAAAATTTGTGATATACACTAGTCAGTACTGCACAGACAGGAGGGCGCTTTGATTAAACATACATAGAATGGGTGGTCTTTCTGATTGGTATAAATTTATTGGTTCTCATAATACATAGCTTTGGTAAATCAAAAGCGAATTGTTGGAAAATGCTATAGTCCCTGGAGGGACCCTGTCTGTATTATATTCATGTGATGATGTATCAATAAAGCCGAAATTTTTTTAAGGAATCCGGAGTGCAGACTGTTGCTACTTTACACCTTGGTCTTCGTATGTGTGGATAAGCTGATCCTCTGTAGCCCAGCGCCAGGTGATTTATGCTGGACACTTAACCCAAGAGGGAAGCTGTGTACCGGGATTATATGGACATGCAGTGTGGATGTGCGGATTGAACACAACGCTATAGTCAGGTTGTCTATGAAGATCTTAGGAGATGTTAAGCCGGGATAAATTCTACTAGTACCCAAAGAAACAATTTTGGTTGGACCTGCCTTTGGTTTGGCACACTATACAACACATATTAACCACGTTCATATATAATGCAATGCAGAATATAAATATAAAATAGACATGGATACTTTGTACTTCAAACAACTTCTCTTTAATTTATTGACTGGATCTGATCAATTCATGGGCCAGCCAAGACTTTAATCTGATCACCCCATAATGGGGTCACGAAATTGCAATCAACATTAAAGATAACAGCCGGGTTCAGAAGCTATGGACAGCACACTCCCTTCTTCCTGGAGTTCACAGATGTGTAAGTAGACAAGTGCAATGATTTAATCTCTAAAGCTGGCCATAGACGTCTAGATTTTTTATGCGATTTCTGAGAGATTGATGGTGCAACCAATCCCCGCGATCAATTGTTTACAAATCAATGCATGCATAGTTTGAGCAATTGATCAAAATGGCGATCACATGAAAAATTGATCGTGTAGGGATCGGGGTTGGGGTGCTAGCAACACCACCTCCGTGCTTACATAGTGAGCAGACTGTCCAGGAAACCTGGTTCGGGGCACCCGGCAACCTAGATGCTGACCACCAGGCCCCCTAGCTACTCGGTCTTAGGATGGGAGTGCCCTCTGTCCCCCCCTGACGGCGGCCCTGCAAAGGGAACCTAGAGCATCAAGGTGACAACAGGCCGGAATAAAAAGCCAAACGGGCCGGATCTGGCCTCCGGGCCTTAGTTTGCCCACGTCTGGTCTAGGACCACGTCTGGCTGTTGTACATGATTGGCTTAGTCTGCATACAATTTCCATGCTTATGTCAAGATTTTGTCCTCCCCTAACCATCTCCACTAATATCAGTGCAGGAGTTCACAATGTGTTACTGGCAGGATCAACCTGTATATTGTCTATGTATTGAACAGCTAAAAAACTTTTTCAGGGTATACAGACTTTAACAGGCCGGAAGAGAGCAAATAAAAGAGCAACATTCCTGTTCTGGGGAAGTTTTCATTTTTCTTTCTTGGACATGGATCTGCAAATTAGCAAAGCTAAGACCCTGTAGACGTTGAAAGTCCAACTCATTGGTTAAGGTTCTGGTCTCACCAGACCCCCCCCCCCTCATAAAAATGAATTATACTAATTATAAAATAGATCGGACTTATTCATTGAATATAAAAATAATAATATACAAAATATACAACGTCCATTACAATCATAAATAAATGCTATGTACACGGTACACGTATGAGTCCATCCTTGCTGGGAAGTCTTATGTCAGGAACGCCCAGAGAGAGTATAGAAGGCACAGGAGGAGGCCGAGGCCTTGCATGGAATGTCTATGGGAGCTGCTGAGCGGGGACGTGGTGGAGAAGACGGCGTCTGTCTCGTTCCTGGGCAGAGCCATGTTACAGATATTTCCTTCACAGCATGACGTGCATACCTGCAGGAAACAGAAAGAAGAGGGGTGTTTATATTATTTATTTTACCTTAAATAAACAACTATTTATCCTCTAGATATATTTCATTGATTATGGTCAGATCTGAAGATGCTGATAATAAAAAAATATCATAAATATAGGATACTATACAGAAAATGTTTTACTTATATGTGTCCAGCAGGTGGAGCTCTAGACTCCTTTTACCTTTTCTTTATTCCTTCCTGCTGTTTATAGAGCCCAGTAGCTTATGCAAACTGAACTGATTCATCACAATAGGGCTGTCAAAGGAAATATTAAGGCAACCAGTTTTTTTTCTTTATTTTTTGGGGGAGGACCCATAATGCCTCTGTAATCCATAAACTAGTAAAATACTTTATATTTAAAAATAGATATATTTTTAAAATTTTAAACATACAATAATTTAAGCTAGGTTATGCTCAGCATTTGCTGTCAGGTTTGTATTAGTTGTTTGGCCAACTGCTGATTGACAGCTTACAGTTATATAAGATATAAGGGAGAGCGCTAATAGCCATACCTCATGCCACTGTAGCACAAGGGTCACAACTGATATGAAGACTAAAGCAGCCCATACACGGGTCAGATTTTCAATCAATCAACTTAAAACGAGAATTTTTGTAAGTCGATTGATTGAAAATTGAGTTTTGCCCACCTGGTTAAATCGACTTAATCCGATTAAAATTTAGTGAAAATTCAGTCGTTATTTGATCGGACTGGAAGGTAAATTTTGATTGGTTGATTGAAAATTGGTTCGGTATTTTGAGAACCAAGTGTGGTCAACCAATTTTTGATTGATTTTTTCTACCTATTCTACCTCACTTCTGATTGAAATTTTAATCGGACTATTTTGGATCGATTGTTATGTCGATTGAAAAAAAAAAACGATCAAAAATCTTGTACTACATATGGCCCATGATACAATCGACATACAATTTTATATCGACTTAAAAATTTATCGTTTTAAGTCGATTGATTGAAAATCTGACCCGTGTATGGGCTGCTTAAAGCTGCTTTAATACATTAGCTGTATCGCAACATGCCTCCACCCCCTCATAGGTGGACTTCACTGGGAAGATCAAAAGGTATCTATGCAGGTAGGGTCACCACACATGTAACCAGCCACGGCCAATTTTGCAGGTGCCCACATGGGGCGACAGATCCCTGTTGCCCCAAAGCTCGGCCAGCCAGAGAGCAGACAAGTCCGTAATTCTCTGCCTGATGCTATTAGTTTGAATGAGGACCGGCGTCCACATTCAAACTAATGGCCAGCACGCAAAGTGTGCCCGCCGATACTCTGAACGATGGAGAGCAGCGGGATGACGTCATCACTCTGCCCTCCACAGCTCATCTGTCGGTCCTTGATCGTTACGTGTGTGGAGACCTTTAAGGCCCCCATGCACATTCCAATTTCCCTATGATTGATGACAGATTTGATTGTAATTCATGATAAAAAAATCAATGATCAATCAAACTGCTTTTGAAATCCCCCCACATGGAAAAATTTATATTTGATCGATGTTGGTTCGATCGATTGAAAGCATAAGCAAAGGTAGTTGATTGTAAACACAGAAAATGTCTGCCACCAGATGTATAACTACGCTTATTATTCAAATCAAACCAAAATCGGTCGGGCACAACAAAAAAACATTCTATATACATTCAATGTATACTCCATAGATCAGTGTTTTTCAACCTGTTTTGGGCAAAGGCACACTCGTTTCATGAAAAAAATCGGAGGGCACCGACGATACGCATAATCGCATAATCGGTCCCCGCCGGAAGTACGTCATCAGCAGGTGCCCCGCTGGAACGCAGATGCGTACCAGCAGAGCAAAAACACCGCCCCTGTTCTGTGGGGACGTGTGTTGCTAAGCAACCGCATCCTCACAGAGCCGGTCCGTGTATAACACGGATCGGCTGTATAAGTCTTATAGTATACTATACACGGACCGGCTCTGTGAGGATGCGGTTGCTTAGCCCTCCTATCTAGCTGCCTCTTATAGTTAAAGATTTATACTATAAGAGGCAGCTAGATAGGAGGGCCGAGGGTGGGGTCAAAAACCCACGGCAAACCAGGCAACATCCCGCGGCACAGTGGTTGAAAAACACTGCCATAGATAACAAAATTCTAACATGTCCAATCACTTTTCCATCGGTTTTCTGGTCAATTTCGATTGATTTAGGCCAATCACACCACGTGGACAGGCATTGCTTTCATTGGTTGGTCTACTTGAAAATCAATCAGTTTAAGGCAGTGGTGGCCAACTGAGTTGATATGGAGGGCCACAAGTGCGGCCCTCGGCATCACTTAAGGGCCACACATAACATTTTCAATCTATACTGACTTGTAGAAAGATTTTTAATGAAGAAATGACAGCAGGTATAGCTAGAAGACATTATTTTTTATTTCTAATAACAAAACTTGTTTACAAACTTGTTTCTCACTAGGAATAATTCTCTTCACTTCCTGTTCCATACACCTAACAGGAAGTGATAAGATGGACTTAATTCTCACTGGAACAGGTGCTACTTCTGCTCTGGTAGCAACCTTACATTTTAAGGCCCCCATACACGGGTCGGATTCCAGCCGGATTCCGGGCCGATCGATTCCAGGGCGCGTGCACGCGAAACGATCGTGCCGGAATCGTGTGCAGCCCACCTTGTCCGATCGATCACGTCTGATTGATCAGGGGCCCAGAATCGGATCCGACAGAGAACCAACATGTTGGTCTTTTTGATCCGATTCTGCACACATCAGGGGGAGTTGCCATTTGTGAGGTGGACAATCGGATACGGAATCGTCCCGGAATCCGTTGGACAAGGTGGTATGCAGCGATCGGATACTCTTAATTGGCCGATCGATCACACCTGCGATTCCCGGCAGAATCGCCGGAATCGATCGGATAGGTGATCGAGCGGCCATGGAATCCGAACGTGTATGGCTAGCTATAGATTTGTTCTCACATTGACTTCTGGTGACCACATTGCTATGGCAGGGGTTATCTAAAAGAAGGAGTTCAACTTAGGATTTTCAAAAAGTTGAGAGGTGTGCTACTTAAAGCCCAAAACAATATTAACACGCAGGGGGAATATTATAATTTATTTATATAGCACCAGCATATTACAAAGCGCTGTACAATAAGTTAAAGTTGAGATGTCACACAGGTTTAGTGTTGAGCTCGAATATTAGATTTTCGAATATTTAGCTCGAATATCGCCATTTCGCTAATATTTGCGAAAATATTAATTGGATATCCGACGTGATTGCGATTGTTTGCGATTTATTGTGATGATTGCGATCCCATTCATTGCAATGGGTGGCGATTATATCATCGATGTGATTTTTTTTTTAAACGGAAATGCAGATATTCTCCCAGTCGAATATCCGAGCTCCATTGACTTGCATGCATTGCGCATATTTGATCGCAATTGCGATTTTTAGATCGCAATTCATGTCCACAAGTGCGGATATTCGAGATTAGGAATATGGCATTGAATATTATGGCGGATATTCGCGAAATTACAAGAATTCGAATATTGCCTAGGCACTCATCACTACTCAGGTTCAGGTTATGGGGTTTAGGTCTATCCAAGTGTTGGGTTGGCATTCATCATGTGACTATTGGTAGGTACCTTGTGGCCGTGCTTCCCGCCGTCTCTGCATCCGGTGCTCAGGCAATGATCCAGTGACACGCATCTCTTTGTCACAGACAAACTTTCCCCCGTTGCGTCCATGATATGCTGAGAGTGACAGTATCGTGCGTCTGGTGAGTGAGGAGATGAAACATTATCAATACAAACATTTCCAAGTTCTACAACAAATTAAGCCTTAATCTCCCTAGCGCACTGCTGAGGGACAGATTTCTGTACCAAAAGCGCACCATAGACTTTAATGGGAAAACGTTTTTTACATTGTAGGCCTGTAATTTCCCAAAGTTTCCATACAGGAGTCTGGTAGACATCCTGAATATAATAACATGTTCAGGTGGTTTGTGAATAACTCACAATATCAGATAATGAAGATTTCAATACTTCACTGTATCAGGTAAATTAGCACTGCAACCACTAGATGGCGCTGCAGATGTGCCAGGTTACATAGAACAGCATGGGGGGGGGGGGGGGGGGGGGGGGGGGGGGGGTGATCCATTCTATGCAGCTGCTTCATTAGATTGGAGACACACAGAGCAGTGAGTTTGCTCTCCTGTGGCTCCGATCTCTGCCTGACGAACCAGGCTCATCCACTGTTGTTCTGACAGGTCAGAGCTGGACGAGCTGGGACCGTCAGGAAGGGGGGTTTAAGCCCCCCCATGCATGCAGCGATCCCTACGTGATTAATGATGTCATGCTGCTGGTCGCTCAGTGCTGTGTGTGCGCGCTGAACATTACTTTGTATGGGGACCCTGGTTCCCACCCAAAGTAATGTGATCGCCCATCGAAAAACGGATATGCCTATTCTCTGCCTGATCGTGAATTGTGCCACATGGATCAGTCACTCCAGGTGGCCAGCTGTGATCTGCAGGCAAATTTGCGGCTGATCGATTGCCGCAAGCGCCAACGCCAACCGATTGGCCTGCGGATCTATGCGTGTATTATATGTTGGGATCTCTATACTTTTTAATAATCACTAAAGATTGAACTTTTTTTAAAATGTAAAACGTGTGAATCCTAGGTGAAAGTTTTATGAAATCCTAAAAGTGAAATATTCTGCTTTCCGTTATAATTCGTCATGAACCATAAAGTATAAATATATAGTATATCATTCTCTGAGATTTGTTAGGAGTTAATGCCGAACCCACCAAAAAAAATCTCGATTTCATAATCATTCAGCGATCTTCATCCACCCTGAAACGAAACAACAGGAGCTTCTACAAACTAACATTCCGCCGCTGAGGCTCAGGTATTACAAACTGTCTGAGCCGTCTCTCATCTCCGCTGCGCCCACACAAAGGCACTGCTCACACAGGAACATCCAGTCAGGAAAGAACAACAAGACTGTCAGAAATCTGAAGATCTACAAACTCGATAAGCGATGACTAAATGTAAGCTGTAAATAATTGAGAAACGTATATTCCCCTCACTCACTCCAGGAGAACTAAGGGTATGTTCCCACTTACGCAATCAGCTGCGGGTCAGATGCGATGGTAATCGCGCGCGACAATAGTGGCACGCGAATTGTTGGAAAACCTTGGTCGAAATCCATTACTTTGAATGGGGATTGCAGGTCTCCATTCAAAGTGATGGCCAGGCTGCAGCTGAAGTTCACACTGTGATCAGCTAGCTGCAATCCCGGGAGTGTGAAGGGGCGGGGCAAGCATGTCTCTGTGAGAGGGGGGGCCGCAGGCTGGGTGACTCTCTTTCTCTCTGGTTCTGTGACCGGCTGGGGAGACCAGAGACCCAGGGGACCACGGGTTGAATGGGAATATATGTGCCCATGTGGTGCACATTGATTACTGTTCGATTGACCCGGGATCAATCACAGCGTGGTGACGTCAATTGCACAAGAATCTACCTGTGTGTGCCCAGCTTAAGCCTATAGGCAAATCTGCAAAAGGTGTTTAACCATTCAGTCTCTTATTTCATATCTCTGCTGTGACATTTCCACTTCTCGAAATCACAGAAAACGTCTTGGAGGAGAAGTTTACACAACCTAAAAATCAGTCAATAAATGAGGATATTGGTAAAGCCCCCCCATACACATCTAGATTTTCTGTTCAATCTTCAAGCTGCAGTCCCAGGAGTGTGAAGGGGGCAGGGCCAGCATGTCTCTATGCGAGGGGAGGGGCTCGCAGGCTGGCTGACTCTCTCTGCTTCTGTGACCGGCTAGGGAGAAGCAGAGACCCGGGGGACCATGGGTTGAACGGGAATTGATGTGCCCATGTGTGCGGTTTGATTGACCTGCGATCAATCACAGAGTGATGACGTCACCATGCTGTGATTGATCGCCAATCGCACAGGAATCTACCCGTGTATGGCCAGCTTAAGCCTATAGGCAAATCTGCAAAAGATGTTTAACCATTTAGTCACTTATTACATATCTCTGCTGTGATATTTCCACTTCCCGAAATCACAGAAGAAGTTTTCACAACCTCAAAATCAGTCAATAGATGAGGATATTGGTAAAGCACCCCATACACTTCTAGATTTCCTGTTCAATCAACTTAAAAATAAATTTTTTGGGGGGTCAGGGAAATTGGTGATTGAGTGTATGTTTGCCAAATGTAGTAACAGATATTTGATCAACTTTTTTGGGATCGACTGAAAGTGTCATCAATTTCAATACAACCAATTCAAATTTACCAGCACGTCCAATCCTTTTTCAATAATTTGTTTCCCAATTGTAATTGTTTTAGGTTGATCTAACCATGTGGGCTGCCATAGATTTTCAATCAATCAACAAAAAAATTTATTGAATTAAGTTGATTGGATGAAAAATCTAGACGTGTATGGGGGCATTTACCCAATGGGTTTCATTAAACAAATCCGCAGGATATCCATGATACTTATGATAACAATAAAAAACCGCAAGCGATGTACAGGAAGGCTGTGACCCCAGGATAAATGGATATACAACGCTTCCCCAATCTGGGGTATTCGCTGAATGCTTTCATCCTCCAAATCCTGCTATCCCACCCCTCTAATGTGCTGTCAAGTTTATCTACATAGAAACATCTGAGCACCATCATAAGCTACAACTATAATCCCGTGTGAAGGGACGGCTATTGTGCGCTGATTAATTGCTGAGTGCGGTTTTCAGACGCACTACATCATGCGCGGAGGACCCTGATGTTTGGTAAATACACCCTGACAATGGAGAGGGCCTCTCACTACCTGGGAGTAAAGAAAGCTGTGGGGACAGGCTGTAACATCCTCCTCGCTCGCCAGGTGAGGCGACGATTGATTCGCAGCAGCTAGCGCATAAATCACAATGTCAGCCATCCAGGGGAAGGGGAGATTATCTGTAACGGCATTTCACTGCAAGGAAAGTCTTTAAATTCCAATTATCAAGGGTATTATCTTGTAGCTGCTTCTACAAGATGTAGAAGTATTAGGTATCACTTATATACCGTATTACTTAGAAGAGGAAAACCAGAAAAAAAAATATTTGAAGTGTTCAAATAAATTGGATCAATGCAATGGATCAGATCAACGCAATACCAAATTTCAGCCACAAGGTGTCACTAGTAGTCATCTTCCTCACACACCGGGGGGGACAGCTGCAGATATCTCTCCTCTACGGCTGTGTCTGTGGAAGCTGCAGCGAAGTTCATCTACCTCTCTCTGTTCTCCATTGCTTACATCTGCAAGGCTCTGCTGATATAAACAATACAGTTCAGATGGGAGATCCGGCCGTGGGCAGATGTCCCATCTGACAGCTCCTCCACCTCCCTGGCTAGAAAGACTAATCTTGCCAGGAGAGCTGGTGGGGAGCCAAGTTGTGCATTCGGACCATAAGATGCAAAAAAAAATTCAGTAGTTAAGCATGTATGCAATGCAAAGTTAATGCCATGGTTGACAAAGGGCTGCTGACCAGAACGCATCCCATTGATCCTACTGAACACCAAATGTGACTCTAACTAAGGTGAGGCCTCTCAGCTGGTGTCCCTGCAGCACCGGTAAGTAGGAAGTGACCTCATCCTGTTGTCAACCTGGATGATGACACAAGGCAAATCCTACCCTTGTAGGAGATCACTACTCCTTGCTAAGCCTGCTTTTCACCTCCAATATTTTGAGTATTTTATATTTTCCTTTGATTTTTTGTGTGTTTTTTCCTAGCAGGCTACCTGCTACTTGACTTAGTATGGATCATATGTGATAAGTTCTGCCTGGGTGGCAAATTTGGCCTGCCGACCAAATATTTGTGTACAGTGGTAGATGTGGCACATCTGATTCGTCCACTTCTCCTTCGTCCCTCAGCAGATGTGGCAAAAAGATCTAACATGAATCCCTCATGACTAAAGGGATTTTGCTGATGCACAGATATGACATGCTGCAGGGGCTAGCAGAAGACGATTTGGGACTCAGGACTATACCATTCGCAAGGGGCAGGGGAAAGCCAAAGACTGTGCTAAAGCTGTCACACTGACAAGGAAGACTAGAGTCCTTTAGCCCATTTATAAAACAAAATGTCTGTGGTAGGAAAGTTTGGTGCTTTGGTGTTGCCCTGGTGCTACCTGGTGCGATCCCCAAACCCCCCAGTGGTGCTACTGAAGAGATGAACCATTGGGGAATCCGAGCGGAGTGATGAGTAAGGTAAGTAAAAGTGGTTTTTAATAGTGTTCATCGTTTTTTGTCATTTTAGCTACACAACATAATAGACAGACTCGTCCGAGTAACAAATTCCATACGTCAATCACAAAACTGGAGTTTTCCAATGAAGATAAACTGCAGTTAAAACACAAAGCCTCGTCTCCCCTAAACAGGGGGCGCAGGCAGGCAGGCAGCAGTTGGATATGAATTATCGTCCCGTCATTGTAGACAAGTTCATTAAGTGAAGGTCGGGTCAGAGGATTCCTGGCTACCAGGGAAGAGCGTAAATCACCAAAGCGGCGATAAGATCATCGGGGATGGAAACAACGCAAAGCGACGTAAATCCTCACAATTGCCTGCGGGTCATATCATAGTCTCAGCATAAAACAGACCAAACATCATTGTTTCCAGCTCTGACACGGCGCATCGCTTGGGCTGTACTTTCCCATCATCATTTTTACAAGATTTACACTGGGACATTAGGGTTTGTAGCCTGGGGGCGGGAGAGAATTATTTCAGAACTAAACTCTGTCCTGAAACTTTTAATGCATATCATGTTACCAGTGGCGTTCCTTGCCTTCCGGGGGCCCTATGTTAGTTCTTGCTTAGGGCCCTTTGCCAACTGGGGGGGTTGCTATTGGTGGAGCTGCAGCTTCTTCCCACTCCAGCACACACAGTAAGATACTAGAAATGCATGCAAAGGAGGGTACCCCAGTGCGTTATGCGCATGCATATTCCGCATACCCAGAGAAACGGCCCTGCCTGTTACCCATTACAAGCTGTGTACATGTGCAAGCAAAGGCTGCTGAAATACAGTGTCATATCTGTCTCTGTGCGGTACATCGGTAGATGTCCACCAAATCTAAAACATCTAATACCAATGCACACAGCACAGGGGAAACCTTAAACCCCCACCGTTGCAGAGTTTTCATCACTTCCTGTCTCATGAAGGAGAGGTCGCTGTGACAGAAAGTGAGGATAAAAGGTGAGGTCACTGTGACTGGAAGTGAGGAAAACAGTGACAATACGCTATGCCAGTGGTTCCTAAACTTTTCCTGCACGGCATCCCTTTTCTACATAGATAGTAGTTTCTAGATAGCAATATAAGGACACCGAACGTCCAAACAAGTCCCTCCCTCAAGAACCACAACTTTAGATTAAAGAACCTGCAACCCTGCTGTGCCTGTCTGTGGTGGCTGCTTCAAACTGCAGATTATCCCTACTATTAGGATGCTGAGGAATCTGATTCTGCATATGTCATAACTAAGTGAACTATTGGGGTCAGGTAACACGTGGCTGGACATCTGGGAGGATTGCAAGTCCCAGCATTCCCAGGGGCATATGAAGTTAATATTACAGTAATAATGGTAAGTTTTTGTGGAGGAAGTGATCTGCCCTACGGTATATAATATTTTTCATGCACTTTCCCCCAAAAAGGGGAGGGAGTGTGTGCATCTTATATAGCGAATGTGCGACCACCCATGGTTAAAAGACTAAAGCAGGGTACAGACCGCTCGACATTTGAGCCGTCCGATGTTCCCTGCAACAGCATGATGACGTCATCCCGCTGCTGTCAGATATCGGAGGAGCTGGAGAGACAGCTCTGCGCTCTCCCCAGCTCAGCCAATGGTTTGCATGGAGACCCGGCTGTCTTCATGTAAAGTAACGGACATCAGCCGTATTTAACGGTCATGTCCGATATGGCTGTTTTCGAGTGGGATTGATTGGTCCCACTCTAATCGGCCATTGATCTGGCCCATATCTTCATGTGTGTACCCTGCTTTAGGGCCCCATACACCTTTAAGGTAGCAAAAATCGGGTTTTGCCCAACCTGAATGAGCGACCAAACGAAATCGGAATCGACTAAAAATCGTATCGGACATTGAACCAACATGTTGGGTTTTTTTGGTCGATCGTTTGGCAATCAAAGTACATTGTTGGACCCATAGCTCCCTATGCAGCAGCCTTTATGACCGATGGATTTTGTGGAATCGGCCGTTTTGGAGATCGGCTCATGTCCAAATCGGCCACAAATCGGATTCCCAAGGTGGTGTTTTTATTGATTTCCAATCCGACCAATAGCCGATTTCCGATCGCTAGGATTAATCCGATTGGCAATCGATCTGTGACAAATCGACCCATGTATGGCTACCTTTAGATTTCTCTGTCAGATTTCCTTTAGATCTCCTTTTACATCTGTGTGTCACTCACATGGCTGGAGGAGCATTAGATGGGAAAGGGAAGATATTAAGGAACGGATACTGTAAAACAGTCTCTATCCCTAGTTACAGTTCATCTGCTCGGCCCCTGGAGAAAATCTCGAGTAATAGAAGCGAGTTTTATCTGATGGGAGTCGCTGGAGAAGTGGATATTAGAATACCGCGTCGGGCAGATTAATGGCGGATTAGATTCTGCCATCTTCTATCACTGGTACAGATCTGCAGACGGTTTTGTCTCCTGTGCAGTCACTGGAGAGAAATCACTTTAAAGGGAAACTCCAGCCTAACTATTCCATGCCCAGTGCGAAGAAATGCACAGGATCTGCTTACCAGACAAACGTTTTATAAAGTAATGAACAGTGTTGAGCTGGAATATTCGAATTGCAAATATATTCGAGGAATATCTGCTATTCGAGAATTCGCAATTTCAAATATTCGGGATATTATGCACTGGGAAGCTTACACCATGCATTGCAAATATATATCACATGTGAAAAAAATAAATACCATGTGACCAATCATTTTGAAGGTAATCGCAATACATAGCCATACACTCGAATTTCGAATGGAAGATTAGGATTATTCGCAAAATTTCGCAAATTCGAATATGGCCTATGCCGCTCATCACTAGTAATGAATTGCTTTTGTAATCTCTCATCCATTGTGTGTCAAGCAAGAAAAGTAAAGCCCCCCATAAACCTTACAATCTTACCATACAATTTCTGTACAGTCAACTTTTGTTCTACCAAAACCATGT
>CM070039.1:27427698-27438713 GCA_036250615.1 Ptychadena robeensis
CCTCCAAGTTGTTAGTACACATATAAGGTTTGTAACAATAATGCAGAGCTAGTTTCTTGGTTTCTTTTGAGTACCACCCCTGATTATATTCACACACTCATTTGGGCATTAGCCGTCGACGAGTAGTTTGGAGGCAGAGTTGACCACTCCTGAGAGTGTCAGCTCATGTCCGTTGGCGCACAGAGAGAGAAGCACCAGACCTTCCAGTGTTCTCCTCAGAGCAGATTGGCCGGGCGGCCCGCCCGGGAGATTTTAGTCCCCGCGCGGCACACAAATCCTCCGCGGCAAGCAGCCTGACAGGCGGCGCCTCCCATTCTTCAGGAGTGCGCCACAGCCACTGAAAGACTCCGGCCCACGGCACACTACCGGAGCCGCGGCCCGGAGTCTTTCAGTGGCTGCGGCGCGCTCCTGAAGAATGGGGAGGCGCCACCTGTCAGAGGACTTGTGTGCTGCCGCTGGCCGGCAGCCTATCAGAGAGGCTGCCGGACCGGTGCAGGCGGCGCGATGACGTCATCGTGCCGCCCGGCTGAAAAAAAATTCTGGGGAGAACACTGCCTTCTCTCACTATGCTTTGACTGGCTGCATGCAGTTTCTGCCTCTGATTGGAAGGGAACAGGAGATCATTTTTTCACACACCCCCCCCCTTTCCTGCCAATACCGTTTTCCCGCCAATAATTTTTTTTGTTCCAGTACATCTTGAAAATACCCTGCCTGGGTGAAAAAATTTATTATTTTCCCTCCCCTTCATGCCAAAACTGCCAATCAGAGGCAGAGACAGCATGTACGCTAGTCAGCACAGAGAGAGGCAAACCTTTTCTCTCTGTGTGCATGCAGTCTCTGCCTCTGATTGGAGGGCATTACAAGGCCTTCACTCTCTGTCAGTATTGGCTGGGAGAGAAGGGGAGGTGATGTCTGTGTGGAGTGGACTACGACATTAGTGACCGATGACTTGACTTTATCAACCTCCTGGGCGGTTTACAAGTGACAATCATGTCAGATCAAAACAATTTCCTGCCCTCCGGATATCCTTAAAAAAGCTCCGCCACCTCCATAAAATGGAGGGCAATGGTGCCACCTACCTCCCGCCCCTCCGACATCATTGGGGCAGACCTGGAAGGATTGGCAGGTGATCCCACAGTTAACTGGGATCAGTTTTATTAGCAAAGAAACAGTTAACAAAGGCTAAATGCCCAGGAGGTTAAATAATAATTCCCTAACATTCACTATATTGACAAAAGTATTTGTACACCCTATGCCAATGGATTAAGGTGTTTCCTTTATTGCCCCAGATGTATAAAACAAACTAGCACCTCACCATATAGCAGTTGTTCTCAAACTTTACTTGCAGGGCGCTCCTTTTCTGTTTGGGAACAATATCGAGCCCCCCCCCCACCTCGCCATTCAAACACAGGTTCAGAATGAGGCCCGTGCCCCCCTGGAATACCTTCAGGCCCCCCAGGGTGGCTCGTCTCCCAGTTTACGTCTGCATTTCCAACCAGAAATGGGCCCTTCTCAGAGTAAAGAAGTGTGGCACTGTCACAGCATGCCACCTTTACTTTAGGGCAGTGGTGGGCAACTGAGTTGTTATGGAGGGCCACGAGTGCGGCCCTCAGCATCACTTAAGGGCCGCATTTTCTAACTATACTGACTTGTATAAGCATTTTATAATGAATAAGTGACAGCATGCCGAGCTAGAGGATATTATGTTTCATTGTTTAAATAACAACATTCATATTAGGGAACAATGTAGTATGGTAATGCACATTTTGTGTCGTGTATATCATCAAAGGTTATGTGCTTCAAAGCCATTAATTTTATCGATGGGGCACATTACCTTTGATTCGGCAGGCATGCGAGTTTCTATGCCCTGTGCTTTAATAGTTAGGTTTCTGGGGCCTCAAGTGGAAGGCTGAGGGGGGCCGCCAAAGAACACCCAAAGGGCCGCATGCGGCCCCCGGGCCTCAGGTTGGGCACCTGGGCTTTTGGGTCTAGACTTAGTTCCAGTAACAGGACATAATTCTACTTTATACCAAGACATTTTGGAAAACGCTTTGCTTCCAACTGTGTGCGAACGGTTTCCTGTTCCATTATGACTGTCCCTCGCTGGAAAAAGAAAGACCAATAAAAGGCTGGGTGAGACGGGAATGGAAAACCTGAGCCATGACCCAGGTCTTCTCCTCCAGCCTCAGAACCTGACTTTATATATACTCTCCTGGAAAAATGGGGACAAATCCTTACAGGCGCATTATACGTCTTATGTAACGGCTAAAAAGGGGACCGGCTCTATATTAATGCCAATGGATTTGTATTGGTAAGTCATAAAGGTTCCTGTAGGTGTAATGGGCAGGTGAACTAATACTTTGAGTAGAGAGCCTCTAGCCCAGGGGTGGGCAGACTTCTTGGCTTGTGGGCCACAATGGGTTTTAAATGTGACATAGGAGCCGAACAAAGAGCTTGCAATAAGTGAAGATAACACCCAGAGGATATTTTTCAGACTATAAGACACACTGGACCATAAGATGCACCCAGATTTTAGAGCAGGGAAACCAGAAAAAAATATTTAAAGTGAATTAGATCAATGTTATGAATCGAATCAATGCAATACCAACTTTCTGCCAGTAGATGTCACTAGCAGTAGTACTATCACGGCACACACGTCATCTTCTTTACTGATCGGGAGGAGGGGGGCCGCAGGGGGAATAGCTGCAGAGTCTCTTCTCCTTCTCTTGCTGTGTCAGTGGAAGCAGCAAAGTGATTGCAGCTCCCACAGACAAGGAGATGAAAATAGATAGGTGTTTATCTATCTCTCTCTTCACTGCTTATACCAGCAGGGCTCTGGACTCTGCTGGCATAAGCAATAATACAGTTCAGATGTGAGGTCCAGTCATGGACACATCTTTAATCTGACAGCTCCTCCAGCTCCCCTGCTGCCTTGCCTAAGTGGTCGTGGGGGTCTCACATTCGGACCATAAGACGCAGGCACTTAATTTCTGGGGGGAAAACTGCATCTTATAGTCCGAAAAATATGGTTATTGTTTGGATTGGTTCCTAGAAGCACGCTTCTATTTATTAATTTTTTTAACATTTTTTTTTATATCCTGTCCTAGCTACAAGGACTTAGGACCCCTGTGCTGGGCGGCCCTTGCAGGGTCATGGTCCAGCCCCTATGTCACATTTAAAGGTTGCTCACCCCTGATCTAGGAGGAGACCTGAACAATCATCCTTCAGGGCCATTTGCGGTGCTTTTACGCGTGTTTTTTTACGGCACGCGTTTTTACATAGACAACCAATGTTACCATTCACACTGTGTGTGTTGCGTTTTTAAAAACTCACTGCTGTATCCATTTTTGATTTATTTCTCCTGCATTTTTTATTCATTTGTTCAAAAACGCAAACGTAATGTGAAAAACGCATGTGTGTGTGGTGGCACCCGTTACCCGGAGGCACGTATGTCTACCGGGTACACCAGGAAATTGGGACTTTTAAACGGCAAAATAGGTCAATAGAGGGTTTATTCACCTAATTGTGATACAGAGTATATATTAAAGTATAACAAATATAAAGCATACAAAGCAATACAGAAAATCAGACAGTGCATGTATCTCACATAACAGGTTCTGTACGTTGCAAACAAAGAAACATCAATACATATAATTATCTCTACGCGTTTCGCGGTTATCAGCCGCTTCGTCAGGAGAGTTTGATGATATCTGTGAATATGGAATCAACGGAGAATGATATTCATGTCAGCTTTTCAATCATTCCATCAAAAGTGGTTACTAGTATATAGATCAAATTGAAAATAGTACAGATGGGTTGTGAAGGTTTTGCATACCTTTAGTACGGTGGCATGTCTGACGTGAGGGGTACGTCCTACGCCCTGCAAGGGGGAGGCCCACCAGGCGCGGAACAGGGGAGCCCCCTGGGATCGGGGGTGGGGACCCGGGGCCTTTTCCGGGGAACGGGGAGATCGGCACTGGGCTCCTACTGACCGAGCAAGTTCATCATTTAGATATCGGTTATCCAATCTGAAAATTTGTATAGATCTATGTCAAGGTGGGTTGGGTTGTTGGTGTGGATTTTTACCTATCACCTAACCTATTTTACATCGTGGGTGCCACGAAAATATTGGGCATATATAGAAAATATTGCGGTAACATTGATAGTCCTTAGGTGTGTATGCGAGCATGTCTATGTGTAAGGAGAGGAGGGAAGTCTTGATTTTAAAGTGAATTATCGGGTGGATATATCATCCGTGTCTAATAAGTCACACTTTGAACACCTAGACATAAATTTAAAAATTTATAAAAAGATATATATTAGGTCTTAGATTTAACAGTATTCAAGGTTAGTTATTCCATATTCATAGATGTATACAGCAGATGCTTTACAGTTGGCGGTAGTGCAGTGTAAAGTCTGTAGAGGGTTTATACTGCCTGTTCTGTAGTTGTCTTATTAAAGGTTAAACAACTGTTCAATCACAGTTGTTAACCTAAGAATCCCATGTGTTAAAGTGTGATTCCATCACACGGTTTGCAACATGTATAGGATATTTTTAATATAGTTTCGTTTGTGAGAAGTGACTTGTCACACGTGTAGTCTCTGAGTTAGTATAAAACACATCACTTGTGTTTAGATCAATTGTTATAATTGATATCAACGGGTAGGAAGGGGGGGGGGACGAAGGTATATATAGGATAAGGGGGAAAAATAGGAGAAGTAGCAGGTTTATACCTATAGAAAACATTTAAAGTTCACGGCCTCATTGAGGCCCGGGAATTGGTTGGCATTCAATGCGTGGATCCAACGCATCTCTCTCTGTAGTAAAATGGTATTATCTCCTCTGCGGTCCGAAACGTGTACTCTGTCGAGGACGATGAATTTAACTCCCGTCATGTTATAGGTGTGAGACATTGCAATGTGGCGACCTAATGGAACTGTCATCCTCCCTATTTCCATTGATCTTAGATGTTCCTTGAGCCTTTGCCAAAATGGCCTCTTCGTCTTCCCGACCTAGAAGGCTCCACATGTGCATTGAAACATGTATACCACTCCCTCTGTGTGGCAGGTGGCAAAATGTCGAGGTTTTAATGTTTTACCATTGGGTAGTATGACTGTAGGTGTATCGTTTAGAAAAGGACAAAAAATGCATCTTGGGTTCCCACATTCAGTCAGGGAAGACATCTTTCTAACCCATCTGTACTATTTTCAATTTGATCTATATACTAGTAACCACTTTTGATGGAATGATTGAAAAGCTGACATGAATATCATTCTCCGTTGATTCCATATTCACAGATATCATCAAACTCTCCTGACAAAGCGGCTGATAACCGCGAAACGCGTAGAGATAATTATATGTATTGATGTTTCTTTGTTAGCAACGTACAGAACCTGTTATGTGAGATACATGCTCTGATTTTCTGTATTGCTTTGTATGCTTTATATTTGTTATACTTTAATATATACTCTGTATCACAATTAGGTGAATAAACCCTCTATTGACCTATCTTGCCGTTTAAAAGTCCCAATTTCCTGGTGTACCCGGTAGACATACGTGCCTCCGGGTAACGAGTGCCACCACACACTGATTTTCATCGTGTGTAACTGTCTTTCCATGTATATAAAGGGATGATGGCAATATTACAATGTTTACACTAATGGGCCCCATTTGGCTATTCAGAAACGCATGCTTTCAATATATGCATGCCTTTAAAAAACACATATAGCATGTAATGGCCCTTAGGCATGATCTACACCTACATGAGCAGACAGAAGCCAGTGTGGCTTAATACCAAGGTGACAAAGGGCCAAATTAAAAGAGTAAATGGGCCAGCTAATGCCCGCTGCCAGAGTTTGCACCCACATCCGCTTTAGATACTCATTGTCATCTATATAGAGGACAGAGGGGCAGTGAGTGCAGCTGGTAGGGCCAGCAGATCTGCTGAGGGCCAAGAATATTTGCTCGGTGGGACAAATTTGGCCCTCTGGACAGAGTTTATCCCTTATAATCTAGGAAAACCACAGGGGGTCAGGAATGGATGGTTGTCCCCCTTTAATAGTACTAAACTATTTTAAGGACCTTAAACAAATAGCATTCCTTATTATTTTAGTAGAGGATTAAGAAACTTCATATGTGGTAAGTTATAACTTCGCTTCCCGTCCTAGACATACAACTGGAAGTGCCAGGCACTCTCTACCAAGTCAGAAGAATACTTTCCTTATGCCACCCAATGGCAACTGCCAACTCAATACTCTATCCAGCATTATAAAATAAATAAAATAACAACAGAAACCTCATCCTATTAGATTGGTGAAGCAGACATCCCAAATTTGAAATTGCAAAAGGATTCCCAATAAAGGGAAGAAAGTAATTTCCCCTATAAAATATAGGGGCGGGGGGACTTTAAAGGCTTCCAACACGTAGAGATAAATCGGTGGTTAAGGTCACGTATAGATGTGAAACATAAATTTATTCAAATACAAGTTACAGCTAATCCGCAAACAATATCCAGCCTAAAAAATTACATGAAGAACCGGTGATACAGTTTAGTGATGACAATCGAACCAGTGCTCATCAATAGAATATAATGGTCCCTTTCCAAAATCAGGGATCTGATGATTAAAAACCATCCTCCATATGGAACGCCACCCCGACGTACGTTTCGTCAAGCGACGACTTCCTCAGGGGGTATATACTGGCTGGATGGATTTGGATTTCTGTATCGCATAGATAAAAACAAGGCGGAAAAGCACAAGGATCCAGCCAAAGTCCTCCCAAAGAACGGAGGGCAAGTGGAGGTCCAAGACAAACCACGTCTTTAGGCAACGGCCATCTGGTAAGTACGGATATAAAGTGCTGATGAGTTCCCCAAGTATAGACAGGTACTGACCAATGAAGGTGCAAGACAAAGATTTAAAGTAGGGTAGGTCATCAGGGTAAGTTGGGCTGGTTGAAGAAAATGGCCATGTCGGACGTCGGGTGCACGTGCAGAGAAGCTACACATGAAAGGGACCATTATATTCTATTGATGAGCACTGGTTTGATTGTCATCACTAAACTGTATCACCGGTTCTTCATGTAATTTTTTAGGCTGGATATTGTTTGCGGATAAGCTGTAACTTGTGTTTGAATAAATTTATGTTTCATATCTATACGTGACCTTAACCACCGATTTATCTCTACGTGTTGGAAGCCTTTAAAGTCCCCCCGCCCCTATATTTTATAGGGGAAATTACTTTCTTCCCTTTATTGGGAATCCTTTTGCACTATAAAATAAATGCTGTAAATGCACTTAAAATGCTTCTGAATTCTGTCCGGTATAAAACCTTTAAGTAAGACGGTGCATTCCTTCAGATTATCTGTAACCGCTAAACTATGCCAACGTATGCCCAAAGGGCTCGCTTGCTATATTACCCCCAAGACACAACAAGGACCTATTTCCAGGATCAGACAGCAGAACATGCATTGGGTTAAATATTCATTAACGTCGATGAATTATTAAATCGATTTCTGTTCAGAGCGCTAAATGAATAACTTCCCCCGAGTTCAGTTTCTATACCCAAGATGATTTACTGAAGACAATGTTATGTTGGCCAATGGAAGTAGATAATGTCTGTAAACCTCACAAAGCAGACTCTGCTTTACTATGAGGATAGTCTTAAGCTAGGTATACACTGTCCGATTCTCCCTCCATAGATGAGGGACAGACTGCAGCGTTAGGACACCATCACACTGGAGCAAGCTGCTCAGAGGATCGGCCGGCACCCTTTGTGTGCCAGACATTACTCTAGACCAGGAGGGGTCAATATGACTACCAGGAAGAATCAGTATGACTACCAGGAGGCATCAGTATGGCTACCAGGAGGCATCAATATGACTACCAGGAAGAATCAGTACGACTACCAGGGGGAATCAGTATGGCTACCAGGAGGGATCAATATGGCTACTAGAAGGAATCAGTATGACTACCAGGCGGGATCAATATGACTACCAGGAGGAATCAGTATGACTACCAGGAGGGATCAGTATGACTACCAGGAGGGATCAATGTGACTACCAGGAGGAATCAGTATGACTACCAGGAGGGATCAATATGACTACCAGGAAGAATCAATATGACTACCAGGGGGAATCGGTATGACTACCAGGAGGAATCAGTATGACTACCAGGAGGAATCAGTATGACTACCAGGAGGAATCAGTATGACTACCAGGAGGGATCAATATGACTACCAGGAGGAATCAGTATGACTACCAGGGTGAATAAGTATGACTACCAGGAGGGATCAATATGACTACCAGGAGGAAACAGTCGAATCAGTTAGAGGTCTCAGTAAGCGAGTATGGTTGTGCTCCCCCAGTGTAGGTGATTAGGTGAAAAGAGAAGCAGCCAGGCATGGTCCTCCTCCCTGTGGTAACTGTGAATATTGTGATTTCGATTGATTGCCCGGAGAATGGGTCATGAGTCTGCTGTAGCCACATACATGAGAATCACCCAACCCAGTGAAATACATATAACTAGGATGAGACACCTGTCATGTTGCGTCCTCTCCCAGCGCGGAGCCACTCCTAGAAATGAATGTCATGTCTGAAGCCTTCCCTAATCCTGGAAGCCTACATGTTATTATTCTCTTACCTTGGCGGTGGTGGCCGATTCACCGATAGAAGAGCGCGATTCAAAGGACTCTCCACCCCCCCCCCCTCTATGTCATGGACTATAGTTTTACAACCCAATTCTCTTTTCAGCCAATAGGGAATGGGTGAAAAGTTGCACTAAAAGGTACCCATACACTTATTGATTCTCGAACGATCGATCATTGCATGCTTATGCCACAATCAACGAATGACCATTCACTGATTGTTCAGCGAATCGATCCACACCATGTTGGGTGCTCCATCCCTGGCCGATACTTTAGATGGGGATTTGAGGGTCCCCACCTTAAGTAATGATGATAAAACAGGGATTTACCAACATGTTGGTAAATGTAGAGAGGGATTGAAAATTCAAGGTGGGCGGACGAAAGGTCAATCGCCACATGTACGCACAGTGATCGATAGGGAATCAACCTGTGTATGGGTACCTTATAGCTAGCCATACACATATAGATTACCCAGCAATCATTGTACGACAGATCATGGTGTGCTTGCGCCACAATTGACGAACAATCGTTGCTTCACACAACAAAAGAACAGGAATTTCCCCACATCTCGAACCCCTGTTTGATTGTCATTTCGTTTGAAGATGATTAAACACTCAAGATGGGCAGCACTCATTTATATAGAAGACACCCACCATTACCTGCCCCTGCCCGAATCTCCCATTCGGGTGGTACATTGGGTAACTGTGTGCCTCTGTGTGACTCTGTCAGGGCTGGCTGCAGTGGAGGCAGGACAATCAAGCTGCTAATCCTTGCCATAACGGAGTCTGTTGCCCGGCCGTCTAAAAAAAATCTAAAAAAATCGATTTTTTTTTATTTAAATCAGATTTTTTTGATTTAAATTGATTTAAAAAAAAAAAAAAAAAAAGCTTTTTGAGGAAAATCTATTACCATCCCAAGGTTATTCCATGATAAAGATTAGTTGTTTAATTCTGTAGAATAAGGCTGTATATGTTTAATTTTTTGGTAAAAAAAATCCATTCACATTGTCATGCTCTTCCAGAGGTTTTTGTAAGATTTTATAATCAATAAAACTACACTCTCAGATGTATAGCGGCCAACATCCCAAAAACAATAGACAGAAGTTGATGATGGCATAAGCACATCACCCAGATTTCCCCTTAAATAGACAAGGGTGAGGGGACGAGCCACTCAATATGTAAAAGCAATACGTTTATTATACACAGTGCAAACAATGAAGTAATGACATCATATCAATCAGAAACAATGCCCAATGTTGCGGATGTACATGCGGATGAAGACTTCTTCAGGGGGTACAATATGTAATTTCATAGGCCAAATCTACATAACACAAACAGCCAACACAAGGGGATCAGTCATATTGAATAACCAAATCAACATAAAAGTGGACACAGACCCTCGGGGGTCACTCACTTCCATAGATCAATATAGGGGGGAAGATAGTGTCCCCACGCGCCGAAACCAGTGGGGAACGGAGAGACAGACAGACTTTAACTGCATAAATGCCGTGGTGATCTGCGTACAACAAGACCGATTTTAAATACTTTTACTTTGGTAAATATGATCAGTTGATGGTTTCGGTCTTGTATGCAGGTCACCAGTGGGGACACCATCTTGAGAAATCATGTCTTTCCCCCTCTATTGATCTCTGGACGTGAGTAACCCCTGAGGGTCTGTGTCAATTTGGGTATTCAGTATGACTGACCCCCCTTGTGTTGGCTGTTTGTTTTATGTAGATGGGAAATTACATATCGTACCCCCTGAAAAACTCTTCAACTAAATGCCCGTTGGGGTGAAATTTGCGCCATGAGACTATTTTAATTGTCTAAGCACGTGTACAGATGTGTACATCCGCAGCATTGTGCATTGTGTCTGATTGATATGATGGTCATTACTTCATCTTTTGCACTGTGTATAATAAATGTATTGCTTTACATATTGAGCGGCCTGTCCCCTCGCCCTTGTCTTTTCAAGGGGTGATTTTGGGTGATGTGCTAATACCATCATCAACTTCTGTCTGTTTTTGTAAGATTATTGGGCAGTTTCTCAGCCTACAAGATATTCTCACAGATGCTTGCTTTACCTTTGCAGTTCTCAAAATTAGTGCAACAGAAAAGTTGTCCAAATGAAAAGTTGTCCAAATATGAATGATTAACCTAAACTGGGGATAAAAAAAACTAATATGAAAAGTTGTTATTCTAAAAATTCTTTATCTACTCGCATTTTTAAGTTATACCTGCAAACATGATTGATTTAAATCGAGCCTTAATGACTAGTGATTTAAATCAAATCCACCCTGAAAAAAAGTAATTGAAGGGGACAATGAATGGCACAGAGTGATCAAAGGGGACAATGAGTGGCACAGAGTGATC
>CM070039.1:27446511-27458070 GCA_036250615.1 Ptychadena robeensis
TATATATATATATGATATAAACTTATTATGCACATGTATATGATGCACATGCAGAGACATGCATCATATCCACACACACAGAGATACACACATTACATACACTGCTTAGTTTGTCTAGTTCCCCCATAGTTGGCTTACTGCTTCTCCCTCCCCCAGCCTTCTAAAGTGGAGGGTGGGGTCACTGTGTGCATTAAGCAGAGGGAGTAGAGTACTGACAATTCAGAGAGCCAATAGGCAGCTGAGTGCTGCAGTTCTCTCCTCTTCCCTCTCACAAAGAGGGCTCTGTGTGTCACCTCCACTGCACCCCCCAGGTGCACCCCCTTCCCAGAATATCTGTTTTTCCTAGTTTGGGAACCACCATGTTAGACAACATCTGTAGATATGTTGTGTCAGGTGAGGGCGATGTGTAGTGCTACTCACGCAACCAGGTTCTTTAGGTGGATGTCCTCTGTTCTTTCGCTAGGCTGAGCTCACACCCCAATAAAGCGAAGGTACGCGCAAGCTGGCAGGGGGCTATTTACAGTTTACTTGGGGGATACAGACATACACCTTCGACTCCCGAGGACAGAGAAGGGGTTCAATCTCTGGAATAAATGTTTCAAGCGTTGCTGCCAAGCTGCTGGAACCTGCGGGCAGGGCGCTGTGGACTTTCTCCCAGATGCAGTACTGAGGCTGTAGTTATCAGAGAAGTAATCTTCAGAAGAGCCCAGAATCTTCTATTTATGTCCTTAGACAGGGTCTGGCATAAGGTCTGTAATGGGCAGATCAGAAAAGCTACTTTTTGGAGGGAGAAAACATCTATTAACCTGCCAATGACTCATAGTTGCAGCAACTTGTAAACAACAGGTGCAACCCTTAAAGGGACACACACCAACTTTACAAAGCACTATACTGTACAGTAATATATTACAGTGTATTATATACAGTTCAGTGGCCTTGAAATAAAACCAAACACAACTGCCCTCTGTAACAGAAATGATGAGATGGGCTGAAGATGTAGTCCTGTCCAAGAGTGACAATATGGTACATCAAGTAAGCGTTGTCCCCCTAGGACTGGAAAGTGAAGCAGACAAATGTAGCCAGTACAACCATGTAAATGATGGTGTATATGGGTTCAGAAATACAAGATGTGGGTAGGAGGTCTTCATTTGCCCACCACCCACCAGACCAGTCATGTATAAATACACACCTGTATGTCCCAAGGAAATCCCCAAGAACAACAGCCACTTATTAATCCGCCACACAAAGGCATTTGGGGATTATGGTGTTTGGACCCTGAAAGCATCACCCGTGCTTGTGACATTCTCTGCTCCTCTTTAATGTATCTAAGAAATCCGGCTCTTGAGATTCGGACAAACTTGTTTTCTTGCGCCGAGATGTAGACAGCTGCCTTCAGCCTTTTCTGGGAAAGCTCCTCGTGCCCACAGGGGGAATAGTGTGTTAAGTGAGGAACGAAGCATTGCAGCTTTCTTTGTGGTCCTCAATCCTGATTTTCCTGATTATTTCAAGAATCCTTTGTTTTGCTTGATGGCCCATTTACCTAATCAACGAGATTTCATTTTGCTTTTTGTTTAAGCCGTTCAATAGAAAACTTCGGAGGAGAAAAAAAAAAGTCTTTATCTCCTTTTGTAACTGTGCTGATTAGGCGGCCATTAGTTGCAGAATGTCTGCTAATTAAGCAGGACACAAGTGAGGATGAAAATGAGGAAGCTTCAACGCTGATATCTTCCAGGCTACAGGTGCCCATAGACATGTCATGCCAGAGGGATCATGGGAAAATGTATGTACACCCTCTTGATTGTAAGGCCTTGTCTCCACTGTAGACGCTGCCCATTTTAAACAGAAGCTACGATGTGTCTTCCTTCACAATAGCGTCGTAATCTATCTAAGTCCTCAATCTATCTCCATGTGGCGTCATGGATGTGACCTGTCCATGGTGCCCAATGCAGGGGTTCAGGTGTGTTTGGCCCATGTTAAGGGAGTGTGTTAAGGTAACATGACAATAATGCGCCCCATTTAAATCTATGGACATTGTGCTTGCCAAAGGTGCTTGAAAAACAACGCCCATGCATTTTATGTGTCATTTAAAAATGAATGGACATGTCACACATCATGCTTACAATGCGTTTGTCACAGAAATAATGCCCTGTGTTGCTATTTACAGGACACAATGTGATGTGTGACACTTCCATTAATTAATAGATTTAAAGGGGGCGCTTTATTATTACTGTAAAATGCTGCCTTAACATGGGCCAAATGCACCCGCGCCCCCTATTGGGCACCATAAACACGTCCATGATGCCACATAGAGACAACACCTTAGGATTTACCCTTCAAGAAACTTGGTCCTTAGCAGTTCTAGGGTAAATACAACCTCAGATGGAGCACAACCAATAATTTGACCTCCAGAGCATTTGCCCTGAGTGTTGCTCAGAGTAAACCTGCCATACACGCACCGAGCGGCGGCAGATTTTGCCGCCGACCGATGGGCGTGCACGCTCGGGGGTGCCCACATGGGGCGAGCTCGGCCGGCCAGAGAACGGACATGTCCAAAATCTCTGCCCAATGCCGTTAGCTTCAATGAAGATGCTGGTCAAAGGGTGCCGGCCGATGCTGTCAGCTCTGGGGAGCAGCGTGGTCATCACGCTGCACTCCAGAGCTGATCGGACCTGCTCTGTCGCCCCCCACTCGGTACGTGTGTGGGGGCCTTAAGTTTGCTAATAGCTTACTCACCTATCCCAAGTGAGCCTGGGATGATTGTGAGTATCGGTGGACTCATGGATCCACAGGTAACCAACCTCCCCCCTGAAAAGCATCCCTGGGCAGAAAGCCTTCCGGGGGGTTGCTGGTGAGACACGGGCAGATTAACCCTCGACAGATGGACCGGCCATTACTTTGGATGCCATTCCCATCCAAAGCAATGGACATTGGCTGTGATTTACAGTCATGTCCAATAACCCAGCTTTCGAGTGGGATGGCCACATTAGATATGTGCCAGATAGATGGCCATGAGTGCGCACGGCGCTCGAAGCAAAGCGGGCATCGATTTAGCCCATATTTATGCATGTATGGGTACCTTTAGGGACTCTGTCCAAACCCGCAATCATCGTACAACCTCCTGAAATCATCTCCGGTTACTGAGTCATGGACCTCCTCCAGACGCTCTTTTCTAAGCGCGATTGATAGGTGGGAATCTGCCCAAAACCGCCCATGTTGCCCATGCCTACAGAATAACCGGGGTACAAAAAGACTCAAATGTTGCATTGACCTCATCCAAGTCCAGTCCTCAAGAGCTGAGCGTAAATGAAAGCCTTCAATCAATAAACTTGATTGAAATAAAAAAAGAAAGCCTTCAAACCTCAAGTAGCTGCATGTTATAAAGAAGAGTGGGGTAATAAAGTCATCCAGATAATGATTACCTCCAGTTATTGCAGTAATAAGTAATTACACGGTGGAACCTGTCCGGTTTTTGGTTTTTTTACCCCGAGGCTATGTTTAAATAAAGCTGGAACATCTTGATGGCCACATAATGGGGAAAGATGTCCTGATATGTAAAACGTTAGAATTCAAAGAGATTGTACTCTTTTTCCCCACTGCTGTAGGTCACAAAATGTAACCCAATCACTGGACGGTTTCCTGGAGCTTCTTTCTCCTCCATTACCCAAAACTGTGGCGACTTAAGGTTCCACTCCGCACATCATCTGCACAAGTGGGGTGGGGACTAAGAAGGGAGAGTAACGCCCTGTCTCCTAAGGCTTTGTTTGTAAGCGTATTGCTTGGTGGTGGTCCCGACGTAGCACATAGACATTGCATGCCAGTGGACCCTCTGTTTACACGTACTAGACCACGTTCAGCCTTACATTGGCGGAACGGCTCGGCGCAGTGAAGACACAGCATCCGCTGAGCAGGTAAGTCTATGTGCTACGTTGGGACCTCCCACCAAGCAATACGCTTAGCGGAGGGGGTCCCGGCGTAAATGAAAATTTTTCTCCTTGGGGTGGGGCAGACATGATCTTAATCGTGCACCACTATGTGTGGACGTGATAAACAATCATGTGCATTCATCCTCTATGGGCGAAATTTCTTTTTTAACGGGGGAGATTTTTTTTTTCTATTGCATGCAAAAATCGCCTTGTCAATAGCATCCGATCGCATCAGCAATTGGGCACTATTGACCAGACTAATTTTGCACGCAATTTAAAAAAAAAAAAAAATCTCCCCCGTTAAAAAAATATATATAATTGCGCCCATAGAGGATGAATGGATGTGATTTTTTAACACATCCACAAACGATCAAAAATTGCATCCATTTATGTCTATGGGAGCGATCAGGGAATAAAAATCACGACTGCACACCACCTGCGATCAGAATGTATGGAGCCGTGATTCTTATAGCGGGTCCAACAGCCTCCGTGCCCAATCATGGGCATTAGTTGAAGTGGGGACAAGCCCATTCAACAAATTTTTTGTTCAATCAACTTAAAAAGATAAAAAAAATTGGGGGTCATGGAAATTGGTGATTGATTGAATGTTTGCCAACTGTAGTCACAGATATTTGATCAACTATTTGATCGACTATCGACTGAAAGTAATCAATTTCAATACAACCAATTAAAATTTACCAGCATGTCCAATCAATATTTTTTCAATTGTAATTGTTTTAGGTTGATCTAACCATGTGGGCTGCCATAGATTTTCAATTAACCTCCCTAGCGGTTGAGACGAACCCTGTTCGTTCGCTGAACAGGGTCCTCTCAACCGCAGGGGAAGCCGGCAGCGGGGAGACCCTATGCCTCCCCGGAAAGCTGCAGCGATTGTCTTCATCGCTGCAGCATTTCCGGGTTTGCGGCAACGCCATAGACCTCCATGTTAATGGAGGAGCGCCGGCTTTCCCTCTCACGCAGCTGGTGTCAGTAATGAGACCAGCTGTGTGAAGAGCTCAGGAGAGATACCGGAAATGACAGGCAGTGTACACTGCCTCGATTGCCCGTATCATACGGGCAGTGCGCTAGGGAGGTTAATCAACCAAAACAGGTATGACATGTCTGGTCCCTTTAGATCGATTTTATGTTTGATTTCGATCACTTTTGGCCCATCGTATCAGGTGTGCAGGAAACTATTTCCGTACGACTAAAGGCCCCCACACACGTACCGAGTGGAGGCCGACAGAGCAACTCAGATCAGCGATGGAGTGCAGCGTGATGACCCTTTGTGTGCCGGCCGATAGCTTCAATGGGGAAGCCGCTCTCCATTTAAACTAACTTACACGACCTAGGCTAGATCGATTTCATGTCCAATATCAACCACTTTTGGTCAATTGGGCAAGGTATGCGGATATGGATTTCCATGAGATCGACTTAAAAAGATCGATTTTTAACTCGGTCTTGCAGAAAAATCGCACCGTGTATGGCCATCTTTAATGACATGTGAGCGGTATATATACTATATACAATTACAGGACGTGTCCTCTCCTCTCAGTAGCCGTGTTATGACATCGCTGTCACAATTACCACGCTGTGTATACGTCAGACCTGCCTCTGAGCGGTGACACATTGGTGGAGTGACTCCGCGTCTCCGTCTATTCCTCGGGATCTGACACAATGGTTTTTGCACTGACAGCTCTTCTGTTGCATTTGGCAGAACCTCGCTGTGCCTGAGGGCCATGACTCCACATCTAAAGTACTTCTCCCATTCTTACAAGCAGCAATGTTCCAACCAACAACAGTCCCCAGGGTGAAGATCTTCTTACCGAATTAACCCTGTTTTAGTTCACTTGAAGCGGATGAATACTCAAAACCTAAACAAATATATATATGTAAAGATAAAGTTTGACTTACCACATTTTTCGGACTATAAAACGCACCTGACCATAAGACACACCCAGTTTTTAGAGCAGGAAATCAGAAAAAAAATATTTCATTTGTTTAAATGAATGTGAAAAAATCTCATGCAGTACCCCTATTCAGCCACACCACCAAAATGGTGTCACTAGAGAGCAGACATCAGCATCTCTTCTTCCTCACACAGAGCTCAGAGAGGGAAGGGAGGGGGAGGAAGGGGGGATCTGCACTCCGGTCTCCCTGTCACTTCTCTGTGCTCTGTGCTCCACACACTCTGCATTGGCTGTATTTGCGAGGCTCTGCAAATATAGCCAATACAGTTCAGCTCCCCACAGTACTCCAGGCAGATGCAGATCACACAGCTGACATAGCCCATCAGCTGTGTGATCTCTCGGCACACAGCAGGTGTGCTGATTGAGATCACAGAGCTGATCTCCTCTCCCGCTGCACACAGCTGATCTATCTGCCGGGAGAGCTGTCGGGGAGCAAAGTTGCGATCACCGGCGGTCTTATGGTCCGAAAAATACGGTAATACTAAAGCCCCCCATACACGTTCCGATTTTTCGTACGAATTTTGCCCGACCGACCGATCGGGTCGGGAGATTAATCGATCGGGAGATTAATCGGATTCGGAATTATGTACCCGACCGATCCCGATTTCTCAAAATCGGCCGAAAAATTGATCGGGACCGCTTCGGACCTGTCCGTAAATTTTTGGTCGATCTGCTGTTAATAAATAGGGTCGGGCTGATGGATCGGTGATAATTCGAATTCCGATTTTTCGTGCCAGCCGACCGACCGACCATAACATTTTAGGTGAAAATCGGGATCGGACGAAAAATCGGTCGGGAGAATAATCGGAACGTGTATGGGGGGCTTAACCTGCTGTTACCTGGAATCATATGAGAGACTCCATCTGTGTTTGCCAGGCTTCCCATGGTTCACTCAGGGCGCAATATCGCAAGTGGCCACTGGGGTCGTTTATAATGATACATGGACACGATCGTCAATGTATCTCTCAATGCAGAGTCGAGATTAGGGATTTACCTGGCTGTCATTGCGCTCTGACATGTCAGGCTCTTCCGGTAGTGCCGTGGTATGCATCATCAGTCAGGGAGTGAGGAGGGGCAGTTAAGGACCTACTTAATTTACTCATAATAGGTAAGTTTTTAGTTTTTTGAAGCATTCCTCCATATTATCGGCACTTCTAGTGCCATTCATGCAAAGATGAACTTCTAGTGGTAGGCCCGCTTCAAGTTTGATCTCCCTGACGTAAGGGGCTTTTCTCACCATTTTTTATGGTGCTAAAATTCACTGCCTGGGAACTTGCGGGGGAGTACACCATGATTCCCCACTCTCCCCCCTGGCTCTCTACACACCGCCAGTGTCAATTAGACGCTGGCGGTGTGCAGGGAATAAAGCGACACCGCCTCCATTAACATGATGGTCTATGGGACCGCCCCCTTGGGCGTCACCGAAGACGCCAAAGACTCAGGGCCAGAAGAACTCCGTGAGCATGTAGCTATGCTGAAACACTGCAGAACCGGCTACACGGAGAACCGGCGATTGTGCCCGAAATTTTCTCTCACTTGCTGTTCTTGGGACATGAACTTTTGCGGTTCTGGTCACTTTTTTTGTGTTTTATAGTCACTGTAGAGAAAAAGATAACAGATGGGAACACCGGGGTTCTAAACCTGGCCTGATACATTCAAAACTTCTAAAAAGTTGGGTTCTAGATGCATCTTCCAGCCACAAATATGAATCAAAATATGAAATGCTCCCTCTCCCCCCCAAAATTTTTTATAAGCTGCAATAAAAGAGATTTCTGTCACTAGAGGACTTCACGAAAGTGAGCAATGATTTACACTCACTTCCTCTGAGCCCGAGTCTTTCCCCTGTCTGTGACTGGTCAGTAAACAGAGAAGTAGGTATAGGCGTTAATACTTCCTATTGTGTATTTATTTTATATGTATTACTATGTATTGTATTATTATTATGCATATTATTTATTTCTTGCTCATAATATTGATTTAATATTTATATTACGTTTATGTATAAAAAAAATTTTGTGTTTTATTATTATGCATTTTATTTATTAAATAAAAAGAATATATTATGATTTATTTTATATTATTTATAAAAATTTTATAATTAAAAAAAAATATTATAGATTTTTTATTTAAAAAAATAAATGATCATGTATTTATTTTATATGTATTATTATACATCTGCCTGGAGTTCAGTTTTTTTTTCTGTAGTTGTCTTCAGAATGCTGACTCCTATTCCCGGTGTCCATGGCTTCCCACTACCTCCGTTTCCTTTAGATTTTCAGCTCTTGTGCAGCGCCCTTCTGCTTCCCATTTCATGTCTTTGCCACATTGCAGTTCATTGAAGAATAAAGTGTTTCCCCTTCAATGTGGAGAAGCTGAAGAACAAACTTTGTGAAGTGAACATTCTCCACTCTTAATAAATCTCCCCGGAAGTGTTAGAGCTTCTTCGTCTTCAGTGACCAATCACAGGAAGTGTCAGAAACTATCCGAGTCCCTTTGTGGAAAGGTATTTGTGTCTGCGCCGCCATTGTCAAGAATGTATTGGGTTGCGTGTTTTGCCTGCAGCGTGTTCCTCTGCCGTATATCATTGAGGTGTGAACTAGGCCTAAAGGGTAGCAATACCCGAGCGTCTCCTGCACGCTATGTAAGCTTGCAGAATTTCAGTATTGTGGAAACTTCAAGAGCCTGGTGTCAAATACATACCTAGGTCCCCCTCAAACGATCAAATCTTCTATTTTTAAAGTTAACAATCAAATAACCCCTGCCCCCCACCCAGTACTCAAATAGGTGTTCACATCATTATTTTCGGTGGACCTATTTCCATGCACCCCCACCCAGCACATGGAAAAGTTGACCTGACCCGTTGTTCCCAACAGTCCAGTGCAATCCACAGTAGTTATTATGTGTTTCCGGGTGGTGTAGTGTAGGTGAGTTCCCATGCATTGGGGTACCCTTCAGAATGGTTGGCACCCCAAATAGATGTATGCCCCATCTATTGGAGTGCCAATATGTTGCCATCTATTGTGGTGTCTATGGTTAGGAAAGAGGACGCAAAGGAGGCCACATATGCAAAAATGGAGGCCACATCTTGCCACATGTTTTGTCTGCCACATACAATGCAGTTTTACCATCTCTCACTAGGCGGGTTAATAACACACAGCTCCAATCGTGTTAATGTAGTAACACCTCACCTCTATGACGTCAGACCCCATGCTGGTTAACACATTACTGTATTTTTCAGAAGTCATGTGCCGTTTTTAGAGCAGGAAAACCAGGAAAAAAAAATATTTGAAGCGTTCAAATCAATTGGTGAAAAAATCCCCTGCAGAACCAACTTCACCCACAACTAATCTGGTGTCACTAGGGAGAGGTTAAAATCAGTGGGCAGTTCTGCTGGTTAAGATGATAAATTATAATTATGCTTATTGTATATAGAGATGGTCGAATTTTGCGACTTGCTAACTTTGTGAGCTTATTGCAAAGCGCCTGAAAATGATATTATCACCAAAATTGCTGGAGGGTTAGAGGAACATTTGAAAAAAATAAGTTTTGCTCTAGCACATGTAGTTTTTGCATAAATTAAGTTCAAAGTTAAAGTCGAAATTACGATTTTCGAAATTTTGACTTGACTTTGAACTTAATTTGTGAAAAAACTATTTGTGTTAGAGACATACTTTCTTTTTTGGAGTATACCCCCAACCCTCCAGCAAGTTTGGTGATGATACCATGCTCAGGGGCTTTGCAATTAAGTCGAAACCGTCGAAATGGTCGAATTCATCTCTAATTGTATACACTTGTAAGAAAAAGTATGTGAACCCTTTGGGATTACGTGGAGTTTTGCATGAATTGGTCATAAAATGGGCTCTAATCTTCATCCAAGGGCTTGTTCCCACTAGAGCGATTTGACACAGCACAGCGCGATTTTAGATCATTTTTAGATTTGCATGGGCTTGTCCCCACACAGACAAACGTGTTTTTGATCGCGGGTCACGGGCGGCCAATCACCCGGGTCTATGAGGCAGATTGCGGACATCTGCGATAAAATAAAACTACACACACATTATATGTTTTCATGTTTTTATTGAACATAACATGTACTGTATTTTTCGGACTATAAGATGCACTTTTTCACCCCCCATTTGGCCGCTGATGATCGCAACTTGGCTCTCCTAGTGGGGAGCTGAACTGTATTGGCTATATTTGCAGAGCCCCGCAGATATAGCTAATGCAGAGGGTGTGGGGAGAGCTGCACTCGCTGGCAGCTTCCTTACATACACAGCGTAGAGGAGACAGGGAGATCGGAGTGCTGATTCCCCCACCAGACAGCCCCCCTCCTTTCCCTGTGTGTGAGGAAGAGGAGATGCTGAAGTGTGCTCTCTAGTGACACCATTTTTGTGGCTGAAAATGGGTACTGCATGATATTTTTTTACTAATTCATTTAAACACATGAAATTATTTTTTTTTCTGATTTCCTGCTATAAAAACTGGTGGAGTCTTATGGTCAGGTGTGTCTTATAGGCTGAAAAATACATTCACAGTGCAGGGTGGAAAAAGTATGTGAACCCATGGACTTAATAACTGTTTTTTTTCAAACATAACATGTAAGGGTTTACATACTTTTTCTTGCAACTGTAACAGATCATTAGGCAGGTGCTTCTTATATGCGTCTGTTAAATATTTATATCATCATATATTATAAAGTATATTTCCTTAAGATTTTATTTTGTTTTACTAAAACCATGTAATATGAGGGACTTTTTAAACAATCCAGTCTACTTGTGTTCAATTGCAGAGGAACTTATACTACATAGTTGTTGGTAGATAAACGGCCGGATTTTAATCTGACCGACGGGCGTGCGCGCTGTCGCCGTTGGTCAGGTTAAAAATCGGCCGCTAATCAGCATGTGCCCACTTCTCGGCCGGCCAGAGATCGGACATGTCGGAAAATCTCTGGCCGGCGCGAGCCGATGGAAGCCGATGCCATAAGCTGCAATGAAGACGGCGTCTCCATCGCAGCTTATGGCCGGCACACAAAGGGTGCCTGGCCGATTGAAGGGGCCCCAGAATGCAATGGGAGGCTAACGTGATGACGTCATCACGTTAGCCTCCCGGAAAGATATCGGAGGAAGATATCGGATGAGGTCTGTATGTGTATGCCCAGCATTAAGGATATCTGACAGAGCAACATAAAGGTGTATGGCCAGCTTAAATCAGACATTTGGGGCTGCAGCTGATAATATCCCGGCCATTGAGCGAAGGGAGCGTACGCTGTGACAATGACCTGATTATAATGGAGACTTGTAAAATGGGCCCAATCAGTGATCCATGAACACAGCTGCTGCCATCTGCCTAATGAGAGGCGCCGCCTCACAGTCACTATGATAATCGCAATCCCATATTCATGAGCACGTGTCACGGTGACAACTGACACATCCTGCATGGTGTCAGAGTAATGAGATACCTACAGTATATCCAAACCCACCACCAAGAGATTACAGTCACCAGTCCTCAGTCAGAGGGGTTGGCTACATTAGTTTTATTTTATTAGGGAAGGAACATTGTCTGCATATACAGAAAAATTCCAGTGGATCCTGCCAGAAATCCCAGAAATAGATAAAAAATAGATAGATAGATAGATAGATAGATAGATAGATAGATAGATAGATAGA
>CM070039.1:27458170-27470594 GCA_036250615.1 Ptychadena robeensis
GAAGAATTCCTGCAGACAGATCTCTGGACATACGTCTGTGGCACATGTCTGTCTGTCTGTCCAGGCTGATCCTGCCATGTGTACAGTAAACTTTCCAGGAGTTGATGTCCTGCAGTTGAACATGAAATTGATCACCTCCCCCCCCCCCCCCCCCCCCCCCCCCCCCCCCCTCTGCCAGATCACACAGGGCAGGGCAGCCTGGCATTGTCCATCACCCAATCCCAGGCCAAGCTCTCCTGTCTGGCCACTCCCAGTGGGAGGCGATTGGCTGCTCTGAGCTGCAGGCTCAGGCGCTCTCTTGTTGTGTTGTTAATGTATTCAGTGTGTGCAGCTCCAGGGCCGGCTGCACAGCTTCCCTGTACACACAATACACCAGCTGCTGGTTACTGTATTACAGCAAGCCATGGAGTAACAGGGTGAGTAAGGAAGGGGTTAATCCCCTCTGCCATTATACCAGTGACTGTGTAAACTAGCCCGTCTCTTGTCGTAAACTAACCTCTCTCTGTAACTACAGAACTTTCCATAATATAAACCACAGAGCTCAGCCTAAAATAGAGCAGCGCATGAATGTAACACTTGTGCAGGATGGGAGGGGGTCATACGGAGTAAAGTTACCAACAAAAAAAAGTTTTCCTGAAGTTTTGGGCAGGTGGGGGGAAGCAGGTGAGATGTGGAAGGGTCAGGGGTCACCGGCGGCTCATTTGATGGAGCATCCTGGAACGGATAACGACGTATTTGATGACGGAAATAAATCTTCTCATCTTGGTTTTATTACCTCCTCCGGTGAAGGCCGCCGCTGCTGAAAGGGACCTTTTATGGTCCAAGTGGGTCTCATGGCTTCTGGACAGTTATAACTTTGGGTTCGTTTGTTTACAACTTGTTTGTGTAAAGCCCCCCATACACCAATAGATCTCTCTGTCAGATATCCTTTAGATCTACCAACAACTATGTAGTGCCAGGTCCTCTGCGATTGAACACAGGCAGACTTGATGGTTTAGAAATCTAAAGGTGTATAATTGTGTTGCCTCGCTTTAAGATCACATGTGCACATCTGACACTCCGGAGCGATGGCGTTCAGACTTGGAGAACTTGGCGTAACCTTGTCACCTGGAATTTTGGTTTTCCTGGGCCCGTCAATGCGGCTCCTGATTATGATAATAATGACACGATCACCCCAGGAGATACTCTGGAAAATCCCGAATCCGTGGCCTGCAGCACTGTACTAAGAGGGAACGCTTCGTGGATATTTGTTTTTGGTTTGTCTCTTCCTCGGCACGGTTTGTTTGCTCGGTATGTTTTTGAATGTTTGAGATGTGTTGAACAGTTGCTTTTGGCTCGGATAAATATTTTCCTTGTTTCCTGTGACATCGTTGGACTAGATGTTGGATGACAGTCCAATGTCAGGAAAAGGTAAGCTGGCCATAGACGCTTAAGGCCCCCATACACCTTACAATCTTACCATACAATTTCTGTACAATCAACTTTTGTTCTACCAAAACCATGTAATATGAGGACCTTTCTAACCCTTCCAATCACTATCTATTCTATTAGGGAGGCCACTATACTACATAGTTGTTGGTAGATCTAAAGGTAATTGTATGGAGTGATCTAATGGTGTATGGGGGGCTTTAAGGTGCAGATACATGCATAGATATGCCCTAGATCCATGGATGCTAGAGATGGTCGAATTTTTCGACTTGCTAGCTTTGTGAGCTGATTGCAAAGCCTCTGAAAATTGTATCCTCACTGGAGTTGTAGAGAAGTATTGTGGGAACATTGAAAACATTTTTTTTGCTCTAGCACATATAGTTTTTGCATAAATTAAGTTCAAAGTTAAAGTCCAAATTCCAATTTTCGAAATTTTGACTTGAATTTGAACTTCATTTGTGGAAAAACTATTTGTGTTCGCAACATTTTGTTGTAGTATACCCCCAACCCTTCTCTACATCTCCAGAAAGTTTGGTGATGATACCATTTTCAGGGGCTTTGCAAATAACTAAAAATCGTCGAAATGGTCAAATCTTTGAAAAAAAATGTGACCATCTCTAATGGCCGCTTTGAGCGCCGTGCACACTCATGGACCTCTATCTGGCCCTTATCAAATGCAGCCATCCCTGTTTTCAAGGGAGATCAATCGGGTGTGACAGTAAAAAACTGTCGATGTCCATTGCTTTGCATGGGGACCTCGGGTCCAGCTCCTTCAATGTCAGACAGCAGTGTGATGACGTCATTGCGCTGTTTCCCGGAATCGTATGGGTCTTCGATCAGAAGTCCTACTAATTGCTATGAGTTCAGGTCGCCTATATATAGTTTCATTTGAGCGTCACCTGAGATGACTAAATAGTCGACATATAGTCCAGCCACAGGAGGAGAAACTTCTTCTGATACTGTAAGGACATCTTTGTTTTGTCATGGAGAAATTAGAAGTGTGAACCATGGGTACACTCATATAAAGGATTAGTTGTGTCAGTTAGGTAAGTCCCAGAGTTTCCAGTGGGGTTTCTGGGCAGGTAGAGTATTATTATCATCATCTTGTATTTGTATAGTGGCGACATTACGCAGCGCATTACAGAGCATATACTGTAAAGTCACATCACCAACTGTCTCTCAGAGGAGCTCACAATCTAATGTCCCTACCATAGCCATGTATATGTAAATCATGGTTGATGTCTATTGCTGTGCATGGGGACCACAGGTTCAGCTCCATTGATGTCGGGCAGCAGCGTGATGATGTCATTGCGCTGCTGCCGGGAATTTCGAACGGCTCAAATATGGAGCCATGTATTCCTAGCTTTAGATTTCCCTGAGATCGTTTTGTTATATGATCGTGACATGGGATTGAGTGTTCGATCAGAAGTCATACATCGAAAAGTGCACTATCTTTGGGATCCGATTTATCAACAATTGATCGGTGACGCAACTAAATATCGGTTACACAAAAAAATGTGATCAGAAATGATGGAAGTGGGATGAGGCCTGCATGGGTCGATCGATGGAAGTCTCTAACAATGTCCTTCGATTCACGATCAATCGACTAAAATTTACAGACATGTCCGATCACTGCATGATTGTTCGTGCGTTCTCTCGCCATTACAGTCGATCACACACTTTGTGAACGATTCATTGATCGTCGGTCTCTCAAAAATCGCATGAAAAATCGATGGCCAGCTTAACTAATAACTGCTGATGTTGATTCCGGATTGGCTGCGGCACTTGTTGGTTCAGATCCGGTAAATCCGGCAAATCATTGCATTTGATTGCTAGTTGTGTGTCCATACATTTTGTGATTTTTGTTACTGTAATTGTTTCCTGAGATTTGGGAGCAAGGGGACGAGGACAAGGGTTGTGTCTGAGAGGTCTCGTGATTGGAGGACATAGAAGAAGTGACATATGCTGACTCAGCAACCTCTAGACAATACGTATGGGTGGACTGTCTCTATAAGAATGATAGCTCTGTATTAAATATCATCATATCTACATTAATGGCATGTGAGTTATGCAAGAAGGCGGAAAGCTTTGAAGCGCTGTAACTAATTGCTATGAGTTCAGGGCGCCTATAAATAGTTTAATTTGAGCGTCACTTGAGATGACTAAATAGGAGACATATAGTCCAGCCACAGGAGGAGAAACTTCTTTGGATCAGAGACCTTCATACTTAAAGGACATCTGTGTTTTGTCATGAAGAAATGAGAAGTGTTACCATGGGAACACTCTTATAAAGGATAGTTGTGTTAGTAAGGTAAGTCCCAAGGTGTCCAGTGGGGTTTCTGGGCAGGTAGATTATTATTATTATTATTATTATTATTATCATCCTGTATTTATATAGCACTGACTTATTACGCAGCACTTCATAGAGCATATATATATCATATCACCAACTGTCTCTCAGAGGAGCTCACAATCTAATGTGCCTACTCTACTATAGTCATGTATATGTTACTTAAGCTGGCCATAGACGGTTCAATTTGCTGTCAATTTTGCCAAAGCTTAAATCGATCTAACAAATTATGGACATGTCTGTAAATTTTAGATCGATCTCTTTATTTTGGATGGGGACCAGCATCGACATACAAAGGGTACACAGGCGATTCTAGGCACGGCCAGCTATGACATCATCACATTGAGACGTCTATGCCGGGCTTCACACATGTCACCTGTAACTAACATAGGAGAAACTTTTTGAGGGAAGCAATTTAACCTATCAGTATGTCTTTGGAGTGTGGGAGGAAACTGGAGTAACATGAAGGAAACCCATGCAGACATGGGGAGAACATGCAAACTCATTGCATGTATTGCCCAAGCCAGGATTCGAACCTAGGACTCTAGCCCCAGACATCTTTCATATCCATAGATCATAGTATATATGCAGATTTTGTAAGGACAGCTCTGCCCTGCTATGCATTGATTTACATTTTCACCCATTAGCCTATACACAATTCTCAAAGTTTAACCCACCCCCAAAAAAATTACAGGTATTTTCAGGTGGGACCAATGAAGTTTGAAAATACATGGTCACATGGTTAAAAACAAAGTGCCTTAGGTTGGTGTTTATACATTGTGCACTGAGTCTAAAGCCCCCACACATGCTTAGAAAAGCAGGCGATCTTCTGGCAGATCGACCGCGTATGATGACGTCTTTGTCATCATGCGTGGCTGGACCTGCCGAGAATCGGCGTGCACCCTTTGTGTGACGGCACTTACTTTGGATGGGTCCCCATTTAAAGTAATGCAAGCGATCTAAGTATTTTGGACACAAAATCGCCCGCTATCCTAAACACCTATGTCCACCTTAAGTCATAATATTTTATACATACATATTGTTGGGAATATCTTAACCTTCTTAACACGTGCTCCACGCTTTTCTTTAAATATTTGAGACCAACAGAGATTTGGGTTTTCTCAATATTGAAGATAGCAGTATGTGACTAGTGTCGATCACAAATATTTATTGTGATTATCGGCACTTCAAGAATTCGTGCAAATATCGAACATAGCGCTATATTTTCGTGAATATTCCAGATTTTGACATCAGTATTCGGAACTAGTGTGCATTGCGTTCCCAATATGTGCATATACAAGTGCTGATTTGCGCAATGAAAGTTGTAATGACTGGAGATCACAAATTCTCAAATTTATTGCGAATATTAGGCAAAACCTTTGCAATATTTTGCGAATATTGTGTTTGCTGTTTGTGGGATGAGATCATACGCTGCTGTCACTGATGTACAGTGTCAGGACTTGGTCGCAGCTGCTGTTTGACTTTGTATATGATCCTGGATCTGTATGTTTATATGGAATAAACCTGCGTGACTATTCGATGTGGCAGCGCTATGTCAGCGATTTATGTTGCTTTGACTGGCCTTCCGTGTCCGTTTAGGAAAACTATGAAGCCAAAGTAATGTCTTGTAGCTAACTGAATTGTCTGTATATATGTAGTGTAAGTGTCTGTGTGTTGTCACTGTAGGGCAATGGTTCCCAAACTGGGGGGTGCGAAGGTATTCCAGGGGGGCACTCGCCCTCATTCTTATACTGTGTTTGAATAGGGAGGGGAGAACCACTGGCCCAAATTTGGGGTCTCTAGCTCAAAATGGTCCCCGACCCATGACTCCATAAGCAGACACCGACTGGGACCCGGCCCCATTGATTCCTATTGGGAAAATATGGCCCCTAAGCTGTCAGCCATCACAAAGGAAAGAACTGCAGCCTATTGGCTCTCAAAGCTGTCAGTTCTCTTCCCCTTTCTTCTGATTGCACACATCTATCTATACTCTCTCTTATTCTATCTTATAAGAAAGTAGAGAGTGTGTTACATGTTTTGTGTGTGTATATGAGTTGTGTAATTCAGATTAAATTGCCATGCCGGCACTTTGACATAAATAAGTGGGGTTTGGGATTCAGTTTGGGCACTCTGTCTCTAAAAGGTTCGCCATCACTGCTATAGGGACAGATATATATATATAAAAAAACAATAAAACTAATGCAGCCACCACATCATAGTATTGGTTAGCTGTTTGATCTCGGGTTCAGCTACACTCTGAGGACTTGTTACGTTTGTATTGCTGAGTAGTTTTTTAAGCCGCACGTTCCAGAACTGTCATTCAATTACCTAATTACTTATAATTATATTCCCTTTCATTTCTACATACACTGACTCATGATTATTGTCATTCTCATTTACTGGCAGAATTTACACCGTCTATATAAGTCTCCATACTGACAGCCCATCGATGCTGGCTGTAAATATACAACAATAAACAAACGCCTTAAATAAATTAACTTTTACATCATACATAATACTTTTTACATCATACATAATACTTTTAATTTATATTATTTTCTTTTATGTGTTTTGCTATCTTTTTTTTTTACTGTGATTATAATTATCTCAAAGGTTGCTTTACAAATGGGACACTTAAGATATCTATATACTGTATATACTCTCTCTCTATTAGTGTTGAGCTCGAATATTTGAATTGCAAATATTTTCGACTTATATTGGCTATTAGAGAATCCCCAAATTTCGTGAATATGCCGGCTGATATTGGCAGGGCATGTGGCCATTCATTGTGAAGGTTATCGCAATGCGAAAATATTTTGGCAATACATAGCCATACACTTAAATTGTGCAAATAACAAATATTAGTAGAATTATTTGTGAAATATTGCGAATTTGAATATTGCCTATGCCGCTTATCTCAATCCATTGAAGCACCTAAAAATAAGGTACAATCGCCTGAAATATTCTAACTAGACCAATGGTGGCTCTTTTATAATATAAACTCAATTTCCCTCAGTTTTGGTCAATCAAATTCAGAAAAATAAATAGATTTCTATTAGAATAAAACCCCCAAAATTATTTTTTTTTATGATCAAAAATAAATTGATAAAACTATCGAAAAATTTATATGCACAATGAACATATGTACAAAATGTATGTGGGTATGTAAAGTTCAAGGTCAAGTCTCCACATTTAAATGTGGCAATGTATACATTGGTATACATTGGTATTCAATAGATGTTTATAAATGGTTGCATCGATGTCAACGCGTGGATCTAACCGTGTTTTTGTACCCATTGAACCTCAAAAAGCACAGAAAAAGCAGCCATTGGCTTCGCCGCGTTTTACCCATATACCTTCACTGGGTACATAAACGTTTTAATAAAGAATGCGCCAAAAAAGCTCTGAGATAGGTCATTGGTATTTGCTTACACAATGAATTTGAAGTATACGCTTCATTAATATATCAGTCAGGTAAATGCAGCTATAATTCTGTAATGGCGATGACAGATTCATCTTTGTAATGATAAGAGTATGTTTCATCAGTTACATAAAAGACGAGTAATTCTCCTCTGTAAACTATGACATCATACTGCTGCCATGCAATGTCATACGATGGATGCTATGGGACCTGTGTAGGAAGATTTGTTGATCTGATGGGGGGGGGGGGGGGGTGTCACTGATGGACTTGCACAGCTGGGAAGATCCCAAGTTTGAATGACAAAGAGTTCTATATCATTGGAATACAATCAGCTCTCAGCTGACTTTTTCTGACTTTCTGGGGAATATTCAAGGAATATATGGGAGTCTATAGAGTGTGGATTAATGGTGGCCATACACTAAAGAATATTTTACTTCATTATAATATACACAAGAAAGATATGTTCTTATTCACATACAACAGGCTACATATGATTGATATATTGACTGAATATTGATCAGTGATGGAACTTTGTTGCATACACCTATCTGGCAGTTACGGATCATCTGGTCTTGCACCCTTCACTTGTGACTTTTGCCTATCTTCACCTAATTGTAGTTGAGATTCCATTAAGAAGGTGTATCAGCCCTATATATGGACTGTCATGGCTGTCCTGTCCATCATGGCTTGATGAGTTCTTCTGCCTCCAGAAACCATAATTACTAAATGTGATATTGTTGTAGGGAAATATTTAATAGTCACCCCTATGGTGTATCTTATAGAAAGGAGCTATGTAGTTGCTAGATATATAGTAATAATTTACTGATGATGATGTCTTTATATTTGCCAGTGATACTGAAACCACTCAATTAGCCAGTCAAACTGATAGAAATTAAAACTTTTGACAGCACCTCTGTGGTAATTCCTCAATAATATATATATATATCTCAAGAGAGATGGATCCTTCTTTTGCTCATCTTTGACTTTATTCTGGAATGTCTTCTGTAGAAGTAGCAAGAGGTTAGGTCTATGACCCCCCCCCCCCCATATAGAATAAACTCTGTTCAATGTGAGAATGGTTGTTGGGGGACTGACAACCCACATGTCAGCATCAGAATCGTCATGTTTAGTTCCTTGTTTTACACTATCTCTTTTCAAAAATTAGCATGTGTTTTACATGAGGAACAGAGAACCCTTATTTAAGATAGCACATTGCTAAATAAAAAGGAACCATGACCATAGAACCATTAGATTATAAGTGCACAAGTTGGAGATAATAGGCATGTGGATATAAAGTAAGTGGGTATATAACAGAAAACCAAAATGTTATTTAGTGACCAAAGTGCCGGAATACGGAATAGTCAATTAGTAAAAATATGAGGTTGGTGGAGAAAAAGCCTGAACCTCGAATGGTTGGATCACCTGTTTCTGGTCAGGTGTATACTGGCAGACAACCCGGGGTTGACTGTTTAAAAAAAAAATGCGTCAGTGTTTGTGTGTCACCTTAGTTGGGAGCAAATAAATTTAAGAAGGGACCCTTGAACGAAAAGTCTAATGTTTCATCAAGGAGATTCAAGAAGATCTTGGGTGTAAAACAGGCATGATGGCATTTGGTCATAGATGTGTAAGGATTTTTCATATCGGTTTGTAAACGACTTTTTATCCTTCCCTTCGGACCAAGCAAGATAAGACAATGTTCCAGAAAAAAGGAAAACAATACGCAAACACTTTTAGCTTCCAGCTTTTAATTTTGGCCTCCACCCAAATTAATATTGAGGAACAACACATACAAGGAGTTGTGAATTTGGTCCGAGCCATTTAATGTCTCAAGCCCCTATCGATAGTTAGCTAACATAGTACATCCTGTCCAAAAGATGTAAGCAGAAATTCCAATATGTAGTCGAGGAGAAGGAGAAATGCCTCTATGGTGATAAACCACCAGCCATTCAACCTGTTCTTGTGGGTTATCTTGGTAGCAAGATAAAACAGGTAGGGCCGGGGTGCAGTGAAAGAAAGTGTCACTGAAGTCCCAAATCAGATTCCTTCTATGAGAACACATTTATGGCTAGATTTAACATGTGGTTGGTTTGTTCATAACCCATAAATTGGTTGATAGCAGCAAGATGGCCAGGGAATGTGGAATGAGTACAGTACCCCGGGCGGTTGGTTTTCAGACGCTTCTCGCCCTCATAAGATGTAATATGGGGGCTATAGGGAAACAGCTGACCTCATTGGTTGGGAGCACATATTAGGTTGCTGAAAACCTAGACCCGGACCAAACTGCAAAGCCACCCCAGAATATTATCCAATAAAGCCTTGTACTAATTTGCTTAGTTTAGGAATTCCAGGTGGTGACGTTTTTTTAATATCCAATGTTTCTGTGGGTTTGCAGTCTTGCCCTACGATAATCTCTGGTAATAAAACCTATTCGTGTCAGGATCTTTAAAATAACTGATTAACATAGATTAAGGACTTCACGCAATTATTTTCAAATTAAAGCTCACCGTCAAAAAAAGAAATTGATAATATTATGAATCTCGAGTAAAGAAGCTTCAAGGAGCAAAGACGTCGTTAATCAGCACCAGAGACGGGATATTCTTGCGCAGATGTCACAAACCGTCGCCCCGTCGTGCCTTTAGCCAAAAGTGTTAGAAGGTCACCCAATGGCATATAGGGGTTGTAAAGCCCCCCATACCACTTGTAGGATCGTTCCATACAAATTTCCATTAGGTCTACCAACCAAATATGTAGTTTTGGATCCTCCCTGATAGAAATATCATAGTGATTGGAAAAGGTATATTTATGCAGTGGCTATGTAGTGCCGGGTCCTTCCCTGATAGAAGATCATAAGTGATTGGTGAAGGTTATTATAAAAACAAAACTGCTATGTTTAGTGGCCCGGGTATCCGTGATAGAATTTAGATAGGTGATTGGAAGGCAAATATATCACTGCTATGTAGTGCCAGGTCCTCCCTGATAGAATAACAGTAGTAAAGATGGAAAGGTATATATCACTGCTATGTATTCGAATACATAGTGATTAGAAGTGTTAAGCTAGCCACACACGGGTAGAATTCCCGTTGCAATCGACCACCAATCAATCACAGCGTGGTGGCGTCACCACGCTGTGATTGATTGGTGGTCGATTGAACGGAAATCATGTGCACCACATGGACATCGATTACCGTTCAATAAAGAAGTGCGGCTCAGCTAGGGTTCTCTCCAGCTTCCAGCATCGTGAATCATTCTGAAAGTGAAGAAGAAATCCAGGCCGGTGTCCACGACGCGTTTCCTGTCCCCCTTCCAGAGTAGATGTTACACCGGCTTCTCTCCCTCACTCTCCAACGGCTGCAGTGAGGTGCTGACTCCGCCCCCTTACACAGAGCTGTGATCGGAGTCTGATCACTTTCTTTGTGATGATGTCGGCTTTCCGTGAAGCATGAAAACATTTCATGTAGAAGTGGTTGGGGATTGATTGAATGTGGTTTTCCAAATGTTGGAAAACCCATTCAATCGAGATACTTCGAGGGGGCTCTATTGAACCCCCTGAAGGACAGCACACACAGGAAGGAGTTGTAAGCAGATTCGAGTACAATCAATCACCGTGAAGCGCACGTTGAGTTGATTGTACTCGAATCGTTTTTACAAATCTAACCCGTGTGTGGCTAGCTTTAGAAAAAATCTCCTCATATTACATGGTTTTGTGTAGAAAAAAGTTGATAAGATTGGAAGGTGTATGGGGGGCTTTAAGTTTATTAAAAAAAGTAATTATGAGCTTGTCTTAGAGATCACACAAGACATTATTTTTCTTGGATGTAGATGCCCATTATACATCTCACCATTTACTCCCCAGGCTAATTGTTTCTGGACCACTCGTTCTTTCCAATCATGGTGGGCTCAATGTCACATATGGAGCTGGAGATGCCACTCCTCCTCCAGTATGAAATCAACCCAATAAGGTGCTTGTTGTAGAACCTTTTCCAAGCTTGCATCAAGACCAAAGGTTATTAAGAGGAGTACTGAAGCAGGTGCACAGACCCAGAGATGATATAACGTTTTCTAAAACCAGAAAACTGTGATGTAAAGGTGAGAGGACCACGAAACATCCAAACTATTTGTGAATACACTTCAGCTCTACAGTAAATTATATATAAAAGCCGCTCTGGGCAGCCCTAAACAGGTCTCCGTTCCAGTTTATGTTACACAAAAGACTCATAAATACTAAAAATTACTTCTACTCGCCCCTGACCCTGACCAAATTCTGCTTCATTATCCCTTACTCCGGTCATTGTGTGAAAAAGCAGCAAAAGAAAAAACGGACCGAAACACCTTAGGCAAAGGATTCTTATGTGCCAACACTACATGTGTGGTGAGACAATAAGAAAGAGTGAACAAAACACTTGTCCACACTTTCTTCCACGTATTTCTTTATACATCTTGTTTCAGTTTAAAACATTTTTCCTGTTTCATTATGTCTTTTATATTCTTGGAAAAACAGCTTATCCAAAAAAAGAAGCAACTCTTGCTTGAACTTTATTAATTAATTGTGTGCTTAAGCGCCCTATACACCTTACAGTTTTTCCATACAATTTTTGTACAATCAAATTTTGTTTCTACCAAAACCATGTATATGAGGAGGCTTTCTAATCCTCCAATCACTATGTATTCTATCAGGGGGACCGGGGCACTACATAGCAGTGATATATACCTTCAAATCATTATGTATTCTATCAGGGAGGGACCCGGCACTACATAGCAGTGATATATACCTTCCAATCAATATCTAGATCAGGGAGGCCACTATACTACACAGTGTTGGTGAGATCAAATGGAGATTGTATGGATCGATCTTAAGGTGATGGGGGGGGGGGCTTTCACTTTCAGAAGGAAACAACAAGTTTACTTAATGCAGTGGTTCCCAAACTTTTTCCTTGCAGGGCCCCCCTTTTCTATTTAGGAACATATCAAGCCCCCCCCCTCATTATTATAAAGACAAGTCAAGAATGAGGGGCCACACACCCCCTGGAAAACCTTTGCCCCCCCCCCCCCCCCAGTTTGGGAACCATGCTTTAATGCATGCCTACCCCCAATCCTTAAATCAGCTTTTCCTATGTATGCATGGCCCTATTCAATTCCAGGAAAGGGGAAATACAGGAAACACATGGTACTCTGGGTATGGAGAAGACATCAATTAAAGCCATGTGTACACTGGACCTATTGGAGCT
>CM070039.1:27478836-27491504 GCA_036250615.1 Ptychadena robeensis
GTGACTTGTAGGCAGTTTTCCCATGTCATAAGAATTAAAATAACCATATTGAAAGCAAATTTTATGTTTTTTTCAGTTTTATTTTGTGTGCGTTGGAAGGGGTAGTCTTATACGGCGAGTATACCCCAAAATCTATATTTTAACTGGAAAAGTTGGGGGTCGTCTTATACACCCAGTCGTCTTATACGCCGGAATATACGGTACATATTTTTAAGCTGTTTAAATCTGCTCATGCAACTTGTATTCTTCTTCTTTAACTGTCAGGACCTGATGAGGATGTCACTGCTGTGTTCAGGATTGGACAATTTTCTCCAAAAAAAACATACTATTAATATATGTGGGAGATCCAATCATAATCAAAGGCGGCACCTTTGCTTTGGTAATGTCAGCCTGCAGAGCGTGGTCATCGTGAATGAGGTAGACCATGTGGATCACCAAGCGTTTACATAATTGTTACTTGTTATTAAAGCGAACATCACTTTTTCTATGTGATTATCATAGGTTGTACGTTTTATGTATATTGATTTGTCTTATACACCCCTTTAATTATTGTACAACACTGGATAATATGTTGGCTATTTATCAATAAAAGATAAATAATTGAGATGATATGGTTTGTATCTAGTACAGACTTTTAGAAGTTCGCCTCCCTGGAGCTGATAACTGTCCGGTCTTGTTGTCCTCCAGTAGGAAGTGATACATAAGAGTAAAAATCCTTTTCTACCTGTGAGCTACAGTCACTCATTCTGTCCGCCCCTGGCAATGCATTAAGCCGTGGCCGCTGGGATGTGCCACGTCTCGAATTCAGTTTCTTTCCTTAAAATAAAAACAAGCAGGTTTGGTCAATGTGTAAATTATGCTTAGCCGTTATATTACTGATCTGACTGCATTCAAGTAAATCTGGCTGCTGTAGGTTACTGGCATGTACATACAGAATCCCAGGGGCATCTGTGTCACTGGAATAGGACACTTTTGGGACAGTTTCCCCTCCTTACACTCCCTGTTCTGCTTAAACGTGCCCATGGGAAAGAATATCAAGCCAGTATCCTCCAGGATTGTATAACGCCATATGACAAATGACAAGGGGCAGGATGACAAATGACATTACCCTGGAGGTATTGTCATTTGTAACCAGTGGAGCACAGGCAGCATTTATGAAACATGGGATGGCAGCTACTGTTGTGCAGAATAATAGCCAATTGCCTTTTATTGGGCAAACTTCATAATAATTCTTATCCCAATCTGGTGAGAAAAATTTGGGGGTAGATCTTTACCAGGGAGAGGCAGCAGCGTTTAGAAAAAATAATTCCCCTGATTTCCTATGCTGATACTGTGTTGCAAAGCATGACAGGGTGATCCAGCACAGGAAATGCAGAGATTATTTACTTTATTATCATGGAATCCGTGAGTGAGATGATTCAAACTTTATGACATGGTGCATTATCCTGCTGGAAGTCGCCATCAAAAGATAGGCACACTGTGGTCATAAAGGGATGGACATGGTCATTCTGAATGATTAATCAAAGTATAGTAATATAAATGAAGAAAGAAAAGATAAAATACTTACAATAAAGGAGGTACAGAGCAGGCTTAGCAAGGGCTGATCTACCAGGCCATTTGTGTTCAGCCGTGTGGATACCAGGATGCCATCACTTTTTAAATTCTTGAATTTACGAATTTGCGAATATTAGGCGAAAAATTGGCGATATTTTGTGAATACAAGTATTGTCTGTGCTGCTCATCACTATTGTGTAGAACAATGATGTGCAACTGACACTTGAGTGAGTACATGTAGAGCAGTGGTTCCCAAACTTTCCTTGTAGGGCCCCCATTATGGAGCCCACCCCTTCCCATTCAAACACAGGATCAGAATGAGGGCCCGTGTCCCCCTGGAATACCTTTGCAACCCCCCTGCTGCCCCCCAGTTTGGGAACCACTGCTCTACATGTACTCAATCAAGGGTCAATTTTACATCATTGCTCTGCACAGGTAGTTGGGCACTGGGTGGCAGGCCCCCCTGGTGCAAAGGTATTCCAGGGGGGCACGGACCCTCATTCTGATCCTATGTTTGAATGAAAAGTGGGGGGAGTTCATATTGGGGACCCTTGGGGAAGTTTCGGAACCACTGCTCTACATGTACTCACTCAAGGCTCAGTTGTACATCATTGCTCTACACACGTAGAGTCTGGAGGCTTGAGAACACCAACAATAGTCATTAACAATGAGATGCTACCATTATGGCTATCTATAGCCTTCAACGTGTAAGTGGTGTTGGCCATGGCCTGGAGTCGGAATGAGGGTTGTTATTTTAGCTACACTGAGTGGAATATTTATTTCAAATATAGCCTTAGCATTTAAAGAAATATGTAAAAAAAATATGGTCATCTATAATTAAAATTCTGTACAAAGTTTAAGATTAAGAACAAAAGACAGCTTTTCAGCAGGGTACAGAAATAGGGCAAACCTTCGGGGGCTGAAGAACCTTGTCTTTTTCTCCAGTTTTACTACATAAGCCATTAAGGGTCTCATATCTCAGTAATGATTCTTTGAAATTGTTAGAAGTTATCCTTTTGTCATCGGCATGGTAATAGATACGAAGATCATTTATCTTCATATTTTCCTCAGTTTGCAAACTGTAGTAATAAGATACAGAAAAATGTCAGACAGAGCTCGACGCTCCTATTAATGTTATCTATCCAGTCAATCTCACTTTCTGCATGTGAGCAGATTTATGGGTTTAAGAAATATGGAGCAGAAAGTGGTTGGGCTGCTCTGTTAAATTCCGCACTTTGCAGAACAGTGGAGACCACACAGATTATTAGCCGTCAGTTACATTGATGGAGAAGATAAGATCGCAGTTGGATAGGTCTGAACTACGCCTTGTAAGAGTGAACAGTTTACTTTAAATGATTATTTCTATGATGCAGATAAATATATGTGATAGATGGGATGATTATGATTTTTAGGTTTGTATCGTGGTTGATGATATCACTTATACACAGGGCCACAATCAGAAATTTCGGGGCCCCAAACTAAGTAATCTTTTGGGGCTCCCTACTTGTGATGACCGAACTGTCTGCCGTGCAGACAGTTTGGCTCAAACATTGAATATTCGCTCTTCTTCAGTACGGGTATTCGACCCGCCCCCTTCGTCTGCAAGAAGAAGCTTATAATTCTTCCTCCGGCCAGACCTTTCTGTGCCAGGTACAGCCAGGTAGAGACACCTGATCTCTAGTACTATACCGGGCATGGGCCGAAAGTCCCATGCCATCCGACGTCACTTCCAGTTTAGGAACAAGGAACTGTGCGTTCCATATACCGGAAGTGACGTCGCAGCATAATTTCCGGTATAGCTCTAATTCAAATTCCCTGCCAACACGCAGGGAATTTAAAGTTTTCCATGAACAGATGGATGTCGGACTTTTAAAAATGTCTGATCTGCCTGTTCGCAGAAGGACAAGGCTGAAGTTTGGCCATCACCACCCCCTACCACTATCACCCCCCAGGTCTGAGGGTTCCTGCATAGTAGGTTCTGCTGCAGATATACTTCCCTGTCCTTGATTCAGCTTCCAATTAGTTCCATCCGCAGTACAACACAGTTTGAACCCCCAGATCTCAGACTTGTCAAACAGTTGTCAAACAGTGCTTCTCTCTTGTCAGTTTTACCCTTACATATGCCTACCCTGACCTTTAACCTCAAGATTGCCAACACCCTTAGAAGTTTAAACGTTTTTCTTTTGGATTAGTAATTTGAATTCCCAATTTGACCCCCCTAACATAATTTCATAGTTATTAATGTTTCCCTGCGGTTATCCAAGTGACATAAATTGAATACATTTAACAAAAAAAACTTTTACAGTAGTGTATACATGATAAAGTGAAGTTGTTTGTACAGCTATGTCATGTGTTCGAGCTTTAATCTCAACTCAATCAGGAATATCAACTTCAGCCACTAGTCACAATTTACAGGTCACGTGGCCGCAGCGGACCACCGGGCCCAGGATGGGAGTTTCCTGCTAATACCCATATAGCACTGGGACAAGAAGGAGATGATACCAAGAAAAACTTGTCCTTCTATTCCTTCTGTGGTATAAAATACCCATAGGAAAAGTTTACGCTTTTGACAATCAACAAACGACTGAAAAGCAACCATGGGATGCCTCATGTCCCGTCTTCCCAGGTTCTTACAGACATCTGGGCCCTGGAAATGCTTCATATTCAGACATATTCATACCTGTCAAATTTTACCTCTTTAAATAAGGGAAAACTGACAGGAAGTGACATCACTGATGTCACATCCTGTTCAGAGCGTAAAGATGCTGGATTTCCTAAATTTCGAAAACAGGAAGTGATGTCACGTACGAAAGGTTTACCAAACCCTCTCTTGTATTTAGTAACCGGCTAACTTAGTTGGGAGGGGGAGTTACTCTGTCACTTAAGTTCCCACTCCGCTTGTGCAGAAGATGTGCAGGGTGGGAAGTTAGGAGGCAAAGTAACGCCCCCTCCCTCCTGCTTTTCCCGGCCAAAACGGGATGGTTGACAGCTATGGACATAGTATAGATTACCAATTTGAACCCCTTTCAAGTGAAATGAACAATAAGTAATAGTTCCAGATCATAACATGCACAGTTGATGTGTATCCGGGTGTCTCCAGAGTACACATCATTGGTAAGAAGGGGAGGTCCTAGCATGTCTGGTGCTATGGGCTATCACAGACTCCTTTGGTGAGGGCCTGACTTAATTATCAGGATTTTACCTGGGGGGGGGATGTCGGACCAGTGGAGGGGGGGGGGGGTTATTAGCAGTAATGAACTGGGAGGTTGGTGTCTTAATGGTAACAGACCAGGGGGTTTAGTGGTGTCTGACCACAGTTCTGCAGTAGCTGAGGAAGCTGGCTAAGTAATTGCACCCTATTCAGTCAACACCACCTGAACTAAGCTCATCTTTGTCACTGGATAATTTTGGAGCACCATAATGGGCAGTTTTATGTATTAAATGATACTATACATACCCTACATTGGCTAATCAAATTTAGTAATGATGCTAATTTTTGGAATGACTAACATCCCTTCTTGTAAAATTCTACCCAATTACACAGAGGGATTCTAAGCCCTCCCAAAATAATTCTTTCTTTTCTTCATAGATGAAAACTCCAGGTACTTGGATGGTAAACCAATGTACCATTGATGTTATGCACTCAAGGATTTATTTCAGATAAGATATTTTATTTTGAATGTTTGAAGTATCCTCTCATGACTTTCATGTGATCCATACAAATTCCTGAGTGTGAGAGCAAATAGGACGCTATCTCAAGATTGGATTAATCACTTAATCTCTTGTGATAAAAGTACTTGTAAACACCTCCATAATGAGGATACCGCTGATCACACAACTCTAGAAGTGCACAGGGAGATTATTGAAGCCATTCATCAAATGCCGAGAGTGACGGCTTTCTTTGTGTTTGGGCAAATTTACCAGAATCATTTGCATTTGCATGCAGAAATCTTTTTTTTTTTTTACCTGGGTTCTTGCTGGAGTTTTTGGTGTTTTCAGTTCAGCTGTTCTGTTACTTAAACAGTTAAATGCGTTAAGCTGGCCATACACCTTTAGATCTCTCTGTGAGATATCCTTTACATCTACCAACAGCTATGTAGTGCCGGGTCCTCTGTGATTGAACACAGGTAGACTTGGTGGTTTAGAAAGTCCCTCATATTACATGAAACGCGTCGGATTGGCGCTTTGCGCCAGGAGTGATGTATATGTTTTATTTACCAGTATAAACGTGACTAAGACAACAGACTGTGACCTACTATGCACTTAATATGCCTTTGTGTACTGTATTAATCATGTTATGTTGAATATATTTTTTAATCATGTTCCAAAATAAAATGATATCTTTTTAAATTAACATACCTACTCACATCATTCTAATCGTGCCTGTAAAAGTCCCGGTCACCCTAGAACCTCCCCACCAGCTACTGTGTTGGTTGGTATGGTTTCAGAGGACCTTTCCCCCTTTTTTCTTCATACCTCATATTACATGGTTTTGGCTAAACAAAAGGAGATCTAAAGGAAATCTGACAGAGAAATCTAAAGGTGTATGGGGGCCTTCAAACAATTTCAGCGAATGATATTTAGATTGGGAGATGAAAGCATGTAATATCATTAATAAACTGATATTGGAAATATTCTTAAAGACCCTTATACACATCTAGATTTTCCTTTCAATCAAAAAGATAATTTTTTTGGGGTCAGGGAAATCGATTATTGATTGTAAGGTATGCCAACTGTAGTAACAGATTTTTGATCGAATTAAGGTTCAATTTCATTACAACCGAATTTCGGGCTGCCATGTGGGCTGCCATAGATTTTCAATCAATCAACAACAAAAAAATTGATTGAGTTAAGTCAGCCATTCATGTTTCCAGTAGCTTGGTGGCAGCAAACACAAAATGGCAATCAGTCTGCCATTTACTACCAAGGGGGGTGTACTTGTGCTGGGCAATTAAGTACTTAAAGCTAATTCCCCATCATCACTCATATTCAGTCAAGGAGATCAAATTAAATTTTGCTTTGAACAGTAAGATGAAAGAAGAAGTCCTCACATATTTTAAGTATAAATGGAAGCCTCATATTATGAGCCATACGGTGTTGCACAAGGACTGAGTATTTGCCAGGATTGATATCATATACCAATTATTAGAAACCCTGAAAACAAGTCATCACACTTCCTCATGAGCATATTTTTACACAATAAACTGAGATTCTTTAAATTCACCTGTTAATGTCTACTACCAATATATAGAGGACACTTTAAAGCTAAAGCAGTCAGTTAGGTTCCCGGTTTTTAAAATCTTTCAAGTCTACTGATTGACCTATTATAATGGACACCCTCTTTAACCAAGCATGAGATGCAAGACCAAGCATCAATTTCAAATGTTGAGTGTGGTCCTTACGCCTTAGAGAATCCCTGGCTTTCACTCCATAGACATGAATGGACGTGATTTTTAACTGCATCCATTCATTCTCTATGGATGCAATCCGGGGGCGTCTGCATTGAACTGTATTGAAAAAAAAAACGCGGCCATCCCCCAATGTGGGGGAAAGCCCTAAGTCAGTGGAAAATTCTGACCATTGACATTTTAAGTTTTAACTACAATCTTTTAATTGGAATTTCAATCGTTTGAAACTACTTGGGATAATACCAAGAGTCCAACCTTTCCTGTCGAAATAGACTTAAGCCACAATTTTAACTTAAAGCATATCTATTTTTTATATTTAATCATTTATTTACACACGAGGCTGGGACGAACGCATGATTGGGGAGCTCATTGGATTGACCCTATACTAACCTCTTACCTTGATTGTACTGTTTACATGTAACTATAGAACCTGGGAGATATATATACCTATATGATTGGTATGGAACTTCCGGATAACAGCCGTCCTTAACTTGGCCTTTTTCATATGGCACCTTATATATTGACATCACTGTGCTATATAAGAACCCCCTAAAGAAGTCAATCAGGATGAAGCGTGCGTCAGGGTTATTGTGTCCTATGAATGCCCAAACACTTCTTTTCGATGTACTAGATATGTGGCTTGGACAGAACACGCAGACATAAGGCGCCATGTGTAATAGGTATTGTATTTATTTTTGTGATTACATTTTTAAAAATGCTTTTACTATGTTAACCTGTTAATAGTGTTTTCCCTGTACCCTATGGAATGAGTATAGAGGTCTCCCGGACCTCTTACCCATTCCTAAAGGCTTTCAAATGTTGAAACCAAACACTTAAAAAACAGACAGATTAAAAAAAAAGAAACTTTAATATGTGATAATTTGTTCAATTATTAGATAGAAACATTTTTGGGGGGTATTTTTTAACCCCCCTAGCACTGTGTGAGGTCCAGATCTCTGTACCAAAAGTGCATCATAGACTGTTTTTTTATGTTGCAGGCCTGTAACTTCCCAAGATATGTTCGTACAAGGGTCTAGTAGACATCCTGAATATAAAAACAAACAAACAATTATGTAAAAAATATTATGTTTAAAAAAACTTATAAAAGGTATTATGATAAAATCTCTTAAATACTTATTTTGAATGAAAGATTTAAAAACAGTATGCATTTCTATATTGTTTATAATTTAAAAATTATTCATTTGGAAATGTGTTCAGTGTTTTTTTACTTTGAATTGTATTGGATACAGTTATGTATCCAGTAAAATTCCCTTTGGCACCCACTTTCCCCTGGTGTGATGGACCTGGTGACATCACACCGGGGGAGAGGGGGTTAGCTTCAAAGGGGGCACATCTGGGGAATCACATAAAAAACTGTTTTCGTGCAATTTACTTTTTAAATCTCCCCAATGTGACATCATCACATCACTCCACCGGGGGGGGGGTGCATCTTCTCTCCTGCAGCAGCCTCCTCTTTAGATCGGAGCCACCGGAACAGTAAGTTTGCGCTGCCGGGGCTTCGCCTGACAGCCCCGTATCAGTGCAGTACTAACAGGACAGTGCTGGACAAGATGGGACCGCCAGGAACACCAGGGGGTTAATACCAGTTTGGGTTTTTTATCCGACATTTTTTAAACCTTTAAGAATGAGGAGACCTCTATACTCATTCCATTTTTATTTCTTATTACCATAAGTCCATTGGCATCTCCTTACTGTCAGATTTCCTTTACATTACTGGTATGCTCAGAAGTTAGGAAAGTCATTTTAGGCGAAGCTGACCTGTTATCTTCTAGAGATTGTATGACAATATTTGTGTGGCCGTGTTAAAATAGTTGCTGAATTCCTAGAGGGCGTACCTGCCAGAACACAACATATACCAACAGGCTTGTCACAGCAGGCCGGCCATAGGCTGAGCTCCATCAAAGCAGATAGATATTTAAAGTATGCTAGATTCATATCTCCAGCTATAAAACCGGCTTCATTATATCACTTTCCCAATGCAGTTCTTTAGGAAGGACTTTTATCAAATAATGAAAATGATTCATTTATTATGTTTTCTTAATTTGACAACATTATTTCATATTAACATTTTTCTACCTTTAACTCACCACCCTAGATGATGTATAGCACATGATTTTGTCCCCATACACCTTTAGATTTCTCTGTCAGATTTCCTTTAGATCTCCTTTTGTTTTACCAAAACCATGTAATATGAGGAACTTTGTAAACCATCAAGTCTACCTGTGTTCAATCGCAGAGGACCCGGCACTACATAGTTGTTGGTAGATCCAAAGGATATCTGACAGAGAGATCTAAAGGTGTATGGCCAGCTTAAGTGAGAAGGATCATTTTTCCTATAAGGCTTTATTCACACGGTTGGACTGACCCAGCCATGAATGCAGGGGGTTGACAACTGTCCTATCACCACACAGGCAATGGCACATGGCGGCACAGTTGTGGTTACAAAGTGGCTGCACAACTTATGATCGCCCTGCAGAATTATTTTTTTTTTTTAAATTGGAACTTCAAAAATGTATCAACTGAGTGAAAACATCGCTATTAGCCATCCAATGGATTGGCTGGCTAATAGCCTACACCTGGAACTACAATTGAAGCTTTTCTACATGAGGACCTTCACCACCGGGGCAGTGTCTCATACAATTCCCTGTTCCCCTTGTTACTCACTATACCTTGAATCCTCAATACTCTTGAAACTTACCTTAGTACCAAGTAATGTAGATTCATGTGAAAACAGACATGTGAAAAACTCCTGAGGAAGCAACAGATCGTTGCGAAACGTGTCAAGAAATTGTTAATATTTATTCGTCTTTGATGGACTATTAATATGAAAATTTTAACTAATCTTTTGGACTGCATCAGATTAAAGAATATTAATATTATATTATTATTATATTAAATATTAATATTAAAATATATAAGATATATAACAAATATAAAATATGATTATAAAATATTAATATATTATTAAGTATTAATATTATATTATTTTTTATAAAATGTGACAAACATGTTTTGTTGCCTTCAAAATCCCTCTACAAATCATAATCATAATGATTTATGTGAATGGTAGATTTGGTGCAAACTGGTTCTCTTTTTTGATGTTATTCAAAAATTATTGTTCTAGCCCAGTGGTGGGCAAACCTGTTGTCTCGGGGGCCGCCCCCAAAATCGAGGGGAAAAAGTGCCTACGTCTTATGGTCCGAATGCACGACCCCCGCGGCCAAGTGGCTTCCCGCCAAGGAGATTAGCTAGGGAGCTGTCAGATGAGAGATGCGACCAAGGCCGGTTCTCCCATCTGAAATGTATTATTGCTTATAGGCCAGAGCTATGCTGATATAAACAATAAAGAGAAAGATAGATGAACTGCCATCTATCTCTCTCTCTGTGTCTGTGAAAGCTGCAATCACTCCCTTACGGATGCAGGCACAGCCAGAAAGGGAGAGGAGTTCTGCAGCCATTCCCCCCGCAGCCCCCCTCCTCCCTGTCAGTGAGGAAGATCAGAGAGGAGGATGACGCGATGTGCTGTGATAGTACTGCTGCTAGTGACATCTATTGGCTGAATTTGATATTACTTTATTACTTAATTATTATTATATATTAAATATTTTTTTTGTCTAGATCTAGTCACGTCTAGATTTTCTGTTCAATCAACTTAAAAAGATCAATTTTTGGGGGTCAGGGAAATCTGTGATTGATTGTATGTTTGTTAACTGTAGTAACAGATATTTGATCAACTTTTCTGTAGATAGACTGAAAGTGTAATGCATTTCAATACAACCAATTTAAATTTACCAACACGCCCAATCCTTTTTCAATCTATTTTTTTCCCAATTTTAATTGGTTTAGGTTGATCTAACCATGTGGGCTGCCATAGATTTTCAACCAATCAACCAAAAAAATTGATTGAATTGAGTTGATTGGATGAAAAATCTAGATGTGTATGGGGGGCTTTAGGGTCCAGTGTGTCTTATAGTCGGAAAAATACAGTACATTTCTCTTTTCTGTGATAAGCATAATTGGACTATTGGCCCCCATACATGCACAGATATTAGCGGCCGACAGATTAAAAACTATCAATTTTTAGATCGGTCCACTGAAAATTGGTGCATGCCCACATGGTCCGATCAATAAAATTTGATCGTAATTGTGAAAAAAATCGATCAAAACATGATCGGACATGTCGGAAAATTTTGATCGCTTGAGTACAAATTGAGTACAAATTACGATAAAAAAAATTGGTTAAAAAAAATCGATCAAAAATTGCTTATTCCATGTGGAGTATATACTATTTTCCATCAATCAATCTCCAATTGAACGATTGAAAAAAATTGATCGTTTTTTGTCTGTCGGACGCTAAAATCTGTGTATGTATGGGGGGCATATGGCAGGATATCCTTCTTTGTTATCTTACAAAAAAGTTACTCTTCAATTAAAGATCCTAAGAGGACCTGTCACATCTACAGATCACACACATAGTCCCACACAGATACAAAAGACACGGAGGCTTTGACATGGCTGCAGGCAGAAAGTTTAGTACATATTAGTTTTGTAAAGCAACTCCTCTAAGCTTCTGTATTTACTCGCCAGATGGAAACTCTATGGCGAGTCATTATTTTAACTAAATAACGGCAGCGGTGTAATTACTCCTTTACATCCCCTTTTAATCGTATGTATTTCCAAATTTACTCTCCTCGCTAATCTCAAGCTCTAGGCAAGGCAGGCACAAAAAAAAAGAGTTCTGTATACAATTAGCTTTAATGAACGTCAACTAGGGGAATCCACAACACAGAGAACTGGAGTTGCAGGTTATACCAGTGAAAGGGTCATTGTGCTACATAACTAGGTTTCATTACATGCTCCTCAATTACAGTGCAATGCTCATTAACTTCCAGAGAGAAATTAGAATGGTAAAGTTGGGGTGGGCCGGAAACACTGCTGGAACCTTTAATACGCATACTTCAAAACAATTCATATTGAAAATAATACATAAATAAAGGACCAGCCATGAAAAGGTGTATGTCATGTCAATAAACAGTTTATTTAAGGGGAGTGTAGAGTGAAAATCTTGTTTCTGTGCCACAAAATTATTAACTGACCTAAAAAAACAGCCTGCTAGAGAAGAGAAAATACCCATGTGTCCAGCCATCAGATCCAAAATCTCTTGAGAGTTTGAATCTATGGCAGAACCTTTAAATGTGACACTTCCAGCATTGTCAGATGCCTGTGTCCCTAAATTCTTAGCATCTAGGAAGGCAACCATGATGCATGTGTGTGCGTAACGCACACTTCCAATATCCCTGTCATGTCCTGTGAAAAATAGTAGTCTGGCTGCATTATTGCAACTCACCCAACAGCATTGTGAGATAAACATGACTACATGACATAGTGATAAGCGTCTGCCGCCTGAAGTGGCTTTTGCCATTTTAGTCATATTCTAAATTTTCATACAGGCGCTAGATAATTGTCACTCGAGACGATCTATCCATCTTGTCCGAATACCCAAAGTGCCACATCAGTCGTAGATACATCTACCATGATGGATTTCTAAAGTCTCGGCTGAATGGAAACCCAAGGTCTCCATACACCTTACAATCCTAGCTTTCTAATCCTTCCAATCACTATGTTTTCTATTAGGGAGGACCCGGTGCTACATAGCAGTGATATATACCTTCCAATCACTATGTA
>CM070039.1:27491604-27501924 GCA_036250615.1 Ptychadena robeensis
ATATATACCTTCCAATCACTATGTATTCTATCAGGGAGGACCCGGCACTACATAGTTACTGGTAGCTCTATAGAAAATTGTATAGAGTGATCTAAAGGTGTATAGGGGGTTTTATTTCTCCTATGAGTAAGGATAAAGAAAGTTCCACCATCCTACTTCAAGCTGTTTTGGTTTTTATAATTGAGAGAATAAGTTCTAATATGAGGATTGGATTGTCAAGCAAGACCATTTGTTTTCATCAAGCAGATTTAGACTAAAGTTTTAAAGTTAGAGGTTATTGGGGTTAAGCTTTAGGTTAAGAGTGGTGAGGAAGAGAAGTGACTAGGTTAGGTGTCACCCGTTGTCAGGAGCAGTTTTAGATTAGAGATGGTCAAATTAATTTTTTTAATTCAACCATTTTGACGAATTCAAGTTAATTGCAAAGATCTTAAGCATGGTATAATCCCCAAACTTGCTGGAGATGTAGAGAAGTGTTGGGGGTATACATAAAAAACAGTATTGTTCTAGCACGAATAGTTTTTGCATAAATTAAGATCAAAATTAAGTTAAAAGTCAAATCACTTTGATTTTGAACCTAATTTATGCAAAAACTGCACAGGCTAGAGCAAAAAAATGCTTGCAAAGTCAGCTAATCAAAAAGTTCAACCATCTCTTTTTAAGATAGCAATCATATGGCCTGTTGCCCAGGGCAGCATCTGGGCATTGAAACATTTTTCTGATGGCCCCCCAACACACCCGTCTATAAGTCTGTGACTCACCTGCCGCACCCCCGCCCACCCCCCAGGAGAGCTCTCGAGCACAGACAAGAGGTACTCATTGCGTGGGTGGGGGTGCACGCCCAGGGCACCTATCTACGTAGAAACACCCCTGCCCCGTGCCAGGAACCCATAGTATGTCCCCATAGTGGAGTATATGGTGTGCTGCGAGTAATATCGGTGTCAAATTTTGTGATGTTTTACATGTCGATATGGAAGGGGCTGAGGGTCGATCACATACTATAAGGCTGAAGTGTAAAATTTTACTTTAGTCATTCCTGCACACACTAAAAGTCTTGAAAGTCCTTTTGCCCGTAGAGCCCCAAAAAACTGCTCTGAAAAATTTGGTGTCACCCCAACGGTGGCAACTGCAGTCCCCGCACTGGGCAAGTGATACCACTGTATTGTTTTGTGAGAACACAATTTCTCTTTATATTCAAGTAATTACCTAAAAGAAATTGTGTAATATGTACAACACATTGTTGAATGTTCTTCCTTCTAAATGTTTTTTTTTGTAATATCAGAGAAAGGGGTCTGCCAGTTCAGACATACATCAGACCAATATGCCTCACTTCTGCCATAACAGTTAAGAAGTCTATCCCTCATGTGACCTGAGTAAATCCAAAAAAAAATAGAATGGGATTTGTGTGGGAGATCTGAGCATGCTCTGACTGGTGGCACCCTTGCAGGTGCAATATCAGCCTGCAGAATATGGTCACCAGTAATAAGGAGTATGAAGGGGAATTACCAGGTATTTTAAAACACATGGTACCAGACAACTTTTTTCGAGAAATTACAAAATACATATTGGGTCTACTGAAATATTTATCAGCAGGGGGAGCTGTGTATGTGACTTAGCCTCTCTCAGGCGCACTGCTAAGCAACTGTTAACATAACATATCAGCCTCACAGAGAGGGCATTGTTTTCAATGAAAAAAGGGAATGACCTTGAATTGTAAGAAGTGGTAAACACGTAATATGACGCAGTAAGCAAAAAAGAGAACCAGTGAAACACAACCACTGAATAGCATCAAAAATCAAAAAACAAATCAGAGCAAATATTGCCCCGTTTTACCTTAACATGTGTAAACTCGAACACATTAGCATCACTTTTGTGCATTGAGGTGTCAGCAAAGGCAGCATCAGTAAAGGGAATCCGAACATTCCTTTACGCACTTAAAACCTCACCTGAACTATTCCTGCTATGTATATTCCTACTAGAGACGGTCAAATTTTTTTCAAAAACATTTTGACTAGCTCAATTCGTAAGTTAATTACAAAGCCCCTGAACGCGTTATTATCACTAGTGATGAGCGGCATAGGAAATATTGGAATTTGCAATATTTTGTGAATAATTCTACTAATATTCAATTCGCATATATGGCGAGTATATGGCCATACATATATTTACTCCCAATTACCTTCAATATGAATGGTCACATGGTATTTATTTTCACATTGCGGATATCAAATCATAATGCATGCCCAGCTTCTCAATGCATAATATCTTAAGTATTCAAAATCGCGAATATATGATGCCATATTCGCGAAATGTGTGAATTCTTGAATAGCTAATATTCGTTGACTATATTTGCAATTTAAATATTCAAACTCAACGCTAATTATCACCAGAACAATAGGAATGTTTGCACTTTTTGTAGTTTTGCATACATTAGGTTTTAAGTAAAGTCAACATTTCAACTTTAAACATTTTAGTTATTGTTTTGCAAAATAAACTACAGCAATTTGGTTTTGGAATGTTCCCATTCTATATATCTCCAGCAATATTTTTGTGAATATACCATGTTCAGGTGCCTTGCAATTAACTCACAAACACAGCTAGTGGAAATAAATAAAAAACATATCTATTGGTAAGTACAAAAGCATTGGCTTTCAAACCCTGAAGATCAAAGTGCATTCGCGGTGATAAATCGTTAAAAAATCGACTGCTGCCCACCTTGAGCTATCGATCCGGCTCCAGCAAAATATCGATCAAACAGAAAACTAACATGTCGGTATTTTCCTGTACTATTACCAGAATCCCCAGCCAGGGATCGATTCCCCAAGGTGGTGCACATCGATTCCACGAACAATCATTGTGCAATTATTCAGGGATTCTTACATCAACATGTTAATGTCGTCAATCGTACAACAATCGCTAGGAAATTGAGTCATGTGTGTCCACCTTAAAGGAAAGAATCCATGGTGAGGAGCAATAGAAAGCAGAAATGACAATGAGTAATGAAAAGGAGCAATGGTAAGGAGCAATGGAAAGGAGCAATGGCACGGAGTAATGGTAATGAGTAATGGAAAGGAACTATGACTATGAGTAATAGAAAGGAGTGACTAATAGAAAGGAGTTAAGGGGTAATAGAAAGGAGCAATGGAAAGGAGTAATGGAAAGGGGTAATGACATTGAGTAATGGAAAGGAGCAATGGTAAGGAGCAATGACAAGAAACAATGGAATGGAGTAATGGCAAGGAGCTATGGGAAGAAGCAATGAGAATGAGTAATGGCAAGGAGCGATGGAAAGGGGTAATGGAAAGGAGCAATGGAAAGGGGTAATGGAAAGGAGCAATGACACTGAGTAATTAAAAGAAGCAATGGAAAGAAGCAATGGCGAGGAGTAATGGCAAGGCAAACGGAAAGGAGAAATTGCAATGAGCTATGGAAAGGATAAATGTCAAGGAAAAATGGAAAGGATGGTGGGGAGTAATGGAAAGAGAATGACAAGGATCAATGAAAAGGAGTAATGGAAATGAGAATGGCAAGAAGTAATAGAATGGAGCAATGGAAAGAAGCAATGTCAAGAGGTAATGGAAAGGAGCAATTGAAAGGGGTAATGGAAAGGAGCAATGGAAAGGGGTAATGGAAAGGAGCAATGGAAAGGGGTAGTGGAAAGGGGTAATGGAAAGGAGCAATTGAAAGGGGTAATGGAAAGGGGTAATGGAAAGGGGTAATGGAAAGGGGTAATGGAAAGGGGTAATGGAAAGGGGTAATGGAAAGGAGCGATGGAAAGGAGTAATGGAAAGGAGCAATGGAAAGGGGTAATGGAAAGGAGCGATGGAAAGGAGTAATGGAAAGAAGCAATGGAAAGGGGTAATGGAAAAGAGCAATGGTAAGAAGTAATAGAATTGAGTAATAGAATGGAGTAACAGAAAAGAGAATTGGAAAGGAGTAATGGCAACAAGCAATGGAAAGAAATAATTGAAAAAAGCTATTGAAATGAGTAAAGCCCCCCCATAGACGTTAAGATTAGCTGTTGATTTCCCAGTAGATCGACCGCGCACCCTTTGTGTTCCGGCCCTTTTTTTGGATGGAGACGCTGGTCCCCATTTAAAGTAAGCAGATCGGTCTGAACATTACGGAAATGTCCATAATGTATTAGATTGATTTGGCAGCCGACTTATGGCAGAATTTAAAGTTTACGGGGGGCTTAAAACATTAACTAGAAAATCTCCAATTCCAAGAGCACTGAGATAGTGGAGAAGTAGTCGCTCATTAATGTCTGGCTTACCCATTATTAGTTTTACTGCCCTATATTTATTGCAGAGCACGCCTTATGCTCTGGGTTAGGCTTTTTCTTGGACAGCCAAGACAAGTGTTTTATGCTCATTGATGTTGGTTTTTGCTGTAATTGCTCCCAGTAAAGATGTGAAACATTCAATTACGGTCTGGGATCCCCTGGACAATTGGTCAGTCAATTGGAGAAACCTGAACCTGGCTGTAATTGTTGAGTCTCTTACATGATAAATGATTTTCTTACAGCAAAGGTCTATTTTCTCATTGCTTTTCACACAACCTTTAATTCAGCCACAGGAGTCTATCTGTACAAGAGATTTACAGCCAGGAGGAGAACTGGCCACAGAGAAAGGTGCTGCCGCCTGCCCGGGGCCAGCAAATTCCAGGGTGATCACACTAATCTCACAGATGTACAATTGTTTATGTTTGGTGACAGGCCAAGATTTACTGTCCCTTTAAATGGTTTCTGACTTCATGGGATTCTTTCCAAAGGATTTAGTGACATATGACATTGATGTTCCTGAGACTGGAGGCTGACACTGTTGGCTACTTGTGCTATCAATACTAGTTGACTGCCCATCATGCCAACCCAAAGGCTTTAATACTATGAGCCATTAACCTGATTAGTGTTGAGCTCAAATTTTCAAATTGCAAATATATTCGACGGTCTATTTGAAAATTCACAAATTTCGTGAATATGGGGGCGGATATTTACAATTTCCAATATTTGTGATATTATGCATTGGGAAGATTATGGCCATGCATTGCCATGATTCCATTAATTTTAAAGGTAATGTTGTGATGCGATTATAACTGCAAATATATTCTTGCAATGCATGGTCATACACTTGAATTGTGAATAGTCACGAATATCGAATCCAATAATAGTAGAATTTATATTGCCTATACTGCTCATCATTAAACCTGAAATAAATATGCAAAAAAAGAACTTCTGCAAATGTTCCCACCTGAATAGTTGGTCAGGGTCAGTGGCTCAAAGGATTGAAGCTGGTAGGTTGTCGTAAAAAAAAAAAACGAAAAAAATAAACCTAAAATAATGTTCTGGGTTCAGGACATCTTGCCCCACCCCGCTTGATCGCGCCCATACAGAATCAATGGGCGCGGTTTAAAAGCAATTCATTGAGATGCTTTTTTTAACCGCATCCATTCATGTCTATGGCCTCGATCAGGGACGATCGGCCACCCACACCTGAACATGGCCGACCACAGCTGTGGGGATGAGCCCCATCAATTACATGGCTGCGATTATAATTGAGGTAGATCGCTATAGTGGGGACAAGCCATAACAAGAAAAATCACTAGCAATCACCGCACCGCAATTAGAATTGTGGCTAATTTTGTTAGGCTGTGTGCCCACTTTAAAGATTTCCCTCTTTTCTAATGGTGGGGCGTTGACCGCAAGCGTTTTTTTTAGCAATCGATTGAAGTGATCAGGGGTGATCATGCCCATAGAGAATGAAAAGAGGAATGTCTATGGGCGCGATCAGGGTTGATCAGGTCAGAGCGATCCCGATCTCTTGCAAGAAAAATCGGAGATCGTGCCAATGTATTTGATGTGGCTTATCCCCACAGCTGCGGTGATCTAAAACGCGGCCTAATCGTGGACAATCTAAAACACGTCTCTCCAAAGTGAGAATGAGCCCTAACATTGATGGGATGGGTTCCATGAGCTTCTATGGTCTCAGAAGAATATTATTGATTCGAGTGCAGCACAGGCCAAGTGCACAAGGTATGATTTTTGTATTAATCATATTTTTACTTTAACAATAAAGTAAATGTTGAGGTTTAAAAAAGATTTTGGTTTCTGTAAAAATATAAACAGCCAAAGCACCTCTTTATTGTTAAAGTAAAAAAAGTGAAGTGAAGTCTTTGAAGTAAACTGTAGACTACTTTAGCACCAAAAGTTTTAAACTTTAGCAGGTAACATGCCCTTTGGGACTCATCAGCCCTGATTCGATAGACATTTTAAAAACACTGGAATGGATGTAGAAATCTTTGGGCAGCACATACCTGCCGGGTTATAACTGAACTGCACAAATATATGACTTGGTCTAATCTTCACATGAATAGGACATCACTGCTATGACATGACCGATCTGTCATCAGTGTAAGCTCATGTCACCGAGGCCATGGGGAGTTTATATTGAAAGATCAGAGGAACGGCCCAGCTAATAAAACAGCCGCAGAGAGTTTTAGCAATCATCTTAGCTAAACAAACATGTTTGTTGGATCTCAAAGTCTAAGTGATTCCTTGGGGTGGAGTTGGACTTTTACAATGCTCATGCACCTTCATGGTCCAGCTAAACTCCCAAATCACAAGCGTTCAAGTTACAGTGGAATCAAGATGACAAAGGAATCACATTTTTTTTTATTGAGCCTCGAAGTGCGCAAGCACAATAATGAAACACTTGGACATCCAGTGCCAAAAAAAAGTGAGGTGCACCCAGTGAAACACAACACTCTAATCACCACCGGTGTACTGCGGTGTCCTGCCTCAAAAAGGACTAATGACCGGTCCCCAAAAGGGGTGGCTGTGGGAGGGCAGCTGAAGCCTCCGAACCCTCAGATGTCCCATTCCCCAGATGACCTCAACCAGAGCCAGGTCTCCCGAGTACTAGGGACTGGGTGCCCCTTTCCCTAGGTCACCGTGGCCGAAGCCTGGTCTCCCAAGTAATAGGGGCCGAGTAGGACCCTCTGAAGAGGGACCCAAACTTGGAGATACCACCGGGCCAGGGCTGTAAGTGGTCTCTCCCCACCACTTTCCGGGGCAATCCAAAAGGACTAGTTAACCCGTACTCGTTAACAATAAAAAACGTGCAAGGGAGTGAGGGGGGACAAACTACATAAAAATAAATAAATAAGGTGCTTCATGCAAAAGCATGGGGCAGGCCTAGCGACCGTCTCAAAATCTAATTTTTTACATGAGATTTTCCTTTCCATAGTAGAACTTAATTCCTGGATAAAAGGACCACAGAAGAGGCTCTGTAGGTCTACCATGGATCCTTACATAGATACCGTGAAGACATGTAGGAACAGGCTCAAAAGTTCAAAATGAGAAGATAAATACTTAAAAAGGAAACTCATGCAGCTTCCACATTTAGGGCCTGATAAAATGCAATACATGAATTGGTTATTTGGGATTAGATATGCTAATACTCTTTGATCCACCCAGCTTTATAGCTGAATGGCCTAATGCTGCAGCCCCCTAGGCACTCTGAAATTGCTCCACCTCTTGCCAGCCCTTTGAGGTTACTGCACCCACTAGTAATGCCAAGAGGCCTTTTCATGGCTAGGAATCTCACATTTTGGATATGTAATACTGTGAAGTTTGTAAATGCCCAAAATTTATCTGGTTGTTGAATTTGTTCCCCCTAAATTGGCCTTAGACTTTGCTATACAGTAGGTTTTGTGGTCCTCTGACAAATAGTTGGTAATGTGTGAGTTCTCAGTACTGCATTATTACGCACATAAAAAAGTAATGAGCTGAGGTCTTCCTATTGCTATTTCTTATTAGTGTAAAACCCATATGTTGCTTTGGTTATTTTAGGATTTGGAGTTTTTTTATGTAAATGTGTTGTAATAGCAGTGATCACATCTGTAGTATGTCTGCAGTCTCTGACCATCTCCTTTATGGTGTTCCGTGTCTATATAATATCATATGTAGAATAAACACTAATATGTGGCCAGTGGGGGTTCAGTTAGGGGCAATATGAGCGGCATCATGCCGTGGGGTGGCATCTGAGAGCTCTCCAGGAGTGACAAGAGATGCTCATAGGGGGTGGCTCCAGAGGGGGTGCTTGCCCAGGGTAATTCTACTACCATTCGATTCGATATTCGCGTGTATGGCCATACATTGATAAACACATGTGGTAATTATTATCGCATTGTGAATATAAAATTGCAATGCATGGCCATTCTCTTACCAATGCAGAATATCTTGAATATTCGAAATTGTGAATTTCTTCCACCATATTCGCAAAATTTGCGACTTTTCATATAACCAATATTCGTCAAATATATTAGCAATTCGAATATTCAAGCTCAGTACTACCTAGGGCTGCACCTGTGTGTGGCCCCTATAGATACCATTGACATAGCCTATGTTTCCACAGCATTATCTGTCAGCACCCCCTTCATTGATCGAATTCCTTGACGGAGATGTCGCCAGAGCCGATCCATATTACCTGCCTACCCCACTGACTGTCCGACGGTGTTGAACCGGTCCGTCAAATGGAAGGTCACTGTAGTACCTTTCGCCCGGCGGACTGGCTCAACGCCGTGGCAATAGCCGATGTGGTAGGCAGGTAATATGGATGGGCTCCATTGTCATTCCCATCAAGGAATGCTATCAAAGCAAGGGGTTCTGACAGAGCCCATAACGCCATGGAAACCTACCCATACTTTCAGGCTCCTAAAACTTATAGAGTAAGTCCCCAAAAAGATATTCCAGCAATAAATGCAGTCATATACAATCAGAGCAGTATATTTTTTATTAAAACATTATTGCCAGACAACCTACACTCAAAATCAAAGCATGTTGTCATAAAATCTATCATCTACAAATTCATAATGTATATTTAAAATCTTTTATGGGACTGTAAAACATTTATAGTTTACAGTGTTCTTATGGTTGGTCCATGCATGCTTTATCAAGTATATACATTTTATCCTATGGTGCTTTTGAAATCTGAGTCTTCTGTAGATGTCATTAGCTGAGCATTCTGGTAAGAACATTAAGAACTTCCAGCTATTGATAGTTTCATCTTTTATTGGGATGTAAAGGCTTCAGTAGGGATTGTATTTGTTATACTGGAATTTGTTGTTGGTTGGAACAGGCAGACCTAGGGGATGCCTATGGGACAGTGGTTCTTAAAATGTGGTCTGAATTCCTCTAGGTGACCATAATTCAGGGGGACCATAATGGGGGTCACTTAATTGAAATCTTGAATTATTTGCAATTGTTATTACTGGGTCAGAAGAAATAGTTGAGGCAAAGCAAATGCACCCATTCCATTGAACTGTATGACTAAAGCTGGCCATACACCTTTAGATCTCTCTGTCAGATATCCTTTAGATCTACCAACAACTATGTAGTGCCGGGTCCTTTGTGATTGAACACAGGTAGACTTAATGGTTTTGAAATTCCCTCATATTACATTCTTTTGGTAAAACAAAAGAAGATCTAAAGGAAATATGACAGATAAATCTAAAGGTGTATGGGGACCCTAAGGGTTTTCACTGCACTGGACGCAGGCAGGATGATCACCCCTACTTGGGATCCCCTGGTGGGATACTTGGAGAATGATGCTTTTGAACGTATGAGGATAAATGAATTAGCCACAGAGCCTCAACGCGCGTTTCAAATATATATACACATCTTTTTCAGGAGGTATGGCCTGATCCCCGATGGGGTGGTAGGTAAAAGAGAGTATCGTATACTGGTCTAGTAGCGTGGAGGTAGGAAAAGAACGGGGGAGCACTGTTAAGGTATAAGTGATAATCAGGTACTTGTAATATAGGTATTCAAAGTAAGGCTCTCCGTCCAGATCTCCAGTGCTGGCGATCTGGACGGAGAGTCTTACTTTAAATACCTATATTACAAGCATCATTCTCCAAGTATCCCACCAGGGGAAATGATGGCAACTCTATCTGCTACCACGTGCTCAAAACTGATGATTTATCAATAAATGGAATAAGACAGGACTTCTTTATATACCCATGTCTACTGAAATCATTATTGCAGTCCATCCGTGACCAATTATATATATATCTGTTGGTCTAGATATGATTATTGTTTTTTGACATGTTCAATTGTTAAGTTGTCTTTGAACCCTTGAATACCGGGGGTTATTACTATTCACATTACTAACAAGGTGGCCTCAAAGTCCCTACATCCTGGCCTTAGTGCTAGGAGAACTCATTCTGGATGAAGGGGATCCTTGAGATTCTCCTCCATCCAATTTTTCTTTAACCTCCCTAGCGATATGCCCGAACCCAGTTCGGGCACAGGCACACTGCAAT
>CM070039.1:27502024-27520994 GCA_036250615.1 Ptychadena robeensis
GATATATTTTGGGATGTTGTCCACCGATCACCTCTAACTAGATGGTATTTTTTCATTGATGGTCTTCATAGACCTCCTTGTTAATGGAGGCGGCTTTTATTTTCCGGGCCTACATTGCCGGCGTCTCGATGTGTACTCTGCTGCGATCTCCTGTATGGCACCATTTTGCACCGGAAAAAAATGGTACAAAATCGGCGTAATGCCAGGGAGTTTCTTCCAATTTGGAAGTGTCCTGTCTGCGTCTTTTTAAATTAACTACAATTGACATTTAGGCTACTATTACCAAAACATTTTTGGCAAACAATTATTTATTTGGAAAATGGGAAATCTTTGGCCTTGTGTCCTCTCCGTTGTTTTACCTGATTTGTACACACTTTCAAAACAGGGGGAAAGATGTAGAGGACAAAGATTAAAAATTTTCTGAACAAATGTTTTTCCCAAAAACATTTTGAGGAACAACCATGAAGGTTATGGTGAGAAGGGATTAAAGGAATTAAAAAGCCCTCAACTCAAGCAGTGCATAGCACAGTCAAGCCATCAGCCAATGCACACCTGGAACCGCTGGTGTACAGTGCATATATAGCCTTATGGTACAGAGCCATTTATTCCAAACTGTATACTGTTTCAGGCTCCTTGGCCATGGCATGGCAAATTTTTGGTAATAGTAGCCTATGTGTCAATTTAAAAGGGTCCACTAGCAATAAAAAAAACTGCTAAAGATGCCCATGCAAGAAATCCTTAAGGTTTGAGAACTAGTGCTGTAGAAAGAACTACCCCCTATGCAGGATACTTAAACTTGATTCCAGAACTTTAAAGGTCCTTAGGTATTTAAGTGAAACAAAATGTATTCTTTCAATTGCTAAATGTTCTTTAATGTTAAATTCCTGCCCATTAAAGAAACAATTCATTGATTCAGCTTCAACTTTTGAAAACTGACCTCCTAGAAAATTTCTCCTCTTTTTAATGTTTCCTAATTGTCATTACTGTCACAGCGGTCTCTGTTCCAGAGGAAGTAGCAGAGAGCACCAGGTAAAGATAATACTCCCAGCGATATCGTCTTAACAAGGCGCAATTAAAGACCGAGTTTGGGATGAACAAGGTCCATGATGACTGACGTTTCAGATAAAGGAAGATGGAAACAGAAGGAAGATTCACAATAAGAGTATAGATGGCTGTGAAATGTTATACGGGGAGGTAACAGAGCCATGTATAGATAACAGTCTAACCTATTTACATTTTTGTGTATCATTTAGGATGTCACTGATTAAAGCGTAATGGGGAATAAAACGACCAACAATGTTTAATTCTTATAATTATTTTCATGTAGGGCAGTGGTGGGCAACTGAGTTTGTATGGAGGGCCACAACTGCGGCCCTCAGCATCACTAAAGGGCCGCACATAACATTTTAAATCTATACTGACTTTGTATTGAAGAAAGGACAGCAGGCAGAGCTAGAAGATGTTTTTTTTTTCATTTTTAAATAACAAAATTTGTCATCAATCATCAAAAGTTATGTCCCTTATAGATGTCATCAAAGCCTTTAACCTTTAATGGTATATATGGGGCACACAACCTTTGATTCAATGGTTATATGTGCCTATTAAGAGGATATGTGCTGCAATATATATTATGCAATTATCCCCCATTCATTGGTGGAATAGTAGGAGTATAGGCTCTCACCTGTCTGCGACTGAGCAGGCTGATTGGCATATATGGAAGGCAATCAGCAACCCAGATGGCAACTGAGCAAGTCCCTTGCCTCTCCTCCCCTTCTAAGAAGAGAGAAGAGAAGACATGTCAGTGGGAGGTCGACAGACAGTTAGGTTTCGGGGCTGCAAGTGGAGGATTGAAGGGGGACAGGGCCCCTAAAGAACACCCAAAGAGCCGCATGCGGCCCCCGGAATGTAGGGCATGTGAATAAATATTTGGGGGCCCTGGACAGTCACAGTTACTAGAGTACCTAGATCCTCTTCCAAATTATTAGGTTCAGGGGGATAGAGTATTATCAATGCTAGAAATGGCAAGTTCGTCATTTAGAAAAGTTCTCATCAGGGCAGTTTCTCCTGCTATGTGGAGTATGTGCCAGGCTGACCAAACAATCATGTCAAACAATCACTTATTATTGCTACAGAAGACATTTTTTTTTTTACAATTGGGGATTACAGAGAAGTTTTTTGTTCAAGCGAATCTCTCTGGCTTTACATAAAAGTTAACCTCCCTAGTGGTTGAGACAAACCCAGTTCATCCACTGTTTGGGTTAGTCCCAATCGCTGCAGGAGCGGGGATTGGAAAAACCCGATTTACCCCAGGAAAGCTGCGGCGATTCTCTATATCGCCGCAGCATTTCCAGGCATCCGGAACTGCCCCTTTGGCATCAGCGATGGTGCGCAGGGGGGCGCCATAGACCTCCAATGGAGGGGCGTTGGTTTCCCTGCCCAATGCCTAAACAGAAAAGTGCGCTGAAAGGGCAGGTGAGGTAAGTAAGTCTCTTTTTATGAACTTCATAAACATCAATGACCATTTAACCTTTGCTGTTGTCTAGGGGACATTTAACCATTGCTCTGGGCTAGGGGCTTTCAAGGTGGCCATGCATGCACCAACTTTTGTTTGATCGTACTCCCGTGGTATTGGAAATCTGGTACATAAATACACTCCTAACCACCCCTCTGCTCCTCCAGTGACCTACTAATGACATCCCCACTCATAACATCATCACATGCCCGGCTTCAAGACTTCTGTAGGGCCGCTGCTACTCTCTGGAACTCTCTCCCTCACCCCATTAGACTTGCTCCAACCTTTGGCACTTTTATAAAAGCCCTTAAAAAACCCTCTTCAGTCTGGCCTACCCACCTTCTTATTCCTAACATCAAAACATCAACCCCCCCCCCCCCCCACCTACTGAATTCTCTGTTCCCCCACCTATTATATTGTAAGCCCGATCGGGCAGGGTCCTCTTCCTCTAACATGTACCTGTGTGTATTATTTTGCATCTCCTCTCTAATGTATTCTACAGTGCTGTGTAATATGTTGGCGCGATGATTAAAATTATAATAATAACTCTCTTGGAGGTCACTAGAGCATCACAGATTGCCACTGAAAGCCTCTTCAACTGCTCTATTTAATTAAATTATACTATATTACTAGTGATGATCGCGAATAATCGGATTCTGAATATTAATCGCGAATATCGGCAATTCGGAAATTCGTGAAGATGGTGAATATATTGCCGAATATTCGCAATTCCGGATATTCGGTATTTTTTTTCCATTACACATGCCTCTCAATGCAAGTGGACAAATGGGAAGGCTGCAACAAGAGCTTAGCAACACTCCCTGCGACCATCAACAGTTTTTAAATCCAAAATTGGGGTGATGTGAATATTGCAAAAATCGTCACTTTTGAAAATTCGCAAACAATCACTAAGATGGCGTCTAAATTCACAATTTTTTTTCAACACGCCCCTCAATGCAAGTTAAACATATATTCGCGAAATTTGCAAAAAAAAAACTGCCGATTTTCGCAATAAGAAGAATATTGCCGAATGCGAATATTTTCTGAATGTTTTCCCAAAAATTTGCGGCATGCCGCGAATACGAATATTGCCTATGCCGCTCATCACAATATTACTATTCGTTTATAATATATTAGTCAAAAAATATCCATTTTAGATAAGCTGTCTGCTGCCTCATTTATCTTCCTGTTATTACATTTTCTTCCCTCAGCCAGTTCCTATGCAGTATAATCAAATTCTTTGACCCGGGGTCAGCCCTTCCCTAGGCTAGCTGAGATTAATCTGTAGGTACATTATGAGCAAGTGCAAATAGTCCCGGCTGAATAAAAGTTTGGAGAGCAAATTTGAAGGCTTATCCTGGTTTTTGAGTGTATGCTGTGGAATTTAAAGGGATCTGTTTGTTGACAAACATTTCAAGGTAGATAACATTTTGGAAGTTATAGTTGAAGGGAGGTAAGGCAGTTAAGAAATAGAGATGGTCATATTTTTCAAAAATTTGACCATTTCGATGATTTCGTCTTAATTGCAAAGCCCCTGAGCATCATCACTAAACTGGCTGGAGAAAGGTTTGTGTATACTACTATAATACTACTGTAATGTACTATACTAGTTTTTGTATAAATTAAGTTCAAAGTCAAGTAAACATTTTAAAAATATTTGATTTTGAACTTTATTTATGCAAAAACAACATGTATTAGAGCAAAACTATTTTTTCCCCAATATTCACACAACCCTTCTCTACATCGACAATCTTGGTGATGATACCATGTTCAGGGGCTTTGCAATCAGCTCACAAAATCAGCTAGACGAACAATTTGACCCTCTCTATTAAGAAACTGCAAGCCTCAATAATCAGCTGACGTCTCCATAGACATAATGTGGGTGGTTGGTTCATAACTTATAACCAGGGCTGTGATGAATGCCTCAACCTTGTATTCCAAAGTACAAGTACTCAAATTGTTGTCACTCTGCCCAACCGGACTATGTGCAAGGCTGAATTCCATCTCTATAGGCAAGGTTGAGTGCCAACATCCCAACATTTTCATATACTGTATAGACAAGAACAAAGGGAAAGGAAAGATGAGTTATCCAACCCTTGTCTCCCATCCCAGAATGGAGCCTAGTACTCCAGGACTTTGAGGCACTCACTTGCAATGAACATGTAATAAAAAGACCAAAATTTTTCTTTTAATATTGTTGTACATCATACATAATTAAACATTTGATTTGAAATTCATAAAAAGTTAAAAAACAGCTCCACCCCATGTATCTCTCCCATAGTACATTCATTGACATTTCCAATCCATAAGAGCTCCATAATTCTAAAACGTATTAACGCGTTTCGCAACCTTGCTTGCTCAGGAGATCCAACTTTCCAACATCACCAAAACTGTCCATCATTCCTCCATGTCCTTCATATACATACTCACACTGTGAACATGGGGTAGGGATATAGTACAGTGGACTGCAAATGACCCATGTGTGTGCTTCAAAGTTCTGAAGCTCTAGGCTCCATTCTGGGATGGGAGACAAGGGTTGGTTAAATAATCTCTTTACTTTTCCCTTTGTTCTTGTCTATATATTCTAATGTACATGGACATTTTAAACTACTTGTAGTCTACTATTCTTTAGTGAGAAATATTCACAAGTGGAGTTAATAATTTTCCCAGTCCCAGCGTATTCACCCCAAAGAGCCACTGAAATAAGGCAAGAACTTTAAACTCTACTTGAGTCTTATAGCATGTTAGAGTTCATCATGATTCCATCTGAACATACCACAAGACTTATGTTACTTGGATGGACAAGATCAAAGTAGAGATGTTTGGCCATAATTTGCCACATTTGGTGAATGCCAGACACCGCACATCAGCACACACACCCCATCCCAACTGTCATGTACAATAGTGGAGGGACAATGATACAGGCTTGTCTGAGAGCCACGGGCATGGGCACCTTGCAGTCATTGAGATAATCATGAACTTTTTGACATCATGGAAGACAGAATTGTGAAATATCCACATATGTAATCTTTTCAGTTGGTCCTGAAGAAGCAGAGACTTACCTGTGAAAATTATTGAGAGCGATTAGACTAGGTAAGGCCCTGTCTACACTTAGTTTTTTCCCCCGCGTTTGGCGCATGGGGAGATACAGGGAAGACATGGTCCACTTGAGGCATTTGTCTATGTCTTGCCTGTACACTCACAATGTAGTGAACAGCATTGTCATTGCTGCAATGCTGGCAATTATACATTTTTACAATACAAATCAATAGGGTGCATTAACAGCAATGTGGAACTTAATGTGCGCTAAAACACACAACCCGTGGGCCAACTGCAGGTTGGGCATCATGGACTAGTCACACTAATAGATCCATGACACTCAGTGTGCACACGGCCTTTATTGTATACGTTTGAAGTTATGACTATGACTGAAAGTGTATGAAATTGGTTGGTATGACAAATATGTGTAACATAAAGAAAATGTTATAGCAGTATTTTACCTGAAGCGATGGATACATTATTTCCTATATCACCCTTCATTAGTGTTGAGCTTGAATATTAGAATTGTGAATTTCGAGAATATGGCGGTGGATATTCGCAATTTCGAATATTTGTGATATTCGCCATTGTGATGCTTATTTGTACGTGCGGTAGTGTCCTCCAGTGGTGTCCAGGAATGTTTTATGAACACCTATGTCTGTTGGATAATACAGGCAAACAGCGTGGGCAGATCCCATGTCACCAGCATCATCATTGATTTCTGGGAAATGGGGGCTGCTTGTCCCCTGGATCGTATTGTCCCATAAAGGCATCACAAGTCCCCAGGCAAGAGTGAGCAGGAAATGAAAAAAAATCACTATGTATTCTTTTTACAGTTGTGTTCAAAATTATTCAACCCCCACTGAAATTGAGTGTTTTGGCCATTTTGACATTGATTTTGATCATTTCAGTCACCTTGTTTACAATGAAATCAGCGAGGCGCTTGTAAGTCAGACAAATATAACATAACATTAATAATAAAATAACCACAAATGTCTTTTCTGTGCTCACATTATTATCAGTTTTATTCAACCCCCAAGTGACATTCATTCTTAGTACTTAGTACTAGTACAACATCCTTTTCCAGTTATAACAGCTTTTAAACATGAAGCATAGCCTGACACAAGTGTCTTGCAGCGATCTACGGGTATCTTCGCCCATTCTTTATGGGCAAAAGCCTCCAGTTCAGTCACATTCTAAGGCTTGCGCGCTGCAACTGCTTTCTTCAAGTCCCCCCAGAGGTGCTCAATCGGATTTAAGTCTGGTGACTGCCATGGCCACTCCAAAATGTTCCAGCCTTTAATCTGCAACCATGCTCTAGTGGACTTGGAGGTATGCTTGGGATCATTGTCCTGTGGAAAGGTCCAACGTCTCCCAAGCCTCAGGTGTGTGACAGACTGCATCACATTTCCTTCCAATATCTCCTGGTACTGAAGAGAATTCATGGTATCTCGCTGAAGCTTCCCTGTACCTGCAGAAGCAAAACAGCCCCAAAGCATGATTGACCCCCGCCATGCTTCACAGTAGGCAAGGTGTTCTTTTCTTCATAGGCCTTGTTCTTCCTAGAGTTAGTCCAATTTCAGTGGGGGTTGAATAATTTTGAACACAACTGTACATGTTTTTGTACTGCTTCTCTAGCATAGGAAGTCAGTTGTGGATGGGTGCATGGTGCTATCCTGGTAAGTAGTCAATGAGGAAAATATTGATGATTCACACATGCACCAATCATCAAATGTTCTTTAACGTACACACTAGAGTACTAGATTTGGGAGAAAACCCCATTAATTTAATGAAGCGTACTTGGAATTTGGCAACAACCAGCAAAAATGGGAGTCCAAACTAACATGGGAATTGGGTAGAAATTTTTGAGTAAAGGTAGTCATACACAGCTCGATTTTACATTAGATTCCAGAACAATCAATTGTGATTGTTCGACGATCAATCATTCAGAATTCGAAGGTAAAAACCCCCTTTCTTCAAGAGGGATCAAGTCAATCGAAAAGTGAATGGACATGTCCGTAATTTCTGTTCGATTGCCATTCTCAGGGTCCTCATCCAAGGTGTCGAATGGAAATAGATTGTGCAAGTGGTGCTCGTCGTTTCGCCGTCCAAGTGACGAAGGATCGAGTGCAGTGCGGTGATGTCACCAGGCTGTGATCAATCGAACAGGTATCGACATATGTATGGGGATCTTAAAGGTAGTCATAGATTGATTTTAGGCTTGATTTTGCATTGTATTCCCAAGCAATCAATTGTGATTGTTAGGCAATCAATCATTCGGAAATGAAATGTAAAAACCCTTTCTTCAAGAGGGATCAAGTCGATCGAAAAGTGAATGGACATGTCCGTAAATCCTGTTTAATTGCCATTACCAGGGTTCCCGTATGGGAATAGATCGTGCAAGTGATGCTCATCGTCCAAGCAACAAAGGATCAAGTGTAGTGCCATGATGTCACCAGGCTGTGATCAATCAAACAGGTTTTGACACATGTATGGGAACCTTAAAGGTAGCCATACATGGCTCGATTTTGCATTCGATTCCCAAGCGATCGATCGTCATGCGTGTTGTCATCGATCAATCGTTCGGGAATCGAACACTGCCCACCTTAAGGGTTCGATCCCGCTCCAACAAAATGTTGATTGAACAGAGAACTGACATGTTTGTAAATCCCTGCTCGATCTCCATTACTTGATCCCCATTTAAAGTATCAGCCAGGGATCGAGGATCACCCAAAGGGGTGCACAATGATTTGTTGGACAGCCGTTCATCAATTTTTTCATCAACAAATCGATCGATCGCACAACAATAATTCAGGAATCAATGTGGGTATGGATAGCTTAGATTTCAAGACTCATTGAGGACATGAAAGAGTAAACTTCAGATGGAGTCTGCAGCTGTAATAAGAACCATAGAGAACTCAAGATGAAAGCAGAGAGGCGAGCAGGTGAAAAGTCAGTGCAGGTCAGCACTAAAACCTCCCAGCATGTGTCTATAGTACTGAGGCCGCCTGAAGACCTACACAGACCCCCTACCACTCAGCCTAGGTAAACTGAGACAGCTGAATGCGTCAGGATACCTGTGGGCAGCACTCCTGCTGGGGGGGACATCAGCCACACACAGCATGGAGTCACAGGCAATTCTTTGATACTTGTTGCCTCTCGGTGTCAATTGCCATACTGACACTCTCAGAAATCAGCAGGACAGTCTCCAATCAGCCTGTATTATAAGATGACTCTCATAGGTCACACAGCTGACAGCAAACCAAATGTAACATGTATGAAGATCTGGCATATCCATTTCACCCTCTTGTCCAATAATAGAATGTTTACACTACAACATCTACAGACAATACTGCAAGATAGTGGAGGGGGCTTGTCAGAGGAAACACAACATAACAGGCCATGTGGGAAAAATGTGAGTGACCCCTAGGCAACACTTTAGGTGGAAAAAGTAGTTCAAAGGCACCCGTAGACACTATATGAAAATGAAAACACTGTGTAACACTATGATGAATGGGGGCTTAGATTGACCATGACACCAAGAGAACATGCTCCAGGTCCTCAAATAAGTGCACCAAGTCTTCTACCAGGTGCCCCAGATCTTCAAATAAGTGCACCAAGTCTTCTCCTGAATGCCCCAGGTCCTCAAATAAGTACACCAAGTCTTCTCCTGAATGCCCCAGGTCCTCAAATAAGTGCACCGAGTCTTTTCCTGAATGCCCCAGGTCCTCAAATAAGTGCACCGAGTCTTCTACCAGGAGCCCCAGATCTTCAAATAAGTGCACCAAGTCTTATATAGAGTGTCTCAGTACCTCTAATAAGTGTGTAAAGCTAGCCATACACGGCACGGATTCCCTGGCTGATCGATTCACCATCCGATCGATTCCGGCGATTCCGCCGGGATCCTCAGGTGTGATCGATCGGCCAATTAAGGAATCCGATCGCTGCATACCACCTTGTCCTGCCGGATCCGTGTCCGATTGATCACCTCCCGGAATGCAACTCCCGCTGATCTGGGCAGAATCGGACCCGAAAGACCAACATGTTGGTTCTCTGGCGGATCCGATTCTGAGCCCCCGATCGGTCGGACGCGATCGGACGGACAAGGTGGGCTGCACGGGATTCCGGCCCGATCGTTTCGCGTGCACGCGCCCGGAATCGATCGGGCCGGAATCCGGTGCAAATCCGACCCGTGTATGGCAGCCTTAAGACACTCTACTTGCTAGCCATACACAGCCCGATAAATAGCCCGATCAACCAAGCCTGATCGAAGTTTGCCGATAAAAAAATCGGCGTTTTCTCGGATGATCTAACAAAAAAAAACCCACATAGGAAAAATGATTTTTGAACGATGTAACAGTTTTGATTGTACATCATAGTCGGAGTTTATCGTCATTTTTATCGTCCAATTTATCATTCAATGGGAAGTAATAGTAATATCGGGGATGATCGGAGTTCATTTAGTTGGGTGCTACAAAGTAGAACTATGTAACCGGACAGATTAAAAATTTCCAACATGTCCGATCATGTGAGGGCCGATTTTGCACTAAATTTTGATCGGGAAAGCTCTGTCGGACCATGTGGGCAAAACCCGATTTATGCCCGATTAACGAGAAACTTCGATCGGGCTTGGTTGATCGGGCTATTTATCTAAAGCATGAAACAGACGGCTCGACATTTGAGCCATCCGATATTCCCTGCAGCAGCGTGATGATGTCATCATGTTGCTGTCAGATATCGGCGGAGCCCATGGAGACTAGTGGTTTCCATGTAAAGCAATGGACATTGTCCGTATTTAACAGTCATGTCGATATGGCTGTTTTCGAGCCGGATTGATTGGTCCCGCTCGAAAACAGCGATGGTGGCAAATTATATGGGCCAGATAGACGGCTGTGAGCGCGCAGGGCGCTCAAAACGGCCATGGATCTGGCCCATATCTTTATGTCTGTACCCTGCTTAAGTATCCTGGATTCTCTTCTGAATGCCCAGAGCATTTCACCATGTTGGCCTGCACTGAGGTCTGCTTATACTGAGGTCTCCAGGTCCTTAGCCTCTACCAAGTACCCTGAATCTTCTACAGCAGAGGTGTCCAGTGTTGAGCGAGTTTGAATATATTTGACAAATATCTGACATTTGAGAATTTGAATATTTTGCGAATGTGCACTCGGATATTCACAATGGCGGATATTCGTCATATTATGCTTCAACATTGTTTACCGGCATACATTGCGCATATTTGTGCGCATTGCGAATGGATACACGCAATATTCATACTGGCTAAGATCACAGTATGGGGAAGAAAAGCTGGGATATTTTTTTACATTTTTATTTAAGAAATGAATGCCCCAGATGTGTCTTTGACTTTTGATTTAACGTGTGCCATAGTATCACTTTGCTTTTACCAGATTCAATGTTTAAGCAGAATTTTAGTCTGTTCCCATATGAATGAATAGCCCGGAGCCGAGTGCCTGTAGGAGGAGGGTACTTGACCACCTACATCATGCATCTATGATGCCGGCGTGGGTGGAGCCTCTTTCAAATTTAAGACGGCAGCGGAAGGGGATGATGCCCTTTCGACTGGACTCTCCCTACCTGGATCCGGTTCTGCTCCTCTTACCTCTTTTTACATTTATTCATTGGTTAAATACTAGCCCTAATGCTTTGCTTCTCCGACACGTGCAATGTCACGTCCTTGGCAATGTCCTTAGGGTACATGTGTGAAGGTCAGTGTGGTGATGTCCTCATGGTGGGGAAGTCACTTTTGGTCAAACCCTGAGCGAGTGTAAGGGTCAATGACCCGATGGGAGATTGGTCCGAAAGGCGTTAGGGGGAAGTTTAGTACCCACCGCTCTCTTAGGGCTGGTGGCCAGTACAGGTCGGTTTGGAGCTCGGTCATTGTTAAGGGACCTTTTGCAGTAAATTAATTTTATTCCTACGTTAATGTTCCTATGTTAATGTTTAACTTAAACTTGAGCATTATGTCATGTTTTTATTTATAGTTTAAGGTTTTAAGTTATGGGGGTATGGCCACTATGGGGGTATGGCGACTTCCTCCGTCGGCCTTGCCCCAAGTCAAAGGTTTATCATTACATCTGATGAGAACTGCAATAAAATCCACAGGTTGGGCGTCATGGGCGCATCACGTCAACGTCCAGTGGTCACTTAAGTCCCTAAGTTCATCATTCCATACACTGCAGCTTTTTCTTCTTACAGTAGGCACGTTGGACAAGTGGTTTTATGAAGCCTTTTTTTTATGTAGTTGTCATAAGGATTTTGTTAAAAACTGGAGTCACAGTACTTGGAAGGTCCAATTGGGTGTTTCACCCCCCTCTTAGAATGGAGCAGTAATGACTGTATAGTGTTCATTCTGTTGTCTCTGATCCCGTTGATCGCTTCTAGTGACTATAGCTAATTGGGGCTTTTCACAAGTTTTTCTACCATTTATTTGTAGCACCTTCAGGCTTCAGGCCCAAGCTTAAAGGGAAACTGTCCTAACAAGACATAGACAGAAACAAAGTTTGGCAGAAGTGTAGACTTAACTCTGTTCAAAACAAAAATAGGTTTTTGGCTAAACATTCAATTCAAGGCTTCATACCTGTAAATGTGGTTGCTGATTTCTGCAATTTACACATCTGTGTTGCTATTTGCACAGATTAATTGAATCAACCCAATAGAATTCCTGGAGACAGACGTGAACATACAACAGCAAGAAATACTTGTGGCTGCAAGTCTATTTACTAAAACATATTCCTTCTCTGAGACCAACCCAGCCACGGTCTACAGAGCACAGACCTATGCCAGTCCCTAATACACAGCCTACTGCCCCCGGCCTGGCATTGTATTTATTTATTGTGAAAATCCTTTTTATATAAACCTAGTCCACTTGCTGTATACGTTGATATGCATTTCATTATTTGTGATCTGATGTCATCCTCTTACAACACACTAATTACATGGGTTTGATCTCTTATTAAAAATATGGGTGGGAGCCAGAGTTGCCAGCGACTGAAACAATGGGTAGCACTGTTTATTATGCCAACCTCCAGATACCACACAATGGCCATATGAAGGTTAGGCTCCTGGCTGTGCTTTACTCTTAACAAGAAATAGAAGCAATGAGTATAAGTCTTTCCTCTTGGGCGCCAGTGTGACAATGTCTGATTTGATCAATGGGACTTCACACACTAAGGGACCATATAAACTGGCGCATTAGAGTAAGACTTGGAAAACTTTACATCACCAAAAACGTATTCGTTGGCCCACACAACTTCCAGCTGATTATAGATCACCAAATAATCCCTTATATAATCAGTTCGCTTATCTCCTCCTGCTGACGCCTTTGTGTATACATGGACTGGTGGGTGTTGGAGTTCCATGCACGTCTCCCGCTTCACAATATATCCCATGCAAAAAGGATCCACACTACTGAATAATGTCCATATAATACTTTATTGAAGTTGGTAGAAAGTGGTAGTACAGCACATCCTTGTCACCCCCACAGAGACCCCTAATTCTCCTCTAACATGTTTCACTCATTAAAGCTTAAGCTCAAAGTTCAAACCCCCACAGAGACCCCAAATTCTCCTTTAACATGTTTTTACATCTTCAAGTTCAAAACAAAGTGGTAGTACAGCACATCCTTCTTACTCTACAGAGACCACTAATTCTCCTCTAACATGTTTCACTCATTCATGCTTCAGTGCCCCATGTCCTCTAATAAGTGCACCAAGTCTTCAATAGACTGCTCCAGGTCCTTAAATAAGTGCACTAAGTCTTTTACAGAGTCTACTATCAAGTGTCCCAGGTCCTCAAAAAGGTGCACGAAGTATTCTATCAAGTGCCCTTAGGTCCTCAAACAAGTGCACCAAGTCTTCTATCAAGTGTCCCAGGTCCTCAAACTAGTGCACCAAGTTTTCTATCAAGTGTCCCAGGTCCTCAAACAAGTGCACCAAGTCTTCTATCAAGTGTCCCAGGTCCTCAAACAAGTGCACCAAGTCTTCTATCAAGTGTCCCAGGTCCTCTAAGTGTGGATACATGGACTGTCGGGTGCTGGAGTTCCATGTGCGATCCCGCTTCACAATATATCCAATGCAAAAAGGATCCACACTCCGGAAAAATGTCCATATAATACTTTATTGAAGTTGGTAGAAAGAGGTAATACAGCACATCCTTGTCACCCCCACAGAGACCCCTAATTCTCCTCTAACATGTTTCACTCATTTGAGCTTAAGCTCAAAGTTCAAAACAAAGTGGTAGTACAGCACATCCTTCTTACCCCACAGAGACCAAAAGTGGAAGTACAGCACATCCTTCTTACCCCACAGTGACCACTAATTCTCCTCTAGCATGTTTCACTTATTCGGGCTTCAGTTCGAATGAGTGAAACATGTTAGAGGAGAATTAGGGGTCTCTGTGGTGGTGACAAAGATGTGCTGTGCTACCACTTTGTTTTGAACTTTTATCTGGAATGCAGATCTTTCCTTTTTGCATGCGATGTATTGGAAAAGTTGAGGTGCCATGTTACTTCGGGGCACAACAATTGGAAATATATAGCCGCAGGAAATGAAAGGGGAATAAGGGGAATCAAAATCTGCACAAGTTTATTTACCACTTCAATACAATTGGGGACACTGTCTTGGGCCTTTAATGTTGTTTAGTTCTGTTAATGGTATCCACTAAAATCGATATCCGTGTCACATGTCTTATGGGTACCGGGTGTAATTTGTGGAAGGGGGTGGGTATTCCAGGAGTGTTTTGGGGAGTAGGTAGAGACATAGACTGTAACAAATGGCAATCTGGGATATTGAAAATGATGGTAATGTATCCTTCTTCTCTTCTGTGTTGGGTATTTTCATTATGGTGCTCTTAACTGCCTGCATGATGTGGACATTTCCTACATTGACGGTTAGTGTAATGTTCCCTTATATGTGTGTTTAGTAGCTAGAATGCACCTATTACAGACTGCTTGAGGTGAGAAGCATACATTTTCCCATTCTCCTGATTCTGCCAAATCTAGAACCATGGGATGGCTGTCAGAGAAGAGTTCAGCCAACTAGTGCTAGAACCTCTAAAGGCCCCCACACACTTTATGAGCAGGGATTGACAGACATCACCACGTGACATCATCACGCTGCATCCCGTTACTCAGAGTATCGGCGAGCACCCTTTGTGTGCCAGCTGTTAGGTTGAATGGGGACGCTGGTCCCCTTTTAAACTAATGGCATCGGCCAGAGATTTACAGGCATGTCTGTTGTCTGGCCGGCCGAGCTTTGGGGTGACAGGTCCGCAGTTGTGTGTCCGCAAGGGTGTCCTATACATTGCTATTGGCAAACCGGGCCCCGAAGCACATATTGGCAAAAGTTTGTGTGCGTGTCTCTGGTGTGGCTACGGGATGCCACTGGATCCTCAACTGCGGGCATTGTGAATCTGCTCGTGCTGCTGCACCGCCCCCAACTGCGGGCATGATACGCCAGTATAGACTGGCATGTCATTCCCTATAGGGGATTACAGGGGGCGGCTGCACTGCGAGGTTTTCCCTGTGATCTACACGCAGGAAAACTACATAGTTTTCCATAATAAAGGAACCCCTTGCTGATAAAGGTTGCTCTAGATAAGGGGTGTCAAACTCAAACCCATAGAGGGGCCAACATTAAATAAACTTGGCCAAAAATTATATTTATCAATCATGACTACAATCGAGGAAGTTTCTCATCAGATATAATGATGAACCTTTTCATATGGAAACTAACTTTCTTTTTAAACATTGAATCAAAAACAAGCAAAGTGTAATACTATAACACATGTGATGTCAAATAAAAGGCACATCTAATCAAAAAATGTTTTTAATAAGATTTAAAAAACAATCTTGTGGGCCAAATAGAATAGCACCTCGAGGCAGATTTGGCCCCCGGGCTGGAGTTTGACACTGCTGCTAAAGCTTGTATATATAATAGATGTATTATCCCCTGAGGCTAATCTATAAAGGCAGTATAGAAGCTCACGCAGAACCTACTAGAAACATTTGGTATATATCCACCAATCAAATCAAAGCCTGCACTAAAAATGGAGAATAACGCTTGATATTACAGGCTAAAGAACAATTGTATGCAAGCCATACTCAAAATTGTTAACAGCATAATGGATAACAGAAGTTCTATAGATGTGTAAAATATTACAGTGAACAAGGTGTGATACACAAAGAGTCAGTTGTCACCTAACACCAAGTCCTTTGCTTCCATTGCAGCATTGTCAGTGACAGCTCTATGAATACATGAAGACAATGGAACGTGACAGGTTGTTTCTGGCCTAAATGTGAATGCATGCAAGAAAAACAATTATATCTCAAAGCTTTTTTCACAATTAAACAAAGAATATCAGAAGTGACTGCACGACCTAATGCACGCCAGAGGCCTAGGCCTTCATGTCACCGTGTGTGGTCCGAAAAATTCCTCTTCACCTTTCATACTTGTTTTTATACTTTGGCATCTGTATTGTTGTTTACATGAACCACTGGCATTGTTACTTACTCAGGAATAGAGCTGAGCTGATCCCAATTTTTTTTTCCTGATGTTTGAACTAGTTGACTTTGTGAATTGTGTGTGGGTGTGGCAAGATGGCGTGCCCTACCCCCGACACTTTCTGCCTTGTGAATGGGGTGGTTAAAGACATGGCAATTTTTATCGGCGTCCATTCACCTCTATGGGCACAATCAGGGTTGATTGGATGCACGCAGTCCCCGATCCAAAATGCGGTAAGCCGCACCCAAACGAGGCCAACCGCAGCTGTCGGGGTGGCCCAATTGAAGTGTATATGGGCAAGGTCATCCAAGTAGAAACAAGCCTTAAGACATTACGGACATCTCCATAATTTCTAGACCGCCCCCATCCAAAGTTAATGCATACAAAGGGTGCATTGCCAATTGTCTGCCTGACTGGCCATGTGTAATGACTTCATCATGCGTGGTCGATCTGTCAGGAGATCGACAGGAATTTGCAGCGTGTATGGGAGGCCTAACATGGTACAACAATCTTATATTACCTATATATGAAAAATATTAGATGTAATGTCGTAGAGGAATTCTAGCCTGTATGTTATATATATTTTATATTAGCTAGACGTGGAGGAAATCTTCGATAAGATGTAAAGCAGGGCACACACGGCTCGATATTGGAGCCATCCGATGTTCCCTGCAGCAGCGTGATGACGTCATCACGCTGCTGTCAGATATCGGAGGTTTCCATGCAAACCAATGGACATTGGCCGTCAATATAGATTGATTGGTCCCCCTCAAAAACAGGAATGGCTGCATGTGATATGGACCAGATAGATGGCCGTGACGCGCACGATGGCCGCCGATCTGGCCCATATCTACATGTGTGTACCCTGCCACATGACCTTATGTTCCTGAGACCTACTGAGGCTCACTACCCTGAACCTGACATACTAACAGGAACCTGGCTAGCAGGACAGTCAGCTGAAGAAGATGAATACTACAATAATGGCGTGCACGGAGCCGAGTGCACGTAGAAGGAGGGCACTTGACTGGGGCTGGCCGGGCGGAAGGGCTTCGCTGACGTTGTGCATCGATGATGCGAGGGTGGGCAGAGCCCATTCAAACAAAAGGCGGCAGCGGAATGGGAAGTGCCTCTTCCAGCCGGAATCTCCCTCCCTCCCTGGACTAGGTGTTACTCCTTGCACAATTATCTGCCCCTGGGTCTTTGCATGCACTAATGTTTTCTCTGAAAGGTCACTTGTCACAGCGGGCAGGTCCTTGGCAGTGTCCTTGGTGGTAGTGGTAGGTAAAGGTTGGTGGTGATGTCCCCATTTTGGGGCAGTCACTTTTGGTCGAACTCTTGAGCGCGGGTAAGGATCAATGACCCGATGGGATATTGGTCCAGAAGGCGGCAGGGGGAAGTTTAGTACCCACTGAGCTCTTAAGGCTGGTGGCGGTACAGATCTTGGAGCTCGGTCATTGTTAAGGGCGCTGTTAGGGACCTTTGCAGCAGTTTAATTGTTATTGTTTATTGAAAGTTATTTATTTAATTAATATTTAAATTGTATTTTGGTATGTTTTCTTGTAATCTGTGGCCTTAATACTTTCACTTTACATTGAATTTGTTGTAATGTCGTTATTTTAGTTTAAGGTTAAGTTGGGGGGACGTACAGGTTAATTGAGGCTACTTCCTCAGTCGGCCTTGCCCAAAGTCATACTGAAGTTTATGGATCCAGAGGCTGTTAAATTATATAAATATCTTAAATATGGAAATGCTGATGTTTGAGTGGAGTTTTCCTTAAACCAGTTGGGGAGGGAACATTAAAGACAGATTTTGTTTCTTCAGAAGAGATGGCTTCTTGGCAGAAACACAGAGAAGGTAAAGTCCACTGATTGAGGGAAGAACACTGAAAGCTGAATATGACAATGGAGGGGGAGGCACTGATTATAAAGCTGCAATTAGTCACTTAATTAAGTAAGCCGCTATCGCAGTGTGATCACAATGGCGTTTCACCTCTGTGTTAGAGATAATGATATGGATCACGTTTCCTGCTCGGAGATTATTATGGGATGGATTTCTTCGTTATACATGGAACTTTTTCCCTTGAAAATTCCCAGCTAAGAACATTACTGAGGTGTATTACCTGTGATGTAGGGAGACTGCGGTCACATTACCAGTTGGTGACACTTATGCCAAGGAGGTGTGCAGGTCTTTACCAGTTCCCTGGCTGTCATGCTAATCATTTGGCTTCAGAAATGTTTCTCGTCTCAGAATAAATATTCAGAAAAGTATAATAGACTTCAAACCATTTTACTCCAAGAGGAGGGGTGATGCCAAACTTTCCAAACAGACTTTTTTTTATACAAGGGTGAATGGACTTGCAATGCAGGAAGATGACACCAATCTGCCTCAAAAACCACAGCTGTAACATCAGTCAGACAGCTACAGCACAGTCTTTGGCTTGTCCCCCTCCTTCCTGTTAATGGAACAGTCTCTGCATATTTGTCACATATAAGAATATGTTTGCATTTTCTTGCAGTGCCTCCTCTGGATCCCTGGCTACATACCCATGCATACTCTGCATCCCTTAAGTCGAGAAAGAAAGAATAATGTCTGTATGTGTCTAGGGCTGAACAAAGGTGAATAACACACTTAATTCTAATAGCATGTGATTGCCCTTTCCCTCGAGGTATATGTAAAGCATTGCTACACAATTTGACTTCCATGTTACTTGCAACATGCTGTATATGCCACTATAAGGGGACACTAGTGACGGTATTAGGCATGGCCATACTGGGAGATTGCCCAGGGCAGCATCTGGGCATTGGAAATTTCTGATGCTCAGATGTCTCCCCCTCTCCTTCACAGCGCACGGATAGGACCTATCTGCATGCCCACTTTGGGATAGAGAGGACTTGGGGGGGGG
>CM070039.1:27536355-27554977 GCA_036250615.1 Ptychadena robeensis
TATGTGGCCCTGTGAGCTGGATACTGGGATGAGACCTATGTGGCCCTGTGAGCTGGATACTGGGGCGAGACCTATGTGGCCCTGTGAGCTGGATACTGGAATGAGACCTATGTGGCCCTGTGAGCTGGATACTGAGATGAGACCTATGTGGCCACATAAGCTGGATTCTGGGGTGAGATTTATGTGGCCCCATGAGCTGAATTCAAGGATGAGACCTATCTGGCCCCAGGAGCTGGATACTGGAGTGAGACCTATGTGGTCCTGTGAGCTGGATACTAGGGAGAGACCTATGCGGTCTGTGAGTGGGATACTGAGATGAGACCTATGTGTGCCTTGTGAGCTGGATACTTGGATGAGACCTATGATTGTCTTGTGAGTTGAATACTGGGGTAAAAAAAAATTCTGACCTGTGAGCTGGAATATGAGGGGGAAAGCTTATGTGTGTTATATGTGAGCATGATGATTGAGCCATTTGAACATTTATATAGAAAAAATGTAGGATGAAGAGATTGCAACTTAATGAGAAAGCAGAAAATTCACCATATATTCATAAATCTTACATATATACTGAGTTCTATTTGTAACTTTCTCAAAGTTTAACTGAAGTAGAAATTCTTTTGAGAATCAGTAGATAATAATGAAGTATATCTGCGGGTGTAATAAAGGACTGTGTGAGATGCCCTCTGCTGACCGAGAATACACAATACATTGAGATTTTTATTTTACATGCGTTTTATCTGCCTTTACCGAGATAATTCCCTTCATTTCAATGAAAGGAAAAACAACAGGACCCAACATGTTCAGCTGTAGGCAACTGTGTATAGAATGTAGGTCTTTGCATGTAAATGTCTTTGAAACTGTCCGCAGTTACCATCGCCCATTCCCACCCTAGACTTCTCACTGCTTAATGGTGGATGTGTTTAAATTAATTACGGGATAACTATTGCTTGAAAGAATACACCACATACCAGTCACCTTTAATCCTTACTGTAAACTGGCCAGGGTGCATTGGGCTGATTTTCATTTCAACCAAGATCAGGAAAGACATCTTTGGCACCAAGAATGTAGAAAAGGACCCCCACCCCCCACACTGCAACACCCCCATTAAAGCAACCCATCAAGTCTTAATACACAAGAACTTATTCAGTTAAAGTGGATGTATACTTAATATGTAAAAAATGACATATGTTTTAAAGTTTGACTTTCCTCTGAGCTGGTATGATGGTGGCTTACGGCTCCACCATCCTAGAATAATATACTCACCTGTTGTTCCATGGAATTGTATGAGCGATTCCATATTTATTTGACCGACTTCCGAGGGTTAACTCTGGGTGCAATATCGCAGGTGGCCACTGGTGGCGTCTAATGGTTTTCTATGGGAATTTTCCTCAATTTACTTTCAATGACCAGCTGAGATGACTGAGAATTGAGAATTACGAAAAAAAAACTCCGCTCTTGTGACATCCCCCCATTCGTTACATGTCATCAGGACCAGTAGGTGAGGGAGGGCTGCGGGCATATTCTTAAATTACTCCTTACAGGAAATTTTTCTTTGTTTTTTTATACAGTACATTTCTCCCTATTATCTGCACTTCTAGTGCTTTATATGTAATGATCATTTTCTGGTAGTAGGTCCACTTTAAAACCAAAAGAAAAAAACAAAAAAAGAGTTGGTCATCTAAAGGTAGCCATAGACATCTCGATCTATGGCAGACCTTTAGCAGACTGCTTACAGCGTGGTGACGTCACCACGCTGTGAGCAGTCTGCTAAATGTCGGACAGGAATCTTGTGTGTTCCACTAACACACGGGACTCCTGTCAGACTGAAGCCAATTAACTCGGAGGGGGAGGAGACTCCCCCTCCGAGTTAATAGGCTGCAGCGCAGTCGGGCAGAAAAAGAACCGGCAGGTCGGATCCGCGTGCGATCCGACCTGCCGGCTTTTTTTCAACATAACTCAAGGTGGGCTCCCTCATCGTTGCGGCAGACCAACCTTTATGTGCTCGGTGGGAGCGAGCACGCAGGTTGGTCTGCTACAACTATGGCCAGGAGTCTGCCCGTCTATGGGGGGGTTTTAGTCTGAAACTTCTGGAAAACCACAAAGCAACTTGTGTAAACGCAGAGATGGTCAAATTATTTTTTTTTTATTCAACAATGTCAATGATTTTGAGTTAATTGCAAAGCCCCTGAACATGGTATCATCACCAAACTTGCTGGAGATGTAGAGAAGGGTTGGCGTTATACTACAAAAAAGTATGGCTCTAACACAAATAGTTTTTGCCTAATTTAAGTTCAATGTTAAGTAAAAATTAGAATTTTGACTTTGTGTTTGAACTTAATTTATGCAAAAACTACATGTGCTAGAGCAAAACTTTTTTTTAATAAATGTTCCCACAACCCTTCTCTACATCTCCAGAAATTTTGGTGATGAAACCATGTGTTCAGAGGCTTTGCAATCAGCTCACAAAGTTAGCAAGTCGAAAAATTCCACCATCTCTAGTGATGGCATTAGGAATGCAGAATATGAAGCTGTTGAGCAGTGCCTCTGTTTCTGCTTAATTTTTTATTAATAAAATAGGACAACCAAAAAAGAAAGTTGTACAGACTTTATTCTGTAAAAGTGGCCAATTTTCCATTAGATCTACTAATGGAATCTAAAACAATCGATTTTCAAGTCGATCGGTTGGAAATCGATTCCTGCCCACCTGGTACAATCAACCAAAAGTGATTGAAATCAAACAAAATTTCGAAAAGTGATCGGACATGTTGGTATTTGGTATGAATTTTGATCGATCGTACAAGTATCTTTTTTTTTTTTTAGTCTAGGTGTTTGGATTGATTTGTTGGATCGTAATTAGAATCATTATAAAAAAAAGAATCATTATTAGAATCGTTTTTGGAAACGCATGTTGTAGTAGTACAATCGTAAATCGTTTTGTGTTTAACTCGATCACACAGTGTGGTGGTATGATCAATCGATGTTAGACTGTTGTAAAACTGCACAATGCGATCAAATCTAAGATCGATCGTGCAAAAGTCGACATGTGTATGGCTTCAGAGCAGGGGTGGGGCAAATTAAGACACGATGGTCGGGTCTGGCCACTTTAGCTTTTTTTCTCTGGCCATTTGTTACCTGTTGAAAAAATGCTCCCCTCTGCTTGTTCTCTGCAATGAGTGCACATGCCAAGAGGTGTCCAAATGTTGCCTTGAAGACGATGTATTGGTGTGGTCCTGATACTGTGGGCCCCTCCTCATGGCGACAGGCAGTCTCTAGGAATTATCTCTGCTCATTGTAATGAATGAGCATTTTTATGTAAGTGCAGGAAATGTAAAAAGATAACAACGTCCATGTCACACGTTGCCAATTACACATCACCACTATCATAAGTGATGCCGCCGATCCATGGAATTGGCACACCTATAGCCATTACAAGCTCTTGGTCCGGACCCTTTAACAAATTAAAGAAGCCAATGTGGCCCGAGTCAAAAAGTTTGCCCACCCCTGCTTTAGAGTGAAGTTTGAATGACATGTATCAGTGCAATGGCAGATATTGTACTTGTAAGTTGGGCGGCCATTTTGAATGTCACCACAATACACCCCACAGTCTTCATCTGTTATATTATGGTAGCAGTATATTGTAGTTTCTCAGTATTATTCAATTTATAGATGTAAAGCCAGTTTAGGATCCTTTCACTATACAAGCTGTGTCGCGTTTTTTTGTAAACACACACTTTTGTGTGTTCTTACAGTGCTGTGTTTTCTCATCGAAGAACACTGTTACCATTCACACTGCACGCGTAGCTTTTTTTAAAAAACACAGTGTTAGGGCATGCATTTTTTATAACACCCTGCTGCATGCAAATTTAATGCATTTTTTAAAAAACACAAATGCAAGCGCAAACACAGGTGTGTAATGTGCAAAACGCATGTGTTTTTGGTATATGCTTTAACACACAAAAAAAAAGTGTGTAGTGTTGAGCTTGAATATTCGAATTACAAATATTTTTTGTCTATATCGACTATTCAAGAATTTGCGTATATGGCGGTGTATATTCGTAATTTAATATATTCAGGATATTATACAGTGGCAAGCTAATGGCCATGCATTGCGATAATAAAATACCACATGTGACCATTCATTTTAAAGATTATCACAATACATGACCGTACACGCAAATTTCATATTTTATGAATACCCACTTGAATATTTGTAGAATTATTTGCGAGTTATCGCAAATTCGAATATTGTCATCACTTAGGCTTTGTTTCCATTGTACGTCGGGAGCCCTCCGCTAAGCGTATACGCTAAGCAGGGGTCCCAACATATCCCATAGACTCAGCCTGCCGGCGGATGGTCTGTTTAGACATCCGCCGGTGTACAGGCTGAACGTACTCGACTACGTTCAGCCTGACACCGGCGGATCGGGTCGGCGCAATGAAGACAGACCCGTCCGCCGAGCAGGTAAGTCTATCTGCTACGTCGTGTACGCTTAGCGGAGGGCTCCCGACGTAATGGAAACAAGCCCTAATAGTGTAAAAGGGCCCTAAAATGACAGGCTTATCTGCATTACGACGTTGAACTGTCACACACCAGACTAAAATATGTATTGTGTTTACATTTTTTATTATAAATAGTGTAAAAAAAGTTACAAAAAACTCCTTCAGGACATGAATGTTGCCAATTAGAAAGTTAGTTTCCTTTAGCTGAAAATATTACAATGCAAAAATTTAAAATACTTTAAAACCTAGACATATTAGGGCGAGGTCGGCATACATACATAGAGTGTGAAATGTTTTATTTATCGGTGTATTGGTTTATTGGAGACTCTTCTGGGGAGAGTCTCACTTTCTGACCCAATTACTAACCCAGTGGATTTTTTTCAGCTTTATATATATACACACATACACCAGAAGCTTTCCAAATGCATTTTAGCTCTAGTGCCCCCTTTAGCTGAAGTGAGGTATTACAGTATAAAGTTGAAGTTGAGGGTGCAGCCATTGTGGGTGCAGACACCCACGACGATGGTCTTGATAGCCTACACCCCAGGTGCCCAACCTAGGGCCCTTTGGGTGTTCTTTAGCGGCCCTCCTTGGTCCTCCACTTGAGGCCCCCGAAACCTAACTGTTATTGCATTGAGCATAGGAACCCACCTGTCCAATGATCCCCCGCTGACATGTAACACATAAGTCTGAATAGACTTATTTAAGTCTATGAGAACAGCCGGTGCCCGAGACAGGTAATGTGTATCAGCCTCATCGAGTCCCTGCTAAGGAATGCACTAAGCGCAAGGATATGAAGGGCCACACATAACATTTTCAATCTATACTGACTTTTATAAGTATTTTATAGCAACAGCAGACATTAGGGAGCACTATAGTATGATAATTCACATTTTGTGTCATATGCATCGTTATGCGCCTCATAGATATCATCAAAGCCCCTATCTCAGGTTATGTGCCGCAATATATATTATACAATCACCCTGTTAATTGGTGGAATAGTGGAAGCATAGGCACTCACCTGTCTGCTGATCCCCACCAACACTAGAGGAGGAGAGACAAGGGACTTGCTTAGGCACCATCTGGGTCGCTAATTGGCTTAAATGTATGCCTATCACATAATTTTATCGCCTCTCCTCCTCTTTGAACTCTAAGAAGATCCCAGACAAGAACCTGTCCGCAGGGGATTGGTGGACAGGTGAGTTACTATGCCCTATGCATTAAGGTTTCAGGGGTGCAAGTGGAGGACTGAGGGGGAGGGGGCGCTGAAGAATGCCACAGGGCCACAGGTTGGGCACCTGGGGCGCAGGGGGAGCTGAGAACGCAGTGGAGATATACCCTTAGGGTGGTTTGAGTCTTATTTACACAACACCAAAATAAACCCCCTGAGTTGGATTTTTTAAAACCCATTTTTGGTAAAGCCACACCCCGATATATATATTCAGATTTGAACACCAAGAGAACCAATGGTGGGGCAGATGTGGGGCTTTAGAGGCAAAACGTAAATTACCAGATCAAAACATTAACTAAAAAAGGTCTTTATTTGTGCTGGTGGTTAGCACAGATAAAGACCATTTTTAGATAATGTTTTGATCTGGTCATTTACGTTGTGCCTCTAAAGCCCCACATCTTCCCCACCATTGGTGCTCTGTTCATGTCTGGTTTGAGTATTTCAGTATAAATATGTCTATCATTCACTCCGATCGCTAAACACAATAAATAAGGACCCCCGCTCCTCTTTTACATGTGGGGTTTTACATGTTCCCAGAGCCCTTTCATTTTGACAGATTTGTAAATAACTAGGCCGTGAGTCTTTCATGCTTAGCACTAGCGTACATTTCTGTTAATTAAGTTTCCTTAGGACTGTGAGCCACATTAACATCTAGAAGCTTGTACAAAAGGGTCCTAGAGTTTAACATAGAGAGATACGTTTATATACCAATAGGAGAAAACTATGTACAACTATAATAATTTAGCTGCAGAACCATCCTCTACTTCCCCAATATGGCTCCATCAAGCAATGTCACAGTTTACTTGTGGTTTGGCAATGCGGCAATTAAAAAAATACAAAAGATCGAAGAAGTTCTCAAGTAGCCGAGTTGATTGTCTTCATCCCTGGATTAAAACACCAGGTGTCACATCCAATACATTCCCATATCACATGGAAATCATCATATGCAGCTATCCTTTCCTACTCAGAAAAGATAATAAGAGCTCATGTGTTCACAGTTTTTTGCTGTCTATGATGTTTTCACCATATTTCTGCCCTCAGGCAGAGTCTTTTACGGTCCTTCCAATAAATAAAAGCAGAGAATTCCTTTGCAGTTCCGGATATGTCTGTAGAAGGCCTCCAGTTTCTGATTACCAAAAGTCAAGTCAAAAGTTTCAATGCACCAACAAAGGGTGCTAAAGAATAAAGAGAATACATATTGCCAATATCACGGTGGATAGGAAGGCTGTGACCCTGTGGGCATCTGATTTCCGATGGGAGCGCAAGACGTTGAAGATGGCGTTTGTATGATTTGTTGGAACATCCACGTTGCAGATCATACCGTCACAACAAGAAATGCATTCCTGAAAGCGGACAAAAAGACACATTAGAAAACAATAATAACTGTAATAGATTATCTCAATAGGTTTTGTTGGTAGACATATACGTTCACAATGCACAACTATGTGCCAAGATAACACCTCCATATGATCCTTGGTAACTATGGCCGAAAACTGGTCTCACTTACCAACTTACTCACTTTCCAACTTGTTACATAAATATACTAATTGCCCCCTCTGCTCCTCCAGTGACCCACTCATAACATCTTTACATAGACGACTTCAAGACTTCTCAAGGGTTGATCTGGAACTCTCTTCCTCGGCCCATTAGACTCGCTTTTACATTTATCAAAGAAAGAGGGGGGTTTTCAGGGCTTTAAAAAAAGCCCTAAAAACCCCCTCTTCGGTCTGGTTTACCCATCTTCTCATTCCTTACTTCATTCCCTGACAGTCCCACCCCCCACACACCCTTTGTATACTCTTAGGGCCCCACTTAGGTGGGGACAGGAGACACTCTTGTCCCGGGCTCGACCATCCTGGGGTGGCCCAGTGGCCTGCTCCCCGGTCGGTACCATGAGTTCCCCATACTGCCTCGATGCTGCTGACAAGACTTATTGCCGAAGGTCCCCACGGCTGAGAGCAGAGAAGGTAAATATTCTTGGGTGGGGGGGTTGGATTGGCAGAAAGCATCTTCAATAGCCCTCAGTGCGAGGGGGGCGGTTGTTAGTAGTAAGAACCCCCAGCAGCACTCACGGCGGGGGTTTGGTATCAGGGGTTGTTGGGTTGTTTAGTAGTAGGCATCCTAGGGGCGGAAATTCTGAGGGCGGCCCTGTATATTCTGTTCCCCAACTTTTTTAGAGCCTCTAAGTGGGCAGGGTCCTCGACTCCTCCTGTGTCATAACCTGTACCTGTAAGTTATCTAGTGTTATATCTCAACTCTAAATTAATGTACAGCACTGAGTAATATGTTGGCGCTATATAAATAAACGTTAATAATAATTAAAGGTATAAAAAAACGTCAACCAGAAGATGTATTCATGTAAACATTTAGACAAGAGTGCTTCTTTATTGCCAATGTATTAAACACAGAGCATTCTACACTGTTCATCCATTCCAAAGCCATGCCAATTAATATGGACATTGCCCATATTGGGGTTCGCCAATTTTTCCCAGTCACACCTAGAGGCTATAACATCTTCCATCCTTCTGCAAATACATTCTTGTGGATTTTAAAGTGAAAACGATTTGGTCAGCCAATTTACTTATCTTGGATAAGATCAGGCTTTAATGTTGGATAGGAAGACATGATTTGCAATTTACATTTCTTTTCATCAGAACAGTGTTCAGTATGGCTGAGGTCAAAGCTCTGTGTAAACCACTTGAGTTCCTCCACACAAAATACGGCAAACCATAAGGAAGTCTTTGGTTGGAAGGGCACAATTGTCTAAAAAGTGTTTGTATAGCCCCCAACACACGTTAAGATTTTCAACCGATTTTTCGGCCTATCGATCGTCATACACGCTCACGTTTTTAACGTCATTTAATCCTCACCGTATGTCCAGTATCCCGGTGATGGCGGCATCCCACATTGTAACACTCTTCCTGTGTGGCACATTTTTTGGTGACGGATTTGCTTTTCCCATGGCTAGTGAAGTGATGAACTGTTTTACAGTAATGTGTATCTGCAATATTAATGGAAAAGTTGCTCATATTTAGCTTACTCATTGAAAATAGTCATAGTTTTTGTTACATCTTCTTATACTAGACCTTATATAAGCTTTCATTTTATGTGGTCAGAGTTTCTTCGACCCTACATTGCACATTTAGCTTTGTTTGACAACTCACTATGGGAGTCTCCAATGATCAGTAATAAATTAGTAAAATGGTTTCAATGTATATAATAACATTTTTTATTTTCATCTTGTAAAATTGTAAAAACCATGGTCAACCATGGATATTTATTGTTGGCCTATCTCAGTGATGTAAAACTTCAGATCAGGGGCCAAAACTTTGAAAAGCAAGGTTTTCTTTTCAATTTTATTTAAAAAATTAAGGCCACAGATGTGTCACATGGGTTCAATGTTTAAGCAATACTTCCATATGCCAATGTTCATCATTATACCAGATCAGATGGAAAAAACGTAACATATTAAGGTTGGCCCGTGACTTTATGACAAGTTTTTAATTTGGCCCACCATTAAGTTTGACAGGCCTGTTCTATCTGTAGCCACAAGTGCTTGTATTATTCCTATGCAGATGGTAAAAAGTACCTGGACATGGCTGGACCACCTACAGGGGAAAACCCCAAAACAAAAAAATGCCTAACTTGTCCATATAACAGTTTTGCTGAAGAATAGTGGGTTGGAAGGTAACTGAATGTGTGTTTAAGAGGAACACTGATTACACAATTTCTCTGCTAGTCTACACTCATCTATCGACTATATCTACTATACTCAAATATCTACTATATCTACTCTACTCATCTATCTTCTATATCTACTATACTTCCCCTATAGCTACTATATCTACTATACTCATCTATCTTCTATATCTACTCTACTCATCTATCTACTATACTCATCTATCTTCTATATCTACTATACTTCCCCTATATCTACTATACTCATCTATCTTCTATATCTACTATACTCATCTATCTTCTATATCTACTATACTCATCTATCTTCTATATCTACTATACTCATCTATCTACTATACTCATCTATCTTCTATATCTACTATACTCATCTATCGACTATACTCATCTATCTTCTATATCTACTATACTTCCCCTATATCTACTATACTCATCTATCTTCTATATCTACTATACATCCCCTATATCTACTATATCTACTATACTCATCTATTTCATATGGCTACTATACTCATCTATCTACTTTTCTCATATATCTACTTTATCTCATATACTTATCTATCTACTATATTCAACTATCTAATATACTCATCTATCTACTACATCAACTATACTCATCTACCTACTATACTCATCTATCTACTATAGCTACTATACTTATCTATCTACTATACTCATCTATCTACAATAGCTACTATACTCATCTATCTACTATACTCATCTATCTTCTATACTCATCTATCCACTATAGCTACTATATTTAACTATCTACTATATCTACTCTACTAATCTATCATCTATATCTACTATACTTCCCCTATATCTACTATATCTACTATACTCATATATCTACTATATCTACTATACTCATCTATCTACAAAAATCCTCTATTTCATATGGCTACTATACTCATCTATCTACTTTTCTCAGATATCTACTTTATCTCATATACTTATCTATCTACTATATTCAACTATCTAATATACTCATCTATCTACTATAGCTACTATACTCGTCTATCCACTATATTCAACTATCTATTATATCTGCTATATATATAACTATCTAAAGCCCCCCCCCCCCCATAGATGGGCAGACTCCCGGCCATAGTTGTAGCAGACCAACCTGCGTGCTCGCTCCTGCCGAGCACATCAAGGTTGGTCTGCCGCAACTATGAGGGATCCCACCTTGAGTTATGTTGAAAAAAAGCCGGCAGGTCGGATCGCACACGGATCCGACATGCCGGTTCTTTTTCTGCCCGACTGACAGGCAGAACAGCTGCAGGCTGTTAACTTGGAGGGGGAGTCTCCTCCCCCTCCGAGGTAATTGGCTAGAGTCGGACAAGAGTCCCGTGTGTCAGTGGAACACACAGGATTCCTGTCCGACATTTAGCAGACTGCTCACAGCGTGGTGACGTCACCACGCTGTAATCAGTCTGCTAAAGGTCTGTCATAGATCGAGGTGTCTATGGCAGGCTTTATACGCTCAACTATCTACTATATCTTCTCTGCTCATTTACTATAATTAACTATCTACTATATGTGTATGGAGGCTTTGGGGTTTGTTCCAGTCCCATATTTCGTCACGTTGAAACTTACAATGCCTACTGGTCTGTAAATATTTATATACCATATACAACTAGAAAAGTGGAGATAATACTAAGAAAATGGAGACTAGTGCAAAGTCTTTCTGTTTCCACATCAATTTATGTTTTTTAAGCCCCCCATATACCACATACAATAACCATGCAATTTCTGTACAACCAACTTTTCTTCTACCAAAACCATGTAATAGGAGGACCTTTCTACACCTTCCAATCACTATGTATTCTATCAGGGAGGTCACTATACTACATAGTTGTTGGTAGATCTCATGGAAATTGTATGGAGGAATCTAAAGGTGTATGGGGGGGCTTTAGGCTTTAACTTAAAAATGAACTCATAAGCCCCCCATAGACAGGCAGACTCCTCCATACAACTTTCATGAGACCTACCAACAACTATGTAGTATAGTGACCTCCCTGATAGAATACATAGTGATTGGAAGGTGTAGAAAGGTCCTCCTATTACATGGTTTTGGTAGAAGAAAAGTTGGTTGTACAGAAGTTGCATGGAGGAGTCTGCCTGTCTATGGGGGGCTATAGACACTCAGTGTACACCCATCTACATGTCAGTGAAGCTTTCAGGTTATACTGATCTGTCTGAGACACTAAACCCATTGGAAGTAGTTGAATGTTTTTTAGCGTGCGATGTTCAGGGCCAACAACAAAAGAAAGCTTCAGTCACACAACTTAAATAAAGACCCTCATTCTTGTGTTAAAGCTTTGTAAGTAGACACAGGTGTTAACATGGCACTCACTTGGTGGACACCACTTGTCCTCCGCCCATCTGTTGCAGTTGTAATTGTCGCTGGATTTCTCACACGTAAAACACTTGAAGCTGTTTGGAAATGGAGTTGCTACAACATAAAAAGATTTATTTATTAATACTTCAGTGCATATAGAAATGTTACATGTCAATGTAGTAAAACTCTAGTTGTTAAAAGTGTTAAATGCAAAAGGGTGAAATCTGCACTCCAACAGTCCAGTGAACAATAAATGAACAAAATAGCCTGACAGCCTCCAAATGCCCACAAGTGCAGCCATGCAGCTTCCTTAAGCCCCCCATAGACAGGCCCATAAAGGTTGGTCAGCTGCCACTATGAGGGAGCCCACCTTGAGTTTTGTAGAAAAAAGCCGGCAGGTCGGATCGCACACGGATCCGTCCTGCTGGTTCTTTTTCTGCCCGACTGTGCTGCAGACTGTTAACTCGGAGGGGGAGTCTCCTCCCCCTCCGAGTTAATTGGCTACAGTCTGACAGTAATCGCATGTGTTAGTGGAACACACATGATTCCTGTCCTCTCTGTAGCCGACTGCTCACAGCGTGGTGAAGTCACCACGCTGTGAAGAGTCTGCTAAAAGTCGGCCATAGATCACGATGTCTATGGCCGGCTTTAGAAGGTGTGGTCGGGTGCAGGGTCCACAGCAGGTCCATCTCAAGCCCTGTATATGCAGTAGTTGATTGTTTGTTGGGCCGCCCTCACAGACCAAAACCGTCTTTCAAACGTGCTTAAATTTATTGGAGTTTAAAACCAGCGGTACAAACGAAAAAAATAAGCTCTACATTTAGAGAGAAACGCGTCAGAGGGGGCTCTGGCCTGAACCTGGGGGCGTCATGTTGTATGTTTTTCGTTGTTAAAAGTGTATTTGGTAGATTCTGGAGAAGAACAACAAATTTCTAATGACTCTATAGGATGTCTGGGCTTCCTGAGTCTGTACAACCGCTGTTAGGGCTCAATCTTTGATTGGTAGGAATCGCTTAAGGTAGCCATACACGGGCCAATTCCCACCCGATCAACCACTGGTCACTCGACCGCAAATCGGGTGTACCCATCTGGTCAGATCAACCAGGATCCTCCCGCATGTTGAATCGCACCGTGATCCGACATGTCAGTAAATTCCCGGCCGATCCCATTACTTTGCATGGGGGCAGTAATGTTCGGCACACAAAGGGTGCGTGCCGATCCTCTAAAGGGTGACATAATCACGCTGCAGTCAGTCCCTCATCTATCCAGGGAGAATCTGCCCGTGTATGGGCACCATTAGTTGCCCATTTGGATAAGCTTTCTAAGCTTTCTTCGATTGGGAATCTCTTCAAACTCGCACGGTGATCTAATGTTCAGGAATAAAAGAAAAAAATTTACCCGTGTATGGGGACCATTACAGTATTGGGGTCTAGCATAATTAAGCCTTCTTAAAACAGATGGTATTTACATGGCCCAATCCATCACAAATCCCAAAAGTTTAGGTAGAAAGGACAGTGGGCCGAGCCATGCAAATTATTCCTTTACGCCCCATCAGTCAAATGCACATCTAGAACCGCTGGTGTACAGTGCAAATATATCCTTTATGGTACAGAGCCATTTATTCCTAACTGCATACAGCTGTTTCAGGCTCCTTGGCCATCATCAGTGCAGTGCATGGAAACCATGGCTCTATGGTGTGGGGCCTGGAAGCCGAACAAAGAGAAGCAACCATGAAGGTTATGGTGAGAAAGGATTAAAGGAATCCAAAAGGGCCATGAGCCTTGTGGTACCCAGATAGTGATTGGTCTCTTTTCTGAATGCCAACTGCTTATCCTTCAGATCATTTTGTTCTGTGAGGTCATTATGTGGAATTTGTAGGGCTAAGGGACTGGTAACGTTGATCTAATTCAAATGGCTGGAAAACTGGTTGGCCATTGACAATAACATCTAATTTTAACTGATTGATAGTATATTGAGTACTCATTGATATCTGACAATATCCAAAAGAAAAGGATCTGCTTACGGTCAGCGGGCGGTCTCACATTATGGAAATTTACATTTCTAGCAGAAGCCTTGTGTTTCAGTATGATGAAGAAGTGGATGACACAGAGTACAAGGAAATTAAGTATCAGCATCCTGTCTGGAAGAATCTTCAGATCCTGCAGGTTGCCGGGTTCCTGAACCAAACAAAAACACAAGCGAAAGAAAGATTTATATCACAAATTGTTCATATACACACACATATCTCTATAGGTCAATCTGTCCATCTATGGGTCTATGGATGGATTTGTGCTCCTGATGGTCTGATAGTCCTTGGTCTGTCCAGAGTCACAAAGAACAGCCAAATACTGACTACCACTCTTCATTGTAGAAAAACTGAAAATAACTCTATATAAAGCCCCCCATACACCTTTAGATCACTCCATACAATCTACCAACAACTATGTAGTGCCGGGTCCTCCCTGATAGAATACATAGTGATTGGAAGGGTTAGAAATGTCTTCATATTACATGGTTTTGGTAGAAGAAAAGTTGATTGTACAGTAATTGTATGGTAAGATTGTAAGGTGTATGGGGGCCTTTAAGCAGATGAAATAGATGACACATATAGGGAGTGATGTTTATGACGTCTTCTATTAATCTGAAAGAGAACCTCTACTTCGCCTATCCTGGTGCAATGGCCAAGCTCCGGTACTAAAACATAGATGCAAGGTAACATCCTATAACCGGGGGGGTGTCAAATTAGGAAACCCAACAAGTGCTTTGGATGAGCATCAATTTGTCATCAGTTTGAAAGGTGTATGTGACCTGCAATTAACCTACTTTAAGTGGCTATGTGCATAACCATAGATTTATAAAGCTGGCCATAGACATCTCGATTCTTCATACGATTTCTGACCTATCGTTCACAAATCGATGCATGCATAAAAATGTGCGATCGACCGAGACATGTCTCGGGATTGGACATGTCAGTAAATTTTTAGTCGATTGATTAGGAATTTAGAGACGTTATTAGAGACATGCGATTGTTTCTATCAATCGACCCATGCAGGCCTCATCCCACTTCCATTACTACCGATCGCATTGTTTTGTGTCACTGATCTTTACTTGCGTCACCAATGGATCTGCGATTAATGGGCGATAGCTCGCATGCCAAAAATGGTGCACTTTCATTCGATGTAGGACTTTATCGAAGACTCAATCACATGACCCAATCATATATCAAAACGATCTCAGGGGAATCTAAGCGTCTTTAACAGGTTTAATACATTTACAACAATAGTAAAACAGGATACAAAAGCCCAGCAAGACCCTTCACCTCCTGGGCGTTATGGCCGGAGCCAGTACGGGCACAGTTTGATCAATCGCCGCTGCAGGCTCAGAGTTCTTTTGGACCAGAGTCAAAGGGGGGCAGGGCCATAGACCCCCATGTTAATGGAAGAGGCGTTGCTTTTCCCCACACACACCATCGGCATCTAATTGACACCAGCGGTGTGTAGAGAGCCAGGGGGAGAGAGGAGAATCACAGTGGCGTACATTGCGATTGCCCGGGCAAAAGCTCCTAACACCAGGGAGGTTAAGGTGGCCTCGAGCGCATTAAACAGAGAATCGTGACACAGCACTTCTACGCCCTCGGTCCCCATCCAAAGCGATGGAAATCGAACAGAGTTTACCAACATATTGGTTCCCTGTTTGATCAAAATAGGTGGCTGCAATCAATTCGAGCACAGCATGCTGATTGATTGAGCTTGAAGCGATTAAAACATCGAGTTGTGTACATTTAAGGTGACCAAACACGCTTCGATATTTTCGTTAGATCATTGAATGGGAAAGACAGATTTTACTAGATCGATCAATCAAACAAATATCAACTACTGAACAACTTGTTAATTCGATGAATCGATATATCGATGTAAAGTTATCGGACATGTTGGCAAATTTTAAAGCACATTACACATCCATTGTGAACGGAAACATGTCAACCATGCTCTGACGCATAGCGGACTGCTTGGTATCGTATGTATAATGTGAAAGGGCCCACAACCCACTATTTAAAAAAATAAATCAGAATGACACATTTAGATCAAATCACATCCAGTCTGTCTTTCACAGTATCGTTTGAGATGCTACAAATCTGTATTATGCCTCTGGTATCCAGTAGCCAGTCACATGACCCCACATTCCTCCTCGGGCCGGTCAGGCATATCCTGGCTTTTGTTTGGGCTAGTATTGTTCGATTTTCTGCTCGCTGAACCCAGACAGCGGATCTCAAACAAATATTCCGGGTGTTTCACTGTTTGGTCAGCGGGGGCATTTCAGGAAGTCCATGATACCTTGGCACAGAACCCGTTTATTCAGCAGGACATTGAGACAATACCGTTGTGTACCTAACACTGTTTACATAACCTGCTCATACCAAGATTATCTATCATATGCAATACGTTATCACATAACCATCCTATATGATCAACAAAATTTAAAACAGCGATGCAGGTATGGAACAGCCATGCAGGTAGCAATATATGAACAATATATTATTCATTAACAATTAAAATGAGACAAACACACAGGGTATTAATCTGCACATTGATTTCAAATTTAAATTTTATTTATAGCCAAAATGTTACCACTTAGTTATAAATGAAAACAATCTATTCAAAATGCTCACTCAATATGAATTACGAATGTTAATGGTCTACAGACGTAGATATTTCTGTAACCAATAACAAATGATTCCTCCATTTTACAGATCGTCAAATTTTTCAACTAGCCTGAACGTCTAGGGGGGCCTGGTGGTCTGCTGCCCAGAATTTTTTTTTTTTTTACCATTTCGGTGATTTCGAGTTAATTGCAAAGACTCTGTAAAGCAGTGGTGGGCAACTGAGTTGATATGGAGGGCCACAACTGCGGCCCTCGTCATCACTAATGGGACGCACATAACATTTTAAATCTATACTGACTTGTAGAAGAATTTTATAATATGTCATATGTGTGATGATATATATGCCATATATATATCATCATGTCATATATATATATCATCATACCTCTATTCTGAGGTTATGTGCCACATACAATAATCCCCCATTCGTTGGTTGAATAGTGGGAGCCTAGGCACTCATCTTAGAATGGGATAGTTCCTCCAGTTGGAAACCAAGGGGGGACGCCAAGGAATGCCCAAAGGGCTGCAGGTTGGGCACCTGGGCTGTAAAACCTCTGAAAATGGTATCCTCACCAAAATTGCTGGAGATGTAGATAATGTGGAAACATTAGAAACAAAAAGTTTTGCTCTAGCACATGTAGTTTTTGGATAAATTAAGTTCAAAGTCAAAGTTGAATTTTGACTTGACTTTGAACCTCATTTATGCAAAAAATATTTGTGTTAGAGCAATACTTTTTGTAGTATACCCCAACCCTTCTCTACATCTCCAGCAAGTTTGGTGAGATACCATGCTCAAGGGCTTTGCAATTAACTCAAAATCATTAAAATGGTTGAATTTTAAAAAACTACCAGGCCCCCCTAGACAGCCAGGGGGGCCCCTGTACTAGCATGACGACAACCCTGAGCCAACAGCCAAGATCTTTGGGAGCTAAACAAAGCCTCTTTCAAAACAAGAACACACAAAATGACATCACCCTTGGTTGGCGATGGGTAGATATCAACCACTGATGACTATTGACCGGGGCAGTTGGCCCATAAAAAAATGGGATGTTGATCTCAAAATTTCAATGTAGATAGTCTGACCCTTCCCTAAGGATTATGGTAGATGTAAAGTATTGGCCTATTATCATATTCTACTATGGTGCGACTTGAATATGAGATCACATTTAAAGCAGGAAGGGTTTGGTTGGGATTCCTCTCTCTGCTTTTACGTCTCTGCACTTCCCGTTGATTCTTTCTACCAGATATTAGTCTGAAATCCTTCCACATCCACAATCCAGAATTGTATATATTTTCTGATCTAGAGATCTATTTACTACCATGTTTCCCCGAAAATAAGACAGTGTCTTTTATTATTTTTTGCTTCCAAAGATGTGCTATGTCTTATTTTCGGGGATGTCTTTTTTTTTCCATGAAGAAGAATACGGCACTGGGGTATCAGGGTGGAGGGGATCACTTAATATGACACAGGGGGGATCACAGGGGGGAAGCAAAATGGCACAGGAGACTCTGAGGGGGGATTACCATTTTAGTAACCCCTTCTGATCGTCCTGTGTGAATTTGATTGCCCTATCTGATCCCGCCTGTACAGAGATACAGTACCGTATCTTCAGGGGTGCCTTATTTTCCGGGGGATGCCTTATATTTCAGCATGAGGTAAAAATGTAAGGATGCTTTGTTTTCGGGGAAACAGGGTATGACTTTACAAAAGAAACCTGAAGCCCTTACCGTGTTCAATGCCTGGACACAGCAGATGATAAGACAACATGGCTGCACCCACCATGAGCACGTTGTTATATTGTAATGTTAATCCTGATGCTGAAAGACATGACAGAAACATGTTCCTGGACCCGGAATAAGTAATCTGCTGTATGTCATATTTAATAACTGTCAATATTAGGTAGGCAAGAGTTATTATGAATACTATACCTTGTTTCACGTTCCGGTAAGCATTGAGAAAAATCAAAACAAGGATCCGCATTACGGTTCACTTGGCAAAGATGGCAATTGAGATTTTCTTCTCAATGGTCACACCTTGTAAGCTCTTGGCACCACCTTATGTATGCAATTCACGTACGGTACAGGCGGCACACAAGAGATGTGGGGGAACGTATGTCCAGTGAGGTTACTGGGGCTGCTCCAAAATGCAGAGCAAACTTCTATCATGAATGGAGTTGGGGGGGGGGGG
>CM070039.1:27573882-27587343 GCA_036250615.1 Ptychadena robeensis
CTGGGCACGCTGTCCACTCCGGGACTGTTACCCACCGCAGTCTAATAGCGATTGTGGACTGGGAAATCGGCATCCCTTGATTAAACATAAAGGTCTATTGCGTTTGCCCCACCCCCCCCCCCCACCTCTTCGGCATCACCAATGACGCAGAAGGGTCGGTGTCTGAATCGATCTGCCCCAGTAGAGAACCCCCGCAGGCTCATCTAGGACATGTAAGTATGCGACACTGCATCTGTGGAGTCAGCCACATCATTGCCCATAGGTTAGTATTCTACATGCCGGGAAAAAAGGCGCAGTGGAGTCTAGACCTTACTCAAATGATGTTCTTGGGACATGTAGTCCAGGAAAGGAGCTTTTGTATAGACAGGAAGTGGTTTCCAAACTGGGGGGTGTGGAGGTATTCCAGGGGGGGTGCAGCTAGGGTAGCGAAAGAGGGACAGCAGGAAGCCAACCATGGAGGAACGGGCTGCAGACAGTAAGGAGAGTGTATGAAATGTGTGTGTCTCTGTGTGTTTGTCTCTATGTGAATAATAATTGTCTCTGCGTGGTTGGTGTGAAAACCAGAAAAGCTGTAGTTCAAATAAAGTTGTAGGAGAGCCATTTCACACTAGTACTAGTACACAACGCTGCAACACAAACACAGCTAGTGTCAGGGAAGTGATGGTGAATGCTACCGCTAGCACTGCTGACATCACATCCATAGTGACGGCTCCCATCTCTAATCTCATGGCTTATGGATGTCTATGCTGTTTCATACGTATAGATATATTTTTTTTTGACGGGGGGTGGCGGGTGACTCTTGCGTTGGAGGGTCTGGAGTCTCAGTTCAGGTCTTAGCAGATTTAGTCCGGCTTATAACAAGTTTGTAATCCTGCTGGAGCTTGTTTAAAGCGACAACCAGCCATTAATCGCCCCAAAACAAAGACGGGGTGTGCTTTAAAAACTTCAAGAGATCCTGTAAGCCGACTGAGAGCGCTGCAAATGCTTTCAAATCTTGTAAATCTTCTGCGCGCTGCTTCCATTCCACCTGAAGGTCTTACGTATGAAACGTACTCATTAAATGTTCAACTGTGCCTTTTGTACATAAAATTTGGTGAGAGAGTTGTGTCCTGTGGGACATGGAGCGATGAATCCATCCATGTCCCATTAATAAATATTATTCTACGTGAGGAGTAGTAGTGTTCGAGCACCAGAAGTATAATTTGTTTTAACCTCCTGAGCATTACGCTCAGGAGGTTAAAACAAATTATACTTCTGGTGCTCGATTTTTCAGTTATTTTTTGTCATTTGCGTAACGCACATGGCCACATGCAATTGCATCAGAGCATTTGAAATGCCGGTAAGCTTTTGAACCCATTTGGAGGTTCCCAGCATGATTCCGGTGTCACCTGTCCGGTGTCCGGTCCGGTGTCACCTGGTAACCCAGCCAGAAACACACATTGCATACACATATACACATTATATATATGGAGGAGAAATGTAGCCACCCTCGCACTGACAGCACTGTTAGGATCCCCATACACCTTTAGATTGCTCTGTCAGATTTCCATTATATCTCCTTTTGTTTTACCAAAACCATGTAATATGAGGGACTTTCTAAACCATCAAGTCTTCCTGTGTTCAATCACAGAGGACCCGGCGCTACATAGTTGTTGGTAGAGCTAAAGGATATCTGACAGAGAGATCTAAAGGTTAGATGGACCAAGAAGAAATAATTGGGAACATTAAAGGGAAGACAACAGTAAAATGCTGATAACATTGCCAACTTCCTTCCCTGGAACACGTGTAATAAAACCAGGACAGGTTTCAGCTGATCTGCCCAGTTACTGAGAACAAAATACAGGAAGCCCAATGTATTTATGACTCAACGAGCGTGTCAATACTGGCGGGTGAGTGAGAGGAGAGCGATGAATGCACCTCTACTGTGTTCACACAGCTATCACCAATGTGAATAGACCAGAAACTGCCTGACACAGCAAACATGGAAGAAAGCCAGGGACATGGCCGGACCCCTGCAGGGAATCATGGGAGCCTGGTGACACAACCATGAGGAATGTAATAGTGAGCTTAAGCTGCCCCATACACACATAGATCCACGGGTGATTTTACGGACGATCGAATGTTGCAAAATCGCCCGTGGATGGCAGCTCCCCACCTGAAGTGGGGTCCATGTGGCCAAAATCGCAATTGGTCATTAAAATGATCTTGCTGTATTCGTACATGTCAAAAAATTTTAAGCCAAAAATATGTTTTAACGCACCCCCATTCATTCTCTATGGGTGTGATCAATCAATCCTCTTATATCTGTAATAATAAGTAATTATTAAAGAAAAGTTCATTCAATGTATACTGGAGTGGTCTGGCTGGACAGTGTGACCACCGCTCTAATACCCAATGCAGTATGCCAGGTCTCCAGGAGTCTGACACGCCCCCTTCCACCACTGTCCAATCAAAGCTGTAGATTGGAGCAGGGTTCAGGTGGCGTGGTATGCGGCTGGGGAGCCCGGCTGCTGCATTGTGTTAATAGGTTTAGAGAACAGTAATTCAATTCATTTTAACTACCGGTTATTTAAAACAGTGCAGATGTATTCCTGTGCACGCTGGCTCCCATTAAATTAATTTAATTATGGCTAAAAAAGTATTTCATCTTGGACATTATGACGTTCAGATATGTTGTGCACAGGACGCCCCCCAATAAACTCATTTCCTGCTTGGCTGAACAGTTACCTAGATAAAGATAATTTCTTTAGGGGGAGGGGCTGTACATTTTTATCAAAGCTCAGATTGCTCAGGTGGTGATAATAAAGGAAGACCCTTATGTTAGCCATACACAGCCCGATAAATAGCCCGATCAACCAAGCCCGATCGAAGTTTGCCGATAAAAAAATCGACGTTTTCTCGGATGATCTAACAAAAAACCCCCACATAGGAAAAATGATTTTTGAACGATCTAACAGTTTTGATCGTACATCATAGTCCGAGTTTATCGTCATTTTTGTCATCCAAGTTTTCATTCAATGAGAAGTAATAGTAATAACGGGGATGATCGGTGTTCATTTAGTCGGGCTCTACAAGAAAAGTAGAACGATGTAACCGGACTGATTAAAATTTTCCAACATGTCCGATCATGTGATGCCCGATTTTCTGCTAAATTTTGATCGGGAAAGCTCTGTCGGACCATGTGGGCAAAACCCGATTTATGCCCGATTAACGAAAAACTTCGATCGGGCTATTTATCGGGCTGTGTATGGCTAGCATTAGGGAATGCTTCCAAGTTGTGTGATCTTCCTGCGTTAAGCGCAGTGCTTGGCGGGGGTCCCGACGAAGAAAATACACATTACCTGCCCGACGGATCCTCTGTTCTCACTTCCATTTGACGATCTGGTGGACAGAATTGACATACTGCACTACGTTAGCTCCTGCATCGGATCTGTCATGTGAACTGAGGATCCACTGGGCAGGTAATGTGTATGTGCTTTGCCGGGACCCCTGCCAAGCAATGAGCTAAACGCAGGGGGTCACAACGGAGCACACAACAAAGTGGAGACAAAGCCTCAGGCTAAATTTACACTGTCATTTCTCCGACTGCTGCAGCCAGGGACACGAGCTGTCGTTCCGGCAGCAGCTGGAGAAACAAACTGTCACGGGCGCCTGCAAATGTGATCTATTTGATTTTTGTTCAATCTTGAATGCAAGAAACTTAATATTACTTAAGCTAGGAACACACGGCTCGATTTAAGCATACAATCGATGTAAGTCAATGAAAATTTACATCGATTGTACCAAAATCGTAGCGCGGACACATGGTACAATCTACGATAATAGTTCGATGAAGAACATTACATCGATTGAAAAGTGATCGGACTAGTTGGAAAATTATCGTCGCATTGTAACATGATCGTACTACTTTTTCATTTTCATCGTACAATTGTATTCCATGAAGTGATAGTTTACTGTTTTTAGGGCATCAATGGTATCGATGATTTTAGTCAATAATCAATGCTTTCTACATCGATATTGTACTACGATTGTATGGCACTATAGCGCACACGGTACAATCGATAAAAAAACAAAATCGAGGTTCTTCATCTAATCTTACATCGATTGTATGCTTAAATCGAGCTGTGTGTTCCTAGCTTTAGTATTGCAGGAGAGGATGTTTTATGTAAAAGCTGATATATTTATATTAGTTCATGCTGCCAAGATCTTTTTATAGTTTACTATCCAGTGCTTATCGGCAATCCATGCATCTTGTCTAGTGATCCTAGTGGATTGCTCAGGTCTGCCTCAGCCAGAAGGGGGAGCTAGGTCTTTCCAGCCTCATTCTCAGTGAATCTGCTGACTGGATGAGAGAATCCCCTTTCACAGATACCCCTTAACACAAATTTGGGGGTTGTTTGGATAATGACCTCATGACAGGTCAATGGGGCTAAAGACTGAAAACCAAGAACGCCTAATGCCGCGCCCACCAGTCAGCTGTGTAAATTGAGCCTTATTGTCCACCTGAGATGTCAATTACTCGCCAACCAACCCAATGTTATGACTATGGGCAACCCGTCACTATTTATGGTCGGTAAGGAAAAAAAGATAGGTGGCTCATGACCGACTGTGTGATATGAGCCTGAAGATAATTAAATCTGCTACTCTGCTTAGAGATGCCCTAAAGCAGGAGTATCAAAGTCAGGCCCGGGGCCTAATCTGGCCCTCGGTGTAATAGTATTTGGCCCTCAAGATTGTTTTAGGTAATAAATGAAACACATTTGTCTTCTACTTTTGATGTCACATGAGTTATAGCGTTACACATTTCTTGTTCCAAATTCAATGTTTAAGTAGAACTATATGAAAGGCTTATCATTATGACACAATCAGAGGAGATTCTATGATATGCCTCGCTTGGTTCGGGAGACTCGGGGGGGGGGGGGGGGGGGGGGGGGGGGGGGGGGGGGGGGCTGGCTCCAGATTAAAGGTGAATATCGCAGACCTACACAATAAAAATACCCAGGAGATGTCTTCATTCTTCAGCTCGCACCTTTCCAGTTCCATCTCGTCTGATCATCTTCAACAACCCAGAGGAGAGTAAATAGGATCCGGGCGCAGAGCAAACACAACCTGCGACAGTTCAAGGTGATATAAGACGCAGATTTACAGACTGTCACCTCGCCCCGTGTCATCAGACCGACTGACGGCGCACAAAACACCTGCAGAACGTTTACTACAGATCGCTCAAATCTTTTGTCTGCATTTCAACACTTTCTACAGTTATTGATTCTCACTCTAGAAATTCCTCAGAAAAAGAAGAGTGATTATGAGGCCGATTACTATCCGACGCGCAGAGCAAAGCGAGATGTGGTGACTGCATTACTTTACATGAGACCTTCATTGAAAGAACACTAGCAGCCACCATCCCTGACCTTCTACACATACAAAGGTTCCTGGCTCTATCTGGGTTTTACGCTTGGACTCTCTGACCCACAACAAGCAGCCATTGATTACCGTACTCCAGTGGTTCCCAAACTTCCCTGGCAGGGCCACCCTTTTCTATTTAGGAACATTATTGAGCCCCCCCCCCCTCCCTATTCAAACGATTATGAACGAGGGCCTGCGCCCCCCTAGAATATACCTTCATGCCCCCCAGTTTGGGAACCACTGCCATACTCGTTCCAGTCAGTGACTGAGAAACCAAAAATGGAATATCCTGGATCAGCATCAGTCAGGAAATTAGATTTTTTATAAGGAGGATTTAGTGATTACAGTCCTCATTTCCTCAGCACAAGGCGCCCTTTAATCATGGCATAACAGAATGAAGCGTCAGAGATAAAGCATGTGAGGGGGTCAGATTGTACTGATGGGGAATGGATGCCGGTGGCCAGATTTAATAGACCAAGACCAGGAGATGGCAAGTAGGTGCCAATGGCAGGAAAACTGGAAAATGTGAATGGGGGAGGTGTGCGCTCCTGAATCCCCCTGTGAAAAAATAAACCTGACTAGCAAGTTATGTGGGAACTGCCGACTCAAAGTTTACTGTCAGCAACAGAGACCCTGACCCTGGAGGACTGGAGCTACTAGAATGTCACTTCAGGGCCAACTGAATGTGGTAACTAAAGTTTTAAAACTTCACAAGGAATGATGTACACCCACCCTTCCTTACTCTCTGCAAGCGTGTAAGGCCCCCCCTGAATTGGGTTGAGTGCCCCAGCTCACTATCCCCCACTCAGGTTTAATGGGCGCCGTGTTTTATGTGATTACTTTAGTTGATTGTGACCCCCCCCCCAATAATAATTGTTGTGGAATGGCTCCTGACCCACTCCTTGTTCTAACCCATCGCTAAAAGTATAAATGGGTCAAGGAATGGACTGTCAGGCCAACGCTCTCGATAGGGGAGGATTGCTTGTTGTTTGTGATTGTTGTTGTATTGTTGTTCTTATTATGTTTAGAAAATGTTATAAAAACTATTGATTGATAACATAATCCTATGGAAACTGCAAACCTATCTAGCACAGGCAATCAAGCCTCAACCACACACTGAGATAACTGAGGGTGGACATCTTCTACATTCTGCCCACAGCCAATGGGGGGGGGGGGGGTCAGGTGTCTTTCCTTTCTCACAACTACAAATTTTAGTTTTTTTTCTAGATATTTAGGTGATCAGTGTGCATTTTACGTTTTGGAAACTTTTTGGCTAACTTATAAAGAAATCACCTTATGCTCACTTCCAAATAAAACCATAGCCACTTACATTACAGGACCCTTCCTTGTTTCCCTTCTGGAGAAGGCTCTTCTTTGGAGAGTTCCTCTCACTTCCTGTTGTGTGTATAGAACAGGAAGTGAAGTCTCCCTTAAATTTGTTCTAAATGGGGTTTTGTGCTTGGAGAAAAAAATACCATATACACATTACTTACCTTTATGTAGTCTTTATCCGGGCATACTGATCCCTAATAGGGATGAGCAGCACAGGCAATATTCGTATTCGCTGCACGTGAGCACCTGTCGATTGAACGCAAATCAAGACGCAACACTTAAGGTGTTTGATTCCCAGGGACCAGATCGAGAAGGATCAATCCCACTCCAAAACAGGGGTGGCTGCATTAGATGGGCGCTAGAACGATGGGCTCTAGAACGTGCACGGCACGATGTCAGCGCTCAAAGCAGCCATTGATCTAGCACCCATGTGTGCATGGCCACCTAAAGTCTCTGACTCTCCAGGCTGTCACGGCCACTGAAGGGGTGGAGCAATAGCAAATTGGACAAGTAAGTATGGCGGGGGAAGCTTAGTATGAGATTTTTAAGTTTTATTTTGCCCAGATCAAAACAGCAGACAGGTAAGTAACGATTAATATTTTATTTTAAACTATGCATACAAGCTTTAACCAGAAGCCTGTACATGTGTGCAAGATTAAAGGTAAGTGGTATGTGTGACAGTAAGTGGCTTATACCACAAAGAAATACAAATCGGATGTACAGCAAAGCCCAGCACACCCAAAACCTGGGCACTATAATATGTCCCTTCACTATAATGAGTCCCTATCTCTCCTTTCATACAATGTGTGTCATAGCCTGTACCTGTGTGTTGCATCATAATTTAATGTACAGCGCTGCGTAATATGTTGGTGCTATATAAATAAAAGTTAATAATAATTTCCATATTTTTACAGGATTATGTTTAATTGTAAAACACACACAAGGTTCTATGGGTTAGAGAAGCAAGTCTCCTTTATGTAGTAGATACGGAAAGCTTGTGTGTGAATTGTCCCCAGAACGGGTAATTAACATCCTGGAAAGTCCGCAGCACAATGTACAATAAGTGCCCCATTCTTATTCCAGTCACTCTCTGTGTCAGGGTTAGAAATGAGCGTACATAATGTGTACATAATGAGTACAATCACAATGTGCCCCTACCACACCGGCCTTCTCCCTTCTGACACCCCGTGTCACGCTATTGCTATACAGAGCTGAAATTACATCCAAAAAAGCTCTAAATCTGTCTATATGCGTCTCTTCTATAAACCCCACATATCCGCTATTCCATCCTTGTTGGTTAAATAGCTGGTTATAATGGCGGTGGCAATTACGGCGACAGTATCTTAATTAAGAGTCAGGTGATGAATTGTATCCATCCTGATCTCTGGAGATTCCATTATTTAAAGCAGGGGCAGGCAGGTATTTGAGGGGAGCACAGCTAGGGGGCTGAGAGAGGGACAAGCAGAAAACCAACCATGGAGGAACTAGCTGCAGACAGTAAGTAGAGTGCATGTAATGTGTGTGTGGCTCTATGTGAATGTCTCTGCATGAGTGTAGTGTGCGTGTCTCTTTCTAATTGATAAATGTTTCTGTATGAGTTGTATTTTAAAAATGTTTGAGGGTTATGTCACACTAGTACACGATACACAAACACAGCTAGTGTCAAATTGCCCTTCTTTCACACTATATGCGTTCTGTATGAGTCTATCAGCATGGCTCATTTTGGGGATGAGTCTATCAGCATGGCACATTTTGGGTATGAGTCTATCAGCATGGCCCATTTTGGGGATGAGTCTATCAGCATGGCACATTTTGGGTATGAGTCTATCAGCATGGCACATTTTGGGGATGACTCATACCCAAAAAGACTGCTGTAATAACATCAAAAGGTGCTTCAACAAAGTATTAGTGCAACCACATTATTTTTGTTTTATATTTTTTCTTCCCTCCACCTTAAAGAGTTATGTTAGTTTGTCATGTGAGTGGTACAGTTTATAGGTCACATTACAGGTGGAAAAGGTTCTGAAATCATTTATTTTTGTATCATTTTTGTACAGCACAGGAACCTGACATTTTACATGGGGTGTGTAGACTTTTTATATCCACTGTATATATATATATAGATATATATATATATATATACTGTATACTTATATCTGTACAACATTGCCACACAATTTGACACTCATATTATTGACAGCACACCATATACTGTATGCCATATACACTACTATGAGGTGACACCATGGGTTTCCCACACAGGACAGGGTGACACCAAACTTGTACCTTGTAATAGTAGTGATTTACATTGTCACACATTTTGATACATATGCGCTCCCCGTCCTAAAACATACGTTTATCTGGTAAACACATTTAGAAAACGTCATAAAAAGTCATAAAACAAGTGAGGTTTATGTGTTATTTGCAGACTCGGCTCCTATTTGCTGAGCGTACACTGCGACGTATAACAATAGCGATTTTCTGCATTCATCCTCCGGCCTTTTCTTCCCCAATGTTACGGCGCCGCAGTGAAAGAAGTTAAATATGTACCGAATGTGAAAAAACACCAATAAACTCTGCAAATAAACATTATTGATGTGTTGTCTTAGGGCAAGACAAAAAAAAAATAGTTCTGTGGCACAAAAGCTGGCCCGGGCCTTGTTTGGGGAGAGGGAGGGTCCGGGACAAAGGCCAGTGACATCATCTGACAAAGTCTTGTGGTGCCGAGTGTACTAGTCAAATGACGATTAACCCTTCACTGTCCCTTCAATTCTTCATCTCTCATCTGAACTGGACATGAAGGAGACATTTCAGCAGTTGTGATAGGATGTCACTATAATCCATTCATGTTCCCAGATGTCACCAATCACAACTGGAATTGCTTGGGGTAGTGTCTCAGGTAACCCATATTGGGCCCCAGTTTTGTACTTTACACTGGCAGGTCTCTGATGGGTGAAGTCCGGGGTCAAATCCTATTACATACCATGTTTCCCCGAAAATAATTTTTGCTCCCAAAGATGCCCTACGCCTTATTTTCGGGTCATTCACTGGTGTCATTAGGGGGGTGCAGTTCTCACTGGATGGTACCATTGTACTACCAGAGGAAGGGTGACTCCAAAGCATCAAACCCACTTTAGCCTGATTTTTTTGTTTGTTTGCTGTTTTTATTTTTGTATAAATCTTCCTCAGCATTCACAGCTGCATTGACGTGTGACAGCTGCAGCACAGTCTTTGTCATCCCTCTCCCCCGCTCCTTGTGAATGGTATAGTCCTGAGTCCAAAGGCTTCTGCTGGTTCCTGCAGAATATCTGTGCATTATTTATTCAGTTACTCTTTAGTTGTGGGGAGCAATTCATGCTTGCAATGTGTCCGAGTAATGTAAACAAAACATCATAGTACCTTGCACACACTGAAGCTTCCCTGTACCTGCAGAAGCAAAACAGCCCCAAAGCATGATTGAAGTCATGTGGACAAACCACAAAAGTTTTGGGAAAGTGTTCTGTGGACTGATGAAACAAATTAGAACTGTTTGGGCCCATGGATCAACGCTGTGTTTGGAGGAGGAAGAACAAGGCCTATGCTTTGGGGCTGTTTTGCTTCTGCAGGTACAGCTTCTGCGTGTGCAAGGTACCATGAATATACCGTATATATATATATATATATATATATATATATATATACACACACACACACACACACATACACACAGCAGGGGCAAAGTGTGGTCACACATACACATGACACACTATTTTATATATAAATATATATATACACATACACACATATGTTGGATGACACCATGGGTTTCCGGCATCAGGTGACCCCAAACCTAGTAACACCACTGCCGGCACTATTAGAGAAGGTAAGAGTGTGCTCACATGGTTCACTCTGGTCACATTCCAGATACAATCTAGACAATGTGGCTGCAACATCAACAACTTTTAACTAGCCTGAAAGTTGTTGAATGATCTGTGTAATAATTCCTGCGACTGAAGGCTGTCTGAAGGTTATGTTCTCACCCAAAGCAAACATATGCATATCACAAAAAAAACTTCACTAGCGGCATGCAATTTCGGGATCAGTGATTCCATTACAGGTGGCTGGTCGGGTGCGCAAACAGGTAAACGATCAATATCTGAATGATCGATCACTTTCCCAGATCAAAGCTGTGCACCCATCACCCCCCTGTAATGTTATAGGTAACACAAACATTATCCCATTACATACCTACCTCTATAGATACCTATACACTGCGGCATCAATCTCCAGACCACAGAGGGGTGTTTAGGTGACACCATTTCACTCCCAGAGCACAGCAAACTTTCCAACCAGAGCCTATGTTGTTATTTTAGTATACAAAAACTTAAGGTCCTCATGTACGCTGCGATTTTGCGGGCGATCGACAGGCATGCGCGCTCGCACTGTCTATCAGCCAAAAAACGTCAACGGATGCCCACATGGATCAACTGTGGAGGCGGAGAGGTAAGTCATGTATATGTATGGACTGCGTCGACTTCCCCATCAAGGCATGCGATTAACGCAGGGGTATCCTGCCCGCCTGGTACGATAGGGCAAAAGTGGTCAAACATGTTGGTAAATATTATTAGATTGTACAAATATCTGACGGTTTTTCTAGGTATTTTGATTGATTTATGATGAATTTACAACTATAGAGCGCATGCGTAATATGAACCATAGTGCAGTCAATAATCGATCGTACACAAAACGATTACACTGTCTTGTAGTATTATCAATCGGTGTTCTGTGGTTGAACATGCGCGCTCGGATATTCGCAATGGTGGATATTCGTCATATTATGCTTCAACATAGTTTACCGGCATACATTGCGCATATTTGTGTGCATTGCGAATGGATATGAGCAATACACACAGTGCTCGTTCTGGCTGAGATCACAGAATGAAGAATAGAAGCTTTGAAGCTGGTTCCTGAATCATTTCGAAAAATTGCGAACCGCCACACGCATGTAAGGCAATAGAATACAGTGGAATTCTACCAATTTCGAATGTTCCTTAATATATTCGCGAAATTACGCGAATTCGAATATACCATATGGTGCTCAACACTAGTGGTCGATCGATGTTCGAAATGCACAAGGTAACTGAACCAATTGTAAGCCCGATCGTGCAGGGTCCTCTTCTCTTCCTGTGTCATATTCTGTACCTGTGTGTTATCTTAATAAGACCTACCATGTCCCAGAGAAAGCCTCAATATTTAGGGAAGACATGGCAGGAGGCGTTTTGTCACCTCTTCTAAACCCAGAAATAAGCCCTAGTGAATTTTTCGCACCTAAAATTGATATAAGACAGTGTCTTATATTCGAGGTTACAGGGTATGAAGGGAAGAGGTAAGCAGTGGTGTTTGTGGTACCCACAGTGATCAGGACATTGTATACCTGTAACAAAAAAATGTGCGCGTTAACTAAAATAAAAATGGGCTATGCCCGTAAGGCACATACCTCCCGCAGCCCCTGGACACAAGGGCTAGGAAACCCCATTTAGCATTCCAGAGTAATGACTGACTGCCACCTACAGGTGACAGCATGACAGTGACAGCCGGGACATTGCCGGGGTCACCACCGGGAAGGCAAACGTCACAATGAGCAAGTTCAAAGCGATGAAAACAACGCGGAATTTCAACAAGAAGTATTTGCCTGTGACAAGCCAAACTTTCCTCCATTGTTCAGAAAGTTCAATTGTCACCCACAATAAACCAAAGAGTGATTTATAATCACATGACAGTCGTGGCCTAGTTCATCGGTCGGCAATAAACAATCCAGAATCTACAGAGTTCTATAAATGTCATCACATGACTATATCATTGTTTAGTTTTATTATTGGTGCCAGGGCACAGTGCAGTTTCTAGCTCTTTGGGGGCCCTACCGCTTAACAGCCCCAACAACAACCACCCCTGTCCACACCCACCGACAGAGGGAAGAGGGGACTGATCAAATTGCGACCCCCTTACTGACAGAGGAATATAATGAATCCACAAATGTCCGCGATCTGGAATTGACCCGTGCATGGGGGGCTTTTGGGCCCCCAGTGGTCCCCAGGGCCCTATGTATACGCGTATTCTGCATAGTGAGGAAGGGAAGAGAGGAAGATAATGAATGCCCAAATGACCGTGATCGGGACCTGTGAATGGGGGGCTTATGGAGCTTATCTTTTGGGTCCCCAGTGGTTCCCAGGGCCCTATGTGTAGGCATATTCTGCATAGTGCAAGAAAAGGCCCTGTCAGGACAAGATGGTAAATGGGGATCTCCACTCATCCCAAGATGGAGCCGAGGTTAGGATCCTGCCCTTAACACATCCCTGTCCTGTCCAATAAGAAAAAAGGTAAACCAGCACATGGTGACATCAACAACAGCAAACAATCACCACTAAACCGGATTTAAAAGATTTTTTACCAATCCGCCATGACAACACCTTGTATGCGCACCGGCTGAAAACCATTTGACTGCCATTAATCACATTTACTGAGCCGCCTATTGTTGACTTTAACGTTTAAAGGGAGTAAAGTGAACTTTTATAGGGCCGAGGACATTGGTGTGTACTGAGAATACAAGAGAAGGTACCCGGGTGAAATATGTGATGCTCCACCTCAAATCATTTAAATATGTCACCTCTTATCCAAACAGCGTCATCACAATGAGTGCTGGGAGCACAGTCCTAGATAAATACCCATGGGCAACACACATGGGCA
>CM070039.1:27627720-27656523 GCA_036250615.1 Ptychadena robeensis
AACCATCATTTAAAAACTGCATTTTGTGTTTACTTGTGTTATCTTTGACTAATTGTTAAACATGTTTGATGATCAGAAACATTTTGTGTGACAAACCTGCAAAAGAATAAGAAATCAGGAATAGTTTTGCACACCACTGTATGTTTATCCAGGGGTGCACATAAGCAGTACTCTGGTACGCAAAATGGTCTAAAAACTAGCTCTGCGTACCTTTACTATCCTTCCTAAGTGCATCAGCGTACTATGTACCTCGGCTTATATTCAGTGCGGCTTATACTCGAGTATATATGTTAAAAGTTGGGCAAAACAGCAATGTTTCATTTTTTTTCTTCAACCAGCTCTGTCCTTGTGGTAATCTACAGCTCCCCAGCTACCAAGGACTTTATGACTCACAATAAGGACTTCATCTTATTGGGGATGAAAGATGCAGCACTAATGCGAGTCTTACAGAAAGATTAAATGATTTCATGTAGAAGCCCATCTCCGGAGCAGATGAATGTTTTGAGCGGAGCTGTAATACATCCAGATAAAAGAAGATGCAAAGCGGATAGAAAAACCTAATTTATCATCACCGACTCTGGCGCACAGGTCATCCTGCTGACCCAATATAAATACTTTGACAATTTTAAATGAATAAATATTAAATGATATACTCAAGAAGCCAACATTACAGGACTACCGACACCCCACTGTACGGCTTTCATTTATTTCTTTACGGTTACTGCATTTGCCCTTGTTTATTAAGCACCTTAAAGCAGACCTACCACTAGAAATCTATATTTTCATGAATGGCACTAGAAGTGGAATGCAATAAAAAAAAAGAAAAAAAAAAGCTAAAATAATGAGCAATTCAAGAAGATAATCCTGCAGCTCTCCCTCACTTTCCGGGTTCTAGTCTCAGCAAGGCAAGGCAACACGTCACAATAGTGCTTTGTTTTCTGGGCAAATTCCCATAAAAGATTATTGAACGCCCCCAGTGGCCACCCTGCAATATTGCACCCCCAGTTGAATTATCTTCTATGGGAATTTGCCTCTATATAATTACATAAATCACAAGATTAGCCAGAAAACAAAGCGCTCTCATGACGTGTTGCCTTGCAGAGACCAGAACCCGGAAGTGATGGAGAGCTGCGGGATTATCTTCTTGAATTGCTCATTACAGGTAAGCTGTTTTTTTATTGCATTCCTCCCTATTATTTATATTATTCATGATTGCTTGGGGGTGTGAGGAAGACAGATGCTCTATGCATCAACCCCTCCACTACCCCAAACGAGGACTAGGGACTTTATGGAGACTTTTAAGGCACCTGATTGTATGCATGGTAGTCATGCGTTTAGCATTACACCATTTATTTAGGCAGTGTTAAGTAATTCAGTAATATTATTAATAACAGAAATGTTGCAATGTCATCAATTTAATAGATAAACATAATGTATAAATAAGATAAAAATGTTACAAACATGTATCTCACACCGAGGTTCTACATATACAGAGCAATCACATTGTGCGAGATTGGGAATACATTTTCACGATTCATTATGCCGATTGGCTTCTTCAGGAGAATTCAATGTTTCCCATTGCTAGCAAATATCAAACAGAGTCATCTTAGTCATTTATACATCGTCATAGTAAATATTATGTACCACCAACCACCATTGACTATTCTGACCCCTTGGTTCTCGTCTTACTGTGGATGGGCTCCCAGTCCCCTCCAACATACTTACATCACACCTAAAGGCTGTGAGTATATATGCACAAACATTGCAACATTTCTGTTATTAATCATATTACTGAATTACTTAACACTGCCTAAATAAATAGTGTAACGCTAAACGCATGACTACCATCTGTCTTCCTTACACCCCCAAACAATTTTCTATCAAATATGAATTGGGGTTGTGGCACACATACTACAACTGGGAAGCTATCCAATCCCATCCTCCTGTAACTCTTCCCTCACCTCCACTCCTCCAATCCCATCCTCATGTAACTCTTCCCTCACCCCCCATTCCTCCAATCCCATCCTCCTCTAACTCTTCTCTCACCTCACTTGCCCCCCCTGTCAGTCTGGAGGAAGTCACCTCTCTGCTTGGCTCTTCTCCTTCCACCACCTGCCCACTTGACCCTATACCCGCTGATCTTCTTAAGACCCATACTACCACCCTCGCCCCGGCACTGACTGAACTTTTCAAAATCTCCCTTTCCTCTGGTATCTTCCCATCATCCTTTAAACATGCCATAGTCCTCCCCATACTGAAGAAGCCATCCCTTGACCCCTCTCTTCCCTCCAGCTACCGACTTATCTCTCTTCTTCCTTTTGCTTCAAAACTACTCAAGCGCCTTGTTTACAAAAGACTCACCAACTATCTGACTATCTTGACCCCCTCCAATCTGGCTTCCGACCTTCTCATTTCACTGAGACAGCCATCACTAAAGTTGTCAACGACTTGCTCCCTGCCAAGGCCCAAGGCAACTATTCCCTACTTCTTCTCTTAGATCTCTCATCTGCCTTTGACACTGTTGACCACCCTCTTCTTCTACAGACCCTGCGCTCTATTGGTATTCATGACTCTGCTCTTTCCTGGTTCTCCTCCTACCTGACCGACTGCTCTTTCCAAACCTCCTTCAATGGCTACTCTTCTTCTCACACCCCCCTCCCTGTTGGCGTCCCACAAGGCTCCGTCCTTGGCCCGGTCCTATTCTCCCTTTACACCTCATCCTCATCCTTTCTCATCCTTTGGTCTGCAATACCATTTATTTGCTGATGACACCAAATCTACCTATCCACCCCGGCCTTCACTCCCTCTGTCCTGAACAACATCTCTCAGTGCCTATCGGCCATCTCTTCATGGATGGCTGACAGATTCCTTAAACTCAACCTGAGCAAAACAGAACTCATCATCTTTCCTCCATCACCCTCCAAGCCTCCCCCCAACATCTCACTTACAGTTAATAACACCGTCATCTCCCCCATTCCACAAGCTTGCTGCCTTGGTGTCACCTTTCTCCTTTACTCCCCACACTCTCCTTTACTCCCCACATTCAGAACATCGCTAGATCCTGCCACTTCCAAACATCTCCACAATCCGCCCCTCCCTCCCAGAGAACACCAAACTCCTGGTACTGCTCTCATCACTCTCGTCCTGGATTACTGTCCCTCGAGCCTCTCTTGTCTCCGCTCACTAGCTGTCAGCTCTTCATTACATCATGAATGCTGTGCTAGACTCATCCTCTCCTCCACCGCTCCTCTCTGCTGCTACCTCTCTGCAAATCTCTACACTGGCTCCCACTGTCCCAGATAATCAACTTCAAGTTCTGTGCCTTGCCTTTAAATACTCCACAACCTCCTGTCCTCCGTACATCTCGAACCTGGTACCCTAATAGACCCCTAACCGCTCCTCCAGCTACCTACTAATGACATCACCGCTAATAACCTCCATCGCACTCAAGCTTACAGGACTTCTCTAGGGCCGCTCCTACCTTCACCTCTGGAACTCTCTCCCTCGTCCCATTAGACTTGCTCCTACCTTTGGCACTTTTCAAAAAGCTCTAAAAACCCACCTCTTCAGCCCTCCCTACCCTCTCTTCCCTAACATCACCACCATTCCATTCCCACCCCCGAAAAAAAAGGTCAAAATAAGAGGAGGGGAAAATGAATAAGATAAAGCGTGCGGGGTAGGTAACAAGTTCACGAATAGGAGGAAAAGCGAAGAAATGGGACTGGGAAGAATTCAGCAAATAATGTGGGAAGCGGCGCATGGAGGCGTTAGACAAAGACTAAGAAGGTGGGAGCATAAGGTAAGAGGAGAAAATACATAATGGAAAGAAGAGAGAAGGAAGATGAGATATCGGGGGGAAGGGAAGGAGGATAAGGCGAGAAGTAAAGTGGGGTAGATCTGGGAGTGGATGAAGGGCACAAAGTGTATAAAATATGGGTCACAGCAAGGGGGCAGAGGAGGGAAAGAAAAGGAGGAGGAAGAACGGGAAGATTAAAAGTGGACGGAGAGGAAGGGGGATAAAGGGGGAAAACTTGGAGGTTAGATAGGGAAAAAAAGGCAAGATAGAATGAGGGATAATAGGGAGGGAGGGATGGAAATAAGGGAATCACAACGCAACAACAATTCACCACCATGCCAGTCCCCCCCCCCCCACCTATTGTATACCTTGTTTCCCACCTACTAGATTGTAAGCCTGTCCGGGCAGGGTCCTCTACTCCTCCTATGTCATACCTGGTACCTGTGGTTTATTGTTGTTTGTATCTCTAATGTTTGCAACAAGCGCTGCGTATAATGTTGGCACTATATAAATAAATGATAATATAAATAATAATGTTTCTATGGACCACATTAGATTATTCATGAAAACATGGATGTCTGGTGGTAGTAGTCCGCTGCTCTGCTGAGCTGGGATCTGGGGACACTTGCCTATGCTCCGTTCGAGCCCATGGGTATTCTGCATCTCATCAAGCTTGCCCACCGAGTGACACCGAAGAGGCGGTGCCATAGCCTCAGGTGGTCAGGTGGTTGGTGAGCAGTCTGGCCATGCATCGCTAGGTTCAAATCCTGTGGCCTATGACACTATCTGCAAGAAGTTTGCTTGTTGCTCCTTGTGTCTGATGGGTTTCTCTGGGTACTTGTTTGACTTGGCGGTTTCCTCTATGGGGTGCAAAGCCAAATCATGCTGATGTGTTATATAGGTTTCCCCAAAAGGATTTTCTAGTTTATAGCATGACAAGGGCAAGTGCAGACGATTTCAGGGCCGACCCATGTGCGTGCATGGGTCGGCAAAATTGGCAGCGGGACGTCATTGCCCCATGGGATGACAGTATCCCCATTACCCCAAGCTCGTCGGCTACGAATGAACTGTCCTAGAATCTCAGGCCGATGCCGGGGGATGTAGTTTTGAATGGGTTCCCAGCATCCCGTTCAAATTAAGGCTGGCACACAAAGTGTGCCCATCGATGGGCGGCTGAAGCAGGTTTGCAGCGTGATGGACGCCATGACGCTTGCACTCGTCGGTTCGTCTTGGCCCCACTGGGCTCTCTGTGCGGGGTCTTTAGACTGTGACCGTTGATGTGTAATGTTAATATACAGACTATGGGTAGGGACATTAGATTGTGAGGCTCGTTGAGAGACGATAGTGATATGACTGTGCTTTGTATAGCGCTGTGTAATGTTGGCCTCTATTAAGAAAAAATGATTGATATGTGCTTGTGAACTAACCCCCCTGAAGCTGGACAGTAAATGTCGGGCCGCGGTGTGCGGCGCCAGCTCTTGGATACTGCACAGCACTCACGCTCCCGCCTTTCCTTCCTTGCAGGTTAATGTTACTTTATCATGCCGGGTTTTTTGTGTGCTCTGTGTATGACCCCTGCTGTGAACCTGTACTGTTTGCATCTGCCCTTGTTTCCGGTGACTCATCTCTAGGGAGGGGTGGGCAACTAAGGCTCGGGGGCGGATCTGGCCCGTTGTAAGCTTTCTTCCGGGCCCCATGTCACCTTTTAACCTTCTGAGCGTCTAGCCTGAGTTAACGTCATGCATCAGAAACTCAGGCCGTTTAACTGAGCACGCTCTAGTGCTCGCCGGGCTTTCTACGGCGGTGTATGTATGCATTGCTCCGAGTCACCGGTGACTGGGAAAGGGGGCGGGGTAGGCGGGCGCCATAGACCTCCGTCTAACGGGAGGGGGCGTCACTTTCTTTAGCATAAGTCCGGTCTCCAGTGATGGCCAGACGGTAAGTTTACATCCTCCAGCTGGGAGGCAATCGGGTGGGGCTATTTGTGCTCCGCCGCGATTGTGTTGGCACGTTTGGGTAGAAACCGTGGCAATGGCGAAACGCGTCAGGAGGTTAAAGATGGGTCCCCGCCTCGTGTGTCTCCTGCAATGAGGATGATGCCTTGGGGACTGATGCTGTGGTGTGATCATGACACTGTGGCCCGAGCCAAAATGTTCGCACCATCCCTGCCCAGGGGTCCTTGGAGGGATTCCCCAGTCTTCAGCTCCCAGGTGGATACTTGTGCGTCAGTTCTGGGAGCGAACCGAAGTTGGGTAGGGCGTATCGTGTCTCCTGTCAGCGGGTCTTGTCCTATAGGGCGAAGACCGCAGCGGAGATTGGGATATCTGACCTGACCTGTAGATTGGTGATCCCTCGGAGACCCTAACATTGAATATGGAATCTCATACTCAAGTAAGTATGTGTCCTTTTTTTGTGAAGTGAAGTATTACACCACCAGCATACCAGCTCAAAGGCAAGTCAAACTTCCATTTTATTTGTATATTTTTTAGATTTTGAGCATACATACGCTTTAAATAAATACGAAAATCTGATCTCTTACTGTTTTCTGTGCCAGCTCATCGGTCAGCTGCTCGTTGGCTTTGGTCTTGTCCTCTACTTCCTGAGACTTCTGGTCATAATTCACAGCCAGTTCCTCCAAGGCTTGAAGCACCTCCTTGACCTCATCCTTTGCAGCATCATTCTCAATCTGCAGCCGAGTCAGCTCCTCCTGGATCTTCTCATAATCTTTGCGAGTTGATGCTAAAAGCTGAAGGTGAAAGAAGCAGCGTGAATGATGGCATGTAGGGACGCATTAATGAGAAACAGAAAGGTGCAGTGTAAGAACATGCAGATCCCAGGACTTCAGCCCATGATCTATGTGAGCCTCATGACTTCCAAAGGGATTTCTGAAGCCTACCATACCATGACCATATAGTATTTAACCCCAGTCCAACAAATACAAGTTGACAGGTATTCTGACAAGTGTGTAATCTGTTTATTGTATATACATAATTACAATGGGATGGGATGTCTACGGAGCGACACTTGTGTGTACGATTACACGGACATCAAAACAATTGTTCCACCTAAATGACCCACTTAACAAACCTCATCTTGGTCGAGCATTTGCTGCTTAAATTTTTCAGCCAGTTGACTGTGTTGGTTAATTTCATCATCCTGGAGTGAAAGAAAATAAAATAAATCATAGACATGGGTTTTTTACATAGTTTTTACATAGCAAGTGAGTACAACCAAGCATTCATACAATAAGGTGTCTCTGCTCTATTTCATATGACAGATTGCCTAGAGCAGGGGTGGGCAACCTAGGGCCAGCTTTTTTCAACCCCTTGTTGGAAACATGCTTCCCTCCGCTTGTTCTCTGCAATGAGTGCACATAATGCCTAGAGGCGTCCAAACTTTGCCTTGGGGACAATGCAGTGGTGATCATGACACTGGGGGCCCATCTTCAAGGTGACAACAGGCAGTCTCTAGGAATGATCTCTGCTCATTGCAATGACAAGCATTTTATTTTAAGTGCAGGAAATTTAAAAAGATAACAACATCCCTGTCACACGTCACCTATCACATATCACCGCCATAATTAGTGATGCAATGAGGCAATACATTAATCGGCACACCTATGGTGGGTTGGCCCTTACAAGCTCTTGATGCGGCCCCTGTATCAAATTTGGGAAGCCAATGTGGCCCACAAGTCAAAAAGTTTGCCCACCTATGGCCTAGACAGGGGGTGCCATATATAAAATCTTTTAGGGGACCTATATACAGATTCATTTTCCAACCATTATAATCCTTATATTATAATAAAAATTTAAAAATGCCTTGGAAAAATCATTGATGCCTTCAGGGGCGTTTTTTTGTTATTTCACACAGGCATTTTTTTCGGTGGAGCATTGTGGGCGTTTCAGGTGTTCATGAATGCAGCATGCAGCTTTTAGTGGGAGTTTGTGATGCTTACAGTAAGACGCCGCTATTGACTTCAAAGTAACTGTTCACACTGGCTTTTTCTAGGCGTTTTTACAGGCCAGGGTGTCAGCTCAGATGTCAAGAGTACCTGTTTGTCAAGAGACATGATAAATTGTTGCTGCGTGTACACAGGGTCTTATTTATTATTTTAAAAAAGTGCAGCCCCTCTTTTGCCATAGTATCTGGAATGCCTGGAAAAAGCCACAACAAGACCCTATGCCGAATCTAAGGGTCCCCATACACCTTTAAGCCAGCCATACACAGTCGGATTCCATGGCCGCTCGATCACCCATCCGATCGATTCCGACGATTCTGCTGGGAATCGGAGGTGTGATCGATCGGCCAATTATCGATCGCAGCATACCACCTTGTCCAACGGATTCCGGGATGATTCCGTGTCCGATTCCATCTCCGACTCCACCTCACAAATGGCAACTCCCCCTGATCTGGGCAGAATCTGATCAAAAAGACCAACATGTTGGTTCTCTGTCGGATCCGATTCTGAGCCCCTGATCAATCGGATGTGATCGATCGGACAAGGTGGGCTGCACACGATTCCGGCACGATCGATTCGCGTGCACGCGCCCGGAATCGATCGTGCCGGAATCCGGTCGGAATCCGACCCGTGTATGGGGGCCTTTAGATTTCTCTGTCTCTGTTTTAGCAACATTAGAAAGTCTTTTAAAGGCCTAAAAGTACACATCATAAAGGACCTTTGGGATCAGCCATTGACAACCTTCCAAGAATGAATGGCACCTGGTATGATTAAGCTCAAATGAGTGAAACATGTTAGAGGAGACTCAGGAGTCTCTGTGGGGGTGACAAGGATGTGCTGGACTACCATTTTGTTTTAAACTTCAATAAAGCATTATATGGACTTTTATCCGGAGTGCAGATCCTTCCTTTTTGCATGGCATGTAATGGCACCTGGTTGTATTTCCTAGATTGCTTAAGTGACTCTTGCCAACTGTTTTGGGGTACAATGACACTGGTGGATGACAACTCCTAGACGCTGTTGGGTGGCCACCGCATTCAACCCCATTCATCCACACATAGATCTGCACACATTCAAGCCACCCTTAAGACATCAGCATAGTTAGAACAATTAAACATCCCATTTAATTAGCGGTTTTGGTAATTACAGTAACAAGTGATCACTATAGATCTAGATGATAGAGATGGAAGCACTGCGTTTAATTATTGCACTCCACAGATCTCAGCATATAATATACACAGTGCAATGAAACACATTATTATGATAGAGCACACCATTATTACTACTAATTATGGTGTCACAAACCCCCCAAAGCCTCAAAAATGAAAACCCCGAAAATGTGCTACATTTCCCAGTACTAGAACTATAATAAACATGTAGATGTGAAATACGCTACAAACAAATGTATGAAATGATAAATGTAAAAATTTGACCAGAAAAAAATTATTCTGCTTTTGCAGAGATATTGAAACGGCAGCTTGGGAGGATAATTCTTCTTCCCAAACAATAATTATTCAGACTAGACAATAGATAATTTTTCCCTCCAAAATCGGGGGTGGGGAATTAAGTGTGTCTTATATTCTGAATGTGCCCGACGGGTGAGCATGCTTTCGCATTTCCCGCCGAGTCCTGCACGTGGACAGTCCATCCATGGACGGATCATCCGTATGCAGCTGTCACAGCTCTGTATGGGATCGGGCAATCCGCTACTGTTCACATACGCAACCCTGCAGAGGGGTGATCCGCCCATGGATGGATCATCTGTCTGCAGCTCTGTATGGGAGCAGGCAGAAGCAGCTGCCGTTCACATACAGACATCAGCAAAGGGGCGATCCATCCATGGATCGATCATCCTTCTGCACATCTGTATGTAAGCAGGCAGCTACTCACATACAGAAGCAGGGACAATCAGCCAGTGAGCGGATCCTTCCCTGCTCAGAGCTGTTTGTGAAGGAAGCAGCAGCTTACACACAGATCTGCAGACAGATGATCCATCCATGGATGGATTGACCCTCTGCAGATGTCTGGATGACAGCAGCTGCTTTAGTCCGCTGTACAGAGCAGGACCAGGAGGAAGGGGAAGACACTGACAGCTTCTCCACCTCTTAACTCCAGCTTTGCCAGACTGCAGTTAATGGGCATTTTTTACCGGGGTGAAACACTCCGCTGGATAGGGTGCGTCCTATACAGCGGAGCAGTGTTATAAGCCAAAAAATACGGTAAATAGTTTTGGCAAAATTGGATTAAATCTCTGGATTTTAGCTACCAATTCCCACAAGTGAAAACTCTCAAGTTACTATTTGGAGAGTGTCATTTCCTTGGTTTGTTTATTTACTATAGGGATGGGGAACCCAGATAAAAAAATAAATAACAACCTTTTCCAAAATGAAGACGTCCAGTCTCCTTTGGTGTCTTACTTTTTTACTAGTTCAGTGCACCCTGGGAACACCAACATATGCTTTACCAAGACAGATCTCATCCTTTACCCCCGCCGAACCCCCCAAATCCACTGCTAATGGTCTGATCTCCTACCCTTCGAAGACAAATGGCCAAGTGTAGTCTCAAAGACGTCCTGAGAAAACACCGGACATTACCTTGTCATCCAGCTGGCGGTAGAGGCTGGTAATATCGTCTTCGTATTTCTTCTTGTCCTCTGAAGAGATGGCCGCCACAGCTGTGGACAGGTTGTCAATTATCGGGGTGTTGTCGCACGGCTCAAAACTCTTTTGATCCTTTGAATTTGTTTGTTCATCCAATGGGACTGCCTCACCTAAGATGAAAATACATGTCGTTTACATCTACATCACAAGAACTTACCCTTATCGAATTGGATCACTGAATGACAATACATCTGCCCCAGAGAGGTAGTTGCCTTCATCTGCATTCCCTGGTGCGAATGTTCAGTTTGATGTCTATGATAACCCAGTTGATTGACATCACTCCCTGGCCTCACTCATTTATCCGATATCCAGTAACCCTACTCCATTATAGCAAGCAGGGAGGTAGCACATTGATTAACATATCTGCCTGGGGGAGAGTGGTCAGAGGACCTCACTGAGCAGGCACACCAACATGATTGCACGGCCGCAGCCACAATGTTGGCACTAACCTCACTGCATCTCAAACTGAATCCAATCAGTCAGGATAACAGCCAGGTAACTTTAAGAAGGAGGACAGTAAGGCTATGTCCCCACTAGGGCGATCTGCCACGATTCCAATCTAGCGATTCCAGTCTCCAGCAATCTACTATGGTCTCCCATGATGAGAATCACGGCACGGAGATCATCACCAGGCAGGAAGTGGGGGGTGGGACAGGACATCTCGCCCCATCCGGGGGGGGGGCGCGAAAGTATTCCTGGCAGGGCGCTGGCCCTCATTCTTAACCTGTGTTTGAATAGGCAGGGGAGCTTAATATTGTTCCTAAATAGGAAAGGGGAGCCCTGCAAGGTAAGTTTGGAAACCACTGCCATAGAGAATGAATGGGCGCAGTTAAAAAGCAATGAGTTGAAAAACGGTTTTTAACCGTGTCCATTCATGTCTATGGCCACGATCAGTGGCGATCGGCTGCCACCACGATCGCGCCAGACCACAGATGCCTCTTGGTTACTCCACTTAGCATGGGATCCTCTGATCTTAACTTTGATCCTTCTCTTAAAAGAATTCACATTTCTAATGGCTTAACTTAATTCTGCCTTTTAAGTTATTTAATTTAGTCTCAGTATAGAATTTCCGCTCTGAGTGTAAGAGGTCTTACCTTCCCTATAAATAACAAATGTCCAGCTTTGTGCTTATTAGAAACCTTTGACTCATGTTAAATCTCTGCAGAGGGACCACTGCTTCCAGTCAGAGGGCAAGGGTCCTTCCCTGCAGCATGCTGATAGACTATGGGGTAAAGCCTCTCACATTTTATACAAGAACAAGTTTACAAGAACATTTGTAGTCAATATGACTTTCCTTTAGTCTTTGCAATGAGAGGATTCTCACCATTTCTCGACGTCTGGATGCAGATAACTACATCGGGGAAATTGACTCGTGTTCATCAAAGAGCGGCTGTAAGACGTGATAAATAAAGACGCTATTGAACCTGTAATCACATTTGTGAGCCATAAACTCGGCAACCTGGAGGACCTGCCAGCCTCCGTCTCCATGGCAACGTCACGGCTCTAATCAGAAATACATTCAGCGCTGTACAGTCAGCGAAGCCCCTGGGACCGCGTCTGAGAGACGAACGCACGAAAGGAACAGCGCACGGTCGTGCAGGGAAATACTCTGTTTAAGGCACTTCGGCATCATTATACCCCGCCGTCATCTACGCGAAACTCATTAGGATCGGAAGAAGCGAGTATTTCTATGTAATGCGAGTTTGTCCCTGAGCTAATCCATGAATTCACTAACCACGTATATGCCATACACAGCAGTGACAGTCCACACATACAGGTTACCCCTCGGATAGGGGGGGGGGGTCTGGAGAACCCCTATAATGGTGCTTCCTCATCAGTAGTGATGGACGAACATCAGCTGCGGGGAACAGGCGAATCGAACTTCCGTTTACGGCAAACCTTCATTGACTTTAATAGAGGACGAACCTTTCAAACCTTCAGGTCATATTTGTAGCCAAAATACCAATAAAAAAGTCAAAAGGTTGCAACCACCTGGACAGTGTCATGCCAAATGGGGATCAATGGCTAAACTCCTCCTCCAAAATACAGATTTTTCTTAAGGTCTAATGGCTCAGGTTGTGGCTCATGGTTGTGGCTCAGTAATGATGAACTACATGTAACAGAATACCTTAGCTATAGTTACAGATCACTGGATGGAGAATAATAGCAAAGTAGCTAAGACATCCCTCAATCCATCCCTCAATCAGCAGCAGCTCTCCCTATCTATCTAGTACTGGAGACACAGGATAAATGTAAAATGGCCACCGGCCTGCTTCTTTTATGGGGGGGGGTCCTCCAGCAGCGAAAAAAGTGTTTTTGGCTGTACTGTCCCATCTGTGGGGTGAGGGGTCACACTTTGTCTCCATGTTAAGGTACAGGGAGCGGGTCGAACACTCATAATGTTCGCCAGCATTGCAAACTGATAACATGCTATGTTTGCCGGAAACTGTCCACCGGGCGAGCTTTTCAGCCATCACCACTCATCAGTGTCTACTTGACCATCTCACAAACTTCCTAAAATTAATCCTCATGTGGATGCTCTGAGCGGCAGTGACATCACCACCCTACAATGTAGAGCTTGTATGCATGCATTGTAAAGGAGAAATGCCAAGGACCCCCCCAAAATTTATGCTGGTAACCCAGTATAAGGTAAGAAATAAGCCTAGACATTTTACCATTGGCCATTTGGGAATGTACCCATTACAGTAGGGAGGGGGACCCCCCTAACCCCCCTAGCATTTGAGACGAATCCAGCTCGTCCAGAGCTTGTTTACAAAACAATTAACCTCCCTAGTTTTTGAGACAAACCCAATTTTTTCGCTGTTTGGGTTCGACCCAAGCGCTAGAAAAGCTGGGATCCAGCGAACATGATATACCTCCAAAAAGCTGCAGCGATTCTCTAAATTGCCGCAGCATTTCCGGGATTCTGGTGACGCCGAAGGGGGGGAGTGTTGCACCATAGACCCCCATGTTAATGAAGGGGTGGTGGTCTCCCTGCATATGTTGCCGCTTGATGAGGACAGGGGCAGAGGGAGGGAATTTCAAGCAGGGTACATTGTACATTATTTTTAACAGAGCAGTAAGGGCAGAATGCTAGGGAGGTTAAGCTCTCACAATCGGAAACTAGGTGATCTATGTATAATCTATGTAAGTGGTACATACAGGGAATCAGAGCCCCAATGCATCTTTTCTAAGCAAAATTTTGTTCAAAATAATTTATGGTTTTCTTTTAAAATCCATTTTAGCCGCAGTGACCCTGCCAGTAGGGCTATTAAAACTCCGCTTCACGCCATACCGAGGATGCTCTTAAACCAGGAGATATTTTAGAAGATCTCTTCTTACCACATCTCCATCGGTTTAGCTCCATCTCCAGATGTTGAATGATATTCTTGAGGGTTTTGTTTTTGTCCTTCTCTTTCTCAAATTTCTTCTTCCACTCCTCGGCAGTGAGCTCCAGATTGACAGACACCGTGTTCTTGATAGTCTTGGCTCTGAGACCAAATAAAAAGAAGCAACACCATTAATTCCATAGACAATCGGGACACAGCAGTCGGAAGTCAAGGTGGAAGATTGCTTACCGCTGACCAAACATGAGGGTAGACTTGGTCTCGGCTTCATTGAAGATGGATGGAGAGCAGCAGATAATGATGGTTGTTCGACAGTTTCCACCGAGGGAGTCCTGGAGTATCCTGGTCATTTTGCTGTCCCTGTATGGTACGTGGGATTTCTGGAAGAAAAGACACAAATATAAAAGATTAGTTGGCGGTAAATATATTAGAAATCAGAACTTCCTGTACATTCCTTGTCTTGATACAAGATCCAATGGCCAAGCGTCCAGACCTTTAGACCTTTAACCACAACTGAAGGGCATCTTGGAAAGCATTTCCATCTATAAAGTAAAATGTTTTGGACGATTACCTCCTTTTCACTATCACCTGACATTAATGTTTACTACTTTGGAACTGCATTCCAATAAGCAGGGTGGATTTGATTTGATTTAAATTGAACTGATTTAAAACGTGATTTTAATCACCAGTCAGTAAGGCACACATAAAGACTCATTCTTGCTGGTATAACTTTAATATGCAAGTAGATGAGGATTTTTCGAATATCTTTTCATATTAGTTTTTTGATCCCCAGTTTAGGTTATTCATTGATATTTGGACAACTTTTCTGTTGTACTTAGGAAGGAGAAAAATAACCATTACCTTAATAATAACAATTTAAATGGATTTATTCAACTGAATGCCCCTCCCTCCTCACACTTAGTTTCACTTTCTTCTTGTGCACTTCTTCCACTCCAAACAATCAGAAAAATATTGTTTCTATTCTATTCACTGAACTTCTTGAAATTTGGCACTGAAGAGGTTGATTCTGTATTCATAGGTTTGTAGAACAATAGGATTAAGGTTGTTCATGTTGTAACATTGTCAATTGTTGCTATGAAGAGGCATGTAATCTCTGCTAATGCTCGGCATACACACACCGAGCAGGTCAGACCGACCTGCTCCGATGTATGCCGAGATGCTAACGTGATGACGTCATCACGTTAGCATCCCGTTGCATTGTGGGGCCCCTTCAATCGACCAGGCACCCCAGACACCGTCTTCATTACAGCTTATGGCATCGGCTTCCATCGGCTCGCACCGGCCAGAGATTTTCCGACATGTCCGTTCTCTGGCCGGCCGAGAAGTGGGGCGACAGGGATCTGTCGCCCCATGTGGGCACATGCCGATTAGCGGCTGATTTTTAACTTGACCGACGGCGAGAGCGCGCACACCCGTCAGTCAGATTAAAATCTGGCCGTTTATCGGCATGTGTATGCCTAGCATAAGTCAAATTCAGTTTTGAGAACTGCAAAAGTAAACCAAGCACCTGTGATAATATCGTGTAGACAGAGAACTGCCTCTGGAAGAACATGACACTGTGAATGGATTCATGGAATTTATTTGCCAAAAATTTTACATATACAGCCTTATTCTACATACTTAAAAACTAATCTTTATTTCATGAAGGAATAACCTTTGGCTGGTTATAATTCGTCAAAAAAATCATTGATTTTTATCCACCCTGCCAGTAAGGAACTACAACTTGATAAATCAAAAATATACGCCCTATAGTATTTCCTATATGAAACTCTGTCCACTTTCCTGGGTAATAATCTTTTCATGATCCAATATTGGGGTGATGATGAGAAGGATGAAGGACAGTTTTGGGGAACACACTGGCCAGGATCAGAGATGTTAATTTTTGAATCTAACAAGAAAGCAAGCCAACCAGGTTGAATACCAAGAATACCAGGAGGAAAATTGGAGCCACTGTCATGGGACCTGGGTGCAGACATGAACCTTCTCTTTCATCTCTATCCATCCTCAGCAGTCTGGCTGACCAGGCAGATTGCACGTGCATATCCCGTAAGCTAGCCATACACGGGTAAATTCCTGTGCAATCGACCCCCGATCAATCACAGCGTGGTGACATCACCGCGCTGTGATTGATCGGGGATCAATTGAACGGAAATCAATGTGCACCACATGGGCACATTGATTACCGTTCAATGAAGACCTCCGGTTAGCTAGAGTTCTGTCCGGCTTTCAGCATGTGAATCATGCTGACAGCTGAACAGAAATCCTGCCCGCTTCTCCCCGTAGAGCAGAGCTGGAGTGAAAAATGCTGACTCCGCTCCCTTCACACAGACTCCGCTCCCTTCACACAGACTCCCCGGCTGTCAGTTCTGTGTGAAGAGTCGGCTTTCCCTATACTCTACATGAAAATTCTTTTTCATGTAAAGTATTGGTGATTGAATGTGGTTTTCCAACATGTTGGAAACCCGTTCAATCGAGGTACTTCGAGGGGGCTCTATTGAACCCCCTCGAAGGACAGCACACACAGGAAGAATTGTAAGCAGATTCGAGTACAATCAATCACCGTGACCGCGCACGTTGATTGATTGTACTCGAATCTTTTTACAAATATACCCGTGTATGCCTAGCTTAAAGCTAGCCATACACAGTCGGATTCCATGGCCGATCGATTCCGGCGATCTCAGCGGGAATCGGAGGTCCGATCGATCGGCCAATTAAGTCCGTCCGATCGCTACATACCACCTTGTCCCACGGATTCCTGGACGATTCCGTGTCCGATCGCTTACTCCACAAATGGCAACTCCCCCTGATGTGTGCAGAATCGGATCAGAAAGACCAACATGTTGGTTCTCTGTCCGATCCGATTCTGGGCCCCCGAACGATCGGACGTGATCGGACGGACAAGGTGGGCTTCACGCGATTCCGGGACGATCGTTTGGCGTGCACGCGCCCGGAATCGATCGTCCCGGAATCCGATGGGAAAAGGACCCGTGTATGGGGGCCTTTAATGTCACCGCAGCTCTGAGGTGTTCTCCCATCCATGCCAGGTTTTCAGGTCCTCCTCCCACAACAAGGAGATAAGAGCGCCTTCCCAGGTAATCCACATCACTTGTTAGATACATGAAGCACTTTCTGCCTTATATAAGCCTGAGTGATACATGGCTTCCCTGTCTGTGATAGCGTATAGTTTACTGATAAGCATGATCTGTTTACCTTTTATTGCATATCTGACCTGTGTTTTGTTCTTGCCACCTGCCCAAAACCTGCTTGGACTCAAATGCTCTTCTGCATGCCTCTTCTTGATAATACGTTTGGATACTGACCACTGTATTTGCACCTGACAATCCTCTGTCTGCTGCCAGCCCTGACCTTGCTTTGGACCTGACAACATCTTGTCTCATCTTGTCTCATCCTATCCGGTACTGAAATTAAAAAGTGGTGGTTGTCTTTAGAAACTGCTCTACCTTGTTTGTTTTTGGGCTCCTGGTCAGCTGACAAGCCCTGTTCCCAGACGACATACTTTTGCACATAGGGCAACCTAGTGCTGAGACCGGGCTTGTCTATTGCCACCAGACTACACCTGAGATTGACCTCTGGGCTACACAGACACAATACATGTTGTGATCTTTCACATTAACACACTGTGTAAAGCAATGCTCATGGTACACAAGTTTCCATAGGAGACATGTGCAGTCAGTGTTATGCTATTTTAAACGCTCTGTAAGGGAGTTGACTTTGAATTTTGATTTAAATAAATGTTCAAAAAAAATTACAGAAAAGTTTCAAACTAACTTTCAATGGTTGTTTACCATTTAACTGCACTATACAGACACCTATATTAAGTTTAATGCATTGCAAGTTCAAAAGGGTTTAGGACATTATGGGTTGTAAAAGTATAATTTTCAATATTAACTTAACACTTAAACGATCTAAAATAACAAACAAACTGGGCTTGTGGAAGAGGGCATCATGCCTTGTAAGATTCTGCTTTAAAAGTTTTTTTCCTCAATGTCTGTAGTCCATTCTGGGCTATCTAACAAGAGAGCCCAGCAATATCTCTGCCTTTGTAGACTGAAGTTCTTTATAACCTAAATCCTACTATTCAGACCTGAACAACAAATAAATAACCAGAAATCCAAAATATCAGATACGCTTGAAACATGCTGGGGAAAGGCCCCCCAAATTCTTCTCAAACCCTCTTAATTATGTTCAAAATAAGTTTCAAACCTATGACAGATTCATAGAAGGATTTCCTTTCCTAACACACATGAAGCAGGACCATTGCTACACCCAGATGTGAATGGCCTCCTATTTTTTCTGAGAACGACTGTCATTCTGATCCTCTGTAGATTTATCACCAATAATAGGTCGGCAGATTTGCGGTCACTCACCGTTCCCTCGGCCAAGGCTGAGATTACATTGCCCAGGGCTGATAGAGACTTATTGATGTTCTTTGCTTCATCCAGAACTGCTCCCTCAGCTCCGGTTTTGCTGACCTGATGAAAACACAAAAGTATCAGCAGAAATGTCTTGATACCAATCGTCAATGGTTTTCAGTGCAATGCCTGACATTTCACATTTTATACAACACAAACCAGGCATTGATGGGGCTCCTGAGCACATTTTAAAGGATATAAGTAGAGAAAGAATCAAAAAATTATTATTTAAACCCAAAAGTACAGTCTTGAGATCCAGCGGCTGCATTTGTTTTCTTTATTTCCTGTCATTGGGTGACACTCATACACCTAAAGCTAGCCATACACTCTGCGATAAAAATTAGGATCTATTAAAACCGACCAATGAAAGCAGTTTATCGGCATGAAATCTGCGCATGTCCACATGTTACTACAGATAAAATACGATTCTAATTGCCGTTTTTTTCGATCGTAAAGTCATCGGACAAGTTGAAAAATTGTTATTGGTCTGGGAACATCGGGCAAGTTCATAGTGTTTTACCGACCAATTAGTGCCGATGATGATATATATATACTAATAAATATAGTTTACTTGAACTGACTTTTTTTAAAGTTGTAATGTATATTTTATTTTATGATATTAGATCGTAAATTCATTTTTTACGATCACATACATTCAGTGTAGCACCTTCTAATGTCATGGCCAAGATTTAGTTTTTTAGCTATAGGTTTTGATGTAAAGATATATTACGATTGTATTCAAATGTATTAGTATATGTAGTATGGTAGTACACAGCATGTATACATAAATATCATCTACATAGTATATACTACACATATATCTGTTGTCTGTAAACATATCAATATATATCTCTCTATATTGTTTATCTGTAATATGTATCTATCTAATATCTATGTATTTAGAATTAAAATTATATATTTATTATTTTATTATTTACATTTAAATTCATTTTAAAATCACATTGTCTGATATAAATGGTGATTATTTTCGATGACATTTTCGATAAAACCAGAAAAATCGATCCAAAATTGGATTTTCCATGTGGTAGTATTGTAAAACGACTCCGACGGGATACATTGGTCGGTTTTAATAGATCGTAATTTTTATCGCAGAGTGTATGGCTAGCTTTACTGCATTCATGGAAGAGCAGCGTTGTCACAATAGAACAGTACTAGAGAACTCTATTGCTTCTCAACTAGGGAACAGGAATTCGTGTCAGGGGGCTTCGGCTCCCTGGATCAAGTTTGGAAGCCCTTTTCGGGAACAAACCTTTAGCCTCTTAAGAGGTAAGGCAAACTAAGACACCTACATTTTTTATATAGTTCACTTTTCTACACCGGATTGGGTGTGCTTGCACACCGAGGGCTCCTCGATAACATATAAATTAAATAATAAAAAAAGGACTAGAGAACTCTTCTTTTATATAACATTAGGGAGGGGGGAGTCTGTAGTATCACATATAATGAAGTGTGAGGATATCTCCAGGGGGACTGAGATCAGAATTGGCCATTAATTTATATGGAGGGATTTCAGGCAGAGCACATCAAATAAACGTTCTCACCTTTTCACTTCCTGCCAGATCTACCAGGTACAGCTTCCCACAAAGCTTCTTTTCAGTCTCAATATTCTCTTGTTTTATGTTGATTAAAAAAATACTGTGACTTCTGGAACTGTGTTCATTCATGTCTGCAAGAAACAGAAAAGGAGATTTGTATTAGATTACCAGCAAAGACCCAAAAATAAACAGCCATAGCGTAGTGTAATGCACAGGTAGGTGTTGTCCCTTTAAGAATCTGCCCCATGACCCTCCTGGCTCCAGCTGGCATATAAACCAAGCCCCTCCCAGCAGGGGGCAACTCAGAGGGGACCTATCTGATGAGACAGGATTAGCTGGGATTCAGACCTGTAGCCAGACCTGGTTCCTTCAACTGTTCAAAATGGTGTGCGGGTGAACCAAATTGCACACAGCACGGTGCAGAACCAGAGGTGTTACCTGTATGCCACCGTTCCAGTCTGCCTAAAGCAGCCCATACACGGGTCAGATTTTCAATCAATCGACTTAAAACGATCAATTTTTTAGTCGATTGATTGAGAATTGAGTTTTGCCCACCTGGTTAAATCGACTTAATCCGATCAAAATTGAGTGAAAATTCAGTCGTTTTTTGATCGGACTGGATGGTAAATTTTGATCGGTTGATTGAAAATTGGTTCGGTATTTTGAGAACCAAGTGTGGTCAACCAATTTTTGATCGATTTTTTTCTACCTATTCTACCTCACTTCTGATTGAAATTTTAATCGGACTATTTTGGATCGATTGTTTTGTGGATTGAAAAAAAAAATCGATCAAAAATCTTGCATTACATATGGCCCATGATACAATCGACATACAATTTTATACCGACTTAAAAATTTATCGTTTTAAATTGATTGATTGAAAATCTGACCAGTGTATGGGCTGCTTCAGCTACCACCCAATTTCCACCAGACCACATGTGTGGACCCTGCCTGTGTCTGAAAGTGAGAGCCTGCAGCTTCCCTGGTGATGGACACGTAAGTAGCAGCTCTATGTTTCAATACTCTCTCTCTCTATGTGGAAGATAGGGTGGGAGGGGGTGCTCAGCAGTGAGACTAACCTCCCTTTTTTTTAAGCCTAAAGGCCAATTCTTTACCTGTTTGCATATATATTACGTGTATATTCTGTTAGCATTTCTGTTGGCAAGACCTTAAGAGAGCATTTCACACCAGACATCCCAAGAATATTGCTACACTGAAACAGTTTTGTGAAGAGGAGTGGTCCAAAATTACTCCAGATCGTTGTGCGGGTCTGATCTGCAACTACAGGAAACGTTTGGTTGAGGTTTTTGCTGCTAAAGGAGGGTCAACCAGTTATTAAGACCAAAGGTTCACATACTTTTTCCACCCTGCACTGTGAATGTTTACATGTTATGTTAAATAAAAACATGAAATCATATAATGTTTGTGTAGTATTATTTTAAGCAGACAGTGTCTTTCTATTGGTGTGACTTAGATAAAGATCAGAGCACATTTTATGACCAGTTCATGCAAAACTCCACGGAATCCCAAAGGGTTCACATACTTTTTCTTGCAACTGTAGGTAAATGTATATATGTATACACACACACACACTGTACATACATTTACAGATATTGTTGATTTTAAACAAATCCTCACATGTATAACAGTGTAAAGTATGTATATTTATATGGCAACTTACTTGTAACAGCAACATGACGGTTTGCCTTTCCTTCATCGATAACATCCATCACCTCTTCAGGGCTGGATACAAACCTCTCCGTACAACCCTAAACATAAAGCACATTACTCATATCTATAGATCACTAAACGGCATCATTTTGATTGATAGACTATTTATTAAATTCAATTGTAAATCCATCCCAACTTGTATTTTAGTTATAAGTTGCGGCTTTATTAGCTAAATGCCATATTCAGTTACTGGGAAGTCTGGCTGGAGTCTAACTGGAATAAACAGATGGACACCTATGCATTGTGGTAACCAAAGACATAAATATATTCTGGTACATCAGGGAAGCCACTCAGAATGAATAATTGCACAGTGCACTGTGGTTCTTATGTTAAGGGTGTCAACATCTGCACAATACAAAGGATTAGGTTTCGCCTAAAACATCCAACAGGGAGAATGGGAGCCTCTCGATAACAGCATGGGTCCCAAGTACAGAAACTTCCCTAATAAAGGTATTATTAACTTTTATTTATACAGTGCCTACATATAACATACCATATATACTCGAGTAGAAGTCTACCCAATTTTAGAAAGAAAATCTGGAAAAACTAAATGACTCGAGTATAAGCCTAGGGGGGTAAATGCAACAACTAAGGTTCAGAAACACACAGCAAATGTGCTTTTGTTTTGAGGTGTAATTATTTTATTCAGCAGATTTGTAAGTTATTACAAAGCCCCTGAACATGATATCATCACTGGAAGTGCAAATTTGGTGATGATAGCATGTTTGGGGTCTTTGCAATTCACTCATTAAATCCGCCTACAAAATGCTGCGAATTTCATTTTTTGACCCGAATATTATGAAAAATTTGGCTTTTATTCTAGTATATACTGTATATAATATCTATGGCTTGACAGAAAAGTACAAAAACTGAAGTACACTATTATGTATGTAACATGTCATACCTTCACATAGGGGACTCTGTTTTTATCTTCATGTACTGCTAAGTTTGTTTTAGAGACTGTAGAGAAAAAAGGAATCAAAACCATATCAAACCAATAAACATGTCAAACCCGTACTAGCAATACACAATAGCAAACATAATAGGCATAAAGGCAAAAGAATGAAGATATAGTTGATTGTGCCTATATGTCTTCACCTAGAACAATTATATTAAATAAATTGTCTTTTAACATGATCTGGCTTATCCATCCTACTTCAAGGAGAGGGGATTGCGGCATTGGCTCAGACCAGCAATGTGATGAGGTCACATGACAATGGAAGGAGATGTGATGTGCTAAATGGAGGGGGCATCACTGGCTTGTCCTTCCTATATCACACAGCCTGAGTTCTGAAATCACCAATGGTTTGAAGTCAACCATCATTTCAACTTGGTGCCACTACTACAACTTATGTTAGTGGAATCATGGTTTCGTGATCTAATTAGACATTGCCTGGCCAAAAACAAATTTGCCACCAGGATTTAACTAAGCAAATAGGTACGAGCCTTCTATTGTATAAATCAGGGTTGCTGTGGTTGGTCAGGTCTAGGTTCAGCAACAGTATGTGCTCCAAGAATGAGGTCTGCTAGGAATTTGCTGTGCCCCACCACTCACTGTTTCAATACTTACAACTACGCCACGCTGCGCAGGCCCGGTGGGGTAGGGGCGCGGTACTGTTGCGCTCCCCCAAACTGGAGACTGTGCTGCGGGAGGAAGACGGTGTTGGGCTGGTGTCCAGATACTATTCCCATTTAACATCCCTGTCCATGAACAGATATGTGGCGGCCCAGGCCAGGTGGTCCACGGTACTTCCTACTCTGCAGGCTGACGACTGGGAGGAATTTGAGGAAACCTATATGACCTCTCTGATATCATCTAGGGATAGAGTGATCCAGCTTAAGTTTTTCCACCAAATCTACTACACTCCCCTGAAGCTCCATTTGTTGGGTCTTTTGGACTCCCCACAGTGTCGCCGCTGCTCCCTGGAGGGTGACTATGCATTGCTTTTGGTTTTGCCGGCCCATTCAGGCCTATTGGGCAGGTATTACTCAACATCTACACGATCATCTGAGGTTCCCGCCTATTTCTGATCCCAAAGTATGCTTGCTCGGGTTACTTGAGGAATTACCATTATCATCTCCGCATCAGCGGTTTCTGCGCATTATAATTTTTTACGCAAAAAAATTGATTCTGGTGACTTGGAAGAGGCAGGCCCCACCGACTCTGGGGGAATGGCTCGCGCTGGTAAACAAGAGTGTTCCATTGTACAAACTTACGTATGAGCAATCACACTGTGCCTTCCTCACCAGTGGGGGCGGGGTGACCGTGGTGGGACGGCCTGCTTAATGTTATTAGCTGGATGTATGTCATGAATATGTACCCTGCTGTACGCTATTATTCTCTGTCTGTTTTGTTATGACCGAATGGAGTTATATCTTTTGCTGCTTTCAGTACCGACGCGGATTAGCAAGAAAGAGACATTGGGACATTGGTGCTTGGGGACAACTGTTTGTGTTTTATTTTTTGTTCTCTTTTTATTGTGGTGGGGTATTTTCCCCACTTGCATTTTGTGTATTTTAGTTTTTCTGTACTAAAACTTTGCAAAAACCAATAAAAAGATCTTTAAAAAAAAAAAAAAAGAATGAGGTCTGCTGACTACCTGACTATACTGAATGACCAGGTTATTCCATCAATGGATTGTTTCTTCCCTGATGGCACGGGCATATTCCAAGATGACAATGCCAGGATTCATCGGGCTCAGATTGTGAAAGAGTGGTTCAGGGAGCATGAGACATCATCGTCACACATGGATTGGCACCCACAGAGTCCAGACCTTAACCCCATTGAGAATCTCTGAGATGTGCTGAAAAAGGCTTTGCGTAGCGGTCAGACCAATAAATGCAAGATCTTGGTGAAAAATTAATACAACACTGGATGGAAATAAATCTTGTGACATTGCAGAAGCTTATCGAAACAATGCCACAGCGAATGCATGCCGCAATCAAAGCTAAAGGCGGTCCAACTAAATATTAGTTGGCAGTGTGTTTCAAAAGATAAAATACACTGAAAGGCTAAACAGAAAGGAAAAATTCCATTTTAAATTATTAGCGCACTGAACTAACCACAGAGACATTCCTTACCATCCAATAAATCCCGGATTTTGTCCATATAAATTTCAAAGTAGGAAACCTATCAGAGAAAAATATAAAAATACAGTTAAATTAAGAAAGAGATTGGAACCTGCATGTTATCTACCCGACAGGGCTCTGGTAGGACACCAAATTTGCTATGGCCTTGGCATAATGTGTGTTGGGGTGCCACACACATAATGCCAAGAGAATTTTCCAATAAGATTATGCCAAGTTCTTCAATTCTTATGCTAGACATACACGGCTCGATGGCGTACGCTCAAGGGGCCATTCAAATGCAGTGCGATGATGTCACCACAACCTCCCTCTATATAGAGACGCAGCACTTCTGTGTCATCGATCCCATCCGACCCTCATCCCCATCCAAAGTAATGGAAATTGAACAGGGTTTACTAACATGTTGGTTCCCTGTTCAACCGAGCTTTCTTTGAGTGGGGCGGCTCTATTAGATTCAAGCACAATTAAGTACCGTGAACGCACACGGCGAGCGATTGTGCCCGAATCTATAAAAGAATCGAGCTGTGTATGTCTAGCTTAAAGGTGGGTTTACACGTGTAGATTTTTTCGTTCAGTCAACAAAGAAAGAACGTTTTTTGGTTGATTGAACAAAAATCTAGAATGTCCAGTTTGTTCGATGGATACATTTTGTTCGGCCTCGAGCAAAAAATAGTTTGAAGGGTCATCGAACATGTTGGTAAATTTGTATCTGTCGTTGTAATTTTTAATGTATTTTCATTCGATGAACAAACAAAAAAACCTAATGTTACATTCATTAAATGAACGAACGATGTTTCACAATGACATCAAACAAAAAATCTAATTGGCAGTTAATTGAATAAAACATCTACACGTGTAAACCCACCTTTAGTTTGTAGTATGAGAAATGTAAATGAGAGATTTTGGACATCCCACAAAACCATATGGAGACAGTCTTCTGGTACTGATTGAAACATCCTCATCCTATATAAAAGGCAACTGTGTCTGTCTAATCTAGCGCTATGTTTTAGAACTCACTTGAAGCTTCCTATAGGACAGTGGTTCCCAAACTTTCCTTGCAGGGCCCCCCATTTCTATTTGGGAACATTATGGAGCCCCCCCTATTCAAACACAGGTTAAGAATGAGGGTCAGCATCCCCCTGGAGAACCTCCGCGCCCCCCCAGTCTAGTGACCACCCCTATAGGATGAGCAGGCTGCCACTTTGATTGACACAGTTTGCCAAAAAAATCCAAGAATGACTTTCCCTAACACAAAACTGCCTGCTGGAACCACTCACCTTTATATGGAATTCTAAGTTTTCATCCATAGAATAAATATGATCAAATATGTCCCGGGCAATTCTTGGGATGATTCCCATGAGCTGATGGTCATGTAACTTCCCCTGAGGACAAAACAGAGCAGATAATTACTTATATGACAATATGCGTAGTTAGATATGGAGAAGATAATTACTCTGTCTTCAGATTACCTCACAATATAAATCTTAAGGCCCCCCATACACCAGACGAGCTGGGGTTAATGACCATGATTCCACTAATATGAGTCATCACGCTGCACTCAGAGTAAGGACGGGCACCCTTTGTGTGCCGGCAATTACATTGGACAGGGACACCGGTCCCCATTCAAACTAATGGCATCGACCAGAGATTTACAGACATGCCTGTTCTCTGGCCGACCGAGCTTTGGGGCGACAGGGACCTGTCGCCCCATACAACCCCCTATACACCTAGCGAGCCGCGGCCAATTTGGCAAATTTGCTGCAGCTCGCTAGATGTATAGGGGGTCTTTAGTGAATGGTTTAGCCCCATGTGGACACCCGTGAAAGCTTATTTAAGTGTGATCGGGCAAATTTTGTTCATTTATATAAAGTTTTTCATAGTAGTTTTTTTTCCCCAATTATTTATATTTTTAATATATATTTTTTTCTTTTTAGTCTCGCTTTGCAGGGAGGATGTTACAGCCTCTTGATTCAGCCCTTTTGTCAAATTTAAGGACCCAAGTCAAAGAGTTTGCCTGCCACTGATTAAGACACTCTACCTACAACTGGCAAAAGGTTTTGATGGAGTGGTGCCGATATGTTGAAATCCTATGGCGCTTCACCTGCACAAGGGGACTTGGGAACGTGGATGTCTACCTACCTACCCAAGTCTCTTTGTGCCTGGCAGCCAGCAAGATCTGGATCTGGAAACGCTAGAGGGGGTGGAGCATCTCTGGATTAAGATCCAGATTGATGGAGGGAGCTAGAGTGGAAGAGTCTCGCTTCTCCATCTTACATTCTGAAGGACAGGACTCTCCAGGTATGGCAACGTGGGAGCGAGGCAGAGGGGAAAGAGAATATATTTTATCTACAAGGATAAGTTTGCCTGGATGAAGACTACATGTCCCTGTTTTTGTGGGGGTTTTTTGTGTTCTGGATCCAGTGCCTTTTACCCACCACATGGCACAGATAAATAAACTCCCATCATGACTATATTATATTACAACATTATTAAATTCTGTTATCTTGGCACCAGACTATTTCTGGCTTCTGTAAGATGCCAGAATCGGGCATCTGGGACTGTGCAATGGGCATCTGGAAAAAGTTTCATTAGCCTTATAAGTCTTTCGTGTGCTCTTCTGATCAGAATTTTTTTACCTTAAACTTCTTAGACAAAAACAATCCCTCTTAGAAGACAAAAACAATCCCACAAATAGAACTGAGAAGTTGCATTGATCCAAGTGTGGAATCACATTAGTTACAAAACCAGTTGTGATTTGATGTGTTCACAAAATTGTGTTGTCATCCAACTCCTTCGCTTTCCCCCCTGAGGAGCCCACTGAAGGGTGAAACGTGTAGGGGGGCAAGATTCGGATATACAGCAATTTATGGACTGCTCTAATATCTGGTGAACTGTGATACACACTGTGCTGCAATGTTTGCTGAATATCTTTTTTTGTACTGTATTTTATAGACTTTATGTATTAAGTCATTTGTATTAAAGACTTTTTTTATGTAATTTGCATTGCATTAGCTATATAATTTGCCAAATTAAAGCCCCTTGTAGTTTACCATGACCAATTATTTGTTCGGCCCTGTAGGCATATTTTAGATTCCCTTTTAGACTAGCCAAGATAAAAAAAAGGTCTGTTAACTGGGTCTGCTGCATCTACAGCATCAAATAACACCATTCACCGCACTGCCACCGATTCCGATATATTACCTCCATTGTATGAGTCTTTCCAGAAGAGGTCTGACCATATGCAAAGATGGTTCCATTGTATCCGCCCAATACATCTAAAAGAGAGAAACAAAATCAATAAATTCGAGATACAACAAAGATCAATAGAACCAATATGTCTCCCAATAATTTCACATCAATGTTTATTATTAATATGTAGCTGTAGAGACACCTGAATAGGCACATAGGTCATAGGTAATGTATTTTCTGCCAAACCAAGAAGCTGCAGAATTTTGAAGAAATTGTTTAGCTAACCGCTGTGTTTTTGTACATATACGGACAAACAAAAATTTGGGGTTATAGAAATTCACACAGCGGTTTTAGGCATGGGCAACATGGGCGGTTGCCCAGGGCGTCATCGTGCCGGGGGCTGGCACCTAGGCAGATGCCTATTCCCAGCTTCCCGTGGCCCCCGGGAAGAGGGAAGATCATCTGGAGACCTTATTGTCAGTGACCGTAGATGCTTTCCTGGGGTGGCAGGGAGTGTGGTATGGTGATTGTTCGGCAGGTTGGGTGTCTGTAAAGGTAGAAATGCACGTATACATTTTTTGCACAATCGACGATAGATTCGATGTGCCTATATCGAATGCATACACTGCATTTCCGTTCACCCGAATTAAATTTGGTTCTTCTTGAATGAAATTAAATGAATGTTCGATTTTTAAACAAATAGCTTCATTCTCATTTATTATATCAAACAAAAATGATCAACTGAAACGATGGTACTCTTGATTTATATTCGTTTTTTTAAAAGATAGATGAAAATTTACCAACATGTCCGATCAGCTTTCAAAAGATTTTTTATTCAATATCATTCACTTTTGTTCTTTGTTGGTCAAACAAAACCTTTGTTCGGATCTGGGTTTTCTTTCCAACAATTAAAAAATCTATTGTTTTTAATCTATTGAACAAAAAAAATCGACCCATGTATTCCCACCTTAAAGCAGCCCATACACGGGTCAGATTTTCAATCAATCAACTTAAAACGATCAATT
>CM070039.1:27656623-27666895 GCA_036250615.1 Ptychadena robeensis
CCCCCCCCCTCCCCCCTCCCAGAGTGCTCTTCGACCAGAGATGCTTTTTTTTTTAGGGGGCACTTGGTCCCTAGGACCGCCGGTGCATCAATGTACCAAGTTTTGGTGAAGCAGAAGATGGCCGTCACATCTGCAGACTTTTGTGGGCACCATAGAGTGCCACTATGTCTCACTGATTGTGATTGACCAACGAAAGATTGATAACTGACTGACCAATGAAAATTTATTTTTCCAAACCTGTTCACAGACGGGGGGCGAACTACAGCCTGTGGGCCATATCTAGCCCTAGTCTTTTGATACAGCCCTTTGTCACCTTTGTGTCAAGATGCTCTGGCTCCCCTCTACTCATCACCTGAAATAAGTACAGATAATGCCTAGAGGATGATTGTCATGGTCTCCTTCTAGAGGCTGCAACGTGTCCATCTCTGCGATAGAATGTTTATTATACAAAGTCTCTTTTTGTAATATATTCATATTTTTTCTTTTTTAACCTCCCTTGCAATATTACTTTTTGTGAAGCAGTATAGAAAATCTAATATATTTATTATATTTATATTTTTTTCTTTTTTTAACCTCCCTGACAGTATGATTTTTACTTTTTTTAAGCAGTATAGAAAATGTATCAATTCATCAACAAATTCTGTTTAAACTTCCCAACCAAGCTGGAAGGACTTGGGACAAGGTGGCCCTTACAAGTTCTTTGTCTGGCCCCTCAAATTTAAAAACAAGTCAAAAAGTCCACCCCCCTGTTCTAGAATGGGCTTTCTTAGCAACTTCTGGTATTTGATCATCATTTGAGGACATCATAGAGCTGAAAGGTCCCAGAAGACTCCCCCTGCTATATCACAAGGGGACAGAAATCTATATAATGACCTATATGTGTCAATGAATTCAGGTCTCATTCTGAACAAGGTGAAGTGTCCTTGCCCAGGGATACCAGCCCTATATATCCTATTAATAGCCATTCAATGGGGAAGAAAACCAGTTCGATCCAATCTTCTGTCACTAACAATGCAGATTTAATGCTAGAAAAGCTAAGCACGATGGCTGACACCCAGTGCCAACCTAGGCATAGCAGAATGCCAAATATAGGAAGATTACAGGGGTTCTTCTGTTAAAGTACCAAGCAGCGCAGAAGGACCAAAACTCAAACTTCTACATGCAGCACTCCCAGTCATTCCTATTGATTGTACAACATCCCTACAACAGATGCTGTCAGCCATCAATTCCCTTCGGCTCAGAATCTCTTGTCTATGCCTTTCATCATTTTGTGGGAATCCATAATGAAACATTAATATGTGGATTCCTTCCACCTCCTCCACCACCTTCCTGCAGCATCTCCCCGGCTCCTGACACCAGCAGGCCACCATGGCGTATCCATCGCTCTGAGCCGTGGCGGGCGAGGCCGCTTCTAGCTGAACGTCAATCATGTAGACATAAAGAGAGGAGGAAGTCTGACTGTGATTACCGATGACGGCTGCCAGGGCCTGTAATTGCTGGCAACCAATTTAACCCGAGAGATGATTTCGATAATAGAATGCTGAAACCTGGCGAGAGCGTCTATATGGTGAAAGTGCTTTCATTATCCAGAGGACAGATCATTCTAGAACAAGGTGACATTCTGAAAGCAGAGGAAGGAAAGAAATGTGGGTTTTATTATAGGGCTGCTGTATAATTTAAATAAAAAAATATCTCTGATGAAGGCCATGCTTTCCAGCATTAAAAACCATGCATTTGCAGCACATTTTATAACCATAAACGCATCTATTGCTAGTGAAAGGAATGGTTATCACGGTGCATTTGGGGATCCATTGTGTTGTGTTTTTGTCAACGCAGAGCACCACTTCAAAAAAAGAGAATGCAATGCAATGGAACCCGAACACACCGTTGATGCATTAATGCACCCATAGGGAATGCATTGGTCACGTCAAAAATGGAAGGGTATGCGTGTTTCACGTGCGCTCATGGCTTTCAAAGTGGGAAGGAAATCCTCCTGACGCAGCCAAAAGGGACGGCAAGTATGCATTTTTTTTCATGCGCTGATGTAATGCGCTAAGCTTTGTTGTACTAAACGCAACGGAGCCCAATGAGCAAGTATGGGTGCCCTGATGCACCTATAGACAATGAATTGAATCAGATGGGTATCCACTGGTAATGGACCGTTTTACATTAAGCAGGGAACACACGGCTCGATATTGGAGCCATTCGAGGTTCCCTGCAGCAGCATGATGACAGCTGTGTCTCCAGATCTGCCAATGCTTTCCATGGGGACCTGAGGTCTCCATGCAAAGCAATGGACATTAACCGTGGTTTAAGGTCATGTCTGATATCCCTGTTTTTGAGCGGGATTAATTGGTCCAGCTCAAAAACAGGGATGGTTGCATATGATATGGACCAGATAGATGGCTGTGAGCATGCACGGGGCTTGAAGCGGCCATTGATCTGGCCCATATCTACACGTGTGTTCCCAGCTTTAGCCCTAGGCTCCACTATGAGCTAGCATCCACTGATGTCTACACAAGCCTCGGTCAAGTTACTGCATATTAACCAGACGGAGTCAGGGACCAGCGGATCCGGGGCTCTGAAGGGCTGTGGAGACAGGCTATCATAGTCCCATTGCTATCAATGAGCGGCTCGTGCACTCTGTTAAAATCCCTGTGTTCAACACAGGGATTTTAACGGATAGTGGAGCCTAAGGCTTACACAACACCTCTTCCGGTCCTCTACAGTCATCACTTTCAAAATCGCGAAGGAGCAGAAGAATGGGCAGAAAGGACATCTTGCCCCACCCTGCCTGATCGCGCCCATAGAGAATGAATGGGCATGGTTAATAAGCAATGAATTGAGACATGGTTTAAACAGTGTCCATTCATGTCTATGGCCGTGATCAGGGGCGATCAGTCACCACGCGCGACCCCGTATAATGACCGACCGCAGATGTAGGGATCAGCACCATCAAATACATGGTCACGATCTCCACACTCCGATTATAATCGCAGGAGATCGCTATAGTGGAAACAAAGCCTTACAGGATGTCAACAGATGTCCTAGGTGGAGGGAACGTGCTGGGCTAATGGACACCGTAGAAACATAGCCTTAGCCTAAGTTTCATTCCAACAAAGATGGCTGGACAATTTTTATTTGCACTGAATGGAAACATATTCCTCCATACAGTGATGGCACTATGGGCAGGCCATGGGGGCCAGGCCCGCTCAGTCAGGTCAGTGTGCCTCCTTAATTGGGTACATACACTTAATTACATGTGAGATGTAGGAGTGCCCCCTGATCGCCTACCAGTGCCCCTCCATGCCGCCCGCTCTTGCCCCTCTGGAACCAACCCTGCCTTCATATTCATAACTCGAAACCTCATAGGGGTGAGATTGGGTTTTGGGGGGGGGGTGTATTTTCAATTCTTCTAAGGCTTCAAGAAGCAAAGGAAGAGTGTGTTGGACATGAGTTTGTGGTGCTTCTGAGAATCTAGAGCGGTTGACCTGCTTCTGCATTCCCATAGACGTGTATGGAGGGAGAAGCAGATCTGAAAGGAACAAAAGCCCCTCCACGCCGGCCTTAGTCTGTTGCTCAGATACAGGAGAAGTACACAAAGGATGTACTTATGTCACTGCCGAGACTAGAAAACAACATCAGTACCGGTATAGGGGACGCTGCAAAAAATTTTATTAAATGTAACAAATTTTTGATGTAGCAGCCAACATATATATGGCAAGATTTATTTCACTTGTATCTTCATTAGAATCGCACAAGCATCATTCCTCTAGAAACAAAAAGAGTTGTTTTGTCCCCTCTATCATTCTGGTGAACACATTCACACTTGCACTCACTGAGATATGTCTTACGAGATATGTGCTAAGTACTTTAGTACAAGCAGCAGGGTCCCTTGCACGTACAGTGTGTACTGTGCAATGCATATGTTATTGCTTAAGTCCCCCATACACGTTTAGATTGAGACACGATGTCCATTGGGTCCCCCTGGCTGCTCTGGTCATCTTCAGGGCCCGAGCAGCTAGGGGGACCCAACTGACAACATCTAGGGACCCAGACAGCCAATCGGCTTGGCAGCTTGGTCAGACTGAGCTGCAAGAAGGGAGAGGGAGGTGGTTCTGCTGAAACATGGGGTGGAAATCTAAACATGTATGGGAGGCTTAACGCGTGCATTGCCAGTATAGTGTGAAAGAGCCCAAAGACATATAAAAGGAGGCCCTCTCTATTTATTTCAGGACTCTTCCCTAGCTTCTATTTGCTAGTGGGAGGGAGGAGGCTTTTGGCAGCCAGGGGGGTCACAACAAGAAAGCAGACCTGGGCAAGCTACGGCCTGGGGCCAGATCCAGCCTGTTTAGCTTATTAATCCGGCCCATTGGTACCTTAGTAAAACATTATCTGGCTCCCCTCTGGCTCCCCCATTATCTGGCTCCCCCTCTATACCAGCTCATTCCCTGTAATGAGCTGGTATAATGTCTACAGTAGTCAGAATGGCCACCTTATCTCCACTCATTGCAGTGAACAAGCTGAGGGGAGCCATAGTGTCCTGCCACCAAAGTCTCTGCATTTTGACTGAAATATGGTGGGTACATTTATTTTTTTAATATTTTTTGTTACCTCCCTGGCAGTAAGAATATGATTTTTTTGCAAGTGGTACAGGAAATTAAAGATTAAAATGTCCCTGCTGCAAGTCCCTGGCATTAATACAAGGAATTAGGACATTACAGGCTTTTGGTCTAGCCGCTCTGTCAAATTTAAGAACCCATTGTGGGCCATAAGTCAAAAGTTTCACTCCTGTATTAGAGCCACAGTTTGAGGACCCCAACTCTTAAGCAAATTATACATACATTGAGAGGACAGACATACAGCCAACATTGCTTAAACAGCAATAAATGATCCCAATGGAAAGCCTCAATAGCTAAAGCTGGAACAGAATACTTCCATGCCTGGGTCAGCACCATCCATTTAACTTTAATTTGAGATGCTGCTGGGATCATATAGAATTCACCAACAGGTGCATTAAACCTACAATGGACCTCCTTCACCTTTAAGCAGGTTTTGCAAATCCTATTGGCTTGTATAAGATTACAAAACCAAATGGGACACAATCTCATGAGTTCATAACGAACAACCTTAACACTTTTCCTCTTTCTATCATCATAATTTTTTTTGGTTGAGGAGCATTTTCTGTAATGTATATGTAGTCCCACCTGTATGCCCATTGGGTAGACTTATCTCACTAGCAGCAGACACACTTCCTGTGTTGGGTACTCAACAGGAAGTGATGACAAATACCCGACAAAGCTTCTTTTCCTTTCCCAACTCTCAAAATAAATATATATGATGTAGTGAACCACAAATACTGCTATGAGTCTTTTATCAGCACAGGGATATTGGCATCCCTTTATAATTCCATCAATAGATTTTGCACATGGTTGTACATGAGTGTGCATAACAAATACTCAGCCATTCTTAATTCTCTCCCATCGACCTGCAGGGAGACGTTCTTTGTGGACTCGTTAATGGATGGAAAGGATTCAGAGCCATCCTCCCCCCCCCCCCCCCCCCCCCCCCCCCCCCCCAGCACGGAGCACTTAACATGGAGCCTGGTATCCAGGCAAGTCAATCCCTAGAGTCTGAACGCAGATAACATCCTGTGACAGCCCCACCAGCACAAAAACCCAGTCTTTCTCCTTCATGTTAACAAGCACAGTAGCGCATTAATCCCGCGATTAGCCGACTTATCTTTTTTTTTTATAAAGCCAAGTAAAAGGAGACGAAGTCTCATAGGCTGGTGCGATTCACCGAGGTGCATAGAGAGCAGAGACTGAGAAGCAGAACACCGGCTCACATAGAAAAATACAAAAGTTAGGTCTTGCCCCCATTTTTTTAAATGTGGCGCAGCGATCACGCCCATTCATTTGCATGGTCTCATCCTCACTACCGCGATCAGGCACGGCAGCAATTTTGCTATCGATCTAAAACAGGGCTTACCGCGTTATTGGTCACAGGCCGCCCATAGACATGAATGGACGTGTTCATAAATCGCATCTTAATGAATTGAGATGCGATTTTGGAACCCATCCCCATTCTCTATTGGCGCGGGAGCGGGCAAAAATCACGGACACAAATCTCGGACAAAAACGATCCTGATCACGGAAAATCTCAAGCGATCTCCGCCGCAATTAGGATCGCGGGAGATCAATCAACTGGGGACATAGCTTAAGGGGGCTTGTCCCCACTTGCACAGCGGGCAGCCAGTCGCTCATAGCTGAACAAAGTGCACTAGTGGGCGCTTTTTGTTTTTTTTACTATAAATTCAATGCAGCCGCCCCTGGATCATTGAATGTGGGCAATCGCGTCCATTGAGAATGAATGGACGCGGTAAAAAATCGATTCCACACATGATTTTTGACCGCGTCCATTCATGTCCATTCATGTCATGCCCCCACCTATTGTATACCTTGTTCCCCAACCTATTAGATTGTAAGCCCGACCGGGCAGGGTCCTCTACTCCTCCTGTGTCATTACCTGTATCTGTGTGTTATATTGTATTGTATCTCCACTCTAATGTATTGTACAGCGCTGCGTAATATGCTGGCGCTATATAAATAAATGTTAATAATAATAATGTCTATGGATGCGATTGGCCGCAGCCACCCGCAGCCGCCTGCCAAAGAGATGTCAAGGCTACTTGAATAAATGGAGGTGGCAGCCGATGCAAGTGGGGACAAGCCCTTAGGCAATCAGCCTTGGCACAGACAAGTGTGGCAGCGATCTTCGCGCCGTGATTAGACTCACGGCTGACCACGTAAGTGGGAACAACCTCTAACATAATGATGCCAATAATAAAAACTTTATTGGAAACTTTAAGCTGAACGCAATGTACAATGTAAAAATGATGCAAATATTGTCCTATATAGCCACAAAGTGTACATTGTGTGTATCAACACTAAACAGAACATTGCCAAAGTGGTGGTAAGTGACTAGAGATGGTCACTTTGTTTGACTAGCTGACTTTGTGAGTTGATTGCAAAGCCTCTGAACATGACATTATCACCAAAATTGCTGAATATGTACGGATGGGTTGGGGGAATATTTGGAAAAAAAAATTTGCTGTAGCACAGTGGTTCTCAACCTTTTTAGATCCACAACCCCTGGAAGTGACATCACAAAGTGTCACTTCCTGCATTTGGAACACAGAAGTCATAGTGCGGAAATTCACTGCATGTCAATTACCGCAAGTGACACTCTGCGACATCACTTCCAGCATGATCAGATAAGTGTAATGTCCTCTCCATGATATTTTCCCACCCTGCTTCTGCAAATTATGCCCAGGGTTGGAAAGTTAGGAGGGAGAGTAATGTCCCATTCCTCCTAAATCCATGGGCATCAGCTCTTTTGTATGTTGGCAGCAGCTCTGATGCTTTTAGTGAACACGGTGACCCCTGTGAAATTGATCCAAGGGGGTCCTGATCCACAGGTTGAGAACGGCTGCAAATTAATAAAAAAATCCAAAATCATAAGTTAAAGCAATACTTTCTTTTTTGTAGTATACCCTGGACCCCTCTCTACATCTGCAGCACGTTAAGTGATGATACCATGCCCAGGGGCTTTTCAATCAGCTCAAAAATCAAACTGGTTGCATTTAACCCTCCCCAAAAATTCAACATTTGTAAATATTTCCTCACCACCTTTGAGAGGTTGAATTAATGACTGTAAGTTTACAGATCTCAATGGCTCAAGATTAAATTTACATAAATAGGAAGAGAGTAGCCCCGATCAGTAATCCCTCCACCTCCGAGGTTTCATTGAGGAGCAGTCTGCCTGAAAAGTAAAGGTGGGTCAATGTTCGTTCAATCGATGAACCCTTGGCGCAGCATGACCAAGTTGTGCTGGAGAGTTTGTCGACTGAACAGAGAATCGATGTTTCCATCCAAAGAAATGGCAATTGAACAGGGGTTTACCAACATGTTGGCTTCCTGTTCGACCAAGCTTTCTTCAATCAATTGATCCTTTGAAGAAGGTCTGGCTGCGATTGAAAAATCGACCTGTGTATGGCCCCCTTAGCTGCTTACTGTTGTGGACATCAATAAAAGAAAACAATGTAATCTTAAGGTAGCCATACACAGGCCGATTTGTCATTGATCAATTGCCGATTGATTCTCGATCCGATCATTCCAGGCGATCGGGAATCAGCAATTGATCGGATCGGGAATCGATGGAACACCCCCTTGGGAATCAGATTTGTGGTCAATTTGGACATGAGCCGATCTCCAAAAATGGCCGATTCCACAAAATCCATCAATAGAATAGGCTGCTGCATAGGGAGCTATGGGTCCACCAACGTACTACCAAACGATCGACCAAAAAAAAAACCACAACATGTCGGTTCAATGTCCAATCCTATTAGTAGTCGATTCCAATTTTGTTTGGTCGATTGTTCAGGGTGGGCAGAACCCAATTGATTGCCGATCGTGAACGTGCGCAGTGGAAAATCGACCTGTGTATGGCTACCTTTACAGGAACAGGACAGTTTTGCATTTATTAATTCTTTAGGATATCTGACATCCAGGTACTGTGTACAGGCTCCCTTCTGTGTTTTAATATGCCTTTGGAGAGACAATTGGACGGTTTCCAAAATCTCTGCTATCACCATCAGTAGACAGGAAGTCCAATAACCGATGAGCTGCGCTCATCAAAAACTCTTTCACACAAGTCAGCCCGTTATAAATGCTTACTGTCGCTTTCCTAGATATCATAGAACAAACTGGTACCGCCGCGTGTGCTGGATAGGGGCCATCAACCACCGAAAATACAAATATCCATTGACTATTATGTGAATCTCTATATTTAAAGAATTGTAAAACAAATTGTAACAAAAAGTATAAAGTCGCCCAACTTACAGCTCCTCACCGAGGGTCACTTACCTTTGACAATCTGCTTAGCACAGGCACTGTAAACTTGCTCTTGGGTGGAATTCGGAGGCAACACTTTATCGAAGACGTAGGGCTTCCCTTGCTGCAATAGGACAAAGCAAAGGTTAAAATCAACAGAATAGAAACAAAGATAATGAGTTGTGTGGAGCGCTGAGTACCAGAATGTTCCCTTTGTGAGATCCTAATCTGCCCGGCCGCATCACTTGCACAGACAAAGCATCGGCCGGATAAATGCTGACAACAGCAAAGCCCCTTCCACTCCAAGATACGGATAGCGGCGGCTTATGGTCGCCCGGGAGGGAGTGGCACAAGGTGGGTGCAGAAAACACAAAGGTCACCCCACACAAAAACACTACCAAAGTTCTTGGTATATTCCGAACACTTCTATCACAATTTATGTTGTATTATTATTATCATTTATTTATATAGCGGCAACATATTACGCAGCGCTGTACAATACATTAGAGTGGACATACAGCACAATATTGTACACACAGGTACAGGTTATGACACAGGAAGAGTAGAGCACCCTGCCCGATCAGGCTTACAGTGTATTTGTTATATCTCTGGGGATGGAGAATAAATGAGATTAGAGATTATGGTTTCTGGGTCTGAACATCTGTTGTGGCCATTATGAGGCGTTCCCACTCTCTGTTTTCATCTTGAACACACAACATTTTGAAAAATGTTCAATAAAAAGTTAATATTTGAGAAAAAAGAACACAAAAAGTCAGAACACAAAAGGTAGACATAAACTAGAATTAAGTCATAGGCTTTGTCTCCACAATGCGTGAAGGATGCGCTGTGTCAACAATTAAAAGCATGCGTTTCTGAGGTGTACTTTTTTTTGTGTTTGTTTTTTACCATGATCATTGAAAAACGCATACCATTGCATCAACGCACACATACTTGATTTGGCTTACGTTGCGTTAATGTCAACGCAGTGCTCTGCAAGCTGACAGGTCACACCAACGGATGAGTAGACACATCCATTGACTTTCAATGGATACATCAACATCTATGTCTTTCATGTACGTCAAATGCAGAGTTTTAACGCATTGAGGAGTCAAAGCCTAAGGGTATGTTTCCATTATACGACAGGACCCCCTCCGCTAAGCGTATGGCTTGGAAGGGATCCCGATGTAGAACATAGACTTTGCCTGCTCAGCAGATGCTAAGACTTCACTGCGCCGAGCCACTCCGCCAATGCAAGGCTAAACGTAGTCGAGTACGTTTAGCCTCTGCATCGGCGAATGTGTAAACAGAGCATCTGCCAAGCAGGCAAAGTCTATGTGCTACGTCGGGATCCCCGCCAAGCAATACGCTTAGCGGAGGG
>CM070039.1:27671028-27681197 GCA_036250615.1 Ptychadena robeensis
CCCTCCTATAGCTGATAATTGACCATGGATCCCTCCTATAGCAGATCATTGACCATGGATGCCTCCTATAACTGATCATTGACCATGGATTATTAAGAGGAGTTGCACACACTGTTCGGTGTATGGAGCTTCTCTGTGTTGTGCACAATATTGACCACATTGGTGATGTTCATTTAAGTCTATAACAGGAAGTAGGGTCAGTTGTGGTGAGCACAGATGCGGTGTATCCGTCCACAGTAACATCTTTCATGTAGTATATGAATATAGGATATCAATGACTAATAATTATGGCAATTATTCATGAGGCAGAGTTTGGGTCATGTGACCATCATTGATCCATGACTGGCATGTATTGGTTGCTCAGGTAACCATGGGTGCCGCCCCCATGCTGTGTCCGTGCATAATTTCATCCTTTGTTTAGTATAAAGTACTGCATTTACTGCATGTCATTGCCACTTTTCCATACTTCTGTTCCCAAAAACCAAATTTGCATTTAGTTGGATCTTTGCATCTTCTCCTCCTGAGCCCTATCCCAGAAATTCAGGTGTCTGGACCTACAGGATCTCATTCCAGTTAAAGCAGAACTCCGGCTTTCATCATTTGTCTAGGAATAAAAGAACATGTCGCTTGTTTCTGTGCTCTTCCAGCTGTGCCCAGGTCCTCTGCTTCCTCCCAATACAACGTAGGTAGTGTTGTGCTTGAATAATTGAATTACGAATACATTCAACGATGTATGGCGGCAGATATTCGCAATTTCGAATATGCAAGATATTGTACATCGGGAAGCTTATGGCTATGCATTGAGGTTTTATACACAATGCATGGCCATACACTCGAATTCAAATATTAGTAGAATTAATCATGAATTTGAATATTGCTTATGCCGCTCATTATGTAAATCCATAAACTCTACAATCCATGAGGATGACATCAGAGCCTAAAGCTACGTCTCCACCACTTCAAAATGTGAGACGTGCGTCTTCCACAATCATTTTGACACATGCGGTAATGAAATCGGTAACTTTCAGAGCATTGAACCCTTACAGCAATGAAGTGGGCTCACTACAAGAGTTCATATTAGTTAAGGGGGATCAAATTTACTTAGCCATTTTCTCTATGTAAATTTCCCAACACAAGTCTGAGGAGAAATTTCCCCCTACAATGCTGTTCTCCTGGTTGTAAAATCTGGTCAGTCTTCCAAAGATCCATTAGAGGTGAAATGAATGAGGACAGTAGTGACCCATCAAAGAGAAGAGAGACTTCCTGGCCCTGGCTGCCCTGCAACTGCGGCCATATCATCCATCAGCAGGACAGACAGCACAGACGGAGCTCGGGAGATCCTTATACAGGAAAGTCTCTTACTGAATTACTGAGCGATCTCATTCTGGGGGGGGGGGGGGGATATCCGATGATAATAGAAGTAGCAGCAGTTGTGAATCCATTTTTAGATGTAACAACCGATCAGCCAAGTTCTCTTCCTTTTGTGTGTAGAGGAAATTTGTCAAGATTGTGTAAATGTATAGATAACCCCGCTGTTGCTGTGCGTAGTAGGCACGCTGTAGTCCCTTCACCACCCAGATACTATCCAACAGAAGGGAGGGGTCTTCACCCTATCTTCCCCAACCTATTAGACTGAGAGGGTCCTCTACTGCTCCTGTGTCATAACCTTTACCTGTGTGTTATTGTGTGTTGTATCTCCACTCTAATGTATTGTACAGCGCTGCGTAAGATGCTATATAAATAAATGTTAATAATAATAAGTTCCCACCCGCTTGTGCAGATGATGTGCGGGGTGGGACATTACAAGGGAGAGTAACGCCCTCTCCCTCCTTAGTTAGGTAGGAACTAAATAGGAGGGCGGGGACTAATCTCCCGATACTGGAAGTGACACCTCTAGAACGCGGAAGAGTATGGCTCTGGTTATTTAAAAATTTTAATTTTGAGCTGTCACAATGGTGAAGAATCAGTTCCGAAATCCCCCCCCCCAAAAAAAAAACTATACTTACCTACCTACCGGCTCTTGTCTGACAGCCCCTATGTTTAATCCTCTGTAGAAGTCTTCTGAGGGTTAATGAACTGCAGTAATGTGTATGGCCACTAGAGGTCACCAGATATATTGTTTTCAATTGGTTGTTTGCCAGCAACCAGCCTAATTTAATGTACAGCGCTGCGTAATATGTTGGCGCTATATGAATAAAAGATAACAATAATATTGAATGGCACTAGAAGTGCTGATAATGGGAGAACTGTGTTTAAAAATCACCAAACGTTACCTGTAATGATTAAATTAAGAAGGTCCCTCGCAGCCCCTCCTTTCTCCCTGTTTCTGAGGACTGAAGAGCTTACATGTCAGAGAGCAGTGACAGTTGGGAAAGGTACCTGATCTCAGCCCTGCTTTGAAATATACACGGATGGACAATCTCCATTGAAAACCACTAGGTGGTGAACAGCAGGTAAGTATATTTTGTTTTAGGATTGTGAAGCACTATGCCACCATCACACCAGCTCAGAGGTAAGTCAAACTTTAATTTTATCAACTAAGAAAGATAATACGATGGTCATATTATAAGTTGACAAAGAGCCTCCACTCGAAACGCGTCCCATTGTTCCTGTTGAGTCCTCCAGCATCTGTAAGCAGGAAGTGATCTCATCCCCAACCAGGAAGTGATGTTATCCTGAAAAGCACATGGCCTGAGATTTCAATCCTTGTACACCTCCTTTAATGTGAGTTTCTTGTCTTTTGTTTTTATTTTATTTCATATTATTTTACCATTTACAGTACCTTACTTTGTTGTACTAGGTTGTGCGCCTCGTGTCTTTGTTCCAATAACTTTAACTTGATATATATTTTAGATTTTGAGTATACATCCACTTTAAGTTGAAATTTTTTAACTTGACTTTGAACATAATTTATGCAAAAACTACACATAATACAACAATACTTTCTGATTTGTAATGTTCCCTAAACTCCCTTTCTTGCAATTAACTCCTAAAGTCAGATAGTAAGGTTTTCACAAAAAAACTATTGACCAACACTTCCTTGGAAAACCCAAACTGTTGCACCAAGTGGAGAAAACGTAGTATTACCTGTACCCTTCACTAGAAATGCTTGGAACTTCAAATTTGGAGGGACATCCTGATAAAGTTGTTCGTTTACATGAATGTACAATCCTACCGTTAGGAAATACAGGTTTGTAAACTTCGCCCTCTAGTGGCCAGCAGTGTGCATTGTGTGTATCCTGCAGTGAGAGAACAAACAACCCTTTGCAACATAGGAACAGATATTGATCTGTTATCCTTTACATAAATAGGGGCCCCATACACCTTTAGATCTCTGTCAGATTTCCTTTAGATCTCCTTTTGTATTACCGAAACCATGTAATTTGAGGGGCTTTCTAAAACATGAAGTCTACCTGTGTTCCATCACAGAGGACCCGGCACTACATAGTTGTTGATAAATCTAAAGAATATCTGACAGAGATCTAAAGATTTTTGACCAGCTTTACTTGCATACATACAAGAGAGACTTTACATGTCCTTAAAGATAGCCACACACGGCTCGATAAAGTAACAGATTAGAGGAACATCGGGCGGTGTGTACGCTCACGGCTCCCGATTCTCCTCTCATCTGTCACTTCATCTGAGCCATCCACGGTCCCTTTCGAACGTTTCCAACATGATGGAACAGGTTTCCAACATGATGGAAAACCTTGGTCGAAATCCATTGCATTGAATAGGGAACCCGCTATCCCCATTCAATGCAATAGATGACAGCTGGAGCCGGTGTGAACAACGGAGACAGAAAAGCTTAATACTGGCTGTGACAGGCTGTGTGTCCAGCTACGCTGTCTGTGTGAAGGGGGCGTGGTCAACACAGATCCAGAGAAGCTGCCTATAGAGAGAAGAGGAGAAGAGAGGAGGGAGGGGGGGGGCTGGGTTAGTGCCTGTCTCCAGCTCAGGTACAGCGCTGCCAGCCAGCCGAAGAAGCTGACTGCTGGGGGACCGGGTCTCCATCGTTCAGTAATTGATGTGTCCATGTGGTGCACATTGATTACTGTACGATTGACGCGCGATCAATTACAGTGTGGTGACGTCACCACGCTGTAATTGATCGCCGGTCGATTGCACGGGAATCTACCCGTGTGTGGCCAGCTTTAGAGAGATATAATGGAAGTAGGAACTGTCTAGAAATCCATCGCTCATTGAGGTTTTGGATTCTGCTGCCTACCCTCGTCCCTCCGGCATCATATATGACGCAATGGGGGCAGGACCACCATGGGCTTTCAGCGGACAGGTGAGTATGGCCAAGGTTAGCTCGGAGTGAGGTTTGTTAGTACACAAACTCACCCCGAGTTAGGACTTGTCCCCACTTAGACGGACCTCCCGCAATTTTAATCGCCGCGATTCTGCACCCAATCTAAATAGCGGCTTAGGCTATATCCCCACTTGAGCGCGGGCTGAGATGACTCAAAAATTTTTGGGTGCGTTCAGGGGCATTTAGAAGTGTTTTTGTCTGCGATTTGTGGCTGCAATATTCGCCCCCTGATCACGCCCATAGAGAATCAATGGGGACACATCCAAAAATCACGTCTAAATCCATTGAGATGCGATTTTTGAACGGACCATTCATGTCTATGGGCGCGATCAAACACATGATAAGCCACGTTATAGATCGGGTGCAGAAACGCGGTCGCAGCCGATCATGGCAGTGGGGATGAGACCATTCAAATTTACAATACAGTTCAATGCAGCTGCCCCCGGATTGCGTCCATAGACAATGAATGGACGCGGTTAGATATCGCATCCACGTGTGATTTTTTACCACGTCCATTCATGTCTATGGCCACAAAAAAGGGGGAACCCACGGCTGCCCGTCAAAGTGGGGACCGAGCTACTTAAAACAATGGAAGCTCCTCCTGATGTAGACTTTATTACTGTGAGGACCTGGATATCACCTGCTGGTGGCGCTCCGCTTCGGTTCGGGGTGCAGCGGCAGGCTCGGGGGGGGGGTTTGGTGCACAGGCAAGTGTGGGAGGGCGAGGCACACCTATTAGGCCTCAGGCTAACGAGACAGGTAATTAATCTGATCTAATCAGAGTAAGACGAAGTATAGTGCCACCAGCAGGTGGTACCCGGAATAGCACAAGTCCTCACAATACCACTCCCTGCCCCCTATTCTCTGTGACATAAAGGAAGCGTCCTAGAGTTCATAGAGGGAAGGAGGACAGCAATGATACACATATCTGAATGACTATAAAGATGTGTGAATGAATAAACAGTTGCATTAACTGGAGTCCAACATTATATGAGTCATTGAAGGGCTATTTGAGCATATGCTCCAGTTACCCCAAATCCGTCAGTCTGGTGAGTGTCCCCGTGGCTTTGCTGCGTTCTGCCAGTGATTTCAATGTTCATAACTTAATCCTCTTAGTGAAATATGTCGCAGCGCTGGAAGACAGCCGCCCGTCATTCATCCTTTAAGTGCATTTTGATCTAACTCAGATTAATATTAAAATAATAAAAGTCTGTGCTAGACCCCAGAGCCCGGCAGTGTCATGGCCAAAGGCAACACCAGACGACGTACAACCAAGGTTTTCATCTGCCAAGGCTAGCCATACACGGGCGGTTTATTTTGCAATTCGCAATTTTGCAATATTGTTGACGATCTATTCAATTTTTTTTTTTAAAAGAATCAATTCCACTTGTATGATTGACCAAAATTTTCCAACGTGTCCAACACTTTTGGTCAATCACACCAGGTGGGCAGGAATCGTTTTCCATTCGATGGATCTTTTTAAAACGATCATACACAAAAATCAAACCATGTATGGACACCGTAAAGCCCCCCCCCCCCCCCCCCCCCCACACCTAACAAACAACCGCATGAATCCAGCCTAAGGGCTTGTTTCCACTAGAGCAGTGGTTCCCAAACTGGGGGGGTGCGAAGGTATTCCGGGGGTCGCGGGCCCTCATTCTGAACCTGTGTTTGAATGTGGAGGGGGGGCTCGATAATGTTCCCAAATAGAAAAGGGGAGCCCTGCAAGGAAAGTTTGGGAACCACTGCACAAGCGCGACAATGGCATATGGCCGCGATCGCCCTTGATCGTTCCCATAAAGGATGAATGGCCACGATGACAAAATTGCGGCCATGTGAGATTTTTGATCGTGTCCATTCATGTCTATGGCCGCGATCTGGGGCGATTGGCCACAGCTGCCCGATCAAAAACGCAGTGAGACACGATTCAGCTTGTAGGTGGTCGTTTGCCTGTGTAGGGACAAGCCCTTGCAAATGAATGGGCGCGACCACCCGTGATTGTTGCGCGTGATTTAAAAACGCGTTGCGCCACAAAAAATGCCTCTAGTGGGAACAAGCCCTTAGGTTGGGTCTTAACTATGACGCCCCAGAAACTGCTGGGAGAGTTAAGGTCAGGTCGGCGCGTCCATAGTGTCCACCCGCTGTTTGGGGCATGGTGTTCACCGTGATGGCAATACCGCATCCTTTTCTACTAGCGATTCAGGCCGGACGTTATGAGTCCGCTCCAGCACCACCCCCAAACACGGGCATGACACGCTGGTATACACTGGAATAACATTCCCCATAAAGGATAACAGGGGGCGGCAGCACTGCATGGTTTTCCACGTGTAGAAATCCGTGGTGTAGACGCAGCTTTAGATTTAAGGTTTGGTAAGGTTAACAAAATCACGCACAGGCCAAACCGACCAATCACAAAACACTTCCGAGCAATTTCTTTAAAAATGTATTTTATTGGGTTGAAGTTCAGAACAACGAAGATTATAAACTCCACATCGCTGCAGGGCAGAGCGCTTTATCTTCCCTGTACGCTCCTTTCTTCTTCACCTTCTCTCGCCAACCTCGTCCTTGTTCCTTCTCACTGTTAAATCTCAGAAATCTGTGCTCACAATTACCGTATATACTCGAATAGAAGCCAAGAAATCAAAATCGCAGCTTTTCATAAGTGGATTTTGTGAGTGAATAGCAAAGCTCCTGAACATGGGATCACCACCAAATTTTCAGGAGATGTAGAGGAGGGTTGTGGAAATATATGAAATGCATCTAGCACATGTAGTTTTTGAATTAGCCTTAAGCCCCAATACACCTTTAGATCACTCCATACAATTTCCTTTAGATCTACCTATTTAGTGCCGGGTCTCCCTGATATAATACATAGTGATTGGAAAGGTACATAATCACTGCTATGTGTAGTGCTGTGTCCCCCCTGATACAATACATGTGATTGGAGGTAATATATCACTGGCTATGTATGCTGGGTCCTCCCTGATAGAATACAGTGATTGGAAGGTAAATATATCACTTCTATGTAATGCAGGGTCCTCCCTGATAGAATACATAGTGATGGAAGTATATATCACACTGCTATTAGTGCTGGGTCCTCCCCTGATAGAATACATGTGATTGAAGGTATTATCACTGCTATGTAGTGCGGGTCCTCGCCTGAGAGAATACATATTGATTGGAAGGTATAGTATACTGCCTATGTGTGCTGGGTTCCCTCCCTGCAGGAATACGATATTGATTTGGAAGGTACTATCACTGCTATGTAGTGCTGAGTCACCCCCCCTGAGACATACATAGTGATTGGAAGGTATATATCACTTATCACTCATGCTATGTAGTTCTAGGGTCGCTCCCTGATATAACTGACAGTGATTGGAATGTATATATCACTGCTTATGTAATGCCGGGTCCTCCCTGATAGAATACTAGGATTGGAAGGTATATTACTGCTATGAGTGCTGGTTCTCCTTGATAGATACATAGTGATTGGAAGGTATATAGTCACTGCTATGTAGTGCTGGGTCCTCCCTTATAGAATACATAGTGCTTGGTAAGGTATATATCACTGGCTATGTATGCTGGGGTCCCTCCCTGATATAATACATAGTGATTGGAAGTATCTTCACTGCTATGTAGTGCTGGGTCCCCCCTGATAGAATACATAGTTGTTGGTAGATCTGAATGGATGAGTGATTGAAGTGGAATAGAAGGGTTCTCTCCAGCGCTTGTTATCTTCTTCGATTGAGCAATAAACATTTAGTTAGGCAAGTAGCCTTTTGATTTATTTAATTTAATTCCCTGTAATTTCCCGACGCCTCAAGAACAGTAACAGGAAAGCCCGCTGAACCAGTGACGCCACCTTCAGACCTGAGCGCTACACTTCTCGATGTTTGTGGCAGAGGAAAGGTCATTAAAACACATACAACATTACCAAAACAAAAAGTCAAGCATACATACAAAAAAGGGGAAAGTATTATCGCGCACTAAAGCATTATCGAAGTGTCCGGTCCGGCTGCGTTTTTTAAAACACTCAGATCACTTCAAACTCGTTACTTTGGCTTGTCGTACAGGAAACCCCCCATTGTCCTCTTCCCATTGGCATACCCGGAAGGCGGGCTTAATTGTCATTGTGGGGGGGAGAATTCATCTTAGATGATATTAAAGATGATCTCTGGGTCTTAGGACCAAACTAATTGTCTCTAGTGTCCCCATATCCAGGTCATACCTGTACCCGATTGTGAATGTGACCAATGTCTGTTAGCTATAATACCGGGCATATGGCCAGAGCACCTCCCCGGCATCATCACTGATGTGGGGGATGTGAGGCACTGTGGCGGCAATGTCTGTAGTATAATACCGGCATATGGCCAGAGCACCTCTCCCACGTCAGTAGGACCCAGGTCCCAATACTTGTTATATAATACAGGCAGGATACCCCCCCCCACCTACCCGCCATCATTACTGATGTCAGAGAGGTGGGTACACCATAAGCCCGGAGGACACAGAGGGGCCTCCATTGATAATGAAAATCTATCCCAAACCACACTCAAGAACACCACCAGGGAGGTTAAAGATCAAATTACGAGGGCAGGTTTTGAATCTAATCAGTCTTCCCAAATAAAATTCTAGGGTAGGTTTAACGAATCCTGTAGTTGAAGATGTCTGTGTTGACCTTCTACTGTAAAATGAAATCTGCCTAAAAAGCTGGCTTAAGAAATGGGAACATACGTGCATTACGATCCCACTGGACCCAAAAAAAAAAAACACGTAGCAAACCTGTCCCCTCCACCAATGCGGTAACAAAGGCATCACTCATAGAGGGGTAACCTATAATGTAAGCATTACTGTTGTCCACACTGTACAGTCAACATTTGAGAATGGGGATATTGGTACATATCTCAAAATAACAATCAAAAGCTTTATGCACATTGATACATCATAAACATTTTGTTATTGAAAAATGTGGTGTTTCTCTATTCTGTATACGAGGGGTTCTTTTAAATATTTTTTTGTGCTTGAAACTTAAACAATAAAACTTTATATAAAAAAAAATATATCAAAAACACATACTAATGTATACGACTATATAACCTCCTAAGCCTTAAGCCTGAGTTTTTTCAGGGCGAGTTTGTTTACTCACTTCGGACATACACACCTCTCCAAGGGAGCACGCGGTCCTCCAATCTCACCTGGACCACCTTAATGACATTTAGTAATTGTAATTGGACATTAAGGCCCCCAATTAAAAACAAATAGAACTGCGCAAACTGGCACTCTGTGTGTTATATATATATAAAAAAAACTTATTATTGCTAAATGCTTTGTACATATGAAATAGATACGTATCAATATCACCATACTCTATTGGTGACTGTACAATTTGGACAATAGAAATGATCAAATTATATTTTACTCATCTTTGAGTGATGCCTATATAGTCCTTTTATCACTTTGGCGGACAGGACTGCTTTAATATTTTAAGAATTATGGAATCACTGACTTGGAACAAGTAGACAAATAATAAATGACAAACGAAAAGTCAGAGATGCGTCTCTCCGTACTTGTCCCAGGGTTAGGCTGAAGGAAAGAAAGCTAACATGACCGTATATTTCATTTTTGGTATTGCCTACATAGATCACGCACATTCTAGTGCCGGGCTTCCAGTCCCCTGGTGTCCACTCACTTCCTAACATAAAAAAATCATTTCATAATTGTGGACAGAGCGGGATAGGCTTTGTCGTAGCATTGCTTTGACTACTGCAGTCATTGGAAATGGACAGGGAACATGTTTGGGGGGGGGAGCTATCGTGATCATTGAGACCCCAGCGATGTGGGCTGGTAAAAGAGACAC
>CM070039.1:27681297-27694017 GCA_036250615.1 Ptychadena robeensis
CATGATTTTGGTAGAACAAAAGTTGATTGTAAAGACATTTTATGGTAAGATTGTTAGGTGTATGGGGGGCTTGAGATTTACAAGTGACCATAAATGATTAAGGTCACCCTACACGTTACCATACAATTTCTGTACTTTCAACTTTCCTATACCAAAATCATGTAATATGAGGAGCTGTCTAACCCTTCCAATCACTATGTATTCTATCAGGGAGGACCAGGCACTACATAGCAGTATTATATACATTCCAATGACTATGTATTCTTTGTAGTGTCAGGTCCTACCTGATAGAATACATAGTGATTGGAAGTTATATATCAGGGAGGACCTGGCACTACATAGCAGTGATATATAATATCCAATCAATATGTATTCTTTTAGGGAGGACCCGGCACTACATAGCAGTGATATATACCTTCCAATCAATATGTATTCTATCGGGGAGGACCCGGAACTACATAGCAGTAATATATACCTTCCAATCACTATGTATTCCATCAGGGAGGGCCCAGCCCTACATAGTTGTTGGTAGATCTAATTGGGAGATCTTAAGGTGTATGGGGGGCTTAAGCCTGTGAAAGAAGAGTTATATTTTCCTGGCAGTCCATGTTGTATTGTCGCAGTCCATGAGAGATGGAAAGGTGTATAGGGACATTTAGAAATAAATTTAACAGCCTTCCTTCTGAGGGTGACATGTTAACATTAATGGGGCAGATATTAAAATTTTTCTGATCATTTTATCACTAAAAAGTACCCATATCAATGCACAAAACACAAGTTTGTTAAACTTTATCCCAAGCATCATCTGTTCTCAGCATAGTCCTTCAATAAACTTTGAGAGTGGAATAAATGAGGCGTTTTCTTTACAAAATATCTGCGCGGCTCAGGTGCCACATGCTCATTTCCTTCCATAGACTTTGTTACTCTTATAAACTGGAATTATAAATAGAAATATACATTCAAAATATATGGAAAAAAGGAGTGAGTGACAGTGTCTACATTATATTCTGTACGCAGCGATCCATCCCTGGCCCAGCAATTGAAAATACAGTCTTTCCCTCAATCTTTGTATCTGATGGAGAATGCCAACTATTACGGAGGGGGACAAAAATAAGTAAATGATTCTGGAATTAAAAAAATAAATTAAAAAGGAGGAAGAAAATGAAAAAGCTTTACATGTCATTTTAGAAAAAAAATTACAAGAGGTTTATTTCCTAGCTATGAAGGTTTAAGCTGGGCCGCGCTTAGCTATACACAGTGAGAAGCGGCCATTCTTCAGGCTGAGCCAAGTAAGGGGCAAGCAACCAATCAGATCACTAGACAGGTGACATCACCAATGCATGAGCTGACAGGATGGCTATAGGCTCAGCCGAAAAAATAAAAAAATAAAATGGCTGCTCCTCTGTGTACAGGAAATGGGCCCACTTTGACGTTTGCTTCAGACACAAAGTTGGATTTATTTGTACAAGATACAAAATGTAAACATGGCAAAATAAATAGTTAAAACAAGTGATGCAGGACCCCATTTCATGCTCATGATTCCATTAAAGATTTTTTTTTTCTTTTTTTTTTTTCTTTTTTATATCCATTCAGTTGCAAATTCAAGTGCAAAAGCATGATGATGAATATCAACTATTCAAGTAACAGAAATAATATGGATGATACAAATAAACTATTTTACAAGGTAGTGATTTTATCCAATTTTACAAAATGTACATAGAGTGGAATGGGAAGACTTCCCCATACACAGTCTGTGGTTAGGTCCATGGTAGCGCACTCTGATCCGCAGAGCGTAGCGCTTTGCATTTTCCGTGGAAAGGTAAAGCCTGAATAGTCAGGCCGAGTCCAAGCTTTGAAGTTATGTCACCTCCATTGCTACTGTTGTGTCTGTGATCCCATTCAAACCCAACCTTTCCGGCTCGTGGTTCTCTCTGGAAAAGGAGAAAGAAACAGAAAATTAGTGTGACCGTGGTCTCAGACACCAGCCATTGTAAAAGGTAAGAGTATTTAACATGCCAGGTAAATCATGTCGTATTTCGCAAGGTAAAAAGGCGCTCTGCTGTATAGAATGCACCCATGTGAACAATACTGGGAACTGCGGCTCCATGCTAAAACTGGCAGTGTGAGAGTTAAAGAAGGCAAGCAAACTTCATCAACCTCCAGGTCCCACTCTGTAGCGGTATGCAAGCAGATTGAAGCAGCGGCTCACACAAAGAGTCTGTCAGTCTGACCATCCACAGACAGATCATCCCTCTGCAGGGCTGTGTTTGGCTATGTTCCTACTTAGGCGATTATTTGCCTGCAGAATCGCCAGACGATTGACCAGGTGATTTTCAAAGGCGATTTAAAAAAAAACAAAAAACGCCACCATTAAAAATTTTTTTAAATTGCTGCGATTTGTGATCACCTGCACGCAGGTCTATGGGCTCTATTAGAAGAAAACAATCGCGACCGCCGGTCGTCAGAACGTAGGGAGCAGCGATTTGATTGTGGCCCCAATCACACGTGATCCTATCATTGGGGACAAGCCCATTAAAAGTAGTGGTTGCCTAAGGAAACATTGCCTTTGTGAGCTAGCAGCTTCATTCCACTCACATACAGCTCTGGAAAGCGGGACAAAGAGGCAGGGAAGTCTCTGACATCTTTCTCACTTCCTTTAGCTCCCACTATAATAAAGTAAACAGAATAAAATGCTGTGGTAGGTAGAAAAAAAAAAGAAAAGTTTGCAGACATGCGTCACTAACATTAAAAAAACATAGGAACAAAGTGTCAAGCTTCCACTGTAACCCTCACCTGGCTATGCTGCTGATGGCACTGCTTGGAGTAACCTTTGGCACCCGGTCCATGCTGGCAGCGACTGTGGCGAGTTTTAAGGCTGTGGGAGATGGAGCAGAAGTCCTTGTGTTGATATGGACATTGACGGGTGACACAACACTGACGTTGTTGAGGTGAACGGTGTTCGTTAGGCAGGAATTACTCATAGGAAGGGTCTGGGGCGTACTTGTGCATAAGGTTGGGATTAAGTGGTTAGTGGTGGGATGTCCGACTGTCCGTACGAGCTGAATCCCTGGGCTGGATGACAGTGCCATATTCGTGGAGTACAGCGTTTTAGCATTCCCTGAAGGGCAAAACAAAATACACAATAGTGTTAAGGTCACATATCAACAATTTCATGTACAAGGCAATGTTTGTACATTAAAAAGTCATATACTGGTTAAAATGCAGCTTTTGCTGCAAAGAGCAGCAGTACACAAAAATAAAATATCTTCCCTGAAACATTGTTGTGGACCATGTCCGATACAGCAACTAAGCCTCACTACATAGAATTAGTAAGATGCATTAAATTCAACATGGACATGCAAATTTAAAACTCTAGCTACATAGTATTTTCAGGTCACTGCAGGCTGCATGTCAATATTAAACTTTATTATCTATGCCAGTGGTCAGGACCCTCTTAGGGGTCAAATAACCATTTCACAGGGGTCACACGTTCACTGAAAGCATCAGAGCTGCTGCTAACATGCCCAAAGGCAAGGTAGGAAGTTAGTTAGTCCCTCCTTAAAGTCACTAGGTGGTGCTGACATGACACCATTGTTCATGGCTGTGACTTTGAAACCAAATTTTGGCAACGCTCAACTCCCTATTCTTACAGTATAGATCAGCATGTCTTACCTGTGAGCTTCTATACCAAATTTCTATACCTGTGAAATCTATAAAATGAAGCAGATACCTGCCCAGGAAGCATAGTGTTCTCCTCAGTGTCGCTGGGCGCTCTGACCAGTTTACTTAGGGGAGCAACGGACTTTCATCTAGGAGAGAAGTATGCAGTGGGGGTGGGTGGTATTGGGGATAGGTGGCCAGTGACATCCAATGGCCTATACACAGACTCACTATACACCCCCCCCCCCACCGCAATCCACATTCTAAACAGGTGCCCAAGTCAGCCGCATCCATTGAAATCAATGGCATGGAACGGACACTGTTTTTAGTCCATTGACATTCGACAAAAAAAAAAAAAAAAAAAAAAAAAAAAAAGTGGCAAAAAACCACTGTGAAACTGTGGCTGATGCGGACAGAAAACACATGTATTTATTCCTGCATTAGTGAAGCTTCAGCCATAATGTGCTTTTCACCACCCAAATCCCCCCTTTACTCAGCTTTTCATTACAAAAAGCATTGCATCATATGTATATTTTTCCAGAAACACCAATAAAGTTCCTGGTCTGTGCTTACCAAAACGTTAAAGTGAGCCGAGCTTACCAGAAACAACAATTTGTAATCACCATTTGTGGTGACATCTTGCGGCGAAAGATTTAAATGCAAGGTGGTTATTGTTTGAAAGGAGCGTCCCCTTCTATAAGTACATCAGGGATCTGGCCTTGTAGCCTTTTGTAGATTGGCGAGATGGTCCATTTTCATGTGCTGTACTTTTTAGCGAGATCATATCACATGACCACCACGCAGGCCTCGGACAGAATTTTGGTTGCAAGTCAAAACAAAAATTTTGGTTTGTAACTCAAGTTGGTCTTAAGTCAAGCCGGTTGTATCTCAAAAGGTCCACTGTATCCCCAACCTTTCCCCACATGGATACTTTCTCATGCCACCAAGCGAGAAAAACAAATTCAGGGGGAGAACACTGTTGTGAATGAGAATGGATTTCTAAACACAATGTATACAAATACAAACATATTTTTATAATAACTATCAGTTGTTAGTAAATTGCTGCGATATTGGCATACCTCCTGGAGGTTGTACGACGCCGTTCAGGTTGCTGTGGCCAGTACTTTGATCCTTGGTCACCTCACTGCGGCCTGGTGTTGGGGAATTGACCACAGCGGATGCAGCAAAGTGGGCACTAGCGGAGTCCAGTGTCTTGGACTTGCAGTCAGAATTTCCAGAGCCCTGAAGGAAACATACAATTAAACTTAAGAATCTCCAGGACAGAGAAATGTGTAAACTGCAGCGATGCTTTGTTAACAGCCCATTCATCTCTATGGCCGTGGTCAGTAGATGTGGTGTGTGTGTGTGTGTGTGTGGATATCCCCATTCAATATAATCGCAGGAGATCGCTATAGTGGAGACAAGCCCTGAATCTAAAGCAGAATTGCCCTTAAAGCCTTCTAATGCCCTTTACTGCATGTGTGCTACACGTCTCATTAGCTGTTGGGCTTGTGTCCACTGCTTTTTCCCCGGCGGTGGATGCGGGGAAAAAAATGCAGAGAGAATACTTACCATTCTAATGAATCCGAGAGGCGCCATTTTAAAAAACTGTTGAATGCTGCGTTTTCATTGCAGCACCGCACAGTGCCGCCGGAGACATATCCATTGAAGATCCATGGAGGTGTCTCAAGAAGGTGGAAAAGCGATGTTTTTCAGTGTCTCTGGTATGCTAAGTGCATAGGGCACGCCCCTGCCACACCGAACAAACTGCCCGCAAGTCGCAGGAATTCTGCCGGCATATGTACAGTTGCTCACCTTTTTTCAGCAGTGAACACATGGCTTTAAATATAATGAGTGCTGTGTACAGCCACAAAGGTTTCACTTCCCTGAATGAGCCAAAACTGTCCTGAAAAATGTCTAAAGCATGGCAAAAACTCAGATTCTATGCTGATTTTGCGCTATCACACACAACTTGTCGCACAGAGAATCGGCCACGTAGCCTTTGTGTGTTGGCATTTACTTTGGATAGGGTCCCCATCCAAAGTAATGACATTGCTCAAAAAAAATTACAGACATGTCTAATTTTGCAAATCGATTTCTGGGCTGATTTAAGGTGGGTGCATTCGATTTGTGACCGATGTCAAGTCAGATGGTTTGCCGTGAATCTAACCGTCTTTGACCAGCTCAACACTCTTCCTCTCTGCAGTGTGAATGGCTTTCATTAATCCTAATGTTATACCTAAAGCCTCACTCTGACCTGTACAGGGTTAGGCTAGCACAGAGATTGTGAAGTAAATGATCAGGTCAGTTTGGATGGGTATTTCAATAACTTAACCAAAAGAAACAAATAAAAAACAGAACACAATTACCAAATACTGAAGAATGGGAAAAATTGAAAAACTCAAGAGCAAGCAATAACACCAGGCAAAATAACACATGAGTGAAGAGGTTTTCTTATACAATTAAACTTCTTATTGTCTTTTGCAAGCAGCCTGTAGTACCTTCTTCCCCAAAAGTAAGATTTAACCAGCCCCTGTACTTCAGTATAGAAGCTCTTACCCGAAAATAAAACTTACCCTATACCAGAGACAGCTGCCGTATTCAGGGAAAAACAGGACAGGAGGCGCCCTGTCACATCTTCTAAACCCAACCCACCCTTCCCCGCACCTACATGCTTCTGAGCATACCCAAAACACAGGGGCTTGCAGGCGCCAATTGTCAGCATCCCAGAAAGAGCCTGCAGGTCCCTGTGTTCGGGCACACACGGTGAGCCAGGCTGGGTGAATGTCTCCCCCAGTAAAATAAGTTAAAATGCTCTGAAGGCAGAGCTGAGCTTGGAGCAGCTGAAAGAAAATAAAGCTTAGAGCGTAGTGACCTCTTGTGGCCACTCTGTATATTACATAAAACGGTTTACCTAGTAAAATAAGACCTACCTGAAAATAAGTTCTAGTGCATTTTTTGTGGCACCTAAAATACTTATTTTCAAGGAAACACTGTAGTTGGAATTGCACAGCCCATATGTAGCCCACTAAAAATGTCAGTGCTAATTTATACAGGAATTCGCAAAAAGTGCACACAAGTTGGATTTATTTGTTCTGTAACCATTGATGAATACATTTCAATAACATTTCTCTGTCTGGATTTTAGCTTTAGCCAGACTACAGAACAGTGATGTCGTACCTGTGCTTTTGGATGGATCTGCTGCGACGACTGCTGGGACTGCTGCTGCTGCTTCTGCTGTAACTGAGCCAACTGCTGCCTTTGCATTTGCACCAACTGCTGCTGATGAGTCTGGAACTGCTCCTCTGTGATTCCTGTTGTAACTGAGGACATGGAAGAGAAACAATCAGATGACAATTCGATCATATGGTCTTTTTTTATTTCACCAGTGTCTGAAGTACATTTTCAGAGGTTTTCAGTACCCAGCATTTTAGGTAAAGGGCAGGACTACAAATAGTCACAGTCCTCTGATGGAAAGGTTGTATTTGTCAGCTGACTGCAGGGTTCCACAAGCTACACACTGAAAAACTGAAAAGTAACCTACATAGCTAAAGTGCCCAGTCCAGGGCAGGTGTGTGCGTGTGTTTATACAATATAAATGTGATATATTACACGCACACATCAAGTTACTAAATAAAGTTTACCCAACAGGAAACTTTCCAGCATTTAAACATTACTTTCTCAGAAGGTCTGCTGAAGTCATTTAATGAAACATGTGCCAGGTATAGAACAATCATACAGAAACATTCATCATTCACAAAGAGACACACAACAATCATACAGAAACATTCATCATTCACAAAGAGACATACAGCATTCATACAGAAACATTCATCATTCACAAAGACACACAACAATCATACAGAAACATTCACCATTCACAAAGAGACATACAGCATTCATACCAGCATTCATACAGAAACATTCATCATTCACATAGAGACACACAGCAATCATACAGAAACATTCATCATTCACAAAGAGACACACAACAATCATACAGAAACATTCATCATTCACAAAGAGACATACAGCATTCATACAGAAACATTCATCATTCACAAAGAGACATACAGCATTCATCATTCACTTACAGACACACAGCATTAAACAGAAACATTCATCATTCACATAGAGACACACACCACACTCACATAATTCACAGACACACACACATTACATGCACTCTACTTACTGTCGGCAGCTAGTTGCTTCATGGTTGGCTTTCTGCTTGTCCATCCCTCAACCCCCCTCCCCAAGCTGAGCCCCAATTGGAATACCTCAACGTCCCCCAGTAGAGGAACCACTGCCATAGCCTTATAAAATGTATTGCTTAAGTTGGGCATTGACATAAAATCAGCCACAAATCTAACCCTAAATCAGCCCAGAAATCAATTGCCCAAATTACAGACATGTCCGTAACTCTTAGGTAGATCTCATAACAAAGTAAATGCTGGCACACAAAGGGTGCGTGGACCATTCTCGTAAGGAAAGTGCGTGCGTGATGACGTTTGTGGCAGAAAAACGAAACGTCTATGGCCAGCTTCACCATTAGGTCATAAAATAAAGATGGCCAAACACAGCTGCATAGGAACTGCCCGCCCACGCCACAGTCCATGGTGTAAGAGACACGGCAGTACCTGTCAGTCCGTTCCTGCTGGTGTTCAGTAAAGTGGCTCTTTTAATGCTCACAGAGTGTCCTACTATCCTTGAGGTACATTCTTCACTATCGTTGTCTGGAAAGGGTATCCGCCTTGGCTGGAAACACTGCAGTCGACACGACCGGATATTGCTTAGGATCTCAGAGAGAGACAGTCTGTTTTCACAATGTCTATCGGAAGCATTGGTCCGTGAGTTATCAGGAGGGGGGTGTGCAACTTGGGAAGAGCTTGAAGAACTAGTCAACATTTCGGGGTCCAGCTGCTTTAGGATGGGGTCGTGTGGTGTGGAAAGTCGGTCCATTATAACCCTGTAATCAAAGAGGAGAATGAGATCCAATAACAGTTGAAAAAAAAAAATGTATATATAAAAAGGCGACTCGTCTTACACCATGTATGACTGAAAGAGAGCTCCCAGATCAGACCTAGCGTCACACTAGACTAGAGCATCTAAACTGAACAAGGATGCCTTGTTTTTAATATTACAACCTAAATAACTATAAAAACTCTTAAAAAAAAAAAAAAAAAGGCTTTATTTCTATTTGAGACATTTAAAAGAGCATCCACTGCATTCGATGAGTACCCCCTGAAAGCGCTGGACCCCAGAAGCGGGTGCCGCCATCTTCCCTTCCAATCATGGTTAGAATGCCCATATCTCCCCCACACGGAGATCCCCCACACTGCATTTCTCATGAAAGAAAGTTATTGACAGGGATAGAAGGTGCAGAGTCTCACTTCTCGCTTTCTAAACTGAGGGATAATCAGTAAAGGGGATATTTTTTATAAATGGAGGAACCTGGAGACAAATAAAAGGAACGTGATAAGTGTAAATACACATTCAGGAACAATAGACCGTCCATAGATTTGGGAATATGCAAAGCTTGGAATGGTGACACTACTTTTCAAGAATACTAGAAATGAACATGATGGTAAAATGCATCTTCAAATAAACATGCATGTTCCAAAAAGTTGCGGTTCCGTACCTGCCACCTCGACCAAGCCGCCTCCTTGCAAATCCTATGCACCTTCGGGGGACTGTGAGAGTGGTGAGGCAATGCCTATACCGAAAACTGGCCAGCGCTGACAAGTCTGTGTTTTCCGAAGTCTCGTCCATTTGGTCCAAATGTGGCTATAGACAAACAAATTCAATGTTAACACCATTTAAATCATTTATGTTCCTCCGTCTAACAGAGATGGTCACATTTTTAGACTTGCTAATTTTGTGAGCTGATTGCAAAGCCCCAGAACATGATATCACCACAACAATTCGCTGTAGATGTGGAAAAGGGATGTGGGAAGAAAGCAGAAAAAAAAAGGGTTGCTGTAGCACAGGGCAGGCAAACATTCTGACTCATGGATGACCATGGCAAATTTTTTTACTGTGAGGTTAAAACAATTAATTATATAAAAATAAATACATTACAACAAAATTATAACAAAATGTGCCAAATCGCACCTAACTAAAGCTGCCATATTTTAGTAAAAATGTGGAGATCTTGTTGACTAGATGCTCTGGCTCCCCTCCACTCTTTCACTGCAAGGGGTTGAAATACTTCCTAAAGACGGCCCCCACATCTCCATGAGGACATGCCTACAGCTTCATCACATAACGCCACTGCATCATCCCCATCGCCTCTGGAATAATGTCCGGTCATTGAAGGAAACCAGTGGAGGGGGATCTTTTCACCGAGATGACAATGGGCCGAATTGCAAAGATAAACGTGCCAGATCTGGCTGCCGGGATGTAGTTTGATCCCATGTCTGCTCTAGCGTGTGTTCAACTTGACGTTCAACTTAATTTATGCAACAATTTGTGTTAAAGCAATACTTTCTTTTTTGTAGTATACCCACTGTTGCCAATACCCTTTTCACCACTATCTTCACTCATTCTTTTTTGAAAAATGCTACCATTACCCTGCTGTCTAAAAATGTACCCCCCCCCCCCCAAAAATACAAAGTCATGGAGTTTGGCTGAAGCAGGAAATTAATATTTTTCTGTAGGCTCCCACTGACCCCTGGCATGACATTCCTACACAATCTCCACTATTCTTCCAAATAAAGGTGACACCAGGCATCTCTACCCGGTACAGACAGACATACCTGGCCTATAGACAACCAGGGAATAGAAAAGCATTCAGAGGGGATCACATGACAACCATCCCATAGCTGTACATACAAGTACATTTTACGCACTAAAAAACCCAAAACAAACCCGAAATAGTGACATTTTGGAACTAACAGGACAAAAAGCATAGGACACACAAAATATGAAGAACCAATATAGCCAACAACATCCAAAATGCTGATTTTGTTACTAAAGTAATTAAACCTATGATAACCCAGATACTTCACATTCACAGGAAACATTGAACGACGCAAGGAACGGAGTCTTACGGCGTAATACTGGCATCCAGTTCTTCTCCTGAAGGCATAGGGGCCATCGGGGTCATTGTCTTCCTCCACCTCAGACAACGGTGAAGGTACCTGTAGAGGATAAACAAGGGATTATAAATGGAGACTCCTCTTCTGTGACTAGAGCGGCTCATCCGTATCATCTCAGCTGCAGGACGAACCTGTGGAAACTCTTCATCGTCGGAGCTGTGGAAGTCGTATTGTTTGATATCACTCTTGTTAATGACTGGCAATGGCTCGGAGGCGGGCTGGGGCTGAGGGATCACAACAGATTCTGCTTTTGGCTTCTTTGGGTACTTCTTTTTTAGCCGGACGATATCCAGGGTTTCTTCTTTGAAAGACGAGTGGTGAATATTCTACAAAACACAATAATGGTATTTAGATATCGTTATGTCATCGCTATACAAAGCAGTCAGGGACTGCAGATATGTGACCGTAAATGGTTAAAAAACATGCTGAGAAAGTTAATAGAGTTGCCCCAATAGCTGCTCCACTAGCACCAATGGGAAACCTATATATAGACCAGTGGTGGGAAAACTTTGACTTGTGGGCCCCAGTGAGTTGTTATATTTGACAGAGGGGCCGGACCAAGAGCCTGTGTTGGTGGCCCTCCATAGGTGTCCCAATTCCTAATGTGCCAACTTCAATAATGATGCTGGGGGGTGTGCAGCAGGGACATTACGATCTTTTTTCATTCCCTGAACACTTTCAACAGAGACCTTGGTGAGAAGACGCTATGGCTCCCCTCGACTTCACTGCAGAGCAGAGTAAGGCTATGTTTCCACTAAAGCGATCAGCTGATTTTACGTGTCCACGATCGGCTGTGTTTTCAGCTGCGCCCATAGGGAATGAATGGGGATGTGTTCAAAAATCGTGTCCCGATTGTTTTTTTTTTTTTTTACGTGTTCATTCATGTCAATGGGCGCGATCGATCACAAGTGGTCATGAGCACCTGCTATAAAAAACACGGTGCCCATTGACTTTAATGAGAGTGATAGGCCACAGTCACCGCGCTGCGATAAAAAAAATGAGGCGATCGTGGCCGATCCCTCTAGTGAAAACATAGCCATAAGGCAGATGTTCAGAATCCTCTTGGCATTATGTATTTTCGTTGCAGGGAACAAGCAGAGGGGATCCAGAGCATCTTTTCATCAAGATTACAAAGGGCCAGATTAAAAGACCAGGTGGGCTGGATATGGCCCCCGGGCCTTAGTTTTCCCATGTATGATCCGGAACTAAAACAGACCAGACAATGCTACTATGGTGACAATAAAATTGACCCTTGACAACATATATTTCTATTTCCTGTCCACCTTAAGAAGAAGAAAGAAATGCTCAGACCTACAGTTGTATGGTACAGCCACAAGAGAAATGGAGGGGTCAGTGACTTGGAGCCCCAAGCATAGAGAAGGGCTAGGAGTCAGACGTTCCCAGTAGCCCTGGATTTCGCAGGATCTTCTGACAGTGGTTTCTATTAACTTTACTAAGATTGGGGCCAAAAGGGCAGATCTCAAATGTTTCAGAATAGTAAATAGAAGATCCATGACCTGCTTCACATTACAACTATACTTGTCACAGGGGGAAATCCCAGTACAATTGAAATACAATTCGCCACAAACCATTAGCTGTGAAAGGTCAGAGCAGGGAGCTTTAATCTTTCATTCTGTTCGTGTAGAGGATGAGGAAAGGCCACACACTCCACACATGTAATCCTTGGCATACACAACCGCAAGCATTTTGTATCTTCACAGTATCTTGCATTAAAGCAGACCTACCACTTGTTAGATCACTCTGCAGTATCAGCGGATACTGCCGAGCTCCCCGACTAAAAAACCAAAACAAAATGGTTTCCGACAGCAGGAGGTGTGTCTTTTTAGAGAACACCCCTCCCACTGTGTTACGTCTCGCCTAGACAGGACATAAGCTGCAGGGGTTACTGGGAATTCTCTCCCATAAGCCCCTGTGTCAGAGTCTTACAGATGTGATGGCA
>CM070039.1:27696287-27716862 GCA_036250615.1 Ptychadena robeensis
AAGAATCTGAAACTGAGGAGTCGGAGTCGGGGAATTTATCGACCGACTCCACAGCTCTGCACCAAACTGATTGTGGGACATACAGCTAGGGTATACAGGTGGTTTAAAACACCAAAACATAATTTATTAAAAAAATCAGAGCAGAATTTGAACTGAAAGAACAGTAATACATGTATTTTTTTTTTTTTTTGACACACCTGACCATAAGACGCACCAATTTTTTTTACATCAGGAAAACCCCCCCAAAAAATATTCAAAGGTTTCAAATCAATTGGGGGGGGGGGGGGGGGGGAATCCCCAGCAGTACCAACTTCAGCCACAACTGAACTGGTGTCACTAGAGAGCACTCTTCACAGCAAATCTCATCTTCCTCACACACGGGGAAAGGTGGGGGAAGCTGCTTACATGTCTCTCCTCTAGGCGGTGGGGTGTGTGTATGATGGAGCTGCCAGCTTGAGTGCAGCTTTCCCACACACAGCTCTGCATTGCTTATATCAGCAGGGCTCTGTAGATATAAACAGAGTTCAAATGGGAGATGTGGATATGTGCAGATCTCCCATCTGACAGCTCCTTCACCTCCCCTAATATTATTGCCAGTAGAGCGAGGATGCTGGCAGGGGAGCCAAAGAACGAAAATCCGCAGCCACTGCAGGCACTTTCTCCCTCCTAATTTTGGGTGGTCAAAACGTGCATCTTATAGTCCAAAAAAAAATACGGTAAATTAAACTTTACATTTCAGCATTTACCTTTTCCTGTCCATAGTATAGCCATAGAATTTGACAAGAACTTGTTACCAAAAACCAGACCTCACTGACACATAGAATGACTAGGCAGGCATCACAGATTGTATACAATACCTTTGCTTTGCATTCTGGAACTCTGTGATGGTTCCCGTTATGTAATAACGTTGGTATGGAATGAACTTCTTTCTCAATTTTCGGAATTTTTATTTCGTTCAGTATTTCACCTCCAAAGTCACCCAAATTATACCTTTAGGAGACAAAAAAGAAAGATGCCTTCATTTTAAGGTCCGGGCACATATTTAACATTGCGTTTGTTTAACCCATGCAACAAAAATGCAGTCCTAGGTAATCTAGAAAGGGCTAACATGTCAAATTTACCATCATTTCACTTTATTTTCCTCTAAAAACTTCTGGCAACTGATTGGTTGGACTAAGGGCTTGTTTCTATTACGTCGGTGTCCCGACGTAGCAGATAGACTTACCTGCTCGGAGGAGGATTTGTCTTCACGGCGCCAAGCCGCTCCGCCAATGTAAGGCTGAACGCAGTCAAGTGCATTGAGCCTCTGCACCAGCAGATATGTAAACAGATCATCTGCCGAGCAGGCAATATCAATGTGCTACGTCGGGACCCCCGCTAAGCATATAAGCTTAGTGGAGGGGCCCCGACGTAAAATTGGAAAAAAGCCTAAGGCTATGTCTTCACTGTGTTGTGTGATCCTTCGGGACCCCTACGTTAAGCACGGGGTCCCGACGGAGCACATACCCATTACCTGCCCAGCGGATCCTCTGTTCACATAGAGTTGAGCCAAATCGCCAGTGCAGGGGTTTACGTAGTGCAGTACGCTAACCCCTGCATCAGCAGATGTGTGAACAGAGGATGCGGCGGGCAGGTAATGTGTATGTGCTTCGTCGGAGCACACAACACAGTGGAGACACAGCCTCAAACTTTGTCACAGCCGAATTAACTGGTCTCTCCATTACAATCAATTTGCTCATAAATGACTAGAAGAAGTCAGAACACTCTCAAGCTAGCATACCCTTCATAGTGGATGTGTACAGAACAAAAAAAAAGCTGCACTGGCACATGACATTTGTTTTGTAGATTTGACTTAAAAGGAATTTGACAAATGTTGCCATTTGCCATATAAATTATAATTGGCTAAGGACACACTATAGACCCCCCACACACATATACACAATACATTCCTAGCAAACACAGCTTTCATTTCTGAAAACTATATCGTGTCTTACCTTTTCTCTACCACTTCCAGCGTCAAATGCAGCAATTCCCGCTTCGTCTTTTCTCGTCGTTTGATCATTTCCAAAATTGTTATGGCTCGGCTAAACTCCCTTCGTAACTTCAACATCTTCTCATAAGATGCTTCATCATTCTTACGATTCTACAGACACAGCAGGAAGAAGCATGTTAAAGAGTTATTGGGAACAAAATAAAACATATGTATACACACACACACACACACAAGACTAGCAACAGGGAAGTCAATGGAAAGCCATCACAAACTATATGGCAGAACAAAAGTGAACCTCCTTGGCCATATGCCTGAACCCAGTTTACAAAACAAACTCTGCTAGAGCTGGGATCGGGCATATTCACCTATGATCGGTGCCAAAGAGCCAGTGGGTGGGCACGGTGCTATAGACCTCCATGTTAATGAAGGGGCGTAGCTTTCCCAACACATCATCGATAACGCTGGTTATGTGTTGTGTAGAATCACAGCAGAGTACAGTGTATGGGCCATAACGCCAGGGAGGTTATCTAAAATAAATACTGTATGTCCTTGAATATAAGCCGAATTTTTCAGCACCTGAAATGTGCTCCAAAAATTTAATTCGGCTTGTATTCGAGTCAAAAAATAAAAAAATCGCTGCATTTTGTAGGTGGACTTTATGAGTGAATTGCAAAGCCCTCGAACATGCTATCATCACGCTGGAGATGTAGAAAAGGGTTGTGGGAACATTAAAAAAAAAAAAAAAGAACCCAATCAATCTTAAATTCATGTGAGGGAAAAAAGAAAAAAAAAGAAAAAAAAAGTTTGTGATTTCCGCGCAGATGAAACCACACAGGAAAACTTGACATGCCAGCAGGTGGCGACCCACAGCCAGTAACAGTTCCCAATAACCAGCAGACAGTAACAAAAATAAAAAATAACAAAATAGCCTAAAAGTATTACAAAGACCCTTCTAAAGGAAAACTATAACTACTGTGGTGTATGTTGACATTTCAATGCACATCAAGGCACATTTAACCCCATTGCTCGCTCTATGAAGCGTATTCCCCCCCCCCCCCCCCCCCCCCTCATTCAGTAAATGACTGGCTGCTGAAAGGTGCCCAGCATAGACTGCACATAGGAGGGAGGGGGAGAGCAGGGATTTGTGAGAAAGAGACATGTAGTGCCTGCTGAAAACTTGCAGTGTGTCTCAGCTCTGTGTCTCGCTTTAAGCTCTTTCTGCTCTCCCCCTTCTTCTATCAAAGTGCTGTCTATTACCACTTTGAGAACAAGGAGTGATCAGAGCAGAGGAGCTGTAAACAGGGATGCATCTTATTGTCTAAAAAACAATATATTCTTATCTTCCTATCAGTACTTTGCAGACAAAAAATAAATCCCCGTTAACAGCTCCTCTCTGCTCTCATCACTCCCTGCCTCTTCTAGGTCCAGCACTGTGCAGCCACTCGGGCTATTAATCCACCATTTATGTACCAACACCCTGCTCCATTACTGCTGGTCTTTAGATTGCAGAGAACAAGCGGAGGGTGTACCGAAAATACAGTAATAGCAGTAAACTATAAACTAGCAGTTTATGTGTGGACTTTAGTATCGTTTGGCTTTCAATCAGAGCCATTTCAATGAGTCAACATAATAAAAAAATTTCCCTTAGAGATTACCTTTCGCGTTTGCATTTTCTCAGTTCTCCGCCGGAATGCAACATAGGGATCGTTGTTGGTGGATCCATCCCGCTTCTCTTGTTTGGTTTGGGGAATGAGGGAGGGCCCCCTGCAGTTTTTCCGTTTTCTTGTCCAGTAGTCATACACAGATTTGATAAGGTAATCATCCTCGTTTAGCAGCAGTTTTGCTTCCTGAAGAGTGACAAGCTGAAAAATACCAAAACCGCCTGGTTACACAACTTATCCAGTGCAGAAGCTTTCAAACATGGGATCATCATTTCTAAATAAATACAATGGCTTGCTTTTTATTCGATTCCATTCCATGGGCAGCTGCATATGAGCCGATTGTAGTGGGTAGAAGAATGAGGACCAAGCTGTAATAACTGACCCAGATTAGAATTGTGGTTCTTGTTAGGCCATGTGTCCACTGCCGTTGTCATGCGCTGGATGGAAAAATAAAACGTGCACCAGCACATTAACCGCCGGACTTTCCACGACTTGCGGGTAGTTTGTCTGCGGCATGCCCTATTAATTTAGCATACCAAAGACACGGAAAAGCAGCAATCCGGCACTTATTTTCTGCAGATTTTCAATGGAGGTGTCTCCGGCACCACAGGGTGGTGCTGCAATGAAGACATGGCGTTCCACCGCTTCAAAACAGCACTGCGTGTGCAGAGTGGACACTCCTATTCAGGGTAAACAGCAGTGGACATAAGGCATAAACATATCAGTATAGAGTAGAAAGGCTTTTATTCAAACAAATTTGTCTTGACCAATCCCTGTAGCCTGGTGCGTTCATTCGCTCACTTAATGCTGCTGGTTCTCCCTAAAAACACATACACACAACTCACCTATATCCAGTCTTTGTCCAGGGATAGCGACCCCCTAAAGAAAACATACTTATCTTTCCTGCCTGCTCACTCTGTGCCACCATGTCTTAAGTGTCAGGTCCTCCAGGAAGCAAGATGGAGGAGCCAGACTCTTTCGGTCTAACTCTCTCCACCAATCCGGATCAGAATCGGGTGACCCGACGCCACTCCAGCTTCACGGTATTCAGGTCCGGCTGGCTGCCTGGCACAAGGGGAATCAGGAGTGTAGACAGCAGCAGTGAAGTCTTCCTTTTCAGGTCCCCTTGTGCCTGAGCCTGCTGAGGGGGGCAGAGTGTCACTGGATTTTTACACTTAACCAGGGAAGATCTGCCCCATTATCATTATGATAATAGACGGCAGATGCGGAGGTGGTTGGTCCACTTTTAATGACAAGCAAATAGTGTGAAGAACGTAGCAGTTTATTTTAACATTTCTGACTCCCAGGACTTGTTGAGCCCTTTAAAATTTAGTAGAAATATGTCTTACCAAATGAGTAGTACTAAGTTGAGAGAACACCCATACCTGATTGGAGCTTGCCTTTTCCAGCCGGTCAATCATAATTTCAAACTGCAGTGGTTTAAGTTCCATTTTCCTGTTGAGCCGATTGAGCAACGTCTCATCTTCAGAGTCCATATCGTAATCTGGCTGCTCATTGTCCAGATTAAATGCTGAAAGCAGAACAAATAATTAGACAATGTGCTGAATGTAAAATATAACAAATTTAAAGCCAAAATCATTAAACCAGAGATTTTGGTTATTTCTGATGTGTAACCAAAGTTTATACCTGATCAGCTGAAGTGGGTTACAACGAAAAACCTGAAACCTTTACTTTGCTAGTCTACATTTTACATTGTCGGAGACTTCACATTTGCCTCAGAGACAGACATCTCTTTGAACCTCACCTGTCAGTAAGTGTTTGTAAACATTCCATGACAGACAAACTCTTGTAATCTTCACTGTTTAATTAAACTTCAAGTGGCTGCTCATACCTTCTTATGCTAGCCATACACATGCCGATAAGCGGCCGATTTTTAATCGACCGACGGGCGGTCAGGTTAAAAATCGGCCGCTAATCGGCATGCGCCCACATGAGGCGACAGATCCCTGTCGCCCCACTTCTCGGCCGGCCAGAGAACGGACATGTCCGATCTTCTCTGGCCGATGGGAGCCAATGAAAGCCGATGCCATAAGCTGCAATGAAGCGGCGTCTTCATTGCAGCTTATGGCCGGCACACAAAGGGTGCCCAGCCGATTGAAGGGGCCTCATAATGCAATGGGAGGCTAACGTGATGACGTCATCACGTTAGCCTCCCGGAAAGATATCGGGACTAGTCTGCCTACACACATCGGCGTGTGTATGGCAGGCTTAAGTCTGTTTGCATGGAAGGTTGGGAGCTGCCCGTTTGCTTCCCATACAATTTCTGTACAATCATTTTTTTCTTCTACCAAAACCATGTAATAAGAGGATCTTTCTAATCCTTCTAATCACTATGTATTCCATCAGGGAAGACCCGGCACTACATAGCAGTGATATATACCTTCCAATCACTATGTATTTTATTAGGGAGGACCCGGGCACTACATAGCAGTGATATATACCTTCCAATCACTATCTATTCCATCAGGGAGGACCCAGCACTACATAGCAGTGATATACACCTTCCAATCACTATGTATTTTATTAGGGAGGACCTGGCACTACATAGCAGTGATATATACCTTCCAATCACTATGTATTCTATCAGGGAGGACCCAGCACTACATAGCAGTGATATATACCTTCCAATCACTATGTATTCTATCAGGGAGGACCCGGCACTGCAAAGTTATTAGTAGATCTAAAAGGAAATTGTACAAAGTGATTAAAAGGTGGGTTGTGAGTTTAAAAATCATCACCATATCATGGGGGCAATGGACAAGTGATTGACAACCATACACCTATACTGTCAAACGCTGCTCAGAGCAGATTGCTATGGTGACAAAGTAGTTGCGAATAGCCATGGTTCTCAGACTGCATCGTGGGTGTAAATAAACTATCCACCTCCCTGCCCGTTCTAAACATAGGCTGGGTCTACATTTAAACAGCAGGTGGCATTATGGACACATCGCCGGCACCATCCCACCGTCTGCTCCCTATTCTGGCGTTTTTTCCTTGCGTTCAAGTCATAGGGTTTTGGGTGCATTTTGTTCACATCACAAAGCCCCCCCGCAACGTGCACATTGATAAATATAGTGGAAATCCAGCCTTACTGTCCGTTAACTAAAGAATATATTTGGACTACAACTAGTTTGCATAGAGACAACCTAACATTGTATTTTACCTGGCCTCCAACAATACTCACCATACTATCATCACATCAAAGTTTTAGGTGGGTCTTTGGTGCTCTCAGAGCAAAAAAGTCTAGAAACATAGGATATTCCTCATATAGCGTGTGCGGGTGGGATCTGAACATACTATATAATCTATATTCCTCATATAGCATGTGTGGGAGGGATCTGAACATACCATATGGTCTATATTCCTCATATAGCGTGTGTGGGATCTGAGCATACTATATGATCTATATTCCTTATAGAGTGTATGTGGGATCTGAACATACTATATGATCTATATTCCTCATATGCACGCATGGTGTCGAGGCGCAGAGGCAGGGGACGCTTACCCGACATCTTGGGGACCACATTTGGACTACTTCTACCTATGACTATGGTTACCTCATAACTTTAAACAGTGCTCCCCCGTTCCTCCTATACGCCCCAGTTCTGGGACCATCCATTTTCTATATATACCTACTATACCCACAAATGCCAAACCTCCTGAAGAAAAACGCAACTTGAAGCGCGCGTCCAGGTCTAAGGCTATACCATAAATCCGTTACACAGACTTGGATGTAATCACTTTTCAATACCCTAGCTGGCAACACAATGACATTGTAGACCACTTCTTTTGCTGCTATGTCTACCAAATAAACGGAAAAGGAGAAGTTGCGATATCTTCTCTGAACTCTAATGACTTTATGGACTCCTTCTCAACTATGTTTTTGATTTTATGACCGTTTAACTACTTTTTTGCTTTGTTGCTAGTATTGCACTACGGGCTGTATCATTTTTAATCCTCCTGATTGAGGGAGGTAATGTACATATTTACCATTCAAGTGACCTAAAAGTCCCCATGTTCTCACATTTTGCCAGAAAGAAATCCAAGGTGGCGGGAGGACTGAAGTCTTTCGGTTATCCAACCACCTTAACCCATCAATCTATATTCCTCATATAATGTGTGGGTGGGATCCGACCATACTATATGATCTATATTCCCAATATAGCCTGTGTGGGATCTGAACATACTATATGGTCAATATTCCACATATAGCATGTGTGGCTGGGATCTGAACATAATATTGTCTATTTGCTAACAATGAAGATTCATTGTTATTTGGTTTCAAATTAGGAACTCAAATTCAAATTTTATTAAACTTCTTGGCTGGAACTATAAATGACATTTTAGGGAAGCAGAAGATACCAAAGCCGACATTTAGAAGGCAGACTACAGAGGCAATACAGAACAGGGGCACGTTTAACAAATATATAGAAATTTGGCTTCCTGCAGCAAAGAGCAGGTGGTTTGTCCAGTTGAAGCAACAGATGCAGCCTGTGTGATAACTGGAATGGTGACAAGGATGACGCGCTGGCGGTCTAACGCACGAAACTTACGTTGAATGTGAATGAACTGCTTGGGCTGTTTAAATTCTCCTTTGTACAGGCGACTGTAGTAATGGACATTGCTCTCGGCCTCGGGAACGGGAATAACCATGCTTTCCTTCTTTTCTCTAAAAACCTGTTGTGCCGAAATAGCGCGTTGCAAATGGTGTTCCTGCAAAATCAAGAAGAAAAAAAAACAAAAATGAAGAGGTTTAAGGTGCTGCCCAAAATCATTACCGAACCCCTAAATATTATCAGGTCTGCTCAGGTTTCAGTCAAAGTACGCACGTCAAGGCCACACGTTCCTAACAAAAATATTTACTTCAGATTTTCTATAAACCCAGCCCTTGTTTTTCAAGGTTTCGTAAAGCAGACCTACCACCAGAAACTGATCATTTCATGAATGGCACTAGTGCCCATAATAAAAATAAACCTGTAAGGAATGATTTAACAAGATCCCTTGCAGCCCTCCTCTTTACCTAGCTCTAATGACAAGCTGCCACGGCGCACCCAGGAACTCAGAGGGATAGACAGGTTAATTTTTTATCTTGGCTCTCCATTAAACTGAATGGAACATATTTTCTATTGAAAACTATTATAAACGCCCCCAGTGGCCACTCGCGATATTGCACGCAGAGTTAACGCAGAAGCCAAACAAAAAAGCCAAACAAATAATATGGAATCTCTCATACGATTTCAGGCAACAGCAGGTAAGTATATTTCTTTGGGATTGTGGAGCGCTACCCCACCATCATACCAGCTTTAGATATGTCATTTTAATATTTGAGTATACATCCGCTTTAAGATACCTACACAAATAACATAATCTGCATTTAAATGGGTAGGTTAGGAAATCAAGTATGTATGTCTGTAATCCACGACCTCAACCAATAAACCTCAGCTGAACCTACACAGCGGATTTTCCTAAAAAAACAGCAATTCAACCTGAAATAAGAAGTGCCAACCTATTGCACAGTGCAGTACAACAAACAAGAAACATACATGCATGGAACTTTTATGGAAAAACTTTGTGTTGGCCACATGACCAGATCAATGCCTTAACGATACTTTGCAACACCAAACATGTCCGCCTTGGAGCTACCGGTACCCTTTGAAATCAAATGAATATTAATTCAATAACAGAGGACTTGATTTTGTTTTAGCCCCTCGATCTAATTTAGCATACTAGCACAAGTGCATACTTGGTTAATTCAACAGTAACAGAAGCGAGTATCGATCCATGTATAGGGACACTTGGGCTAATGCTTCACTTGCCCTATGCACAATGCCAGAGTATCCAACCAGCCAAAGCCCCTCTATTTGGCACTGTTAGGGCATGTCTCCACGGTGCTGTGTGATGCATCGGGACCCCTACGTTTAGTGCAGTGCTTGGCGGGGGTCCCGACAGATAACATGCACTTTAGCTGGCCAGCTGATGCTCTTTTCAAACATCCACTGCTGCAGGGGTTAAGGTTTGCACTACTTTGACCACTGCATCGGCAGAATGGCTCAGCACCGTGAGAACACAGCATCCGTATATAAGTAAGTATATAAGTATATTTGCTTGGTTGGGACACCCCCGCCAAGCATTGCGCTTAGCATAGGGGGTCCCAACGAATCACACAACGTTGTGAAAACATGCCCTTAGATGACCGCAATACGCATTCGCCTATGATCAATTGCGGTGATCGCCTTGAGTGATCAACAAGAAATCGAACAATAAACGGATCGAGCAGGGATCCAATATGTCGGTATTTTGTGTTTGATCGCTGCTACTTTCAATGGTTGATTGAGTGTCCCCATCCAAAGTATCGAGCAGAAATAAATTCCCCAAGAACTTCGATTTTGTGATCGCTTTTTACGTTCGATGGTACAACATTCGCAGGGGGAATCACAACGTGTATGGCTAGCTTTATTATTGGTAGGATCACCAGGTAAACATAAGGCAGTAAAATGGCCAATGGGGGGGGGCCCAATAAATCTAGCCACCACACTAAAAGGTCATGTACCGAAAATAACAGATGCCAAAAATTGTGCATAAAAACTGGATCCAGGATGAAGCTGAACAAATCACCCTTTGCCGTGGCTTCGCTTTCACACTATGTTCTCTGCAGTGCCATTTTTCTCTGCAACCATCATGCTACCCAATTCTAATTCAAGTGTATGGGAAACACTAAGGGCTTATTTACATGCTAAACGAGCAAAAATCACAACCAACCGGCGAATACAACATAAGGCAGCATCCGCTGGTTGATTTTCAGCTTAAACCCAATAGTCCTAAAATGGGGTTGTTTTTAAGATGACTCCCGGCAAGCACTTGCGACAGGTCATGTCCCGCATAGCTGCGGACTGACCCGGGAAACGACAGTGTAAATTTAGCCTTACGCTGTGTCTGCAAAACCATGCAGAGGGGCGGCATTGCACGCTGCTGTAAATGCAAAACGCAGGGCCAGTGTGAAAGGACCCTGATAGTGCTTTGAGATGCTGACAATTCGTCTTTGTCACGCAATCATCAGCAGTAGGGATTATTATTGCATGTAGAGCCAATAACTAAAAGGTGGGTTTACATGTGTAGATTTTTTAGTTCGATCAATGAAAAACAAAATTTTTTTGGTTTATTAACCTTCCAAGCGAACTGCCTGTATCACGCCAGCAATACACTCCCTCCCTCTGCCCCTCTCCACACAGCCGGTGTCATAATTGATGGGTGGGAAAGCCGGCGCTCCTCCATTAACATGGTGGTCTATGGGGCCGGGCCCCCCCCTGCCCCCTACCATGTCACGCGCGTGACGCGATCGGGGCAGTGCCAAAACCCCGGAAATGCTGCAGCAATGAAGACAATCGCTGCAGCTTCCCTGGGAGGCATCGGGTGTACTCGATGCCGGCTTCCCCTGTGGTTGGGGTGACCCTGATTGGCGAACAAACCGGATTCATCTCAACCGCTAGGGAGGTAAAACAAAAATCTAGAATTGCCAACTTGTTCGATGGATAAATTTTGCTCGACCTCGAACAAAACATCTTTCAAATATGTTAAATGGTAAATTTTTATCTGTCTGTGTAATTTCAAATGTATTTTCATTCGATATCGTCGATGGACGGACAGAAAATCTAATGTTACATTTAATAAATGAACGATATTAGACGAGAAAAAAATCTACATGTGTAAACCCAGCTATAGTAGTCAGCGATGGCATCTAGTGCATAGATTTGCATGAACACATCTACTATACATTGCACTGACAGCCCAGCACCCAACCAGCTGATCACGAGGCAGGACAATGGTGTCCACGTTAGAATTTCAGACCAATGAGACAGAAGGCAGGTATACCATAAGAACACGTACTGCTGCTATGCAAATACACATTCAGCTGCGGCCTTTCAATTTGAAGAACTCTCAACCTTCGGGGGTGGGGGGTGAATGTGCGGTATTTGTTCCATTGTTACCATCTGCCGCCGTGAAATCCAGCGCCAGAGATTTTACTCCGGTCCTTCCCGGTATTAGGAAAACCCCATCGCCACAGCTGATCTCCAAAAAGCAGCTGAAACCAGGCTCTCATCCGTCCGGAACCCAGAGATCAGGTGGTTATGGAGGACACCATTGCTGAACTTTCCCTCCTATACTGTCCTGATAACCCGATACTAACAACGACCCCAGCATGGAGATCTGCGCACTACAACATGAAAAGTTGGCCGTACACGGGTCGATTTTTATGTCTACTTGGGAATGTCATTCACATGTGTCCATCGATAGACCGGGAATTGACTGCTGCCCGCCTTGAACGATCGACCCCAAACGTAATCAACCAAAAATCGTATCGCACCTTGATTTGACATGTTTTTTTGGGGGTCGACCGTTTTGAAGTACATTGGTGGAAACCATTGATCGCTTCCTGTGTGATCGATCCATATTTGCATAATCACGCTCCCTTCCTGATCTACTGATTTTGAGGAATCTACCTTTTACCCGAACATTTACCCTAAATCGGTTTCCCAAGGTGCGCTCCTCGATTGCAGGACAATCGATCGCCGATTCCTCGGTTACCGGAAATGATTGAATCGAGAATCGATTGCAGAGGTATTGAGGAGACTATGGCTACCTTAAAGGCCTGTCCCCACAATCGAATTTGGCCATGCGGGGGCAGGATTTTTAGCTACGGGCGCCCACCCCCATTGTTTTTAATGGGGCTGTCCCCACTTGCGGGCACCCGCATCTTGACCACCAGCGGCTACATTGACATGTAGTTTGCTGCTAGCGGAGGCCGCTACTGATCTTTGACAGCTGGTTGCGGCTGGCGGGACCACGCCGCCACACTAATGCTGGCCATACACATGCCGATAAATGGCCGGATTTTAATCTGACCGACAGGCGTGCGCGCTCTCGCCGTCGGTCAGGTTAAAATCCGGCCGTTTATCGGCATGTTTCTTTCCCGGAGCGATATCGGAGGGCGATATCGCTCCAGCACGGCATGTGTATGGCCGGCATTAGACTGTGGTGACAAGCCCTAAGGGTGCCCCTAAATGGGTCGATAACCTCTCGATCGGTGAATGATTGAGAAGATGTGCACACTGCACTTGAGGTTTCATCGATTGAACGGCGAATCAATGCACACCACTTTCTGCAATTCTATTCCTGTTCGATACTTTGGATGAGGACCCTGGTCACCATCCAAAGTAATTACAATCGAACAGGGATTCACCAACATGTTCATGTTCCCTGTTCAATTGAGCCTTCTTCTGGCTCGAAGAAAGGAGTGTCGCGTTCCCGAACAATCAATTGTTCGGAAATTAAATGAGAAATCGACCCGTGTATGGGGACCCCAAGGCAGCCAGGCAATCTAGCATTTTTTCAGAAGTAGGTCAGTCCATGTGTATGTATGACATAAGCCAGTGATCCTGCCTATAATACACAGAGAAGCAGAGGAGGGCTGACAGACATTTCATGGATACATATTACTGAGCAGAGCAGAGATATAAAATAAAACAATTTCCAGATTCCAGATCGAGGAAGAAGCGAGCGTCCCCGGACATGAAATACACGGCGATCCTCAGGCAGCCAGATAATTGCAGGCCGCATCGCACAGGTCTGGCAGCCAGTGAAATCATTTTCTCTTAAAGCACATCACGTACCCGCTTCCCTCCCCCGACGGCCTTCGAGAAGCCAGCAATTTCAGCAGCACATCGCTCCGCAATGAAAGCAACGCTTCTCCTACGATTTCTGGTGAAATGATGTTATGCCGACTTTTTATGCCGAAATGAGATGGAAATGACTGGTTCTGTCTCCGGCACATTAACCATCCATCTGTTATTGTATCTGTTTACAAAGCACAGAGGAAGAGAATATTCTGCCGTTATATCGGGTTATAGAAGGGGACACCGCGAGGTGACAACACAAAGCGTTCTGGAGATCCCAGCCAGGGCCTTCAGGCGGACGATTATCTACACGGAAGGCGAGATAACAGACAATTCTAGGCAGAACATATAACCAATGAACGAGCTGCCAATCGCCAGCCAACGTCGCACGACCATCAATCACATGTAATATTAGATTCCACTTTCAACATCTTTCAACCAATCAGTGGGGAAAGTTTTCCGCCATCTTTGCAGGCGTAAAAGGTGCCTATACATGCAGTGATCAATGCAAAACCGATGACTCGTCACAATGACGTCACCGCGCTGTGCTTGAGCGCTCATCAATTGGACAGGAACCTATGCGCACCACTTCAGGTGCTCGATTCCCATTTAGTGAGTAGTTTGTGAGATGGAGCAGGATTTGCGGACATGTCCGTTTGACTGGCCGGAAAGACAGGGGTGACCACGTTTGATGACTGGGCAATAGATGAACGCACACAGCCTGACGTCCTTGCTCAAAGTGGCCATCGATCGAGCAGCTATCGTCACATGTACGGCCAGCTTAAATGTATGTTTCCATATCTGTTGGGACCCCCTACGTTAAGCGTAGTGCTTGGCGGGGGTCCTGTCAGATCACATACACTTTACCTGTTCAGCGGATGCTGTGTTCTTACAACGCTGAGCCGTTCAACTGATGCAGGGGTTAAGGCCCCCATACACGTGTCGGATTCGCACCGGATTCCGGCACGATCGATTCCGGGCGCCTTCACGCGAAACGATCGTGCCAGAATCGCATGCAGCCCACCTTGTCCGATCGATCAGGTCCGATCGTTCAGGGGCCCAGAATCGGATCCGACAGAGAACCAACATGTTGGTCTTTCTCATCCGATTCTGCCCGGATCAGGGGGAGTTGCCATTTGTGAGGTGGAATCGGAGGTGGAATCGCACACGGAATCGTGCCGGAATCCGCTCGGACAAGGTGGTATGCTGCGATGGATACTCTTAATTGGCCAATTGATCACACCTGCGATTCCCGGCAGAATCGCCTGAATCGATCGGATGATGAATCGATTGGACATGGAATCCGGCACGTGTATGGCTAGCTTTAATGTAGTCGAATACAGTAACCCCTGCATCGGCAGATGTCTAAACACAGCATCCGCCGGCCAGCTAAAGTGTATGTGATCCGTCGGAACCCCCACCAAGCACTGCGCTGAACGAAGGGGTCCCGACGGATCACGAAATGATGTGGAAATGTCCCCTTAGGCTCATGTGTCTGTTTGAATCAAGAGGTAGCATCGCTGAATCCTAGAAGCTCAATTCACTAAAGCTTGCCATACAAGGCAAAATTTTTCATTCGATCCCCGAAGGATCGCCACGCTTGCTTGTTAGGGAATCGAACCCAGCCCACCTTCAGCTATCGATACAGCTCCAAGGGGGAAAAAAACACAATAGAACAGGGGTCCAACATGTCAGCATTACTTTGGGGACATTGTAATAGCATATTTTGATCGATCACACGGGAATCGAGCCATGTATTGGCGGCTTCAGATACTCCACCAGGATAAATAATTTTTCTTTAAAAAATAAATAAAAAGGACAGTTTAGTTATGATTATGCACTCTACTGTGTTGCCTGTAGTTGTGTAACTTTGGACCCCTGAGGTCTAGCTTTGTATACTCTGTACCACAACGTCTCTCTGTATTTTTGACTGTTATATTCAATAAAACGTTTATTGCGTAAAAAAAAAAAAAATAATAAAAAAAACAAAGCAAAGTCCTACCTTCATATTTGGTGTCTTATGTATTTTTGCATACTTTGATTCAGATAAAAAAGCTAACGAAACACCACACATGCCACCTACTCTGATTGTTGTAAAAGATAGTCTTTGATCATGACCAGAGAGGGGGGATGGGGGAGACAAACGAGCGGCTGTGTCCACCCCCATACAAGACCTGACAGATCAATCGGGAACTCCCACTAGATCTGCGCACACGTATTCAGGATCGCTTCTCTGATATTAACACATTGACGAAGCTACTTCCAAGCATGAAAAGAAATATTCCTTAAAACATGGCAGTTATTTTTTAACCGAGTTCGAAAAGATTGCACAGGCCTCGGTTTGCCCACCTCCCATGGGGAGACTCGGGTATTTTTACACATTGATTTAGAAGGAAAAAAAAATGTAGGCAATCATTTTAGTAAACTCTAAAGCTGGCCATACGCCTTAAAGCTAGGCACACACGGGTAGATTTGTAAAAAGATTCGAGTACAATCAATCAACGTGCACAGTCACGGTGATTGACTGTACTCTAATTAGCTGACAATCCTACCAGTGTGTGCTGTCCTTCGAGGGGGTTCACTAGAGCCCCCTCGAAGAACCTCAATCGAACTGGTTTCCAACATGTAGGAAAACGACAATCACCAATACTTTACATGAAGAAGAATCTTTATGTAAAGTATAGGAAAAGCCCGGGCTGTCAGGAGGGGAGTCTGTGTAAAGGGGCGGAGTCAGCATTCTTCACTGCAGCACTGCTCTACGGGGAGAGAGGCTGGATAGATTTCTGTTCAGCTTGTTCGGATTCACATACTGAAAGCCGGAGAGAACTCTGCTAGCCAGAGGTCTTCATTGAACGGTAATCGATGTGCCCATGTGGTGCACATTGATTTCTGTTCAATTGATCCCCGATTGTCACCACGCTGTGATTGACCGAAGGTCGATTGCACAGGAATTTACCCATGTATGGCTATAGCTTTAGATCTCTCTGTCAGATATCCTTTACATCTACCAACAACTATGTAGTGCCGGGTCCTGGGTACAAAAGGAGATCTAAAGGAAATCTGACAGAGAAATCTAAAGGTGTATGGGGAGCTTAAAGCTAGCCACACATGGTTCGATTTTAGCGTTCAATTGATGTTTTTCGATGAAAATCCACATAGTACAATCGAGGATTATTGATCAATTTTTGTCAAATCCTCGATTGAAAAGTGATCGGACAGGATGGAAAATTTTGCTCGATTGGTACAATCATCGAACTACATTCCTTGCAGCTTTTTTTGGTCGAGGCAATGATACTTGATTTGTGTGGCTACTTCCCCTTTAACTTCAGATTGAAACTAAAATCGTAAGAGGAATTCAAATCGGCAATTTTTGATTACTTCGATGAACTTTTCAGTCGAAATGGAATAATCGTACTCCCCATGTGGTGTACAAAATCTAATCAAATGTCGATTGACCGCTAAATTGAACCATGTGTGGCTTGGTAAAGACAATGTCTTTACCAAGCCACACATGGTTCAATTTAGCGTTCAATCGACATTTGATTAGATTTTGTACACCACATGGGGAGTACGATTATTCCATTTCGACTGAAAAGTTCATCGAAGTAATCAAAAATTGCCGATTGAATTCCTCTTACGATTTTAGTTTCACAGGGCTCGCTGCATTCAGCAATAGCATCAGAGCTGCTGCCCACAAGCGGGGTGGGAAAAAAGGAGAAATGGACATTGCAACATCACTTCCGGCGCAATCAGTGTAGAGTGTCACTTCCAGTATTTGGAACGCAAAAGTGACATGCCGTGACAACACTTCTGCGCTCCGAATACAGAAAGTGACACATTTGGACATAACTTACAGGGATCTGAAAAGAAGGGAAACACTGGTCTAAGGCTACGTTTCTACTGCGTCAATTACGTATCTAATGCAAATTAATGAACCAGTACACACATGCGTTGATTGTAATAATGTCAACACAAAGCCCTGTGTCCACATCAACGCAACCCAACGCAGGTATGGATGTGTATGTGTGCGCATAGAGATTGCATTAAATGCATCAAAAACGTATGGGTATGCGTTTTCAATCGTGTCAATAACACAACCTTTTGTAATCAGGTATAAAGTATATACTGACTTAAGAAAGAAGTTGTAAAGATTATGTAACAATTATTGTTTTTTCTTATCAAATATATTGTGTACCCCCTTTTTTTGGGGTTGAGTCTGCCAACTAAAAGTCCCATTTTGAGGGTAACCTTTGGTTCTTTTGATTCGGATTAACGGGATGGGCACTCTAACCCCATAGAGACATAGGTTGTCTATTGCCTCCCTTTCAAATAACACAACCTTGACACATGTCCCAAAGCGTCCTTGCGCAACACCCCTGCGTTAACGCAACACATCCATTAATGCCATGGAAACATAGCCCAACTGGCTTTTATACGGTTGCCGACTTTCAGCAGCCCTAAAAGTGTGGGTGGGCGCCGTCAAAGTTTGTTTAAAAATGCCCCCATTTTAACTCGGGCAAGCAACCAAAGACCACCTGGAGGAGCGCCTCATGTCACGTTCTCCGGTGGCGTCTCCCTTATTGGGCCTGACCGCCCACCTAAATGATCCCCAATGATATACACACACACACACACACACACACACACACACACACACACACGATAAAAACAATGGTTTACAACAACCAAAATGAACAATGATCAGAGAGGAGGACAAGTGAGGGGCATCCCACAAGGTCCTCCATCAAAGAAGACTAAAAACACATTCTATGGCAGAGCCAACCATACTTTCTAAGCTGTCACAGCAGCGTTACAGGTCCATGACCCCAAATGGGTGACTCTACCGTGTTGTGCCCTTGTTTAGGGTGCATGATCATCCAGCAATAACATGCCTCTTCTAAACCTATGGGCATGGAACGTACAATATGCACCCGAAAAACAGGTATTGGCAGCCTGCATTGATTTTTGTTGCTTTTGTAGACCGGCATGTCATAGCCCAATGAAAACAATGGGCCTCTGCTTCCACACGCTTTCCACCACATACGACATAGTGTAGACAAGACCCTACAGATCAGTTAAGGTGGTCAAACACCGTTTTGATTTTTCCCTTCAGCCAACTTAAAAGTCAATCATTTTAAAATCTATTCATTTTAGCCAAGTCGATTGACCAATAGTGATCGAAAATGAAAAAATCCAAAAGTAATCAGACACGTTGGTAAATTTAAGTTGATCGTTCAAGTATCCAACAGGTTTTCTTGGTATTTCAATTGATTTGTATCCGATTGTACTGTGGAGGAGGCACACAAGGCTTAGGAAACGATCGGTTGTGAATCGATCAATGTGTGTTCCAAAGTATAATCTTTTGAGCGGCTTGAACGCAAAATTGAGCCCCCGTATGCCTAAGCTTTGGAGACCTAGAGGGACACCTCTACAGATTGACTATTATCAAGTGTTCCCACGATTTGAATTGTGGCGCGGCAATGGCGTCCATGTATTTGATGGGGCGCATCCCCACTGCTGCGGCCAGCCAGGTTTGGCAGCTCGTCCCTGATCATGCCCATACAGATGAATGGACGCGTTTTAAAATCATGCCTTAAATCATTGGTATTTAAACACACCCATTCATTCTCTATGGGCCTGATCAGGATCAAGATTTCATATGCCACCACCCTTCAAAGGGGAAAAAATTACCCGCAGTCTCCATGCCGCAATTATAATCCCAGGAGACAAAGATTTTAATAAAATCAGCATTATTTTTCTCATCCCATATAAAATGACAAAAGATGGAGCCATCAGCACATAGGGCAGTGGTTCCCAAACTGTGGGGCGCGGGCCCTCATTTTTAACCTGTGTTTGAATAGGGAGGGGGGGCTCAATAATGTCCCTAAATAGAAAAGGGGGCCCTGCAGGGAAAGTTTGGGAACCACTGACATAGGGGGCCATGAGAGAGACAAGGAAACAACCATTGTGATGCTTTTATACCAACAAGGTACATGCTCAACAGAGGAAAGAGTGATGACAACTGCTAGCTTTCCCAGTCACAAGTCTTCCAATCACATCTCTGTTGATCCCGCCACCTCAAAAGTCAAATATCATCAGCCAAAGATATTAAAACAGCAGCAATCCCTGGAGTAAAATTCAAGCCTGAACATTGTCTTTATAAATGGCACCAGGAGCCTGAACGTCATTACCGTCACCCATGTTCTCACTGGGACATTTTCCTTCATTTCCAGTGCCCACTTCAGTGCTTCCCAAACTTTCCTTGCAGGGCCCCACTTCTCTATTTAGGAACATTATCAAGCCCCCCCCCCCCCCCCCCCCCCCCCCCCCCCCATTCAAACAGGTTATGAATGAAGGCTCGCAACTTTTTTCAATTTTCAATCTATACTGACTTGTATAAGCATTTTTTTATGACAGTAGGCAGAGCTAGAGGATATTTTTAATTTCTAAATAACAAAAATTGTTATAAATGATACTTCAAGCATTAGGGAGCACTTTAGTATAGTAATGCACATTTTGTGTGATACATATCATCAGAGGTTATGTGCCCCAATTTTGTTCCTCTGCCCCTATTCCCACTGTAAGAACCAAGGAGAAGATTGGTGGACAGGTTAGTTCCTATGAATGAACAGTTATGTTTCGAGAGTGAGGGCCACTAAAGAACGCCTAAGGGGCCGCATGTGGCCCCCGGGCCACAGGTTGGGCATCTGGGATATAACGGATAGAACGTTAATACAGAACACCTTACTGGGGAGCATTGAACATGTTGTTGCTGTTCAGAGCATGAAACCTTCAATGAACCAAGACAGCAGAACGCAGACAATCACTTGGCGAGGATCAGCTTTCACACTGCGCTCCGTCACACTACAAACAAACAGACCGCAGGGTCCTGGCACGTCCCACGCTGCTGTCCGTCTGGAAGGAATACGAGTGGACAGAACCTCTACTGGGGGGTGCTCAGACTCATTACTGACTGATGACACGCCTCAATACACAGCCAACGACACCCCGATACAGAGCAGATTCCTTCACCTTTTATTTCCTCTATTCACAGAAAATCTGGCTCCACACAAAAAGGAAAAAATAAAAGTAGCCGCTCTGGTTCAGAACTGTGATGTTACAATAACCGAGAAACCAACTGAACATAACAAAAGAATGAGAGTGAGCTGACATCACTTAGTGCAGTGGTTCCCAAACTTTCCTTGCAGGGCCCCCCTTTTCTATTTAGG
>CM070039.1:27750122-27797591 GCA_036250615.1 Ptychadena robeensis
AAAGTTTGGGGACCACTGCTATATAGAAAAGGGGGGCCCTGCAGGGAAAGTTTGGGAACCCTTGGCTTAGTTAAAGCTGAAAGAAAGATGATGAATGTCTGTCCAACCCAGCGAGAGAAATAAAAGACGGCGCAGTTCAGAGATTCAAGTCTGTGACCAGTTTTTTTTTTCTTTTCCTTTTAATCGTAAAGTCTGTGCAACATTTTAAAAAAAAATGTCACAATACTGCATGACCTGTAATGCTCACAATATTTACATTAACTGCATACAACCAGAGAAAAAAAAAAGTTCAGGGTTAAAACAACGGTATGGATTCAATTCTACTAACGTCCGCTCTGTAAGCAACCCACGAAGATGGCGTTGACTTTACACAGGAGGCCGACGTAAAGTACAGAGCTGAGGGAGAAACGCTAACTAGTGGGGACACGCAGAGGATGGCGGGCGGGTACAAATGAAATACAATGAAACGGTCAAAAAAAAATAGAAATGAAAAATCCTTGAACACTCTCACTTCTTTATGGACAAAACAGCAGAAAAGCAGACTAGTACAGAAAATGAGTAACGCTAACAATTCAAAAGTAACGATAAACACACACACATCACTTGACATAATCTGTATCGGGGGAGGGAGGGGGGCAGGCCAGGGGGCAGAGGGTAGAAAGCAAAGCCGTCGCCTGTCTATGGTTGAAGAAGCCATTTTGTGCCTAAAAGTAGCCGATTGGTGACGTCACTGTTGTATGTAAAAGTGAACAAATCTGTATTTATTACAAATGGGAAGCTAGCTCTAATTATTAATTAGCGTTCTTCCCCCGGGCTACCGGTGTACTTGACTTGCCAAGATGGGTGTCCAAGGTTCATCCCGTGATGATGGACATTGGACTCTACTCAGACTTTGAGAACATCCATTCATGGCGCAGTTGACCTCCCTCTGACCTTCTACGGCCAACAATTTTGAAAGGCCTTTTCACACTAGCTGATTTTTACCGGCAATGGCCTAGTTTCTAATATATCGGCAAACATGTCTGTTGGTGGTATTAAACCATGCACTGCAGGGGTTCTCTTTTTTTTCGTTTCAGTATTCCTGTCTTAACTAGTGATGGAAAAACACATTACAGGTTCAGCCTGTTTGGTGCCTTTCCACACCTGGGACGCACTTTTTTCCAGCTGGCTTGGGCTGCTTTTATAAAAAAAGGTTTTTTTGAACCTTTATGAAAAAAATTGGACTTGACACCAAAACCCACTCCAAGTTATTAGAAGACAAGTTCATGCATCAAAGTACTTCACGGCGCAGTGTCAGTAAGGCCGGGTCTACGTTTTTTCCCCGTGGGGTCGGGTGTTTTGGGTCCCTCAGCGTCACACAGACGTACTGGAGTCATGCAACGCGCCCAATTGAGATGTGAGTAAAACATGCCCAATGTGTTTTCAGGCAGTTTGTCAATGAAAATAATAGGGTGCGGTATTGCTGACATGGTAGATACCGTGCCCTAAACTCGCCCAGTGTCTCAATAGTGGACAAATTGCAGGTGGTTTGGGCGTAGACCCAGCCTAATGCTAAAAGGACAATGAAGGCCCTCCGTGCTTCTCTGGCCTCAACCCTACTGAGAACATGTGAGGAAGACAGTGCAGCTCTCTGAAGAGTGTCTGCGAGGCTGCGGTCAACTGTCAGACTCCATGGATGGAGGCTCATAACTGTCACTGAGAAGAAGGCTAACCATACCGGTCACCGAGTTCTAGGAACAAGTCACAAATGTTTATCGTAAATTGTCAGTTACTTGCTATTCTCACAGATCCAACTTGGTTGCGCGTCCATCTGCCACCGTGCACAATCATGGCCATCAGTTGAGTGGGGACAAGCTTATTCAACTGAATGGATGCGATCAACTCAGATGACAGCACATGATTAAAATCGAGAGCACAAGGTGATTAATCGCTTATATGGGAATATAGCCTAAGAGCTCTCTGCATGCTATTAGGCTATGTTCCCACTTAGGTGATTAATCGCCTGAGCTGGCTTTTTCAATGGCCTGCAGAATCACCTACACTACTTTCAATGGGCTTGTCCCCATTGATAGGATTGAAAATCGCCACCTCAGGGGATTAACTGCGGGATTAACTGGGAACATAGCCTAAGGCAGTATTCATGCCATCCTTTCTGCACCCAAATGTCCAACAAAATGCTGCAACCCAAAAGATGCAACATTAAGCGCCCCCCTGCTTACTTTTTGGGCGCTTGGCGGATAGTGATAACATGGTGGTGTTTCTGAACACCCACACACATGTGAATGCCGCCTTTAGTTACCTTATAATGGTGCACACTAGTGATGAGCGGCATAGGTAATATTTCATCAATAATTCTACTAATATTAGATTCTACATTTGTGAATACTTGCAATGGTGATGCATTGCAAAAATGCATTATAATCGCATCGCAATTACCTTCAAAATGAATGGTCACATGTGCTATTTATTTTTGCATTGCCAATATAAATTTTCAATGTATGGTCATACACTCGGATTGCGAATATTCGCAGACAAATTTGCGAATTCTAGAATAGCCAATATTCGCAATTCGAATATTGGAGCTCAACACTAGTGCACACATATTCCCCTACTTTAATGTTCACACTCACATTTCCTTTCTAAAATATACAACTGGTATGGACTGGAATTGTCTCATATTGAAATAAACCCTCCTCTGCCTAGTAACTGAGTATACCGTACAGGTGGAACTAGATCAGAATTTACATAAAAAAAACATAATCCGTAAACACTTTGTGTGCATAAAACATACTAAAAAGGTCGAGATTACAAAACAGACCCTTTAAGTCTAAACTCCGACCAGAATATACAGTGACGTCACCAGGGCTGAAGACTAAGCACACAACATGGCTCCTCCCACCGCGCGCAGGCATCGTACAAAACATTATGGCGTTTACGTCAGGGGTTTGTTTATTATTTTTTTTGCGATCAAACAGGACTGGAGAAAAAAAAACGAAACAGATGTATATCCACATAAGTCACCCCATATAGGAATATCCATGTGTCCAACGTTCGAGTGAACCTTCTTGCAATACAATATCGTCGGCTCGTGTCTGTATGTAGTGTTTTTTTTTTTCTCTAGCTTCACATTTTCACTTTACGTAACATAAATAATTTGGTTAATAAAATAACTTGCGTGTTTCAGCCACATTAATATATAATCTGTTAACAGTATAAATACTTTTTTTTTCTTAAATAAAATAAATCTGTGATATGTTACATAATACTGACAACAAAAACAATAGGAAAACAAAAAAAAAGAAAAAAATTTCAACGCTGCTTCTTCGCGAGTCGATGGCGGCAGCTTGTGACGCGTTAATACTGCTGGATGAGATAACGGAGATGCATGCTTCCTTGGTCAGACATAGGTTGTCCTTGAAATTAGCAATATAGGTTTACCAGTGAAATCCAGGGAGGTGGCGCCCCCTAGAGCATCAGCGGAGGGTTTGCTACTCGAGCTCATTAGCGCGCGGGTAATAAGGGAATTTCTGGGTTAAACGAAGGAAAGTTGGCCGGGCAAGTGCAATTCAAATAAATGGCGTTTTTAATGGGTTTAAAGGTTGTAAAATTAATTCCCATTTACCGTATGTTCCCCACTCATAATATATCGTAGTGTCTGTGTATATAGTTCAGTGTTATACTTAACATGGAGGAAAATGGCATAGCGTAGAAATATCTCTTCTTTGCCTATGTGAGGACCGGGCTTGTGTCAGCCAGAGCAGCAAGTCATTCAAAGGTTAAAGCAGTGATTCCCAAACTGGGGGGCGCGAGGGTATTCCAGGGGGTCCAGGCCCTCATTCTTAACCTGTGTTTGAATAGGGAGGGGCGTGGCTCGATAATGTTCCTAAATAGAAAAAGGGGGGGGGGGGGGGCCTGCAGGGAAAGTTTGGGAACCACTGGTATAAAGGAGTTGTGCAGCCAGGCCGAGTTGCCACCGTGTCTGAGTTCCCAGGTTCGGTGCTGAACCTGGGGACTTTGGCGCACTGGAGACGTGGCCCTTGGTTTCCTATGGGAAATGGCGTACCTGTTTCCATAACATGTTGCCGAAATTACTCATGACCCGACTATTGAAAATCAATGGACGTGTCAATTGACGTGTACAATACAAACCCCCTTGTATTGCCTATAGCAGTGATGGCGAACCTTTTCGTGTGCCCAAACTGAAATCCAAACCCCACTTATTGATATCAAATTGCCGGCATGGCAAATTAAGCTGAATTACACACACATCATGTACACACACGAAAAACATGTAAACACACACTCTACTTTAAAGATAGAATATGAGAGGGTATAGGGCACTGTGTGCAGTCAGAAGAGAGGAGAAGAGAACTGACAGTATTGACAGCCAATAGGCTGCAGTTCTTTATTTTCATCTGTGCTGGCTGACAGTTTGAGTGCCCACAGAGAGGGCTCTAGGTGCCACCTCTGGCACGCGTGCCATAGGTTCGCTATCACTGTCCTATAGGTTTATAGGGGCGCATTAACACTGCATTATAATAACATTATAACGTGCCATAGACAAGGGCACAATGCAACCAAGATACTCATTGGGCAACTTGGACACGTAACACTGAAGCCTATTGATGGCCGAACTTCAGCCAGGTCCATCCGCAAACAGGCAGATTGAACTTTTAAAGAAGTCCGGCGTTCGCCTGTTGGCGGGTGGGGAATTTGATCTGGAAAACCAGAAGTAACGTCAGTGGCGTCACATCCAGTACCTGGACGCATAGTTTCTGGTTCTGATTGCCGGATGTGACACCACTTCCAGTACCTGGAACGCATAGTTTCTGGTTCTGATTGCCAGATGTGACGCCACTTCCAGTACCTGGAACGCATAGTTTCTGGTTCTGATTGCCGGATGTGACGCCACTTCCAGTAACTGGAACGCATAGTTTCTGGTTCTGATTGCCAGATGTGGCGTGACTTCCGGTTTTTGAAGTCGGTTTTTCACTTAAAGACAGGGTTCTCTAACTGGTCTTCAAGTGAAAACATCAAGCGCAGCCCACCTGGAGCGATCAATCCCTCTCTATAGAAAAATCGATCGAACAGGGATCCAGCATTCAACATCCTATGCGAGACCGCATCCAACCCTCCCCTCACAACCAAGGGAAGAGAGAACACATTGTTTTGCAATATTTTAGTGAATCTCCGAACGACCGTGAACGAGAATTGACCCATGCATGTGGGGGGTTATGGAGCAGAGCATGGGGGCCCCAGTGGTCCTTGTGCGCACGCATATTCTGCATAGCGCAAGTAACAGCCCTGCTGATGCTAGACCTGAGCATCTAAGCGTCCATGACTTTTGGGCATAATAGTTGGAGTGCTCATAAATGTTAAATGTATACTTTTGCCCGGGCTAACCTAATACTCAACCAGCAGTCCTCACATTGACAAAGAATAGATGGAATTAAATGTGATTGTTCAGAAGAGCAGTGGACATGCAATCAATCATAATTCACTCTAAGGTACCTGAAGAGGGGAGAAAGGGGGTTCCTAGATGTGGGAGGGGGTGATCAGAAATGTGGAACACCCTCTTTTCTGTCATCTGACATTATGATATAAAAGAAATGATTATTATTATTTTTGTGTAATCTATACACCGCTCGAACATCCACTTGATAGAAACCAAAGAATTTTTGTACACTGTTATTGTACAGCAAAAGATAAAGTGTGCATTAAGTCGGCTTGTACATGACAATACTGTACACTATGTACATGTCGGTTATCGGCATCAAACTCTAGATCTTTTTTTTGTATATACACTGAAAATTTATCAGAAACAGTTTGACTATTATCCGTTGTAATCACGATTGTAGTGTTATAGAAAAAAAAAAACATTATCTCCATTCAGTCACATTTTTTGTGTTTTTTTTTTTGTGTTTTTGTAAGGATTCCAGCACCCACCTGCCTAAAATGCAAAAATATTTACCACATATTCACTTTACACCAGGTGGTGATATCTAGAAATATGGATATACATATATTAATATCAATGCCTATATACAGATATATGATCGCAAGCTCTGTCAATGTTATCTGGAGATCTTCCTCCTCTTGGGTTTTGGGGCCTTCAGCTGTCGATCCCTCTGAGACACCTAGAGCACATGGAAGGTAAAGTATTAGTGTGCAGTAATGGACACCAACCCATCATCAACATTATTCAGATACATATAGGTATATTTGTAGTAAACCACTAGAAAAAGAATAGGCTTCTTGGAGGCGCCCAAATGGTGATAAAAAAAAGTCCTTTAGGACTTTTTTTTATCACCATTTGGGCGCCTCCAAGAAGCCTATTCTTTTTCTAGTGGTTTACTACAAATATACCTATATGGATCTTATCTCCGAAGTTATTTGAGACTTGGCATCCAACTAATATTATAGGTGATTCCATAGCCCCCGCCCTCACTTATTCAGAACAGCGCACCCCCTGTTTGTTGTGCCCAGTCGCCCACTTCCCCCATGTCTCCCCCTTGTCATCCCCCTTCCCTCTTTTTTATTGTGTATGTTTTTTTGTTTGTTGAGTGTTATATGTTTTGTTGTTAAGATTTTATGTGTATGTTTTCGTGGTTAAGTATAACCGCTACTTATATCGAGGTTTCGCCGGCTCGGTTGGTGTACCTCTATTTCCTCTTTATTATGTTAATCTCAATATGTTTTCTGGTTAATGCGAGCTTTTCTTTTGCTACGACGAATTGTCGGTACTTACAGCGTATTTCATTATACTGTATTTATTTTGTTAAAATTTGAAAAACCCTCAATAAAGATTTATTGAAAACGGAATATTATAGGTGAAGAGAGTGTGACCTTCACAACTGCGTGGGGACAGTGAATGAATATCTCCACCTGCGCTTCAACACATCAAGGTTGCTAGTTGGATGGTAGATCCATCATATGTTTTACATATTGGGTCCAACCAAAAGCTAGCGCCCGCAATAGTAAGTCTATCCTCCCAATACACACATGCTGACTTAATATTATATCATCCCATAGTGCTCCTCACTGGTCTTTATATAGATTTTTCCTTTTTCCCTTCCCCATTCCTTGTTGGGTTCAACACACACTTCATGGGGCAAACTTTCTCATTGAGATAAAAAAAAACAATCTAGCCAATCATCCATTATTCAGATACAGATTTACAGTTACCAGTCATGTACTTTACTCATCCACTGACGCATACAGCCAGAGATGCCGTCAGGCTGGTACATGGGGCCCTCCCGGCCCGGGCCATCTAGACCAGTGGTTCTCAACCTTGTTAGATCCGCGACCCTGGAGGTGACGTAACAAAGTTTGACTTCCTGTGTTTGAAAGGCTGGTGTGGGTGCAGGTTGTCACTTCCGTGTTCCAAAGTCACACACCACGACGTCACTTTCAGAAAAGGGTAAGTTTAATGTTCCCCCCCCCTTATATTTTCCCACCCTGCTTGTGCAAATGATGTGCGCATGTGTTGGTTGACCCCATTCCACGGGTGTAATTTTTTACCCATTGGTGGAGTAGTGTTATGCACACGCATGTGCCAACATGGCGGCTTGTAGATCCGTTTATTTGGAAGGCTGAAGTGCGGGTGCTGGTTGTCACCTCCTTCTTCCAAAGTCACACACCGAGATGTCATTTCCAGAATCAGGTAAGTGTAATGCCCCCTTCCTAATATATTCTCACCGCTTGGGCAAACAATGTGCGGGGTGATAAATTAGGGGGGAGCGTAACTCCCCATCCCTTCTCAGTTAGAAGGGAGGGCACATTACTCTCCCTCTTACTTCCCACCCCACTTGTGGGCATTAGCAGTAGTTAGGAGCTGCTCTTATGTTTCCAGAGAACTGTGAAATGGTCATTCGACCCCCATGGGGGTACACCTACCCTGTTTCCCTGAAAATAAGGCCCCCTGAAGATACAGTACTGTAACTCTGGACATGGGGGATCAGAGGGGGAATCAAAATGACACAGGAGGATCAGAAGGGGTTACTAAAACGGTCATCCGCACTCTGAGTCTCCTGTGCCATTCTGATTCCCCCCTCTGATCCCCCTGTGTCATTTTTTAGTGATCCAACCCCCCTGATACCCCAGCGCCATATTCTTCTTCATGGAAAAATAAGATCTCTCCCGAAAATAAGACTTAGGGCATCTTTAGGAGCAAACATTAATATAAGACACTGTCGGGGAAACACGGTTAAAGACCCACAGGTTAAAGACCAATGATCTAGGGGGACACAGAAGTCTGGTGTCCAGTCAGTACTGCTATAACCAGGTTCCCCGTCCTGTGCACTGCTGATGTTCTAGTCCCCTGATGGCTAAACCTATGGCATGCGTGCCAAATAATTAAAAAATAAATAAATAAATAACGAAAACGTAAAGTGTGTCAGAAAGAACTCAAGTTTACCTCATAAAATAAAAAGAATAAAATTATATATTAAAGGGAGGTGTAGCACAACCTATGTCTGCACCATCACTACAGTTTGGGAAGCTTATATCACCCTTTCTTCCATCAAGTTGTTTCTCAGATTAACACACTTTATGGGGAAAGTTTACTTTATGTAAAGTTGGGAGGGTGGAGCCATGACATATCATACAACTTACATTGCCAGATATTTTGTCCAGCTCATTCATGGCCTCATGAATCGCAGCTTCTAGATGGTTATTTAATGTCCCACTTCTAGAAGAAAAAATAAAACAGTTATTCAAATACGCACACTTCCAGTCTCACTTATATTGTTCTAAATCAGGGGAAACTTTTTGACTTGGTTTTTAAATGTGACATAAGTGTCAGACCAAGAGCCTGCAAGTTCTGCCCGGCATAGAGGTCCTAAGTCCTCATAGCTAGGACAGGAGATTTAACCTCCCTAGTGTTTGAGACAAACCCAGTTCATTCTGTGTTTAGGTTAGTCCCAAACGCTAGGTGACCGAGTGAACCCCGATATATCCCCCGATTCTCTAAATGGCTGAAGCATTTATGGGGTGACAGCATCGCCCTGATCGCATCACAGTGACGCGGAAGGGGCACGCAATAGACCTTTATGTTAATGGAGGAGCGTTGGTCTAAGCCCACGTCATCAATGTACAGGGGCGGGGGAGGGAGGGAATTTTATGTAGTGTACAATGTATCCTGCTGCCATCACCAGCGTGTGGTATGGGCAGAACACTAGGGGTTAAAAAAATAAATGATGTTAAAAAAAATTGATAAATAGAAGCTTTTGACTGAGAAGCTTAAACATTCTATTGCAGCAAACTATGGCCTCTACGATTCAATCCAACAATTATCCTCTAGGCGTTATCTGCACTTATTGCAGGGAATGAGGGGAGCCAGAGCGTCTTGACACCAACGTGACAAAGGGCCAATTTAAAAGACAAAAAGGCCTGGTTTTGGCCCCCAGGCCTTAGTTTGCCCACGTTTGTTCTAAGGTAACAATGAGTAAAGCCCCCCATACACCTTTAGATTTTATGGCTTAGATCAATTTTACTGCCAATTTAAGCTCTGCGGCACCCGATTTTATGGCCGACCGTTTGGCGAGAGCGTGCACGGTGATCGGTCGGCCAGAAAATCGGGTGCCGAAGAGCTTAAATCGGCAGTAAAATTTATCTAAGCCATTGCAGACATTGTAATTCTTAGATTGTTCTGATACTTTAGACAGGGACACAGTGTCCCTGTCTAAATTATGGGTATGTCTCCTCAGCTCCATGCTGAGGAATCAGCTGCCTGCTTCTGAGGGGGGAAGGGGGGGGGCAACTACCTTCCCTCTGGGCTGACACACAACACAGACGGCTAGATGCTGTCTGCCGGGTCTCCCTAGCTGATGGCACAAGCAGCTAGAGAGACCCGCCATACAGCACTGGCACACAAAGGGTGTCCGGGCCGATGTTTCGGACGGTTGACCACGCGTGATCATGCACGGTCGATCAACCAAAATATTGGGTCACAATCTATAGGTGTATGGGGGGCTTAAGGTGCAGTTTGAAGTAGAGGAATACCAAATCTGGTGTAACAATGGAATACATGAGGCTTCTTACTTTCTGTTGCTCTTCTGCACATGATTATAGGCTTCCAGTCCCTCTGTCAATGTCCTCAGCCTGTCGCTGTCCACCTAAATGAGAGAAAATATTATTATCCAATAATAGGTGAACCAAATCGTCATTCACTATATCTAAGTGATTCAGACCTTTAACCTGTGCACCTGCTTATGCCAGTAGTAGAAGTTCCAGTACAATCAGAATATTCTGCCATGAAATGCATATCCTGCCCAGGCTTGACACTAGACATGACATCCTGATGATGATTTGATCCAACAATTACCCTACAAAAGATCTTACATTGTTCTCTTTGATCCCTGATAAGCCCATTCACATACTTCCTGCCACTGTATCCATTACTTTCGAGGGAATAAACTTTGTGGTAGATTAGGGCTACAGATCAACCTGACAGCTGAGCGACATAACATGAATTGTCTGGTTACAATGGCATCTGTCAAGGGTTGTAAAATAAAAATTATAAATAAAGCAGCGAGGAAAAAGTGAATTATTGTAGATGGGGAAATAAAAAAAAGAAATTAGTGCCACTCCCCTAAAAACGTTGAATGACTTCCATTCTTTTGATGGGGACAACTGACTTCCCCTGTACCATACCTGTCAACCATCTCATTTTATCCGGGGGGAAAAAAGTCACATTCTACTTTCAATAAATCCTGAATATTTCCCATATTTCCAGTATAACTAAGAATGGGTATCAGGGTAACTTAGGAGTGAGGGGGAGTGTTACTCTCCATTGTAATTTCCCATCTCACTTGAGCAGATGATGTGCAGCATGGGAAGTTAGGAGGGAGAGTAAAATCCCCTCCCTCCTAAGTTAACCAGCAAATAGGAGGTCAGAGACCGTCCCTTCTGGTATTCGGAACAGGTAAGTGGCACTCCACCCCGGAAGTCCGTGTTCCAAACACAGGGAATGACACTCCACGACATCACTTCCTTTAAATGGAAAACTTGACAGGTCTCCTACAGTTACCAGTCCTTCCCACAGGGCAGAATAATAGCATAGGGTGGAAAGATGGAAGCTCATAGCATAGACACTGACCAAGAATCCAACACACTTAGAAGGTTTTGAGCTCCTCTTGAAGACAGCAATGATAAAATTCCCCAACCTATAAGACAAGTCATCAATATATCCTTCGCATTGTGTTTCTATTGTAATGAAAATGGCAGTTTCTAATAAGACAGCCCATAGTAACTGCCTGTCTTTAACTGAAAGGTAGAGAGGGTGTTATATCTTGTTACTCCGGGTCCATTTACACCTATGTACATGCAGCGCCTGCATTCATGTTTACTTTATGTATAATATGGACAAGTTTTCAAAGTTTTTTGCCCATGCATTAAAGAACTAAAACAAAAACAGTTTATCAGCAATTTTGTGCAAAACTTACCCACATGAAACGTACCCACCAAACCTTTCTAATTGCTTGACAGTGACCACAATTGGCATCATCACCCAGTGTTTTTGTTTTTCTGGGTTCACCCCATTTGCCCATTGTGGTTGTCTGGCCCAAGATAACCCGAGTCTGGTGCATGTGCACAAGAATAAACTTATCCTGGCATTGGTGCTGCCAACGTTTAACTGCTGGCAGGTAGGGCAGAGGCATTGACCGCAGAATGGACATACAGTCTCTCCTGCAGTAAAGACCTTCTGGTTGTGGATTTAGTTCCGCAATCAAAGTTGAGAGGAAACTGAGAAACTCCATCACACGGGGTGGCATGATTCTATGATGAAATGACTCGGCTCAATTTATAAACACAAATAAATACTATCCATTAATGGATGCTCTAAGCTGCAGTTCAGAGACTTGACCTTGCCGCCTAGTAAGAAACGGGATTTCCACTTTAAATACAGTTAACGTATAGGATTTACTCCAGAAATTGTGTGAATGGGTTCTCACAGCTGCGTGTGTTCTGAATAGAACTGAACAGCAGGGGATCAATTACTCACTCTTTATAGAAGAGAAGGGAAGATGCAGGACGCCTGCAGTAAGTGCACTTCAGACCCACTGCACATTTATATGCAATATTTCTCATTTAATAGTCTAAAACACTTTTTATCTCATTGCTTTGATCGTAGGACCTACTACCGATATCAGGGAGGGGGTGAAAGGAGGGGATATAAATGGAATATACAAGAAGTCAATACATAGGAGTATGTGGAGTACATGGAGTATACATAGGGATAACACTTTTTGTAAAGTACAGAAGATTTAGACCCCCTGTAAGTTTTTGTCATCTCACCACTTCTCACTAATAAATGTGTCACCATTGGAAGAATTCCCTTTCTACTGTTCCAATAACCTTAAAAATGACACAGTCACAGTGGGTGATAGAGAGTAAACATCCCTAGCAAAGGGACAGCAATGAAAGCCTGTTACAATGTGTAGCCCCCTGTTTACAACAGTGTTCTACTTGCTGGATCCAATTATCTACTTCAGCAATGGTATTGATCTGGGATAGTAGCCTCATGTGGCAACAGATGGCGCTCTCGAGGACTTGTGATACTAATAAGGACATATGAATATCAATGAGCTGTAATCACAAAGTTGAGAGATAGAGGACACTTCCTACCCCTGCTGCACAGCTGTAGAGACCCCATGGAGGACTGTGTGGGATAATACATTAGATACAAGAAGTGATGTCCAGGAGGAGAGAGCACATGTACAGGTGCCATTACACTATATGATACTAGTGATCCAGACCAGAGAGGAGATCATAAGAAGCCAGCTGTTCTTCAGACTGGTCTGCTGTCTGCTGGAGGATCATCATCCTGATACCAAGGAATCCTACCTGTCATCCATCTCCACTTCTTCAGTGGCCCCTGCAACTAAACTCTGCTATATCTGGAGGTATCTCTGCTGTATTGTGTGCACTTTTGATGGGGACACTTGTTTGGTTGTTACCAGGGTACCTTTGCTTTTGTACCATTAAGATGCCAGTTGAATTACCATTTATTATATAAATGTATTGTTACATCTATTCTCTGTGTGAAGATATTCTTTTGTGTTGTGAAGGGCATGCTGGGTGTGGTAGTTCCATTGTTCCCAGATATCTATTTTAGTGTGTTGGTTAGTTTCTCAGGAAGGAAATCCTCTCTGTTACCAGAACCCTATCCTGAGTGGAGGCACTGCAAACATATTCACAAACCCACTCTTTCACTTAGCAAAGGCTCTAGTCTCCTGGAACAGGTCCAGTGCCATAGTCTGTTATGGGTCATCTTACATTAACCCCCCCCCCCCCCCATAACAGGGCTACAAATGTAAATGGTAAAAAATATTTTATGCCAACAGAGAGAAACGCCATCATCTCAGGTATGGAGGTCTTCCCTACATATGTCTTACCAGTCCCTCTGGATTATTCACTGGGCAGCACTTGACAAAAAGCCCTAAAAACCAAACTTTTCACTTTTAACCACACCACACAGCCAGTTCAAGCCCCCCCCCCCCCCCCCCCCCCCCCCACCTATTGTATACTTTGTTCCCCAAGCTCTAAGATCCTGAACTCCACACTCTGCAAAAAATAAAAGTTGAGTGATGAAGTATATCTTACAAACTTCCTAAGTATGTGCATGGAAAAAAATAAACTATAAAGATGTGCAGGAAACAAATAAAATAGTTTTACCTTTCCTTCCTCGGAGTTCTGCTGATATGCATTACGTAGGTCATCCCGTACTAATTTTCCAGGCCATGAAGCCAGTCCTTTAATCTGCCCCCAGACCAAGTCTCCCATATTAAACGTCCTTGGCCTATAATGCATTAAGTCATTAGAAGAAGGGGAGTCGGGAATCCGGAGGTCATCCTCACTACTGATGCTCTTGGTGTCCGAAGGGCTTGGGACGCACCCATTCATGCCTTTGGCATGGAAGTCTCCATTATAATGAATGTAGTCTCTTGCTAAAGAACTTTCTAAACTGTTGGAAGAGCTTGGAGATTGTTCCTCCATACTGACCTCTTGTTTGGGGATGTTCAAAAGCTCTCCGAACCCTCTGTGCTGTGGGGGCCGAGAGCCATTCATGTGTGCGCAACGTTCCACCGTGCTCTCCAACCTCTCCTTGAAGCTCATCATAGTCCTTTTATAATGGTTGAACCTAAAATTCTCCTCTAGCATCTTCTCGTTCGGACAGTGTCTGGGTGGAAGCAAGATCTGGCATTGCTCGTCTTCAAAGGAGTGCAATAGAGAGACGTTGCCAGTCCTCGCTTGGTAAGGGTTGCCATGGACCTGTGCGTTGTGGTCCAAAAACTCCTCACATTTCCATCTGTTCATATCACCCGGACTTTGACCGCCATTCCACTGCCTCTTAGGAGTATTGCATCCTGCTTTGAAATAATCAAAACCCTCCCCATCCGCCATGTGTTTGCTCTGATCCATATTCTTCCTCATCCGCGTACCTCTTGCGTTCCTTGCTCTGACTTCCAGATCAGCATTTGCCATGTTTCTGCCGTGGATAATAGCGTTCACCGCGCTTGACAGGTTTAGCGGGTCACCAATGGATGCAGTGAAGGCACTCATGGCACTTAGTGCTGGAATAGCGCTCATCTGCGTCGTGCTGGACACCGCCGTCGTGATGACCACTTGCATTCCTTTGCTCGCCGCATCAACCACAGCTTTATAGATGGCGTCCACCGAATCTCCTTCTCGGACGTTATCTTTTATGTACTGCTCTGTCCTATGAGGGATGGTACAAGATTTGTCAGGAAATGGAGGAAGTGATGAGTTTGGGTTTTCCGGTATTGAAGACGCCCCCATCTGCCCACTGATCTCTTTGTTTTCTTGCATTTTCATCTGTCGAAGTAAAAACATTAGAAATTATTCAGGATTTCACACGGACATACAAGTGTTTGGTGGTGTCTAAGTCATTGGCCTGGGCCAAGTATACAGATATTTAGGAGTTATGCCTGATGCACTGATTTAGATCAGTGGTTTTCAACTTTTTTAGATCCCAGACTACGGAAGTGTTGCCACAAAGTATCACTTCCTGTATTTCAAATGCATAAGTGCCGGTGCACAGTGTCACTTCCGTGTTCCAAATACCGGAAGTGACCCTTTGAGACATTTCTGAACTTCCCACCCCACTTGTGGGCATCAGCATTGCTGCTTGCTAGCAGCTTCTTGTGGAAGACATGTAAAATGTGTCTGCTCTAACCGTTACTCAATTTCCTCCAAATGGAGCATTGGAAAGATCTCACTATAGTGGACCCTTAAGTTACAATCGGCTTGATTAAAAGAGGCTGTATAAATAAACACAAATACGTTGCATTGACATAATACTCATCTTTCAGCAGTTTACATCTGGGAAAACTGCTACACAACAAAAAAAAACTATTTACCTTAATCACTTGTTCATTCCTGGTGCCAGCATGTTTAGTACTGGCTAAGAGAAGATAGTTCCGCCCATTCTTCAGGAATACTTCATTTTCATGATAGTGCTGACATTTTACAAAACAGCCAGTAGATGGAGCTGCTTCATCAAACATTGACAAACACCCCCATGTTATCCTATTAGGTGAAAAGGGACCAAGGCGTCTGGTCACTGGAAATGTGGGGTTTTCAGACAACCATGTGAATGCGCCATTTATTCAAAAGATGATGGACAAGATTGACTATTTTACTTTGGTAGAGACCAACAGCACCTTCTGCACATCCATACCCTTGTCTACTGGTCTGTATCATTTCTGTGATGTATAGATCCCTGTTTACGGTACTGTTTTATAGAGAGGATCAAAGATTTTCGCCTCTCATCACCAAAACTGCTGGACATGTAGAGAAGGGCTGTGGGAACATTTGAAATTAAAAGTATTGCTCTAGCACATGTAATTTTTGCATTAACTAAGTTTAAAGTCAAAATTTTGATTTAAAAAAATTTTGTCTTGACTTTGAACTTAATTTATGCAAAAAACGTTTTGTGTTGGAGAATTACTTTTTGTTTTGGCAGTATACCCCCAACCCTTCACGGTATGCTATCATCACCCTCCAGCAAGTTTGGTGATGATGCAATGCTCAGGAGCTTTGCAATTAACTCACAAAGTTAAACTGGTTGGATTTCGAAGGAAAAAAGTTATTATTACCACACTGAGGTAAGTGAATACTTAGATAAAAGAGCAGAAATTGCCCTTTGCGATGCGCTGAAATCCGCCCTACACCCGTGATGTCGAACCTATGGCATGCATGCTTAAGACGGCACATGTAAACAGACCATGTATCTGCGCATCTGCAGTCTGTCTCTGATTGGTGGGGACGGGAGGGGAGAACAGCAGTGCCATCTTGTGAAATTCGAGGCATTAGCCTACTTTAGTTTTGTTTTATGGTCTTGTTGACTGTCAATGTTACAGAGTACTTTAACCGAACTAGCGGTCAGGATGGCAGCATCTCGTCCAGCACTTCTACTGCTAGTATAGCACTGGACGAGATGCTGCCGTCCAGTACACATCGGGGCACCGAGACAGCGCATACTCACAGTTCTGCACTGTCCCGGTGTCCCTGATGTAACATGCTGGCTAGCAGCATATCCTCCGTCTCTTCTCCCCCCCCTCCGAGTGACGTGATGACGTCACATCGGGGAGGCGGCGGGAAAATTCAAAAGTACATTGCATGAAATCAGTTTTCTATGTAGAAATCTGCTGTCAATGTGCTTCTATGTACTAAATATCGCCAGAATAAAGTCCCTAATGCCCCAGATGTGTCCATTTGCAGTAACCCTCTCTTCCCTGGTGTGATTCTACCACATCCATCACACCAGGTTAGAGAGGGTTAACTGCAAATTGGCACATCTGGGGCACCAGAGACTTTATTTGGGCGAGATTTAATACATAGCAGCATAGCTTTGTGCCCTGATTTTTGTGTTTTCTCATAAAATTTATATAAAATTTTTTTTATTTTACATAATTGTTTGTTTCAAACATTATTATATTCAGGATGTCTATTAGACTCTTGTACAGACAGATTATGGAAAGTTACATGCCTACAACATAAAGAAAAATGTACCATTGAAGTCTATGGTGCACTTTTGGTACAGAAATCTGGACCTCAGCAGTGCGCTAGGGAGGTTAATGAAAGTTGATTATTGATGGACACGTGTGTTCCTCAAATGTATCTGTGATGAAGTCATCATGACTAGTCGACTCGAATACGACAGCATCGTAAAAAGTACAGTCACTGTCTCGAAACTGGCCGTTAATGAAGATACAGCAATGACGCTGGCATGGCGTTGAGGACCCTGCAAGTTCCTCTTAAGTCCTGTGGGGTTTTGGAGCTCCTTGCTTTCTCCTTATTCCTGTATAGGGGCAACATTTTCTAATTTTACACTGCTGTGCGGCTTTAGGATTTTTGGCCAGTAACGGACATGCTAGTGGTAAACGCTAAAATCTGCGTCTCACATTAGTATTCAGTATTCATTGCCAAATTGGCATTTTAAAATAAAAAAGTGGGTTATGTGTTTCCGTTTGGGCACTTGGCCTCAAGAAGGTTGGCCATCACCAGGGCCGGGCCGACACAGAGGTCTGAGCGCTGCTCAGGGGGTTAAACTTATGACAGTCCTGCACTTTCTTCTCAGTATTGCAGTTGACGAGATGGAGCCGTCCAGCTAAGCTCAGATCAGCTCTAAGCTGGCCGATGTCACCCCTCTCCCAACCCAATTTGCATATGAATATCCCGTGGCCCTTGCACCCGAGGGGGGGGGGGGGTGCGGGACATTCATAAGCAAATTGGGCTGGGAGAGGGGCGCACTTGGGCAGCTCAGCCTCTGTTGTTGGTGGACCCTGTCCCGGCCCTGGCCATCACTGCCCTACACTGTCTGACAACTCGTATACAAGAGCATTTTTAATAACACATTCTTCGGGAGGCGCTTTGCATAGTGAAATCAGAAGAGCAATAGAACTGAACAATATATGACGCCCATCCTCCATACACAAGGGAAAACTTTGATGGATGCTGAAGGAGGAAAGCAGAACATGCTGTATTTTCTGTAAGCATACATAAAAGCTTCTAGGTTACAGGTCTACATCATACTGATCAATTCTCCCCGCTGCACCAAATTGTTCTGAAGAGCGCTGAGCACCTTAAAACAAACCTGTCAAGATTTTTACATTTCTAAACAAACCTCACTCAGCTAGTGTCCATAATGGAATGACTATCTGGGGCTCCTAAATTAACCTCCCTAGCACACTGCCCGTATCGCGTCATTGTGGCAATCGAGGCAGTGTACACAGTACACTGCCTGTCATTTCCGGTATCTCTCCGGAGCTCTTCACACAGCTGGTGTCATTACTGACACCAGCTGCGTGAGAGGGAAAGCCAGCGCTCCTCCATTAACATGGAGGTCTATGGCGCCGGCCCCGCCCCCTTCCGCGTCACCGTGACGCGATCGGGGCGGTGCCGCAACTCCGACAATCGCTGCAGCTTTCCGGGGAGGCATAGGGTCTCCCCGCTGTCGGCTTCTCCTGCGGTTGAGAGGACCCTGTTCGGCGAACGAACAGGGTTCGTCTCAACCGCTAGGGAGGTTAATGGTGTGACTTTCTGGTTCTTCCTAGATGTTCAGAAATAACACTGATAGGTGTTCTGGTACTGACAAAGTTTTAGCTTTTGATAAACTTTACAACAGTGGTGGGCAACTGAGTAGATAAGGAGGGCCACAAGTGCGGCCCTCGGCATGACTAAAGGGCTGAACATAACATTTTCAATCTAAACTGACTTGTATAAGCATTTTATAATGGAAAAATTACAGCAGGCATAGCTAGAAGACATTGTTTTTTAATATCAAAACTTTTTGTTAAATTATACTTCAAGCAATAAGGAACACTGGAGTGTGGTAATGCTCGTTTTGTGCCTTATATATTATCAAAGTTTATGTGCTGCAATGACTTTGATGATATGGATGGGGTAAATAACCTTCGATTTAGAGGATTCACTTGGTGGAATAGTGGCAGCATAGGCTCTCACCTATCGGCTCTGGTTGAGCACGCTGATTGGCATACATGAAAGCCAATCAGCTACCCAGATGGCACCTGAGCAAGTGCCTCATCTCTCCTCCTCTTCCCACTCTAAGAAGATCCTGGGTGAAGACTCATCAACCGGGGGTCGGCAGACAGGTGAGTTCTTATGCATTAACAGTTAGGTTTTGGGGACCACAAGTGGAGGACTGAAAGGGGCCGTTGAAAAACACCCAAAGGGCCGCAGGTTAGGCGCCTGGGCTTTACAATGTTTAAAAGTTTGCTTTATGCAGGATCCATGGTACTGGCTGTGCTTTGTTGCTTGCTTTGTGGAAACACACCCCAATGGCTTACATTCAGTACTGCCTGAGCAGGTAAGCCCCATAGAAAAAAAAGATAAAAAATCTTTCACAGTAAGGAGATATTCCCACTTGTCCCCCGTCGCCCTTCCCCCTCCTGTTCTCTCTGCAAAATCACAGCAGCTGTAATTGCAAAGACAGTCAGGATATTTGAGCTTTCTGGGCGTTTGGCCTGAGTGTAGCTACACTTCAATACTTACCTGTCCGGAGGAAGCCCACGGCATCCCTATCAATCCTTCCACGTCTGCCTCTCTGGCGTCATCGATGACGCCAAAGAGGTGGGGGGGGGGGGGGGGGGGGGGGGTAATTGACTTGTATTATGTGCAGGCAACGTTGCTTGTTCTCCTTGCATACCCATCCTTGATGAAGCCGGGGATGTCAAGGGAGAGAGGGAGGGAAATCATGGCAGATTACATTATTATCTCCTGCCATTGCCCATATCGTGCTTTCAAAAAAAACACAAAAGGCCCAGGAGGTTAAGCTGCAGATCATCACATCTCTATGTTAAATCTAAGGACTTTCACTTTTGAAAGCCTGCTCCCGGTGGCTGTATGCGTTATTGCAGCTATCAACCCTACACAGGAATCAACGTGGTAACTTCCACAGACCAGAGCAGTATACGATAGATATTTTGTTTAGGATTTTTTATTGTTTTGTTGAGTTTAGGTGTGCTTTAAATGTGTACCTAAATCACAATAATATGAATCTAACCTTAAAGTGTTTTCAAACCTAAAAACGTAAATATAACTGTAGCTTTCCAATCCTTAACTGTGGTGTAATTATTTTTCAGGATTTTATTTTCACCTGCTGATCCCACCAATCATGAACATATTGTTGTAGGGTGTCAAAGCACTCAATGTACTATATCTATAACCAGGCGTTTTAAGTGAGCTCCTCAGATGTAGGGTGGTCTTCCACACTGTCAACTGCTTCAGCCTCCTGCATGGTAGATTCTGCTGCAGATGGACCTCCCTGTTCCTGATTGATTCTCCGATTAGCTGTCTCCATCCACAGGTCACCAGCTGGCTTTGGGTCAAATGTAACTCTCACAGTATAACACGATTTGATCCCCCAGATCTCATACCTCAGTAGTACAACCCTGAAATTTTCTGGGTTAGTAACTAACCCCTGAGACTCCTGCAATCCAAATGTCGTCCTTTCATAGTCATATTCCAAATGTCACACAGTGCTTTTCTCTTGTCAGCTTTTACTCTTACATATGCCTACTCTGACTTTCATTCCCCAGATCTCCAACACCCTTAGAAGTCTGATCTTTTGTTTTGGATTATTAATTTACATTCCCAATGTCACCCCCCTAACTACAACCTTTCATAGTTATTTATGTTTCCCTGCAGTTATCCAAGTGACATAAATTGTATACATGTAAAATTTAGCTGCGGCCGCCCAGACACGGAGTGCCTCCAAGTTATTAGTACACATATGAGCTGTGTAACAATAATGCCGGTACACAGAGCTAGGTTTTGGCCCCGTTTGAGTACCAGAGTACCACTGTGCCTCCCTGACTATAACAAAGTAGAGTTGTCTCCCTAAGCTGTTCACTCCTTTGGATTACAGATCACCTCTCAAATTCCGTAATTTCACAACATTTGATTAGAATAGTGGGAAATGTTCAGTTGTTGGCAGAGGGTACCATGTCAGGGCTGATAAGTCTCCTTGGTATTTCAGTGGAATATTGTGTTGACATCTCACTACCAGAAAGTATAAGCTCATCGAATTTATAGTTCATTTTGCCTAATCGTGTTTTCTACTTTTCAAAAAGATAATATAAAAAAAACCTTCTTGCTTTTGGAAGACCCAACCTGGGCTAACATGATACAATTGTTGGGGTTTAAGATGGGATTATTCAGTGTAGGGCTGGGAGAGCAGAGTTATACCCAAACCTAGGGTCCTGGCCCTTTCACCTTACACTAATTCAGTGGTTACCAAACCGGGGGACGCCAGGTATTCCAGGGGGGCACTAGCCCCCATTCTTAACCTGTGTTTGAATAGGGAGGGGGGGGGGCTTGATAATGTTCATAAGTAGAAAAGGGGGGCCCTGCAAACAAAGTTTGGAAACCACTGCACTAATGTAACACCTTTAGACTTGGTACTCCGTAGGTGCCATGACTAGTGTAATTACCTGGAAGTTTTGGAACAAGCAAGCCATAGGGTTCATACTGTTTGGTGGCCCTGGCACATGCCCTTTCAAGGCGTGTATATTGGGAAAGCTTTGAAGGAGCTGCTGTTGCTGTTGGCTGTTGTTCAGAAGCGACTGAAGGTGAGACAGCTGATGGTTATTCAATGGAGGGTTCATGGATGACATGTCTCCTGTAATGAAAAGATATAATTTTAGACCATTGCTTTATCACAACGAGGATAAGCGCATATAAGGGACAGGGGCACCAACATGGTTATATCTTCACAGAAATTTGCAACGCTTATTCAAAAAAATTTCATTTTCCCTAAATTTTTACAATTGTGAAAATACACCTTAACCTCCCTAGCGATGTGCCAGTTCAGAACCCAGTTCGGGCAAACTGGGTTCGGGCACAGCGTGGGAGCTCACCTGGTCTGGCTGCCGCGGTCATCTTCTTCTTTGCCGGCTTCTTCCGGGTCCCCGAGTGACATGTGACGTCACGGAGCCGGGACCCGGTCTTAACCCTGTGAGCGTTCAGCCCGAGTTAACTCGGGCTGAGTTTCATGCAGCATGAAACTCAGCCCCAGTTAACTAGAGCCGAGCTCTAGGTCTCGCCGTCTGCTTACGGCGGTCGGGAGAATCGGCATGTATGCCGATGCTTCCGGGTCCGCCCCCGATCGCGTTCGAGCACAATTGCCCGTGGCACGGTATCTTTTTTTTTTCACTTTTGGACTGGATCAGAGAAATGTCTTTCTATAATCCAGTTCAAAAGTAGATCCAACTAGCAGAAACGCTCCCGCTGAGCGTTTCTAATAGTTACATCTATCTCCGGCTGCACACGAGTGCCCCTGGAAATAGTCGATGTCTCCGGCTATTTCCGTGATCGGCATTCGTGTCCTGATGATGTCACGTGCCAGGCGGGAGATTTAAAGGTACAGAAATTTTTATTTTTTTATTGTAGTTGTGTAGCCGATTTTGTGAATGATCACCATGCGCATTCGAGGTGATCGCTTGGTGATCAATTGCAAAATGAACGCGCACACCTGGAGCAACCGTTTGTACTCATGCACAAAACTTTGATTAGCCAGAGAACAAACGTTTTTCTCTGGTCGATCACCAGTACTTTGAATGGGGACAGGGGTCCCCGTCCAATGAGATATTCGCATTGAGGAGACAACTGTCTAAAGTATCCATTTAGATAATCGATTAGACAGTTGTCTCATCAATGCGAATATCTCAAACATTTCCAATTATTAGGCATAGCAAGTTCATCCTAAGGTAGACATAGACGTCTCTATTTCTCTGTGATCGATTTGATCATTCCTAGCAATTAATCGTTTTGCAATCGATGAGCACACCACCTTGGGAAACCGATTTTGACAGGAGCAGATTACCAAAAAGGTCGATTCCTCAAAATCGATGGATCAGAATGGATTCACCATAGGGAGCTATGGGTCAATTGCACAGGAAGTGATCGAGGGTCTCCACCAAGGTACATCAATTGACAAATGATCCACCAAAAATCGACTTGTCGGATCAAGGTTCGATACGATTTGGATCATAGTCAAATTTCTATTTTTTTCTTTGGTCAATCGTTCAGTGTGGGCAGCACTTGATTCGTTGCTGATCAATCGACCAAAAATAGACAGAAAAATCGACCCGTGTATGGCAGCCTTTTTTGCAAGAGTGATCAGCTGACCATTTCCTGATTTTCCTGATTTGCTGGCCAAATGAATAATTTCTGCTTCCTGTATAGGCTAAATAGTATCAGCCAATCAGAACAGCAGTCATTTATCAGAACTTGTGACCCCAACCCATCAATTTGTGAACTGGAGACAATCATCATGAGAACCAAAATTGAGGGGAAGGTTCTCTCTACCTTATCCAAATCGAAAATCTATTGTCCAATATACACTTTCTTGCATCACACAGGAAACCATACATGCGGTCATTGCTTCCTTTTAGTAAAGTAAGTGAAGGAAACTTGCCTTCTCCACCTGAAGGCTGAAGCATATGCCGAATATTCTGATTCAGAAGATGCTGCTGGTTCATGGGTAACGCCATAGGTAGAGAGTTTAGGAGATTAGGGTTGACTGGACGTGGAAGGTTATTGGTAGCGTTCTGTGAAAAATGATTCGGATGCTCGGGTCCTGGAAATGGAAAGGAGTTACCCATAGGATGGTGGCTCTGCATTGGTGCCCCAGAAGCTGTTGTCACGATCACTCCATCTTGGAGAACAGACGTGGTCTTTGTGATGGCCGGCTGACCTGTGCCAGCTATTGCTACTGATGACATTGGTAATGAGCCCCCTAAAACACAAACACAAGTTTAGAGTCTGCATCTTTAGCTCAAAGTCAAAATACCTGCATTCAATGGTGTTATTCTCACGACTGCTCAATCAGACAACCTTCTACTTCATTAGAGCTCATTTACACCACATATGATCACAAGAAAGCACGGAGCCAGGCAGGGATGAATCAGGCGCTCTCTCTGGTGTAAGGGCCCGCATACACCTTTAGATTTCTCTGTCAGATTTCCTTTAGATCTGTTTTTGTTTTACCAAAACCATGTAGTATGAGGGACTTTCTTAACCATCAGGTCTACCTGTGTTCAATTGCAGAGGACCCGGCACTACATAGCTGTTGGTAGATCTAAAGGATATCTGACAAAGAGATCTAAAGGTGTATGGCCAGCTTACGCCTCTGGGTACATTTAGAACAATGAAGGACATAATACTAAACTAGTCATGTACAGTATAGGCAGCAGGTGAATGGTTTCTACTGCTATACATACGGTATATACTTGCAGTCCGGAAGAATGGTAGTTGACACTTACAATACTACATAAAGCAGAATGATTCTTCACAAAGCATACCAGTACCAGGATTAATGAAGGAGCAGGCACCATAGGTGCTTAAAGTCACTTGTACTATGTACATACACAGGAGTGCACATAAGTGGTCCTCTGGTACTCAAATGGGGCCAAAACCTAGCTCTGCGTACCTGCATTATTGTTACACAGCTCATATGCGTACTAACAACTTGGAGGCGCTCCGTGCCTGGGCGGCCGCAGCTAAATGTTACATGTATACAATTAATGTCACTTGGATAACTGCAGGGAAACATGAATAACTATGAAAGGTTGCAGTCAGGGGTGTGAAATTGGGAATGTAAATTACTAAAAAAAAGACTGGACTTCTAAGGGTGTTGGAGATCTGGGGGATGAAAGTCAGAGTAGGCATATGTAAGGGTAAAATCTGACTAGAGAAAAGCACTGTGTGACAGCTGGAATGTGGCTATGAAAGGTTGACATTTAGACTGCAGGTAGTCTCATGGGTTAGTTACTACTAGGTATAAAATCTGGGGGTTCAAACGTGTTGTTCTGTGAGAGTTACATTTGACCCAAGGCCAGCTAGTGACCTGTGGATGGAGACAGCATACCGGAGGAGAAAAACAAGGAGGTCCATCTGCAGCAGCATCTACCATGCAGGAATCTGACACAGTGGACAGTGAGGGAGACAGTGAGGAAGACCACCCTACATATGGGGTGAGTACCAAACACCATCTCCTGGTACTCATCTAAAGGAGCTCACTAAAAAAGTTATGTGCACCCCTGTATATGGGGCCCCTTCAGTCGGCCGACACCCTTTGTGACGCCGGTCTTCATTGAAGCTAATGCCCTCGGCTCCCATCGGCCAGAGATTATCGGACATGTCCGTTCTCTGGCCGGACGAGCAGTGGGGCGACAGGGATCTGTCGCCCCATGTGGGCACATGCCGATTAGCGGGCAATTTTTCCGCTGACCGACGGCGCGAGCGCGCACGCCCGTCGGTCAGGTGAAAAATCCGCCACTTATCGGCATGTGTATGGCAGGCATTAGGATGCTCAGATGCAAGATGGACATCTCAGCCCCCTGATCACATTGATATGGTAGTGAGCATTATCTCATGGCGATCTGCACCAGGCATTACGTTTGGTTTGCAAAAACAGAAACAAAAATAAATGACAAACTGTCGGCTTCAGACGTCCTTATTGCTAAATTTGCAGACAAGAAGGACAAGAGTGCACTGATAAGTAACCTTGTTTATATTATTAAACATACAAGATGGAGTCTCCCTCCCATAGAAAGATTTAGTAATAGCTTTCACTATATGCGTTTCCGCATATATGCAAAAATGAATGCGTTTTGCCTTTTTGAACAAATGAATAAAGAAAGCAGGAAAAATTTATCAAAAATGCATGCAGCAGTGAGTTTTTAAAAAAGCAATGCATACAGTGTGAATGGTATCATTGGTTGTCTATGTAAAAACGCGTGCAGTAAAAAAACGCACTGCAACGTATATAGTGTGAAATGGCCCTAAAGGTCCCCATACATGCAGCAACTGCTGCGCGATTCTTGGGGGAGCTATTGCAGCGTAATGACGTCATCACGATGCAGCCAGACGCCCAGAATATGTGCCGGCATCCTTTGTGTGTCGGTCATTACTTTAGATGGGGATCTGCGTCCCCATCCAATGGGGATCGGCCAGATAAATACGGACAAGTCCATTCTCTTGCTGATCGAGTTTTTTGCCGACATGGATGGGCAGCTCCACACCCGCAAATCACAGCCAATTTATTATGTCAATTTATTATGAGCTCTACAAACTCAACTCAAAGAACCTTAAAGAGTAGACAGACATCTTTAGATTAATGACAGTTGGAATAATAAGCGCGTATTTTATTACAGGAACAGGCTGGCTCTAGATCAGTAGAAGTTGTAACTGCAGAGATGACGCTTGCTCATACTGCTAGACCAATAGGATCTCTGGCATCCTTTTTACCTCTCAGCCAATATACAAAATGGAAACATTGGGGCTTCAGTGCTCCACTTTATATGAATAGGCCCACATGGCCCGTAGTAGAATGAGATCATCACTCTATACTATTCTACTTTTTATTCAAAACACAAAAGCCCACAGTAATCTACATAAAACCAGAATCTATAAAAATCTATACAGCGGTACCCATACATGGGTCGATTTTCCGCTAGATTTCAACGATTGATCGCCCCGCGCATTCGGGAATCAATCGCGAAAACCCTGATCGATCCCACTCGAAGAAATGTTGACCGAACAGGGAACCAACTTGTTGGTAAAGCCCTGTTTGACCGCCATTACTTTGGATGCTGACCAGGGTAATTCCACAATTCAGCAGGACAGATCACATAGCCACCACCATGATTGGTGGCCACTGTATAATAAAGGGGAGAAAACTTGCCTGTTACCCTACAGCCAATTGCCAGCCAGGTAAAGTTCAGTGAAGCTGAACTTTGGGAAACAAAAATGCTAGTAGTGGGTCCCTATCCATACTGAATAAATGGCTAAATGCTTGTTTAGCATACAAAGTAATGATAACTATTCTAACCTTTCTCCCATCTTCCTGAGAACTAAACCCTGGAAATAGTCTGGGGCTTTAATAATAAGAGGGGTGACTGAACTATCTTTCAGCACCCTTCTTCAAATGAATTGCAGAGTGTACCATGTCTTCCCGAAAATAAGACATTTTTGCTTATTTTCAGGGGAAGCCTTATATTTCAGCATGAGGCAAAAATGTAAGGGTGCCTTATTTTCGGATGCCTTATTTTTGAAAAAAACAGGGTGTATACCATTCGTGTGTAACAAACAGGGTATAAATACTTGGTTTGACCCTTAGTTTTTGCGGCTTTCTAGCAAATTCTAAATATTAAATAAAGTCTTTATCCTTATGACCCGAGTCCAATGTACAAGGTGCAGTGACCCACCCCACCATAAAGCAATGACAAAGGAGACTCAGAGGGGGGATTACCATTTTAGTGATCCTAGAATTTCCTAGTAAATTATCAGTATGGCCACAAGATGGCACTGCTGTCTGTTTGCTTACATTTCACCATCCGGAGTTCAGCTTGGGAATACAGTTACCCGAGCTGAAAGAAAATCACCTCACCTCTCTACCTGTCCCCACCAATCAGAACACACTACGTCTCTCTGCGGATGTGCCAACAGAGGGGGCTCTGCCATAGGTTCGCCATGATGGGTGTAGTACATTGCTTATTCTCCATATCATGCTCCCTCTCTGACTCTCACTTCACATCTGCAGTGATTGACAGTCCACTAAAGTTTGCAGTTTCTGAAAGCCAACGCATGTTTCACACTAACGCAATGCAGTGCGCTTTTGTTAACATAGTGTACACCGGTTTCACACCATAGTTTTTTTGTGTCTCTCCTGGCCACATCACGTTTTCAATAAATCCTAGATTTTTTGAAAGTTCCCACCCCGCTTGTCCAGGTGATGTGCTGCGTAGGTAGTTAGGAGGGAGATTAACGCCCCATCCCTCCTAAGGTAGCCAGCTAGCAAATAGGAAGGAGGGGACGCTAAGCTTCCCAATGCCGGAAGTGATGTTGTGGAGTTTCACTTCCAGTACTTGTAATATGGAAGTGGCACTCCGCAATATCACTTCCTTTAACTATTCTTTTATTAGATATGGTAAAATGTAAAAGGTATAGTTTCACACTGTGGTGTGGTTTTGCCGTAACACGTTAAGGCAAACACCCAGCAGCATGCATTCTTGTACCGCAGCGCATACACTAGTATGGGTGACCTTGCGCAGCGGCAAGCACAAACGCTGTGTTTATTTACCAGATGTGTTGGCATTACAGGTCAGTTGCCAGTAAATTATCACACTACCCTAACACATGCCAGCAGTTCATTCACCTCTTGTGTCATGACTGCAGTCACTGCTCATCTTCCAAAATTTTGGTGTTTTAAGGTAATTTATCCTGGCACGCATATGACCGTGGACGAGTTAATATGGCTGTACACTTGTCAAGAGGTCCATAACCGTGTTAAAAATTTTAAAGACACACTCATCATCTAACAAGAAGTGCTCCCAGACACCTGCGGCACTCCCTACTGTTTACTGTAACAACCAGAGGTCTGTCCATCAGGCTGACCAGTCAAATATTCAATGAGAATCCCCTTAATTTTCAATATATTTTGATAAGCATTTACATGTTGATATAATGAAAACAACCAGCATTAAAAATGTATTCTAGCCATTAACTTTTCATTTGTAAGATAAAATTTGGGGTGTCATTAGAATAGTTCTTTTTTAAGGTGTTGCCATGGGGTAGATTTGCCGTATTTACAAGACACTCCACTGTATAGGATGCACCCTATACAGAGGAGCATCGAATACCGGTTAAAATACCAGGTTAAAACGACTGCTCTGCCGGTCGAAGTTTTGTGCTCCAACTGGCAGAGAGGGAGTTAAAGGAGGTGGGAAAGCCATCAGAAGCTTTCCCACCTCCTGGTCCCTGCTCTTCAGATCTCTGTAAAGGAAGCCATACACAGCCCGATTTTTACAAGATTTTTCGGCCAAAACGACGGCCGTGAGCGCTCCCGCCTATCGTCCGGCAGTTGCTCGGCCTAGAATCAGGTGGGCCCACCTGGTGAGATCAACCAGGAATCTCCCGCATGGTGATCTGACATGCAAGCAAAATCCTAGCCAATGCCATTACTTTGAACACAAAGGGTGCCCGCTGATCAGCTGAGTGGCTGGCTGCATCATCTATCGAGGGAGAATTGCCCCGTGTATGGCTACCATAAGTGAGCAAGCACCTTCAGCTAACTCACATACAGAGGCAGGGACGATCCGCCAAGCAGGCAAATTTTTTTTGTCTGCAGAAGCGTACGTGAGCTGGTATCTGTGGACGCAGATGGGCTGCCTCGACATTAACCCGACAGATCGGAAGCTCTGAGCTCTGTCATAGTCCCATTGCAGTCAATGGGCGGCTCCTGCACGGATAGTGGAGCCCCAGCCTTATAGGGCGAAAAATACGGTGCTTCACTTACTGTCCAGATAATACCAGTCAAACACAACAGAAAACGAAGGAGATGAAAAATTCAACGGAAATCTAAAATCTTACCATTTAAAAATAAACAAAACCTTTTGATTAAAAGTTAAACATTCAATTATGGCCACAAATATTGGCACGCCGGTCTTTCTTTCAGAAAATAAACTACATCCCAGAAAAGGTTGATTTCTTTTGTTTGCACTGGAAGAACACAAATAGGGTGAATAAACAAATTGTCAGCATTCCACAGAAAATGGCAAAAAATGTCCCGGACACAAGTATCGTATCTTATTAAAAATGTGACGCTCCTTTCATTTGTAGTTCAACACGACTGTAGTAATTACTAGGACTGAAAGAAGGAAATTCCCACTTGCAGCCAGATACAAAGCAGAAATGTTGCCTGTGTGCACCACAATGAACATGGGGAAAAGGAGGAAAGCACAGAGATGTCTTCCAATGTAAAAATGTAATTTATAGAAGAGCATGGACAATCCCAAGGCTACAATGTAATCTGTAGAGATTTCTTTTTCAGAGACATAAATGTCTGTGTCCACTATGAACAACATTGTAAAGGGGTTTACAGCTCATGAGTGTAGTTTTACTCTCGGAATGTGGATGAATGAGAAAGATTGAGAACATTGTTTGATAGGTGGATAAAGAAGCTGGATCATCGTCTAGACCAGTGGTTCTCAACCTGTGGGCCGTGGCCCCCCTTGGTCAGTTCCATGGAAACATCAGAGCAGCTCCCAACAAGCAGCAGCACTGATGCCCACAAGTGGGGTGGGAAGTTAGGTTAATTGATGTCACTTCCAGGGTCGCGGATCTAAAAAGGTTGGGAACCATCGTTCTAGACAAATTCAATGCCCATGGAAGGACCCCACTGCACTAAAAGCCAGATTGTAGTTTACTAAAACTTACCTGTGAAAGTCACAATCGTTCTAGAACAGACATGGGCAGTTTGAGAGCCGTTCAAGATTCCTGGCAGCACTGCAATGACGTCTTAAGGTAGCCATACACAAGGCGATTCTGCCTCGATAGATGATGGATCGACTTCAGCGGGATGACATCATCACGCTGCAGCCGGCCTCTCAGAGGATCGGCAGGCACCCTTTACATGCCAGCCATTACTCTGAATGAGACCTGCTGTCCCTGTTCAAAGTAATGGGATCGGCCGGGAATTCACCGGCATGTACAGGAAACTCCTGGTCAATCTCACCTCGCTACCACCCAATTTTGGGCCAAGCGCCCGCCGGTCAAATGGGGGGAGCATGCACGGAGGTCGATCGGCTGAAAAATCTGGTGCAAATCTGGGCGTGTATGGCTACCTTTACAAAGCAGTTCTCAAGTTGACCAGCAATGAGTCCCGATCTAAATCTTAAAGAACCAGAGATCTAAAAACAGCATTTGGGAGAAGGAAGCCTTCAAATCTGAGACCTGGAGTAGCCGGCAAAGGAATCCCAGTCGAGATATGTAAAAGACTTGTTCTAGGAAGCAATTAGTTATTGCAGTCATGGGTACCAAACATTAGGTTACGGCTGCTTATCTTGTTTACCCCTCAGTTTGTTTGTGCTCTTCCAGTGCAAACAAAAGAAAAAAACATTTGTAATTACAACAGTTTTGGGATTTATTTTTGATACATGGTTCATATTCTGACATATTCTGACATTGGCAGGGGTGCCAATTTTTATCCAGGACTGGAATACTTAGAAAGTGGGAAGTTAGTATGGGGCAGTGGGGGGATGGAGAGGAGCCTGGAAGCAATAATCATTAATCTGCTGTCCACCAGACTTTGCACAGTGGGCTTCATACACAGTGCACTCAGTCCGACACCTCCTGGTCAGAGGCACCCATGGCGTGCCACTTGGTAGTCAGGTATACTCTAAGTAGACAGATCTGCAGTCTAAATTGTTATAGGGAATACAATTTGGAAAAAACATTGCCAGCTGACTACAGATGTTAGGCTGGGTCTACACTTAGCAGCCCCAGAAACTTGTGGGCAAAGTTTCAGAGAGTTTAGGGCACGGTATTCACCATGTGGGCAATACCATGCCCAAAAACGCATAAGGTGCAGTTTTCAAATGTCACATACTGTGTGCATTGTTTTGCAATACATGTTTACAGTAGTGGATCTAGCAGCATCCAGCGAACCACAGAGGATCTACAACACATGGACGGACATTGTGGATCTGTCGTGCCACTCCCTGATGTGGGATTCCATAGGGGAATACAGGAGGCGGCTGCATAACATAGTGTAGATTCAGCCTAAGGGCATGTTCCCACAGCGTTGTGTGATCTGTCGGGACCCCTACGTTAAGCGCAGTGCTTGGCGGGGGTCCCGACAGATCACATACATATTACCTGCTCGGTTCTCACGACGCTGTGCTAATCCGCCGATGCAGGAGTTAACATAGTATTGACATTAACCTCTGCATCGGTGAAAGTCTGAACAGAGAATCCGCCAGCCAGGTACAGTGTATGGGATCCATCAAGACCCCCGCCAAGCACTGTGCCAACAGATCAAACAACAATGTGGAGACATAGCCTTTACTGTATTTAATTGTATGAGTCACAAGAGGCCCTCATACACCTTACAATCTTAGCATACAATTTCTGTACAATCAACTTTTCTTTTACCAAAACCATGTATTATGAGGAGCTTTCTAAACCTTCCAATCACTATGTATTCTATCATCGAGGACCCAGCACTACATAGCAGTCATATATACCTTCCAATCACTGTGTGTTCTATCAGGGAGGACGCTATACTACATAGTTGTTGGTAGATCTTAAATTGAATGAGGAAATTGAATTGAGTGATCTAAAGGTGTATGGGGGGCTTTAAAATTAAAAATAAATAAATAAAATACCCTTACTAATCATTAAAAAAGCCAGATTTTTTTTAAATACAAATTGACTATCTGGCTTCTGACATGTCATGCCCTCCACTTAAAACAAATGTTCCAAACAAGAGAGCATTAACTGTTTTTTTTTTTTTATTTATACTGCAATACTACAAGAACAAAAAATAAAATTAAAATAAAATACCAATAAATATTTACACACGCAATAATAATAATATATAAAACTTTGTACACATAAATAAAAACCGGGAGAGTGTGACGTTTGCACGATGATCACAGACACCCATCCATACACCTCATAACACAGTCAGGTGAAGAGCATACCTGAATCAGTACTGTTACCAATGCTGTTGGGTATTATTGGTATCGAGGATGATGACTGTATCCTCGTCTGGGAAGGGTTGAGGTGTAAAGGATTTCCCGGATGGTTTAGCATCCCGTAATTGCTATTTTGCATCTGGTTGATGAACCCAGAGAGATGGGCATTGGGAAGCGGATTGCCGCCATGGACAAAGTTAGTGTTTGGGTTTTGGCAGGAAACGCCTTCCCCTCTCATCTGTAAATTATGTGCCAGTGAATTGTGGAGATTGGTGGCATTCAGGCTGTTATCGGTATAGTTCATCTGGTTAGCAGAGCAAGGCAGACTCAAGTTGGAGTCAGGAATGGTGTTGCTATTGCTGTTCATATGGGAGTTTTGACAACTCATGGTTTGGAGGAGCTGTGACATTGCGTTCATTGGATATGAATTTTGCCCTTGTTTCCTCATTAACTCTGCCCCGTGCTTTTGTAGGCTGGAATTATCCATGGGCGGCTTGAGCAGATTCATCACTGTTGACCCAGGCTGTTTCCTCTTTCTCATTTCTTTCTGTTGAGACATCAACTTATCCCTCAGAGCTGCCCGACCACTCTGTCCCTCGGCTGGTGGTAGAAGCGCGCTGGAGGCCGGGGGAAACATTGTAGGTAAAGTGCTGTTTCCATCACTGCCGCCGCAGTTGACCGCAGGTCCGGAACCACTCTTACTACCAGCAAGTTTATTTTGATTTGCTAGCTGTGCTTTGGCTGCTGCTGAAAGTAAACTGCTCGCTGGGAAAGAGGCAGCATTATGCTGGTTCAAAATCTGATTTAAAGGCATCCCCAGCAAACCTGTCTGACCCTTACTAGGAGCGTTACCAGCAGATGAAGAGGGGAATACGGTGTTGTTAGGGGGGCTGAGCATGTTGCCCATACCACCAATTAATGGGTTATGAATGTCTTTGTACTGATGATGACCATCAGGTTTAGCTGAAGGGCTGGGTGGCATGGAGGGTCTTGGAGAGCACATATTGGGACGTGGAGAACGTGGTGGGACTTTGAGACCAACACAGGAAGGTTGTGTTCCCATTGGAGGCATCATAAAGTTTCCGTGATCAGATGATGTGGAAGAGGAGCGTGATCTTTGGGGTGAGGCCTCTATCCTCCCAATACCAGGTGCCATCGTGTGGACTGGGGATGTTACTGGGGAAGGAGACAAGGATGAGGAGGCTGGATGTGGGATTCTTTGAACATGATTACCGTGATTCATGTGACCGGGTTTGACAGTTGGCAAAGGGAGATTACTTGGCAAAGGAACGACAGCAGGCGGCATGTTTACATTCATCACAGGTACCTGAGCGTGAACATTTGGATGAAATGTGGAAGTGTTCAATACAGGGTTTTGGAGAACCGGTTTACTTGGAATGGGGTCTAGAATACCAAGTGGGTCTTTCTCTGAAGATGTCAATGGCTTTTTCTGAAGAGCACAAAGTGGTGGTGGGGGTGGAGGGGGTGGTGGCGGCAAAGGGGGTGGAGGACCAGGTGTTGGTTTATGGTGAAACATTGCACGCGACATATCCATGTTAGGTGGATAACTGCAAACAGTTTTTTTCGATACTGGGCTGGCAAAAGTAGGGGACAGAGGTATGTTCGTTCTTCCAGCCATAGCACAAGATGGCTGCACAGGGGAACCATGCAACATAATGGACTGGGGAGACATAGGAGTCCTGTTCACATGAATGGGACTGGAACTGGGTGGCGCATGATAATTGGGATTGCTCCTTTTGAATGTATCAGGACTTCCCAATGGGTCTGTCCTTGGTGAAACAGGCCCTTCACCATAGATCTGGGACCCAGATGAAGCTGGACTTGGCATGCCACCATGACTCCCACGATATGGTGATTTGTGTCCATGTTCGCTGCTGCCTAACCTCTGCCGTGAATATGCAGAATGGGGGTCATGCTGCTGAGATCCCATGTGTTCTTTCACCATCAGCTTAAATGGGTTTTTACATTCTGGGAGAACAGAATTCGCAGTTCCATCATGCGACTTATTCCTCATGGAACGTGGAGTGGATGCACGTGTGGATACCACAGGAGCAGAATCTGTAAAATTAACAAACATGTTTGTATAAGAACACTATTTTAAAGCAGACTTCCATTTATGTATGTTATAAAATGGATACTTCTGGTAGAAGATACTTCGGTGAAACCACCAGTCAAAACACTACAGACTAGTTTAACTTCATTGCTTTTACACAAGGTTTACTGAAGTAGCCAGTATGGCTCGCTAATCTTTGACTAACTTTCCAAGATAGACCTTTTGATTCAATTTTGCTTTGTTGAGGGTGAAACTGGAGGTCAGCAGACCACCAACAAATTATCATTTGCTTCTATTAGTGGATATTTTGCCTTATGTATGTAGGTGTCACTTGGTCCTACTATAGCAGTCTCCTTCCCACCTGTGGGACAGCCCACAATGCTGCTAGACCAATGGAAAGACTTTGAGCAGGGACCCACTGTTTGCATTGATGAGTTAAAAGCTGAAGATAACAGAGTTTAATTTAAAGAGGCTCAGTATGCCCGCACTCTCAGGAAAAAAAACATGAAATCCATCTCGAACTGCTAAACGGACCCACAAATTTGAGTTATTTGCAAAGCACTGAACATGGTATCATCGTGAGGTTCAAAGTCAAGTCGAAATTTGACTTGGAACTTAATTTATGCAAAACCTACATGTGCTGAAGCAAACCCCCCCCCCCCCATGTTCCCACAGCCCTTCTCTACTTCTCCGGCAATTTTGGTGATGCGATCAGCTCACAAAGCAGCTAGTCGAAAAATTCTCTACCTGTGGAAGCCTTTATAGGTGAACTCTAGGCCAGCTGAACTACTATGTAGTAGATTGTGAAAAGACTCAAAGATCAAACGTCCAATGCCAATAACCTGTGCGTGGATTCCCAGGGGGTTTTAGGATATTAAGATTTTTGTGACTTTTTCAATTGTGAAGAATTGTATAGAACACAGCCAAGGTCCCAAGGGTCTATAGATAGTTACCTTCTGGGATATTACCCTTTTTGGTTCAGATATTGATATGTTAGGGATGTGGCACGTATTAGTATCCCCAACACCCATAGACAACCAAAATACTGTTATTGGTGTGCATATGATAATCCAATTATACGATTTTTAGATGCAACATGTTTACACTACAGTCTTGCTATGATTACACTACTGGCATGATAGGTAGAAGTGAAACCACAACAACACACTGTCAATGTACTTTTGTTTGAATTCAAAATGTTTCCCTCGGCACATAGTCAGTGAAAACCCATAAACTGACCAACTATAGTTTAGATAAGACCTGTAAAGGCCCCCATACACGTGTAGGATTCCATGGCCAATTGATCACTTATCCAATTGATTCCGGCGATCTCAGCGGGAATGGGAGCTGCGATCAATCTGCCAATTAAGAGTATCCGTTCGCTGCACACCACCTTGTCCAATTGATCACGTCCAATTGATCGGGGGCTCAGAATTGGATCCGACAAAGAACTGCCCGATCGGCCCTGAATCAATCTGATGGAACCAACGGATACTCTTAATTGGCAGATTGATCGCAGCTCCCATTCCCGCTGAGATCGCCGGAATCAATTGGATGAGTGATCAATTGGCCATGGAATCCTACACGTGTATGGCTAGCTTAAAGGAGCTCTGAAGTGCTTAACCTCCTTGGTGGTCTGCTCAAACCCAGATCGGGTCCTATTGACAATGGACTGAAAACATAAAGTTAAATAATACAATAGTGTACATCTTTCTGTGTGATAATTACAAAGTATGAACTTACTTGTCCCACCCCCAGGACTTGTCAATACCAGCGATGGGTGCGGGGTTTCCATGCTCTTGTGCAATGTGGCCACAGCAATGATCTTACGCTTGTGAATGCAAAGCTTGGTCACATCCTCATCGGCCTTCACATCCTCTGCAGTTCTTTGTTTCACAGCAGCTCCAGGGTCAAAATTAAACACCTACAATGGTCATAAAGTGGATTACATAAGGGTGGACATGCAAGTTCAGTAAGTAATATGCCCTTGACACTGCGCATTGGGTCATTCAAGTGTTTTTTCTCTCCATCACATTCTTTAATACATAATCCATTGCAATCTTCTTAGCATGCCATGAAACATAGTCACATAAAGCTTGCACTGGTATAGAATTATTCCTTTATGAATATGTGAAAGGATCCTCCAATATATATATATATAGTGGCTTGCAAAATTATTCTGAACTTTTCCACATATTGTCACATTACAACCACAAACATAAAGCTGTTTTGCAAAGAAGAATGAGCAAGGATTTCAGTCTGTAGATGTGCAAAGCTGGTGGAGACATACCCTAAAAGACTGGCAGCTGGAATTGCAGCAAAAGGTGCTTCTACAAAGTATTGACTCAGGGGGCTGAATAATTACGCACACCCCACTTTGCAGGCAAATGTTTGGAATCATGTATGATTTTCCTTCCACTTCCCACATGTACACCATTTTGTATTGGTCTTCCACGTGGAACTCCAATAAAATTGATTCATGTTTGTGGCTGTAATGTGACAAAATGTGGAAAAGTTTTGCAAGATATATATATATATATATATATATATATATATATCAAATATATAAATAAACTTTCTCCTGTTGGTAGTTCACATGATTGCCAATGTGCCAATGCAACTTGCTGGCTCAAGGTAGAGGTGTGCATGTGATTCTGTTCTCTGGTCTGATCATTCCCTGCTATCCCCACTGCCTCCTCTTAGGTGTCTTAAGTGGCATTAAGGAGTAGTGATGAGCGGCATAGGCAATATTCAAATTTACGATATTTTAGTAATAATTCTACTAATATTCGATACTCAGAAATGTTTATATTCACAGCATGTATGACCAAGTATTGTGAAAATATAATAATAATAATAATAATAATAATAATAATCGCATTGAGAACATATTTAAAATGAATGGTCACATGCTATAGTTTTTTTTCACAATACATGGACATATCGCGAATATTTGAAATTGCGAATATCCGCCTACATATTCGCGAATTCTGGAAAGAAGGAAGTGATCGGACTAGAGGCAGTGCCATACATTCTCCTCTGTTTATATTGAAGCTCTACCTGCTGAAAGTGGGAAGCAAAGGGAAGGAGGTGATTGCAGAGCAGCCAGCTTACGTCTGCTTTGACCAGATTGGGGAAAAGCTGGCTGCTCAGGAATCACCTTCCTCTCTCTGCCCCCACCTTCAACAAGGAGAGCATAAATAAGTCACACACAGTGGAGAAAAGCTGTCTGCAAGTCAGCAGCTCCTGTTTCTCCATTACTGCCAAGACAGTATACTGGGCATTATATCTCTATAATATGCACATATGTTCTCTCCCCGAATTTTTTTGGGGAAAAAATCATTTTAAAGAAAGAAAATGGTAAATTCCATTTTAATAAATTTACAAAAGCCAGAGAAGTCAGATGGCATACTGGACAGTGGCAGAGGCTAACAATTAGGACTTTAGGGTGATCATACATTAGCAAATGTTTACTAAGAAATAACAGAGGTAAAGAATGACTTTTTCTGGTCACATATAGAATATATATAGGCTGCGTTTTGCTACCTTGCCTCTGCATGAAGTGAGCGCAGTTTTTTTCAATGTTATTACAGATCATTGCTATGCCCTGATTGGGAAAGCCCTCTACACTTTGGGATGTTCGCCGACAGAGTACTGTGAATGCCCACACTTCTTTTTCGAAAGCAAGAAGAAAACAATAGATTTGAACTACATTTAATTCAGAGATTTTCCCCGCCCAGCCACACGATATAAATAGATAAATTGACGATCTTGGAAAGTGACAAACCTTCCTGTGAACATACCTTCGGCAGAATGAGAGGGCACTCTAGGCCACACTTGCAGGTTCCGTCAGTGAGAAGATACGCTTTGACCTGGTCCAAACATGACAGATGGGAACCACTTGGGCTGCAAGGTAAACATTCAATTAGGCTATATGAGGCAAGTCAGAGCAAAAGATCTAAAAAAAACAAATATAGCGCTTTGACTTTAGATGAGAGATTTGCATAAATACAAGCAGATAAAATATTTGTCAGCTAAAAAGGAAAAAAAAGACCCTTGTAAACATTTGTTATCAGTGTTCTTCCTTTATAGAAACTTTATGAGTTATCCTTCTTGAAATGCTAAATGCCTGGCTGTTAAAAATTGGACAAGCATCTACAAGAGGAGCTCTGACTTTGGGTGCCGACTATCAACATGACAGGAAGACCAGGAATCTTTCGAACAGTTAAGGCCCCCATACACGTAGCAGGGGCCGACAGCCGAGCGATGGAATGCAGCATGATGACATCATCACACGCTGCACCCTGTCGCTCAAAGTATCGGCAGGCACCCTTTGTGTGTCGGCTGTTAGCTTGAACGGGGACTGGTCCCCATTCAACATAACAGCATCAGCCATAAATTTACGGACATCTGTTTTCTGGCCGCTGGAGCTTTGTGGGCACCCGCGGACGATTGCCACCGACCAAGAGCGTGCATGCACATTGGTTGGATGGAAAATTGGCCGGGGCTCGCTACATGTATATGCCTTTGAATACACACATACAATACATACAAGGAAACCATCTTACCTGCCCGGCCATTAGTATTTTTGTCCATTAAATCCAGAGATTTATACAGCTCTGTCGCAACGTACTCTCCTTTCATTACATCTTCACAAACTAATGTACAAGCCACTGCAATGTACCCCTTCAGTAAACCATAACATACAATTATTTAATTCCATCTTCAAGACAAACTCTATGGACAATCATATTTACCCATAACTGATTTTTTATATATATATATATATATATATATATATATATATATATTAAATAACATACGATGCCTGTCTGACAATTGCACCAGATCTCCACCATGAATTTCTACAGAAGTCTGAAGATGTACAGTATATATTTTCCATAGAATCTACGCAAAGGAACCACCTGACGTTTTCATTTTATCTTGAAATTCCAGTCTCACCCCAACCTATTGACATAATATGGTGGGGTCAGGTACAGGGGAGTCCACACAATTTCCCATCTCACCAACAATGCAGAACTATTGATATTCAATATATTGATGTCAATATAGACTAAAGCTAGCCATACACGGACAGATTCCTGCCCGAGCGCGTGTTCCTGCCAATCAGCCAGTGGTCTCTGGGCCGAAAATCTGGTGCGCCCACCTGGCAAGATTGACCAAGAATCGGCCGCATATCGGATCGCACAGTGATTTATGCTGGTAGATTCCCGTCTTATCCCATTACTTTGGATTGGGATGGCAGTCCCCATCCAAAGTAATGTCCGGCACAAAGGGTGTCCCACACAAAGGGAGCACGCTGATCCTCTTAGGGGCCGTTTGCATGCTGCAGTCTGTCCCTCAAGAATTGAGGGAAAATCCGAACATGTATGGCTACCTTTAGGCATGGCTTTGAGGAGGATGCTTATAACCCAGCCAGCAGGAATGGCTTCACCAGAAGAAGTTTTGGAATGGCACAGCCAGACCCCAGACCTGAATCCGATTGAAAATCTGTGGGGTGATCTGAAGAAGGCTGTGCACAGGAGATGCCCTCGCAATCTGATTTAGATTGTTTCTGCAAAAAATAGTGGACAAATCTCCCACTATGTCACAATGTGTCATGCTGATAGACTCCTACCCAAAATGTGCCATGCTGATAGACTCATACCCAAAATGTGCCGTGCTGGCAATCTCATACCCAAAATGTGCCATGCTGATAGACTCATCTCCAAAATGTGCCATGCTGATAGACTCATCCCCAGAATGTGCCATGCTGATAGACTCATACCCAAAATGTGCCATGCTGATAGACTCATACCCAAAATGTGCCATGCTGATAGACTCATACCCAAGTGATGTAAGTGAGTGATGTAATAAAATCAAAAAGTGCTTCAACAAAGTATGCAATTACTTTAGTTTTATATTTTTTCTTCCCTCCACCTAAAGGATTTTGAGACTTTGTATTTCATGTGAGTGGTACAGGTTATAGGTCACATTAGAGGTGGAAAAAGTTCTGAAATTATTTATCTTTGTCTCATTTTTGTTCAGCACAGGAACCTGACATTTTACCAGGGGTGTTTTGACTTTTTTTTATCCACTATATACGATTCATGAAACATTCATCCATTGAAACATGAAATAAGTTATGGAGATAACATGCTACATAGCAGAGCAAACTGAATATTACCATTTGCTTAAGGGCTTGTTTCCACTTTTGCGTTTTTGAGCGTTTGTAACCGCGCGGCCGCAAGCACAAACAACCGCATCCATTGGAAACTTCAATGTAGTTTCCACTGGTGCGGTTGTGCGCGTTCGAATGCGGATGCGGTTTAGGGTGCGGTTGTGAACGCTGCCTGCATCCGCATCTGCATCCCAAAAACGCATCCATAGGAAAGCATTGGATGCGTTTCAAAACGCGCAAAAACACATGGCAGAGCGGACGCGGATGCGTATTCCGTGCGCGTTTGAAAAAAAATCACATCGCAAAAACGCGCGAAAACTATGCCATGCTTTCTCACGCGCATGTGGTTACAACCGCACAAGAACGCAAAAGTGGAAACAAGCCCAAACTCGACGTGTTTCACAACATTAAAGTAACTTCTTCAGGAGATTCGTTCAGGAGTTTTAGAGATACAAGTATAACCAGAGCCTTCTGAGCTAACAAACTGCGGCTAACTTCTGTACCATTGGGCATCCCTACTGGGGAACAGAAAGCCCACCCGGAAACAACAGGTTCCACCCGAAGTTTATCATTTATGTAATCTAAAGTTTAGATGGCAAACTTTGGGTGGAAGCTGGTTCTTATGGATCATTTCAATGGATGATTGTGTAAAATAAATAACACACATGAATCTTATACACTACCTTTGCTCCTTTATTGCTGTTAAATTCCTGCAAATACCTGCAAATACGGTGGTCCAGGTATCCTTACCTAGACCACCTGGGTGCACTCTTAGATACTTAAGCAGGGAACACATGGCTCGATATAGGAGCCGTTCTAGGTTCCCTGCAGCAAAGCAATGGACGTCGACCATGGTTTACGGTCATGTCCGATATCCCCATTTTCCAGCGGGATCGATTGGTCCCACAAAACAGGGATGGTCGCATATGGTATGAGCCATACAGATGGCTGTGAACATGCACGGCACTCGAAGTGGCCATTGATCTGGCCCATACCTACTGGTGTGTTCAGCAGCCATTGCTGACCTCCTTCTGATATCAAAAGTAACCTGGCTGTAAGTAATCTAGTAAGTAAGACCTAACAGACTGACCAGGAGGAGGTACGCAGATACAAGGCTACCATATTGCACTCCTTACAATTGCTAGTTCTGTGGTTGCACTTGCAATAAGCATAATGGTCTAATGATCAACACTGCAACCAAGGTATCTGCCACACCTCCGGTATGGCACGAATGCTTATATGGTAACAGACCATGCAAAGGATTTTAAGCCTAGAAAATAGGAGAAATACATGACATAAATAACAATGTTAAGCTCACCTAATATAGACAACGCCATTCTGGTCCACCCGGCGTTGCCAGCCCACTGGAACCTGCACTGACAGTGGGGCACCATCGTTGTCTCCTCCATCACACACCTTTCCACCATTCATTTTCTTATTGTGATCCAGCCAAGATATTAACAGAAAGAGGACTGCCACATGCCATAGGAACTCATGTCTCTGAGAGGACCGATCCTGCACAGTTGTGTAATCCGCACAAAGTGCATTTGGTAAATAAAGTTTACAGCAATTCAGAAGAATGGGTCACTGTCTCCATAATCCATTTCTGTGTGATATCCCAAACGGATCTGGGAACAAAAAGCTCACAAAGCCACTGCGTCCTCCGGTAGTAAACTGGGAGAATCCATCCATGAGTTGTGGCCTATGTGATAACACACGGGAAACGAGTACTTCATCCTTGTGTATCTGAACGATGGATTACCTCTTTATATTCTGCATTCTTTCTGTTCTGTATTTGTTTTCCAATCTGTAGACAATATGTTGCAATACTCTCCAGGGGACGTCATGGCGTCACAAACTCGGCATTGCTCATCTAAAATAAAAAGAGATTTGAAATCAAATAACTGGCATCAGGATAACATTAGCGCTACCTCAAGACATTAAACTGCACAGCAATAACATCATAAATTAGGTATATAGGACCCATGTGTTAAGACCAACTTCAGTTACAACCAACATTTTTCAACTAAAGATTTGACTTACAACCCGGATTACGGCCATGGTCAATATTTTGTTCTGCTTGCGTTGCCTCAATTATGTGACCGGATATCAGTTATAAGTACAGAACGTCAGAAAGGACCATTTCACCAATCTACAAAAGGCTACAAGGCCAGATTCCTGATGTTTTCAACTTGAATGGTGACTACATATCTGTTTCTGGTAGGCTAGCTACATTTGAACTTTTTTGTTCAGAACGCCAGAAAAATTATAGGTATTACAATAAAATTTCTATACTACTAAAAACTATACAACACATTATTATTTTGAAAAGGGAGTTAACCTCCTGGGATGTTCACCCATGGCAGGCTTTTGAAAAATACACTCCTTTGGCCCCTGTACACATTCCCAGCGACATCACTGACACCGGGGATGTGCTGTAAAAAAGCGACAGCACGTCAATTACATGCAGGTCAATGTTGCCGCCCACCTCCGGGCTGACCACTCAGTAGGCAAAGGAGTGCTTTGGGAGGATCAGAACACACTATGGGTATTTGCATTATTTCTCATAGGAAAAATAGTCTTGACTTAAATAATCAACCCATGGGAACCAATTAGGTTTGTAAGTCAAGGGTCCATGGTATATTTACCCTGTTTCCCCGAAAATAAGACAGACACTTATACAGTCTTATATTAATTTCAGGGTAATGCACTAGGGCTTAGTTCTTGGGTTTAGAAGAGGTGACAAAACACCTCCTGTCATGTCTATCCTAAATTTGGAAGCTGTCTCTGGGACATGGTAGGTCTTATTTTTGGGGAAGGGTTTATACTAGAAGCACGGGGGCGGGAAAATAAGAAAGGTCTTACTTTCAGGGAAACAGGTTAATAGACCCAGGCGCAATTTTAAAAGTACAATACTAGAGATTTTGGAGTTTAAGTGATACCCTTTATAGCTAACTAAAGTAATTGAAAAAGTAAGCTTTCCGGATGTTGAAGATCCCTCTTCTTCAGGCTTAATCCGGAAGACTGAAAATGAGAAAAACACTTATGTTGAAAAAAATTACATGTGAGGTCCAACCCTTTGGCTTGCTCGGGTCAGAAACATCTTGAAGTACTTGGTAGGGTAAAGGCCCCTGTACAACTTACAATCTTACCATACAATTTCTGTACAATCAACTTTTGTTTTACCAAAACCATGTAATATGAGGAGCTTTCTAAACCTTACAATCACTATGTATTTGATCAGGGAGGACCCGGCACTACATAGCAGTGATATATACCTTCCAATCACGATGTATTCTATCAGGGAGGACCTGGCACTACATAGCAGTGATATATACCTTCCAACCACTATGTATTCTATCAGGGAGGACCCGGCACTACATAGTTGTTGGTGGATCTAAAAGAAATTGTACACAGTGATCTAAAAGGTGTATGTGGGATTTACTGGCATATCGGATCACCGTGCAGGAGATTCCTGGTCGCTCTCACCAGGTGGGCGCACTCGATTTTCAGCCAAACGACCACTGGGCGATTGGCAGGAGGGCAAACGACTGTAGAAAAATTGGGTGAAAATCAGGCAGTGTATAGCTTTCCTTTAGAGACCTGGTTACCCACTTGATTTTAAACCCAATTAGAGGTCTTTTTTCCACCCCACCATATGTCTCCATCCATCAGAACGCTCTTTGCCCTGATGCTATATTAATTACTATTACTTTTATAAAAATTCTGCTGCTCAAAGGCAATAGAAGACACTTGTGTGAGATGTACCTGAAATGTATTCAGATTATTTAAATTGAAGGGTTAAAAGACTCTCTTGCTTTAATTCTAGTTCTAGATCTTTAATCCTTCTCAATTAGGATTTCCCTGTATGTGGCACCTCCATCCTGGACGTCCATGGGGCTCGATAAGCAGATATTCCCGATTCCAGCTCCTGCCACGCTCCTGGATTTTCTGTTTGTGGCGACTGTAGCTCATGAATTCCACGCATATAGAATGCTGGAATGTGTCACCAAAAGAATTTTCTTCCCCTCATACATAGCAGCCACTGTGCAATTCCACCATAAGGAAGAGGGAGGGTTAGAAGAAGAGCTAGACCTATACAGCAAGTTACATAGATTTATATATATTTTTTTTTCATTGAAATGCGCTTAGTATTTTCTTTGTGAATTTGCGACCAACCCACGGTCATTTATTCTATCCTCATACAGCCTTCAATAAACAGATTCATATATCCGCATTATCCGAGTTCTGACTGTTCTCTTTAAATTAATACGCAGAACATATTAAGTTAGCAGATGACTCATTCCTGACTAATAAAGGTCAGCCGCGATTCACTGTTATGTTATACAATAAAAAATAAATAGTTAAAACTCTGTTTCATTCACCAATTCTCTAAAAATATCCTACTTATCGCTATAGAAATAACACCAGCAAAAATATAGGTCACATAAATAGAGCTCCTTGCGGTATGGAAGGCGGAAAACACGGCCCGTCCCTGTACAGCTTTCCAAATGGCACCGGTACCCCTTCAAGCACATCACATAAGGTGAACAGAGATGCAATTTGTGGTTCGAGAACTGGATCTTGAAATCCCGAGCAAGAGAAATAGGAGAACAAACCAGCACGACGAGATGGACAGAGAATAGGATAAAGCAGGGAACACACATGCAGATATGGGCCAGATTGATGGCCGATTTGAGCGCCGTGTGTGCTCACGGACATCTATCTGGCCCATATCCCATCAATCCCGCTCGTAAAAAAATGGGATATCGGACGTGGCCGTAAACCACGGTCGATCACTATTGCTTTGCATGGGAACCCCAGGTCTCCATGCAAAGCATTGGCTAAGCTGTGGAGAGAGCAGTGCGGTCTCTCCAGCTCCTCAAATATCTGACTAGCACGACATAACTTCTGGTATTTGGAATGCGGTAGTGCCGGTGCACTCTGTGACATCACTTCCGGCACAGTCAGGTAAGTATAATGTCCCATTCCTTCTATTTTCCCACCCCGCGCATCCTCTGCGCAAGTGGAAGTCAGGAGTGAGGGGGCATTACTCTGCCATTTAAAAATTCTCACCCCGTTTGTTAGCAATAGCTCTGATGCTTTTAAGCAAACTCTGCGACTCCTATGAAATGGTTGCTCCACCCCCACTGCCCTATAAAGATATTACCAGGTCATCGACAAACATCTGGATTGGCCCGGTATGCAAATTACCTAATATAAGTGAACAGGTCACTAGCAGCTCCTGTGCAGTTGCCCACAGGTGTAGGCAGTGATTGGTTGACTGGAATTAAAAATATATTGCTTGGGTATGAATTGTAACATAGTTACTACAATTAATCATGTAGATCAGGGGTGCCAAACACACAGTGGCCCAAATATAAAAACTTGAACAAAGTCATGGGCCAACCTGGATATTTATATTTTAAAAAAAATTTCTTCCTCATCAGACAAACCTTTCCGTAAGAAAAAAAAATTACGTTCTTCATAACCTCTTGAGCGTTCTGCCCGAGATTTATCAGCTGAAAAACTCACCCCGAGTTAACTACAATAAACTTGGTCCCCATCCAAAGTAATGACAATTGAACAGGGATTAACCAACATGTTGGCTTCCTGTTTGATCGACATTTCTTCGAGCAAATCGGTCGAACAAGGGTTTTTGTGTTGGATTCCCGAACACTCACTGCAAAAGCACATGGAGATCAATCGCTCGGGGAATCGAACGAAAAATGGACCGGTGTATGGGAACTAAGTTTTATGCTGGGGTATGCAAAAAAAAGTTAAAGTCCAGTCAAATACTACTAGAGATATGATTTCAAATTTCTTGGCCGATTTCCGATCTTACACTGCGTGACCCACTGATTCTGTAAGTACATTACTGACCCTGAAAGTTTCATGATTATACTATTAAACTTTAATAGTATAATAGTATAATCATGAAACTTTCTGGGTCAGTAATGTACCCCTCATACTACTTACACCCAGAGTTTGATCAGATTTTTTCAATTTAAATCAGATTTTTAAAATAAAATAATATTACCATCCAAATGTTATTCCATCATGAAATAAAGATTTGTTTTTTAATTATGTAGAATAAGGTTGTATATGTTTAATTTGTTTCACAATGTCATGCTCTTCCAGAGGTTTTTGTAAGATTATTGGGCAGTTTCTCTGCCTACAACATATTATCACAGATGCTTGGTTTACTTTTGCAGTTCTCAAAACTGAATTTGACTCAGCAGAGATCGCATGCTGAGGAAAAGACCTTAATCCTATTGTTCTACAAACCTATGAATACGGAATCAACCCCTTCAGTGCCAAGTTTCAAGTTCAGTGAATAGAAGCAATATTTTTCTGATTGTTTGGGAGTGGAATAGATCTGCACAAGAAGAAAGTGAAACTAAGTGTGGGAGGGAGGGACATTCTTGAAAGAAATCTATTTAAATTGTTAAATATTAAAGGTAATTACCGTATTTTTCGGACCATAAGACGCACTTTTTCACCCCCAAAATTGGGGGCAAAAAGTGCCTGCGTCTTATGGTCCGAATGTGCGACCCCCGGGGCCACTCGGCCGCTGGTGGTCGCATCTTGGCTGCCCGCCAACTCCCCCGGCACGTAGATTAGCCGGAGGGAATGTCAGTTGAGAGATGCCGGCTTGTGCCGGCTCTCTCAGCTGTACTGTAAAA
>CM070039.1:27809975-27821329 GCA_036250615.1 Ptychadena robeensis
CCCCCTGGACGGTCCAGTGCCGTATTCTTCTACATGGAAAAATAAGACATCCACCGAAAATAAGACGTAGGGAATCTTTGGGATCTACACATCTTTTTTCGGGGAAACACTGTATATTGTGTACTTCTATAAAGACACCAATTTTTCTTATTCACAAACAACTTGGCACGGCATAGGTTCTACATTTATACCTAGGTCTTGCTTTGTAGTTTAAAGTGGATGTTTACTCAATTAAAAAGCATGAAAGAAACACATTCACATAACTTACCTGCATGCAGTTTTAATCTGGGGACAGCGACCCCTAAAGATTAAACTAAAATATATACATACACTTACCTTTCCTCATCGCCATACATGGACTGTCCTGTCCTCAATGCTGGTGCCGATAATAGAAATTAGATTCAGAGGTGGTAGGTGCGCTTTAAGCGTTTCTGCTGTAAGGTGATAATATGGTTTACTTTGTGGGAAATCCCCTGATACCGGATAAACCCCTGATATTGATTGCTTACCTAGGTTACCTCCTTGGAACTCATTGACCAGTATGATTCCTAGACAGCAAGTATCAGACAGTGGGTACACAATGGAGTAAACGAATGCCTGGCATACACACGCCGATAAGCGGCCGATTTTTCCGCTGACCGACGGGCGTGCGCGATTGCGCCGTCGGCCAGCGGAAAAATCAGCCGCTTATTGGCGTGTGTATGCCAGGCAGATCCCTGTCGCCCCACAGCTCGGCCGGCCAGAGAACGGACATGTCGGATGTTCTCTGGCCGATGCCAGCTGATGCCATTAACTTCAATGAAGACCGGCGTCTTTATTGAAGCTAATGGCCGGCACACAAAGGGTGCCCGGCTGACTAAAGCTGCCCCAGAATGCAACGTGATGACGTCATCACGTTTGCATTCCACAGCTCATCGTAACTTGTTTGTCGGCACCCGTCTGTGGGTGTATGGCAGGCATTTATCAACTGTCAGTAATCACATCAGGGAGCAAAGTTGTTATCTCTGTGCTGCAAATGGATCTTTGAAAGAATTGGATTAATCACAAATATTCTAAATTGTAATAGGTTGTATTTCTATTCACTAGAATGTATCCACCTTTGAACTTGCCATACACAGTTACATTTTTCAATTTGATTGACTTAAAAAGACGATTGTTGAAATCGATCACCCAAAAGTGATATTAATCAAACATTACATTGATTGACTTAAACTGTTCAATAACTACACAATCATACAAGTAACTGATGGGGTTTCTAGGTATTTCCGTGAATTTGTATCTGTTGGTACTATGTAGCATGAGCACACAGGTCTGTTTTTTTATTGATCATACTCTGTAGGGGTACAATCCTTTGATGATAGATTGACAGTCCATATTTCAATCGCACACGCCAATCAAATCTAGTTAATGTGTACAGCCATCAGCCTAAGGGCAAAATCTTAGTGGCCGCGTCCATTCATTTAGAATAGGTACGTACCTGCGATAGTATGTGAGCACATCACGTGTATAAGCCCATTTAAACTGTAGTGGGGCATGTACAGAAGACACCCTAGCCTTATACTGTTTTTGACTCGCCTCTTGGACCTTGGGAGCCATCTTTCTGTGGATGGGGAAAAATTTTAAGGACACTAATGGGTAATGCAAAATTTTAAGGACACTAATGGGTAATGCAGCTTAGTTATTGTATATTCCCTATTCTATTCGGTATGTATGTATATTTTTTGCTCTGTAAGACATACTTCCCACCCCCCCCTCAAAATCAGGGTGGGGGAGCGTAAAGTTTGTGCATCTTAAGGCATGGACAGTATAAAGACAAAGAGAACTAGTGCCTTATTCTATGCCATGTCACCATAGGTGCAAACACATATGACACACCATGTCTGGTTTACAGTTTAATAGTGTTAACCATTACCAAATATTTGGACCATAAGTTGCATCTGACAATAAGATACATACAAAGTTTTGGAGAGAAATTTAGGGAACAAAACAGCCATTCCGATATCAAGTGTATATACAGAATGTCCCATCAAAGTAGGCAGGACTAGACAATACAGTATTCACTCTATATAGAGGGAGGTCTTGGCTTTGGGGCTTAAACTAGCATGTGTTTATACACTAGCAGTACCCATTTCTCTGAACACACTGACCAACTTAAGAGATGCATTTTTACAATTGAGCAACTTACTAATGAGCAGCTATTTACATATAAGAGGAGATATGTGTTTGTGTCAGGGCTGTGGAGTCGGTCGATAAATTCTCCGACTCCTCAGTTTCAGATTCTTTCGACTCCGACTCCTCCTGTATGTAATATGCTAATGTATTGTATGCATCCATTGAAGGAAAGAAATTTATCATACATTAACCACAGAACTACTGGCCAATAAACCAACACTGTAATGGCCAATTAAAGCAGAGAAAGGGAGTTAGGCAGAAGATTCCTTATGGTGCAGTGCATCTTTTATCCGAAAAGTATGTAGGGCCCTACTGGACAGAACAAAAGAGGTCTAGTTCTGCATGCCCCAGGTCAGTGACTCACAATAACAAGACCACAGCACACACCCTTCAATCAAATTGCCATTTTATGATCCTATATCACTGTGTACAACGGCGTTATCATCTCTCATACTAGATGAAATTTCCATGGATTGCATTGGTTCATATTAATATACAAATTATTTACTGTGATCTTTTCTTTTTCAAATAGGTCCAGCTCAGGCTCCGACTGAGGCTGCTCCAGCTTCCACCCTGGCAAGAGTGTGGGGTGGAATAATCAGCACAATGTAATGTTGGTCTTAGAGCCCCTAGCAGGGCTCTGAGAAATCAAGGTTTGCTTTTAACCCCCTATCCTCCAAGCTGACAATCCTTTGTACTGGCATTCCTCTTGATAAGAGTTATTTATTGGTCATTTTATTTGTGTGTTTAACAAGACTACTTATTTTTTTAATTTCGTTATTTCTCTGTAGTAGGTTTATATTATCCTTCATCATTTTCATTCTAAGGAATGATCTAATTATAAAGAAGCTCTCTTGTTAACTTAAAGCGTAACGCCACAGGCTATTCTGTTTCTAGCCAGACCATTTCATACAGAATTTAGCATTGAGTCAACAAGAAGACAAACTGGAAATATAAAAGGAATACCAACAGGGATGTTTTGGTGCATTAAATGTGGCACTCATTTATGACTCGGATAAACAGGACTTTTTACAACTCAATGGCTAGGACAGATTACAGCTATAAATATTATTATTTACAATATATCCTTTTCACCTGAGGCGTTTCTTTGTCATGTAAAGGTGTAGCTTTTATAAAGTTGTTAAAAAATTCCAAATTTTATTAAAGTGAAAGTTTAGGCTTAATTCACTCTTGGTTTTTTGAGGTGGGCGACAGTATCAGCTGCCCTGAAATTGCTGGCCCCCTGCTCTTGCACACAGTGTTCTTGGGAGGCAGTTTTCAAATAATGACAACCCCCCATATATATATGGTAGGACAGATTACAGCTATTAATTACAATAGGAGGTTAAACAAGTACACATATGCACCCATATGATTTTGCATATGTTTAAATAATCACTGTTCAACTATGTCCCAGAAAAATAATTGAAAATGGTATAAACAAGACATACTGGAGAACTTACATACCCTTACTTCCTGCTGACACTGTAAGAGTCGTGCGTCCCACATCTTGTTGTACAGAGATTCGGTGCGCTAAACTGGCAGACCCTTTTAAAGCCCCAGATCCCCCCCCACCGTCGCCATTGTCTCTCATGCTGGCGACAATAAAATTGTCAGCGAATCATCCACATGTCATTATTCTGTTCTATCCTCATTCATACAACCAAGCCTTGAACAAATCATCATGAGGGTAACTTTATCCCATGCGATCTTCATTTTCTCTTGGCATCTTGGTCTTTGTTGAAAAAGCCCTTTGTTTCCTAACTTCACTGCGCATGTGACATCTGCCCTCTTCAATAAAATATTTACTCCCACCCATACCCCCCCAAATACCCTCTACAAAACTCTATTCCTCGAAACTCCCCTCCTTCACCACATTCCTTCCTGGATCTGTACACAACAAGTGCAACTTACGAACAGACTGAATGAAGCAGGATATACTGTAACAACGCAATGCCTATTTCCTTTCATCAACGCCAGCGCCCTACCTAACAACTCACTCAAAATGACTATCTCCTTCACGGTCTTTTTACGCAAGCCGGTAAGAAGCTCAGCATGCCTCTATATATACCATATGTGTAATCTCCCCCCCCCTGTGGGGCTGTTTCACTTAGATAGACACAAACCTTCAGTAAAGTTAGAAGTGGTGATCCCATATACCCTTTTCTTTAAATTGATAATATTGAATGTACTATTCTTGATGCCAACTAATACTCATTAAAACAACAAACCAACAAAAAAACACAACACACACAAATCCTGGATTTTTTTTACTTTCTGATGTAATAATCTGCTTGAAATGTGTAAATGTATAACTAGTAATATTATATTATTCTTATTAATCATCTCATATTTTACCTAAAAGACCCTACTATCTGACAGAACAGAGATAAAAGCATTTGTTCAATATATAATAACATGCAAAAGAATTTGCAATTTTTCTAAGTGTAATTGTCCGACATCCCAAACATAACATTTATAAAGGATCCATTCAAATGTCTTCTGGTAAACATCCATGAGCACAAAGGATTTTCCCGCCGAAACCCTTCATGGGCTAGGGACTTTAATGGCCATAAATCTCGATTGGAGTAAATACAAGTAATGTAGGTGTTAAATTCAACATACATGTATGTTTTATTGTATAGGTCATAATAAACACGGCATGGCATAGCTATATTCCGAGGTGTGTTGACATCAATACATTAAAAGCAGTAGGGTTCATACAATGTACAAGCAAGCAGGTAAAAATAATACATGGGTCATCGTTCTACAACAATGCCGTATAAGGGACCCTGTCAAACGATCCACTTCACCCAACGCGCGTTTCGTGTATGTAACTTCCTCAGGGGGTGTTTGGTTATCCAAATTAGATAGTTAGTATATCTTAGCAGTTAACTAAGGAGTGTAGGTCGTCAGAGGGATCGAAGCCGCTTCTAATCATCTACACTCTCTTAGTTAACTAGTAACGCATATTAACCAAATTGACCTTTATTTTCAACATATGACATACTACTACTTACATAGCCAAAAAAAAAAAAATACTTGTATAACTCCTAGCATATCCTGAGAACTAAGTGACACCTCTTACATCCAAAAAAGACCGTAACAGGGTTCGACCCCTGATGCACAGGTCCTGCTCGCCGCCTGTCACCTTTCCTTGGCCCCTCGTTCTTTGCATCGGGATGGCCCCGTTTGGGAGGCACATCTTCTGCCGCTTTCACATTGCTTGCTTATACATCTCTACAAATACTAGACTAAACTTCGTGCAATTTCCATACAAACACCCCCTATCTACAATACTACAACTCGAAACTATCTAATTCGGATTAACAAAACCACCACCTGAGGAAGACATACACGAAACCCTATTAAGTGGACTCTTGTTTGGCAGTGTTCCCCATTATCACTGGCATTGTTTAGCAACTATGACCCATGTATTTATCTTTTACTGCTTGCTATGTACATTGTATGAAGTTACTATTTTTACATGTATTGATGCTCAATCCTCGGAATTTCATAGCTAATTGCCCATGCTGTGGTTTTATTATGACTATACAATAAACATACCTGTATGTTGGTGAATTTTAACACCACTACTATTGTATTTACTCTGATCGAGATTTATGGCACATTAAAGTCCCCTAGCCCCTGAATTGTTTCGGGGGAAATCCTTTTGCTGCTCATGGATGTGTCACCACACCATTTGCAGTCCTTTTACATAATAATAACAATGAAATGTAATTCTGTAGGAGTTATCTTGTTAAAACCCTTAAATTTTTGCCTCATACTAAATTAGGCCATTCCCCTTGAATTAAGCCCCCCCCCCGCCAAGATACGGTACTGTAACTCCTCTGGACAGGGGATTGAGGGGGAAATCAAATGATACAGGATGATCAGATGGGGTTACTAAAATGGTAATCCCCCCCCCCCTCTGATCCCCTGTAGCATTTTAAGTGATTCCACTGCCACCCCCCCCCCCCCCCCCCCCCCCCCACCCCCCTGGCCGGTCCCATCACACTGACTGAGGGCATCTGCTTCTCACATTTGAGGTTCTCTGCCTGTGGAAAAGTTGCTAACTATTTTCTGTTCTTTTTCCAGCACATTGATATTTCATGTAATGAGTAAACGGAAAAGCAAGGAGAAGAGTCTCCCCATCGGAGAATGTATTTCCCAGGTATGGTGTGTACTGTGAAGGGGGTGAGAACTGATGATTAGAACTGATGACTGACAGTCGTACATTTAGTAGCAGTTTGTAGAAATGTATTTTGATTAATAATGACAGTTGTTTATAGTTTAGTTAGGGGTTAGACCAACTGTCAAGTTGTTGTGGACTGTTTCCCCAATGTGGTGATTCAGCACATCATTCGTTTTGTTGAACATTAATACCCAAAAGGATGGTGATAGCAGATGCACACACACACGTGGTATTGTGGGAAAAATTGGTAAAGGGGACCAAACTACACCACACCAGGCAGACTTGTACACATTTGGTGTGAAGAGCAAATCATTGGACACGAGGGTTCAGTCTACATCATGAGATGACTTTTAGTATACTTACTATTGTAGATACGTATAAGGTTGTCCAGGAGCCATAAAAAGTTACGATCAGTTATCGTTCTTATTTGAATGGTGTCTGGTGAGCAGTCACTTTATGGCAGTGCTTCACAAAGTGGGGGGCGGGGAGGTATTTCGGGGGGTGCAGCTATGGGGCTGAGGGAGTGACAAGCAGGAAGCCAACAATGGAGGAAATAGCTGCAGACAGTAAGTAGAGTGCATGTAATGTATATGTCTGTGTGTGTTTGTCTCTGTAAGTTTAACCTCCCTAGCGCCTCTTGCAAGGTCCAGATTTCTGTACCAAAAGCGCACCATAGACTAATGGGATTTTTTTTTTGTGTTGTAGGCCTGTAACTTCCAAAAATCTGTCCGTACAAGGGTCTAATAGACATCCTGACAGTATTTATTTATTTCAAAACAGTATTTATGTTTGTTTATAATAACATTTTTATTGCAATTGGAAATGTGTTTTGTTTTACTTTGAATTGTATTGGATACAGTTATCAATGTATCCAATACAATGGCATTTGGCAACCCTCTGAAAGGGTTAACTTCAAAGATCACATCTGGAATGACAATGGGGGTGATATTACAAGTGTGCTCCTTGTAGATATCCAATATGCATATTAATGTCCCGTGCAGGGCAGCGGGGCATTCATATGCAAAATTAGGCTGGGAGAGAGGTCACACAGCCGGCTTGCTTTAGTGAAGAAGCATGTTTTAGATCCCGGACAGCACAGAGCAGAATGTGCAGCTGCGAGGATCTGAGCTTAGCTGGACGGCTCCATCTCGTCAGCTGCAATACTGCATAAACAAGTGCAGGACGAGATAGTGCCGCCAGAAGCGCTAGGGAGGTTAATTCATGTCTCTGCACGAGTGTAGTGTGCGTGTCTATGTGAATGATGTTTTTGTATGACTGATTTGAAAACGAAATAAAGTTGTATGAGTTGTGTTTCAAACAAAGTTTCAGGGACATTTCACACTAGTACACAATACTGCAACAGTGTTGTTGTGATGGTGGAGGGGCTTGATAATTTTCCTATCTAGAAATGGTGGTCTCTGTAGGAAAAGTTTGGGATCACTGCTTTAACGTAAGTTTTATAGTGAGAGAAATACTACAGCTGTTATCCCTGTCCCTGTTGTCACTGACCCTCTGCAAGAACCTTTGATGCTGGAAACAAATCTGTAAAGAAGTGTTTTGTATAATTCTAATAACAAGGCAACTAGTATTTTGAAGAGGAGACTTCAGCAATGGCAACCTATGCATTTTCTTAGTAGAGGTTTTATGTTCTGATGTAAATATGTAAAGAAACAAAGCTTCCTACTACTGATTTGGGACTTTGGCACTTTGGGCTGCTATACATTCCCCAGAATTTTTTGGGACTAAAACACTCACTTTTTTACCATTAACATCAATGTGAAAGTGTTCTTGTGTCTTATAGTCTAAATACGTCAAAGAAAAAAAATAAAAAATAATAACTAGGCATCCCAGGAGGCATAATTTTTTTCCATTCCCTCCAGCCAAGCCAAAAAGCCACTGCCAAAAAGAGATCTTACCTGCATTAACACAAGCAGTACCCATTTTCTGAACAGACTGGGCAACTTATGGAGAAGGACATTTTACAATTAGATGGCATGAGTTTATTTATATTCTGAATTGCAATAGATACATTTTGTGCCACAGACTTGTATCTCCTCCCATATTCAAATAGCTGCTCATGGGTAAGTTGTTAGTGCCAGATTGTAAAATATGTCTCTTCATAAGTCAGTGTGTTCAGAGGATGGTTACTGCTAGTGTATCATGGCACTGGCATTTTGGCTTGAGGAATACAGAGTGAATGCTGCATGGTCCAGCCCTGCCTACTTTGCTGGAACATTCTGTATATTCATATCTGAATAGCTGTCTTTGGGTGCCTCTTATGGTGCAGTGCATCTTTTAGTCCGAAAAGTATGGTAGGGCCCCTACCTGGAACAAACAAGAGGTCTAGTCTGCATGCCCCAGGTCAGTGACTCACAATAACAGACCCACAGCCAACACCCTTGCAATCAAATTGCCATTTTATGATCCTATATGCAGCTGTCTGTACAACGGCGTTATCATCTCTCATACTAGATGAATATTTCCATGGATTGCATTTGTTCATTTAGATATACATATTATGTACATGTGATCTTTCTTTTTTCAAATAGGTCCAGGCTCAGCTCCGACTGAGGCTGCTCCAGCTTGCCCACCCTGGCAAGAGGTGTGGGGTGGAATATCAGCACAAGTAAGTTGGTCTTAGAGCACCTAAGCAGGGCTCTGAGAAATCAAGGTTTGCTTTAACCCCCTTCCTCCAAGCTGACAATACTTTGTACTGGCATTCCTCTTTGATAAGAGTTATTTATTGGGTCAATTTTATTTTGTGTGTTTACAAGAACTTATTTTTTTAATTTGTTATTTCTCTGTAGTATGTTTTATGTATTCCTTCATCATTTATCATTCTAAATGTAATATAATTATAAAGAAGCTCTATGTGTTAACTTAAGAGGTAACGCCACAGGCTATTCTGTTTCTAGCCAGACCATTTCATTGAAATTTAGCATTGAGTCAACAAGAATGACAAAACTGGAAATAATAAAAGGAATACTAACAGGGATGTTTTGTGGCATTAAATGTGGCACTCATGATGACTCGGATAAACAGGCTTTTTACAACTCAATGGCTAGGACAGATTACAGCTATAAAATATTATTAATTTACAATATATCCTTTTCACCTGGAGCGTTTCTTTGCATGTAGAAGTGTAGCTTTTATAAAGTTGTTAATAAAATTCCAAATTTTATTAAAGTGAAAGGTTTAGGCTTAATTCACTCTTGGGTTTTTGAGGTGGGCGACAGTATGCAGCTGCCCTGAAATTGCTGGCCCCCTGCTCTTGCACACAGTGTTCTTGGGAGGCAGTTTTCAAATAATGACAACCCCCCATATATATATGGCTAGGACAGATTACAGCTATTAATTTACAATAGGAGGTTAAACAAAGTACACATAGGCTGCAAATATGATTTTGCATATGTTTAAATTAATCACTGATTCAACTATTATGTCCAAGAAAAATAATTGAAAATGGTATAAGACAAGACATAATGGAGAACTTAAATATCCCTTACCCTGCTGACACTTGTAGAGTCGTGCGTCCACATCTTGTTGTAAGAGATTCGGGCGCTAACTGGCAGACCTTTTAAAGCCCAATCCCCCCCCACCGTCGCCATGTCGTCTCATGCTGGCGACAAATAAATTGTCAGCGAATCAGCCACATGTGCAATGTATGTGTTATCCATATGGACAACCAGCTGAAAATCAATGAGGGAACTTTTCCCATGCGGTTGCATTTTTCTGGGCATCTTGGTTGTGAAAAAGCCCTGTTTCTAACTGCGCATGTGAATCTGCCCTTCAATAAATATTTACTAACCACCACTACTCTCTGATCCTCCTGGATCTGTACACAAAGTGCAAGTAGAACAGACTGAATGAAGCAGGGAGATACTGTACACGCAATGCAGATTTCCTTTCAGCAAGCAGCGCCGTAATAACATCATCAAATGACTGATTCCAGGTCTTTTGAGGCAAGCGGTAAGAAGCAGCAGTGCCTCTTATATACCAGATGTGTATCTGTGGGGCTGTTCTTAGAGTAGACACATTCAGTAAGTAGAAGGTGGGTTGATATTTTCTTTAAATGATAAATTGAATGTACTACTGATGCACAATAACTCATAACACAACAAATCCTGGATTTTTTACTTTCTGATGTATAGCTGCTTGAAATGTGTAAATGATAATGTATATTATTATTCTTATTAAGCATCTCATATTTACCTAAAAGACACATATATGAGCAGAACAGAGATAAAAGCATTTGGTTAAATAATAATAACAATGCAAAGAAGTTTGCATTTTTCTAAGTGAATTGGCCGACATCCCAAACATAAATGTATAAAGGACTGCAAATGGTGTGGTGAACATCCATGAGCAGCAAAGGATTTCCCCCGAAACAATTCAGGGGCTAGGGGACTTTAATGGCCATAAATCTCGATTGGAGTAAATACAAGTAAGGTAGGTGTTAAAATTCAAACATACAGGTATGTTTATTGTATAGTCATAATAAAAACACAGCATGGCATAGCTATATTCCGAGGTTGACATCAATACATGTAAAATCAGTAATTCATACAATGTACAAGCAAGCAGTAAAAGATAAATACATGGGTCATAGTTCTAAACAATGCCAGGATAAGGGACCCTGTCAAACAAGATCCACTTCACCCCAACGCGCGTTTCGTGTATGTACTTCCTCAGGGGGTGTTTGTTATCCAAATTAGATAGTTCAGTATTATCTTACTAGTTAACTAAGAGAGTGTAGGGGCAGAAGGAGGTCGAAGCCGCTTATATCATCTACACTCTCTTAGTTAACTAGTAAGATATTAACCAAATTGACCTTTTCAACATTGATTACTACTAATTACATAGCAAAATACTTGGTTAACCTAGATATCCTGAGACTGTGACACCTCTACATCCAAAAAGACCGTACAGGGTTCGACCCCTGATGCACAGGTCCTGCTCGCCGCCTGGTCACCTTTCCTTGGCCCCT
>CM070039.1:27831412-27877383 GCA_036250615.1 Ptychadena robeensis
TCACTCCTGACTATAGATGGCACCTAGGAGAAGGGACCAGGGAGGGATCCGAATAAGACACAGAGCACATCTCTGCTCTAATCACTGGCTGCTCTCCCACCTCCCTTGGTCTAGGTGCTGTCTATTGACATTTTAGGCCCCCACACATGTAGCGACCCACTCGGGGGGCTGACAGTCGAGCGACAGAGTGCAGCGCGATGATGTCACGGTCATTGTGCCGTGGGCACCCTTTGTGTTCCGGCCGTTTGTAAATCTCTGGCTGATGCCATTAATTTTAATGGGGACCAGTGTCCCCGTTCAAACAGACATGTCCGTTCTCTGGCCGACCAAGCTTTGGGGCGACGGGGATCTGCACATCGGTCAGCCAAAAAAATCACCCACGGCTCCCTTTGTGTATGGGGACCTTTTCAAGGAGTGAGAGTAGGAATGTATTAGAGCAGAGCATTAGATATACTCATAGAGCATTAGATATACTCATGCACGAAATACAGCAACAGGTAGCGGTGTTCTAATAATAGACATTTGTATCCAGGTGACCGCACCAGTAGCTGCCCCGTCCTCTTTATCCTGGATGAGTTTGATCTGTTTGCTCACCATAAGAATCAGACGCTGCTCTATAATCTTTTTGACATCGCACAGTCGGCTCAGACTCCAATCACTGTCATCGGACTCACCTGCCGGTTGGTAAGTTCGGTTTCATTGCTTAAATGTCTAAGGGTAGCCATACACGGGTGGATATTCCTATTCGATCGACCACAGGACCAAAATTAATCAGGAATCGATTCCTGCCCACCTAGTTCGATCAACCGAAATCAAACAATCGTAAAATAATCGACCTGCACTGGTTGCTCTTATTATGGTTTGTTACAATGCTCTGTGAGAAGGAAGAAATCAGCACACTACAAGAGGAGTACATGTAAGATCAGGGTTGTTTTTATCGCTTTGTGCAATATACGTGTGCCTAGGGCCTGAGGTGCCCTTCCTACCCAACACAAGTGGCATGTCTGTGCAGTTAAGGTAAAGAATCGGCGATCACTCTGGTCTGCCGACGGGTGTGTGGTTGGTTGTTATCCGAGAGGAAGAATGCCACTTGTAATGGTGAAGTGGAAGGAGGAGCAGCCAATACCATCACCCCCACCCCTCCTCCCGGTCGGCAGGGGGCCCCATCCAAAAAGTCTGCATAGGGCCCCCAAAAGTCTAGAAACGGCACTCTGTATGGTTGTTGTTGTTTGTATAGGGCTATGGCTCTAGAATTTCCAGGACAGGACATCGGCACTGGAATGGAAATGCTGTTGGATTTTATATTTGCCAGGCATGGTGTAGAGGTTGGCAGGTTGAGGGAACCAAATCTCCAAATTTCTTGTTATTTGGTAATGTTTGTAGACTAAATTGCCACAGGGATGAAAATCACACCGATATACTGCTGTGGGTCCCCTAATTTTCTGTGAATGGCAGCTATTCAGTTTCCCCGAAAATAAGGCATCCTCTGAAAATAAAGCACCCTTATATTTTTGCCTCATGGGGGATCAGAGTGGGCAATCATAATGACACAGGAGGATCAGAAGGGATTACTAAAATGGTAACCCCCCCTCTGAGTCTCCTGTGCCATTTTGATTCCCTCCTCTGATACCCCAGTGCCATATTTTTCTTCATGGGAAAATAAGACGTAGGGCATCTTTGTGAGCAAAAATTTATATAAGACACGGTCTTATTTTTGGGAAACATAGTACTCTGGCATCTTGTCTTGTCATCTTTATTTCAGGTGTACATTTCTTTAGATTTTTTGTTAATAATATAAACCTGTACTTTGCAAAATACTTGTGTTGCCTCGTGTTCCTTTTCATCTTTGGTTTAGCAACCTTCTGTTTTTAGGATGTGATGGAGCTGCTGGAAAAGAGGGTCAAATCACGCTTCTCCCACCGACAGATTCATCTGTTGAACTCGTTCAGCTTTTCTGAATACCGGGAGATGTTTAAGGAGCTTCTCTCTCTAGCTTCTGGATTTCCAGATTTGACTTTTGCTGACCAGTGGAATACAAACATTAAGGTAATTTGGCTCTCTGGGATATTGGTCTGACCCTCATTAGCGCCAGAGCTTCACAATCCGCTTCATTAGGTACAAGCAACGCAGCTAGTGTCAACGCAAGGTTTTCACACTAGATCTGCGCTTGTGTTTCTGGCAACGCGCATCTAAAGCACCCAGCAGCACGTATTTTTTTTTTTTGGGGTGGGGGGGGGGACTGGAGACGCCAGCACACTACACTGCAATTTTTTTTTTTTGGTCCATGACGGCTACTGTTGCGTTACTGCTCCTGTCACTGTAATCGTCAGAACCGCAACAGCAAGAGCAGCCTGGCAAGTGTGAAATGGCCCTTAGGGCTTGTTTCCATTATACGTCGAGACCCCCTCCGCTAAGCGCATTCCTTGGCGGGGATCCTAACATATAACATATACATTGCCTGCTCTGTGGATGCTGTGTTTAGACATCCGCCTATGCAGAGGCTAAACGTACTTGACTACGTTAAGTCTTGCATCGGCTTAGTGAAGACACAGCATCCCCCGAGCAGGTAAGTCTATGTGCTCCGTTGGGACCTCCCGCCAAGCAATACGCTTAGCGGAGGGGGTCCCGACGTATAATGGGAACATAGCCTAAAGGTTAATTACTGGACGGCAGTGACTCCCTTTTAGTGTTTCCCAATTTGCTGCAATTAGTTTGTTTTGCTTTTTTATTGAGGGAGTGTAGGGCACAGTGTACTACAGTATATGGACAGAGATACAAATCTTCTTTTAGAGGTTTGTCTAATGTTTAGCTTTACTGTTGAGGTTGATGGTCCTTACATTGTATATAGACTTTTGCTAGCCATACACATGATCTTCTCTGGCCGATGCAAGCCGATGCCATAAGCTTCAATGAAGACGGCGTCTTCATTGCAGCTTATGGCCAGCACACAAAGGGTGCTGCCCGACTGAAGGGGCCCCATAATGCACTGGGGTGCAAACGTGATGACGTCATCACGTTTGCATTCCGGTGAATATCGGAGTAGGTCTGTCTGACCTACTCGGCATGTGTATGCCTAACATTAAGCTGGGCATACCCTGGTAGATTTCTAAATGGAATTGAGTACAATTGAGTGCCGTGCGTGCTCAAGGAACGTGATTGTGCTCTAATCTATTGAGAGCATGTGATTGGTTGTGGATCGATTGCATGGGAATCTACCAGTGTTTGCCTGGCTTTAGACCTTGTAAGGTTGTTTATGACGGAGGGAAATTAAATGTCTCTGTCCTACAGACTCTCCAGGAGAATAAAACCGTTGAAGACATTCTGCAGAAACAGTTCAATGCTTCAAAGGATCTGCGATCACTGCACATGCTGTTGGTAAGTACTTGTAAGTTGTTTTCCTTACAGCGCAGCCTCCCATTAACTCAAGAGAGCTGCAAATACTTATACGTTCCTCGCGCTCACCGTTTACTTAAAGCCCTTTGAACACATGTGGTTTCAGCCAGTGAAGTCACCTAATACAGTATCTTGTATTGCTGTGGCTACAAAACTGCACTGCTCCTGAGTAGCATTGGCAATCCCATAAATCTGTATGTGCTTGCACTACCGTGGCATGAGAAAATATCTGAGAACATGCCAATCTGCATTTTCTTCTGATTTATAAAACTTACCCACTGTTCTCTTGATGGACAGCAGAAGCTCTTTAGTTGAAATACTCCCTCTGTAAACTTTGGCAGTTGTTGCTCTTCCCTGGTCTGTCTCTTCTGCGCCCATGCTGTTTGGGTGCAAAGTCCCAGGTGGCCTGCAGCGTCATATGCGGCCCTCACGGTGCCCTTGAACCTTTGGGAGTGTTGCACTCACATGGATTGGTCCACATTGTCTACGTCCTGTTGGGGCGAAACATGTTGGCGGGTAATGCAAAAAAAAACTCTGGATCATGTGTTGTGAAATTTTTTATGAATTCATCATGTGTGTCAAATGTATTTAAACTTGGTTGTTATTGAGTAAAGTGTTTGTTTTTAACTGCTAGACCAGGCGTGGGAAAATTATGGTCTGCAGGACAAATCCTGCCTACTAAAGCAGCCCATACACAGGTCAGATTTTCAATCAATCAACTTAAAACAATCAATTTTTAAGTCGGTATAAAATTGTATGTCGATTGTATCATGGGCCATATGTAGTACAAGATTTTTGATCGTTTTTTTTTTTTCAATCGACATAACAATTGATCCAAAATAGTCCGATTAAAATTTCAATCAGAAGTGAGGTAGAATAGGTAGAAAAAAATCGATCAAAAATTTGACCACACTTGGTTCTCAAAATACGGAACCAATTTTCAATCGACCGATCAAAATTCACCATCCAGTCCGATCAAATAACGACTGAATTTTCACTCAATTTTGATGGGATTAAGTCGATTTAACCAGGTGGGCAAAACTCCATTCTCAATCAATCGACTAAAAAATGTATCGTTTTAAGTCGATTGATTGAAAATCTGACCCGTGTATGGGCTGCTTTAGTCTTTTAACCTGGCCCTTTATCAGTTTGGTGTCAATGCTCTGGGTCCCCTCTGCTCCTTGCCTGAAATAAGAGGGATTCCTGCTAGGAGGATGATTATGGTCTCCTTCTAGAGGCCATCGTTTGCTCAGGTCTCCGATAGAACGTTTAGGTTTATAATTCAAAACTTTTTTTTTTTATACATTTATTAATTTTTAAAAATATTTTCTCTCCCTGGCAGTATGATTATTTTTTTCAAGCCGCCTGGAAAAGTTATTCATTATTGTAATCTGTTTAAATTCCCCACCTGGCTGGAAGGATTTGGGACCTTACAGGTTCTGTGTCCCGTCCCTCTGTCAAATGTCATACCATTGTGGCCCACAAGTCAAAAAGTTTGCCCACCCATGTGCTAGACTGTGGGGTCAATCTATTTTAAATAAACACCAATGCAAAGCCCCTCTGAGGGTGTTCCCTTTTCTTCAGTGTAAACATCTTGATATACATGTCTTTGAGCTTTAGAGCCATTTCACACTATATGCGTTGCAGTGTGTTTTAAAAACGCACGTTTTTTTACTGCACGCGTTTTTACATTTTACACGTTTTTTAAAAACTCACTGCTGTATGCATTTTTTATTCTTTTTTCCTGCATTTTTCATTCATTTCTTTAAAAACACAAACACAAATGCAAAACGCAGATGTAATGTCAAAAACGCATGGTGTATATTTGGAGAAACGCATGCCTATAAAAAAAATGCATATAGTGTGAAGGGGCCCTTAGTATATGTATTTTCTGTGAATGTATAAGACAATATGTGTACTGTAACACCTGATTCTGGTGTTCTGATTTTTCAGTTGCTGGCTCTGTGTCGGGTGTGCGTGTCCCACCCTCATCTGAATGCAGCAGACTTTGTGGAGGCCTTCAGGCTTCGCAGTGTGGACTCAAAGGCCAATATTTTGCATGGTGAGGACCAAGTGTATTGTCTAGTTATGAGCGGCATAGGCAATGTTCGAATTCGCAATATTTTGTATATAATTCTACTAATATTTGATTTGATTTTCCTAATGTTGGATATTTGCGATATGACCTTGTATTGAAAATCATATTGACATTGTGAAAATCCTTAAAATGAATGGTCACATGCTATGTTTATTTACGCAATGTACATATGATTTTTGCAATACATGGCCATACCGCGAATATTCGAAATCGCCAATATCCACCAACATATTTGAGATATTCTCAAATTGCTGATATTCATGAAAACTTTTCCACATTCAAATATTCAAGCTCAACACTACTGCTTAATGTAAAGGCAATGTTTCTGCCGCACTACCATTGGTATATACTGCCCCCTACTGGTGGGTTTCAGGAAGACCCCAAAAAACATTTTCACCTTCATATTTCATGAGGTTTACATTTATAATTGGGGTTTCCTAGACCTAATCTGTGATCACATCACCATAGAGAGTGTAAAGCTTTTCCATCTCCATTTTACGTAAGCGTGGAACTGTTAGGCAATGTTTCCAGGGCATTAATGGCATTTAATTAACGAAGGGGGTATGTGCGCATCTCTAGACGGGGATTATTATTATTAATATAATTAAATTATATATATAGCACCAACATATTACGCAGCGCTGTACAATACATTAAAGTTGACATAAGATAACACACAGGTACAGGTTATGACACAGGTGGAGTAGAGGACCCTGCGCCATCAGGCTTACAATCTAACGGTATGTCGGTGCATCCCATACATATGCATGACTTTGATCCTTGTCTGTTCTGAGGCGTTCATTGGGTCCGCTGGCCAAGAGGTTAAAGCAGGGCAGTACGCCAACCTCTGCTGTCCGCTCGCACAGTGGACCTGCTGAATGCCGTGTGAACAGGCGGGACAGGGAGTCATGCATATGTATGGTATGTGCTGACATCCCTGTTAATGCATGGGAATTAATGCGGGGGTATTGGCGCATTCCCAAACGCAGTGGAAACATAGCCTTATACTTCGATTGTCGATGCTACTGTCTCCCTATGGGCAGAGGCTGCTTGGAGAATGTGGTATTGCATTATTATGCAGCGCTGTACAATACATTAGAGTGGAGATACAACACAATATAGTACACACAGGTACAGGTTATGACACAGGAGGAGAAGAGGACCCTGCCCGGTTGGGCTTACAATCTAATAAGTTGGGGAACAGAGTATACAATAGATGGGGGTGGCAGGGCGGAGATGTTGGTAGCCATGCACAGTTCAATTCCTGACCACCTGGTACAATGGAAATGGAAGGAGCCGGGATCGGACATGTTGGTTATGTAAGTCGATTATTTACATGCTGTTTATTCATTCCATGCACCCTCTTGTAGGAGCAAGTGGTAATGACACTTTGTTAGTTGAATTCAGCTTTAATGGATTTTAAACGATTGAATTGCAAAATAATTGATCCATGTATGGCTACCTTTAGGAATAAGAAGATGGGCAGAGTGAAGGGGGGGGGGGGGGGGGGGGGGGGGGGGGGGAGTAAGGACCTATCATACACGTGAGCATATTCACCTCTCCTCCACAAGTAGCATGCTTACAAAATGTCACCAATCATGTGCTCAGTGCCTAAACCTACCATTCTGTCATAATGTTTAAAAGGTGCAACTGTACAATAAAGTGTAATTATTGCATTGTAAATTTTAAATTGTAAAACTATTGCATTGTAAATTTTAAATTGGCAATTTGCTAGTGTAGAATATATATAGAACACACACCCAAACCATTCACTGCCGCAAATTTTAATTTATTCTACAGTAACAGGAAAGCTGGCTGATTTATATCTGTAAATGTTCATCGTGTATAGGACAGTTTTACATGCTATTAAGTTATTTGTTTTTAAATCTCTCTGGCTGTTCATGTGTCATGTGAGGTGATCTATGGGTCGATCTGTGGGTTACATACACGGGAAGCACCTTACACTTCTGTTTGGTGTTGTAGGTATAGAAGTTATTTTTAAATGAGGTCTCCCTGATAAACTGCATAGTGGGGGATCCTGGTAAACAAATCTGTAAATGATTGACTGCTGTTTAAGGATGTTTGTTCTGGTGTTTGTCACCGGTCTGTCTGTGTCTGCAGGTCTGTCTGTTTTGGAAATGTGTTTAGTAATCGCGATGAAGCATTTACAGGATACTTACCATGGGGAGCCTTTCAATTTCCAGATGGTCCACAACGGTGAGATATTGTGTTCTTTGTTATATGTAACGTTTTTGGTTATAATTTTTTTTTTTTTTTACTATCTTTGTGTTGTGAACCATAGCGACCAATCAGATACCATCAGCATCCCATGATGATTGGTGAGCACTCGATAACTGTGCGTTTTTCATAACTCTTACATTTTTAGAGGAGCATGTTGTAATAGAAGATTATAATTAATAGAGTTGTATTTGATGATTATATTATCTTCTATTAAAAATGATATAGTTGTAGCGCCTGATGACCACCATTGATTACAGCACTGGTCCCATCCCCGCAAGAGATCATGGTGGGGGGGGGTTGGGTGCACCATTGAGGTGGAGATGACGGGTGCTCAGCTTGGTGCTCCTTCCTGCGGAGTTTATTTTATTCAGCTTGGGCTGAAAAAAACTGCTAAAACTGGAGCTGGACTCTGATAAAATGTAAACAAGCAGCGCCATCTTACGGACATTTTACTAATTTGTATTAGAGATGGTGGAATTTATTTTGGAAAATGTCACCATCTTGCTTTGCAAGTCAATTACAAAGCCCCTGAACATCTTCATCTTCCCCTCAGCTGCCGAAAACATAAAGAAAGTTTTGGGCATGCAATTTAGTTAGGAGGGGTTGTCCCCCAGGGTGGCAGCATTGTGACCTCAGTGGGAAGATTTCTTTTAAAGTATGTGTGCGGGTAAGGGTTGTGGGGGTCCTGGCTTCTCTTGGACACATGCAAGGGGGGCCCAGCAGAAAATTATGATTACATAAATGGCACTAGAAGATCTGAAAATAGCAAGGAAAGCATAAAGAAAAAACATAAACTTACCTGTAAGGAGTAATTTAAGAAGATCCCTCACAGCTCCCCTCGCTTGCTGACCCTGATGACTTGCAGCCTAGGTAGCACGTCATAAGAGCGCTGGGCAATTCTGTGATCTCGGCTCTCCATTAAAAGTACACTGATGAAAATTCCCATAGGAAACCATTATAAACGCCCCCAGTGGCCACCCACGATATTGCATCCTGTGCTAACCTCCTGGCGAATAAATAAGGAATCTCTCATATTCACTCTCCACTAGACAGCAGATGAGTATATTATTTTAGGATCCTGGAGCCCTAAGCCACCATCATATCACACACCGCCAGTGTCAAATAGATGCGTACAGTGTGGGGGGGAAAAGCGATGCCCCCTCCTTTAACATGGAGATCTATGGCGTACCCTGAAACCCCGCCCCCCGGTGACGCTGAATACTCAGAGCAGGAAAAGGTCCGTGAGCCTGCGGCTATGCAGAAACGCTGCAGGCTCATTGCACGGGTGCAGTTCGATCCAAAATTAAACTGCACCCATACTGGCTAATGCCCAGAAGGTTGATGTTGTCAGGTCACAGTGACAGCCAGGCGATCAGCAATTTAGATAAATTGATAAATCATGGAAGCCAACACTGTCCCCCCGTAGATCTGTCGGAGTTGTAGTGATAATTCTTGAGTTTTTCCACGCAAAATGACTCTGTATTTCTCGTGCTGCAGAATTCCAGAAATTCGTTCAGAGGAAGGCACATTCGGTGTATAACTTTGAGAAGCCCGTCGTGCTGAAGGTAGGGTGGTCCCAGTGTTTGTGATTACAGATAACATGTAATTGGGGGTCTATGTTGTGCTGTATTCATGACACGTACATACAGTGCCATCTAGTGGGAACACTGCAAACTGCACATCCCTGGTATTCCTTTGATGCACATTTCTAGTCTTCTTTGTTTGTTTGGAATATTACTGCTTCTATGTGATCAATGATCACACACCGTGTATGTAAATAACTTCTGAGGGATTAAATATCTGCATTGACGACCCTTTCTACCCCACATTTAGTTTTTTTTTTTTAAATGAATATTAACCTCCCTGGCGGTTCACTGAGGTGCAGATTTCTGTACCAAAAGTTATACAGTGTTTTGCCTTTCCGCCCCCATCGGCGTCACCGATGACGCCGATGGGGGCGGAAAGGTTCTGTGTGCCTGCAGCTTTGTAGAAATGCTGCAGGCACACAGAGAGCCAGCGGTTGTGATCGACCAGAGAAAAACGTTTGTTCTCTGGCTGATCAAAGTTTTGTGCGAGTACGGTTAACTCCAACGTAACGGTTGCTCCAGGTGGGCGATTGATCATGATTTTTTTTTTTTTTTATAAGGTTACACTTGTTTTCTTTTCTTTTGATTTGGATTGGATAAAACATTTATAATATCCAATCAAAATAAAAACAAATGTAAAAAAAAGAAAAAAAAATGTAAGAAAAAAAAAAAAATTTTTGTACCTTTTAAATCTCCCGCCGGCCGATGACGTCATCGGCACACGAGCGCAGATCACGGAGATAGCCGGAGACTGTGGCTATTTCCGGAACGGCTCGTGTGCAGCCGAAGACAGATCTCACTAACAGAAATGCTCAGCGCGAGCGTTTCTGCTAGCGAGATCCACTTTGAGCTGGATTACAGAAAGACATTTCTATAATCCAGCTAAAAAGTAAAAAAAAAAAAAGATTTAAAAAAAGATCGGGGACCGGGTCCCGCCTCCGTGATGTCACACGTCACTCCGGGACCCGGAAGAAGCCGGAGATGAAGAGAGAAGATGGCGGCGGCAGAGCAGGTGAGCTCCCACGATGTGCCCGAAGTCAGTTCGGGCGTGTCGATAATTGCAGTGTGCCTTTGCCCGAACTGACTTCGGGCATATCGCTAGGGAGGTTAAACGGCAATTCATTTTTAAGTGAATCCATGAGGTTGGAAGTTAGTCTACGCTGAATTGCAGAGCGGGTAAATCTGAAAAGGACAAAGTGAGGGCAGCACAATGGCTTAGGTGGTTAGCAGTCTGGCCATGAAGCGCTGGTTCAAATTCTGGCCTGGGCACTATCTGCAAGTATTACATGTGTCTGTGTGGGTTTCCTCCCACACTCCAAAGACATGCTGGTAGGTAATTGGCTTCCTCAAAAACGATTCTCCTATGTGAGTTACATGTGACATATGTGTTAGTTACATATACATGACTTTGGTAAGGACATTAGATTGTGAGCTCCTCTGAGAGACAGTTGGTGATATGACTATATATGCTCTGTAAAGCGCTGTGTAATATGTCGGCATTGTAGAAATATGAGATAAAAACAATACGTGGAGGGCAAAGTGGGAGAAAGCAAAGAGCAGGTTAATCCACTGAAAGCCTCACCTACCAGGCTGGCAGTAGGGGCTGATGGGTAACACTTTATTTGTAGTTTCTTTAACCGTATGCCTGGGTTGAGATCCTGCACACTGCCCTCAAGACACAGAAGACCATGGTATGTTATAGCATCATGTTTATTTACCGTATTTTTCAGACTACAAGACGCACTTTTCCACCCCCAAAATCGGGGGGGGGGGGGCATTGAGTGCCTGCGTCTTATGGTCCGAATGCGAGACCCACTTGGCCACAGGTGTTTGCACCTTGGCTCCCCGCTAGCTCTCCCGGGAAGGAGATTAGCCGGGGAGCTGTCAGATGAGAGATCTGCCCATGGCCATTTGAACTGTATAATTGCTTATGCCAGCAAAGCCTTGCTGGTATAAGCAATGAAGAGAGAGATAGATGAACTCCTATCTATCCCTCTCTCTGTTTGTGGAAACTGCAATCACTCTGCCACGGACATAGGCACAGCCAGAGAGGAGAGAGAGAAGACTCTGCAGCTGTCTGTCCCCCGTGCCCTCCTCCTCCCAATCAGTGTGGAGAATGACGTGTACTGCTGCTAGTGACATCTACTGGCTGAATTTGATATTGCATAAATGTAATCCATTGCATTAACCCAATTGATGTGAAAACATATATATTAAAAAAAAAATCTGGCTGCGTCCTATAGTCCCATAAATACAGTACTTTGTTTCTTCAGTAACTGAAGTTTACATACACAGTATACAGCACTGGTTCACAAACTGGGGAAAGGGGCCCCCTGGGGGGTCGGGAAGGTATTCTGGGGGGTGCTGGCCCTCATTTTAACCCTGTGTTTGAAAAAAAGGGGGGGCCCTGCAAAAAAAGTTTGGGAACCCCTGGTATACAGCATGAATTGAGCTTTTTAACATCCTGTCTCTTGTGTGTGGCAGGCATTTGAACATTTGCACCAGTTGGAACTGATCAAGCCAATGGAAGGCCTCTCTGTCCGGACTCAGAAAGAATACAGGCTGATGAAACTGCTTCTGGATAACAGTCAAATACTGGAAGCCCTTCAGAAGTACCCCAACTGTCCGACCGATGTCCGGCAATGGGCGATGTCCTCTCTCAGCTGAGGAGCTTCCCATTTGTGTGTATAGAGTAGATTTGCAGAGCTTCCAGAGTGTTGGCTATGGATTTCTTCTATATTCTCTGCTCTGATGTCTTACAAGTTTCAGGTCCTAGCAGATCCTCGGTGGTCTGAGCACTGGACCGGCAGTCCCTATCATATATGTAATACATCAGGGTGGCGGAATCTGCAGATTTCCAGAGTTCTGCCGATGGCGGACATGAAGCTCCGTGCAAAGCAGCGCCACCTCTTCCTGAAGGACGGAGATATTGTAACTATAGAATTGTCATTTCTACAAAGAAATCTATATTTTTCTATGTCATTGACTTCACTTTATACGTATAACGGTTGCGGATTTGAGTATATAAAATCATTAAGAAGAATACTATGTGTTTACTTTAAAGCCAATTCTGCGTTTAACATTTATAAGTATTTGTTTCACCTGCTCACACAAACATGGATTATCATCATCTCAAATTTATATAGCGCCGACATATTACACAGCACTTTACAGAGCATATATAGTCATATCACTAACTGTCAGAGGAGCTCCATATCATAGTCCTGTATATAGTCAGGTCCATAAATATTGGGACATCAACACAATTTTAACATTGTTTGTCTCATTCCAAAGCCACTGTGGTGGTGTATAGAGCAAACGGTGTAGGAATTACAACAGTTTACATATGTGCCTCCCACTTGTTAATGGACCAAAAGGAATGGGACAACTGGCTTCTCTGCTGTTCCATGTCCAGATGTGTGATATTCATTATCCCAATTACAATGTGCAGATAAAAGGTCCAGAGTTAATTGCAAATGTGCTATTTGCATTTGGAATCTGTTGCTGTCAACTCTCAAGATGAGATCTAAAGAGCTGTCACTATCAGTGAAGCAAGCAATCATTAGGCTGCAAAGACAGACCCATCAGAGAGATAGCAAAAACATTAGGTGGGGCCAAAACAACGGTGTGGAACATTCTTAGGCTGCGTCTAAACTGAGAAATTCTGCGCGATTTTTCCTCTAATTGATCACGGGGAGAACCGTGCAGTGCAGTCACTGCCTGTAAATTCCTCTGGGAAATGATGTGCCAGTCTACACTGGTGCGTCATGCCCGCGGTAGACCCAGCTTTAAAAAGGAATGCATCGGTGAGCTCAGCAACACCAAAAGACCCGGAAGACCATGGAAAACAACTGTGGTGCATGACTGAAGAATTCTTTCCCTGGTGAAGAAAACACCCTTCAGTTGGCCAGATGAAGAACAGGAGGTAGGTGTATGTGTGTCAGTCAACAATCAAGAGAAGACTTCACCAGAGTGAATACAGAGGGTTCACCACAAGGTTCATGTAAAGCAATGGTGAGCCACAGGAAGGCCAGATTAGAGTCTGCGAAAAAACATCTTCACATCACAAAAGCCTTCACAGTTCTGGAACAACATCCTTAGGACAGATGCGACCAAAATCAACTTGTACTGAGTGATGGGAAGAGAGGAGTATGGAGAAGGAAAGGAACTGCGCATGATCCTAAGCATACCACCTCATCAGTGAAGCATGGTTGTGTCATGGTGTGGCTGCCAATGGAACAGGTTCTCTTGTATTTATTGATGATGTGACTGCTGACAAAAGCAGCAGGATCAATTCTGAAGTGTTTCCCCCCAATATCATCATATTCAGCCAAATGCTTCAGAACTCATTACACATTGTTTGTGGAGCCGACCTTTACTTACCTCACCGATCCATCAGCCATAAATCGGATCCCAAAAAATGTTGCACTTTACAATCGATGTGCGACTTATGATTGAAGATTCAATCGTATAACAAATCGAAATTGAAGCATCTTTGGGGGAGCCATTTAACCTATCAGCATATCTTGGGAGTGTGGGAGGAAACCCACGCAGACACATGGACATGCAAACTCCTTGCAGATAGTGTCCAGGCTGGGATTTGAACCTGGGACCCTAGCACTGCATGCTGCTTACCATCCGAGTCATTGTGCTGCCTACTCCAGTTATCGATCATTGATGTTGACAAGCGCAGTCTATGTAAGGAGAAAGAGAATTCTATTCTGGGGAGGGAGAAGTCCCAACAAAAGCAGCCTTGCTGGTATACAAGTACAATGTTATATCCCCCCCCCCCCAGTATCTTTATCACTTTGCACTACACTTTCCAAAATGTCCCGTTATGAGGCGCTTGGGTCACCATCATGTCTAATCTGTGATCTGAACTTTTCCGACTATGTGTCCCATAATTCACTGAGCACAGTGATAAGTGGTGTGTGAAAATCTAGTCCAATGTAGTCACCTTAAAGGTGGAGAAAATATTCCAAAATGTCAAAGGCTTATTATGCTGCACTTGGGGCGCATTAACATGAACTATGTTCAGAAAACAAAACAAAGAAAAAGTTCCTGAGAGGGTCACAAAATAGCTTCTCAATGGGCCCTAGACCAGTGGTACCCAGACTTTCCTTGCAGGGCCCCCTGTTTCTATTTAGGGACATTACCAAGCCCCCCCCCCTCCCCATTGAAACACATGTTAAGAATGAGGGAATGCTGCCCTAGAATGGGGACCACTGCCCTAGACACACAACTACGGATTGTAAATGCGTTAAAAACCCCCATTAAATTTATTAACCCCCCTAGCGTTTCTGATGGCACCACCTCATCCAGCACTGTCCTGTCAGAACTGCTCTGGACGAGATGGTGTTGTTGGGCGAAGATGAGCATACTTACAGTTTTACGCTGTCCCGGTGGCTCCAATCATCTGAACTGGGTTCTTCACTGAAGCCGATGTAGCCCCCCCCCCCCCCCCTGAGTGACGTGATGATGTCACATCGGGGAGGCGGTGGGAAATTCAAAAGTAAATTGCACTAAAACTGTTTTCTATGCAGAAATTTGTTTCAGTGTGATCCCCAGATGCACCCTTTGAAGTTAACCCTTTCTCCTTGATACCGGGCTTCTTCAGCTCAGGGATGATGGTTCCCTGCGTATAAGGGTCCCCATACACCTTTAGATTTCTCTGTCAGATTTCCTTTAGATCTCATTTTGTTTTACCAAAACCATGTAACATGAGGAACTTTCTAAACCATCAAGTCTTCCTGTGTCCAATCACAGAGGACCAGGCACTACATAGATGGCGGTAGATTTAAAGGATATCTGACAGAGATCTAAAGGTGTATGGCCAGCTTAAGTATTATTATTATTAACATTTATTTGTATAGCGCCAGCATATTAGGCAGCGCTGTACAATACATTAGAGTGGAGGGAGTACAACACAGTATAACACCAGGTACGGTAAGAAACAGGAGGAGTAGATGATCCCTGCCGGACGGGTTACATCTCATAGGTTGGGGAACCAAGTTAACAATAGGTGGGGGGAGGGGGTGGGATGCATGTGTGATGTAGGAATGAGAAGATGGGAGGAGAGGCTGAAGAGGTGGGTTTCTTTAGAGCCTTTTGAAGGTGAAAAGGTAGGAGCAAGTCTGATGGGGCGAGGGAGGAGTTTTCCAGAGAGTAGGAAGGCCCTAGAGAAGTCCTGAAGCCTTGCCATGTGATGAGGTATGAGTGGGATGTCATTAGTAAGTCACTGAGGAGCGGATGAGGGCGGTGGTTAGGGGGTTGTATTTGTGTACCAGGTTGGAGATGTAAGGGGACGGAGGAGTGGAGTGATTAAAGGCAAGGCACAGACTTTGATTTGATTCTCTGGACAATTGGAAGCCAGTGTAGAGATTTGCAGAGGGAGCAGCAGATGAGGACGGTTAGAGTAGATTGAGTCTACAGCAGCATAATGATGTACTGAAACTGACCAGTCTATGAGAGGAGAGACCAAGAGATGATTGCAGTAGTCCAGACAGAGATGCATGAGAGCCTGTACAAGGACTTGGGGTCTCTGGAGGAAGAGGAAGGGCGGATTTTGGAGATTTGCGGAATGGAAAGTGAAGAGATCTAGCGATGTTACTGAAGTGGAGAGTAAAGATGAGTGCAGAGTCGAATAGTGACACCAAGGCAGCGAGCTTGTGAATGGGGGAATATGGGTTATTTCACTGTACATGAGATTGGAGAGGCTTGAAGGTGATGAGGAAAATGATGATGAGTTCTTTTGCTCAGGTGAGTTAAGGAATCTGTCACCATCCATAAGAGATGCCGCATAGCACTAAAGAGCGATAAATTAAGTCCAGGGACAAAAAGTAAACCTTAATTAAAGGTAATTTCTCGATCCGCATATAAAAAAATGGTATTGACCAGACCAAAGATTGAATGAGTTGCCAAGGGAGAGGTATAGAGGGAGAAAAAGGAACGGCCAAGATCAGAACATTGTGCATGCCCAACAGGGAGGGGGGGGGTGGTGATGGGTGAGAAGAAAGAGCCATGAAGAATGGAAGGAATCGGTCATCAAGTAGAGAGAACCAGGAGAGTGCAAGAGTACTACCTCAACAGACTGCTGCCTCTCCTGTACCACTGGTAAGACCTCAGCCTTCCACATCTGGATAATTGAAACTGTAAATTAAGAAGCTAACCATATGGCCAGCTTAAGTTAAGTTCACATTATATTCACTGATGGCCCCCATACCTTAAGGCCCCCCATACACCTTATATATTCTTCAGATCTCCTTTGTTTTACCAATCCATATTTCATTTGAGGGACTTTCTAAAAAACCAGTTGTGTTCAATCGCAGAGGGCCCGGCACTACATAGTTGTTGGTAGATCTAATGGATATCTAACAGAGAAATCTAAAGGTGTATGGGCAGCTTAAAATATTAAGTTGTGTTATTTAAAAATTTATTCTTCTAGCTCAGCCTGCTGTCATGTATTCATTAGTCAGTATAAATGGAAAATGTTGATATGGAGGGTCCTAAGTGCGGCCCTCTGCATCACTAAAGGGCCGCACTTGTGGCCCTCCATATCAGCTCAGTTGGCCACCACTGCTATACATGACCCAGCCTTTGACTTGTCGCCATTTCTTTCTACAACCTTTACAGCGCGTCATGCGTTCCGGCACAGAAAACAAAGACGTCTTCGGGTTCGGTGTCAGCTCTTGTTTTTATTGGTTCTCTGGTTTTGGTGGGGAGAGCATACATGGTTTGTACAATATTGAACAATCACATTACTATGGCATTTGTCAGGTAAGTACTTGCAAAGCAAAAACAGAATCTGAGGATAGACCCGGACAGCTGCATTGGGGCCACTGTTTTACGGTAACAGAGATTTCCTGAACGTGTCGGAGGTAAGAACGGATCACATGATCTCAGAAATCTGCATAAGAAGAGTTGCTGGTTGAATATCTGAGGTAAATGACTTCAATCCAGACGACACGTTTCCCTTTGCATCGTCTTTTTTTTATTTTTTGCGGTAAACCATAAAGAAGGTTATGCATATTTATACCAGAACGGAACCTGTATAAGAAAAGTTGTTTCTTTCGAATAAAAAAACTGCAAAGTTATTTCAGGAAATAAAAATCCTGTAAAGAAAGAGTTGGCAGTTGAAATACTGTTATAGACTTGAGGGACAGACTTACATTCAGTACACGTCCGAAGGCAACGGGGGGCAGAGGTCACTGAGCGGTGTCAAAGGTCCAAACTACACAGGGAATGCTGGGTAAGGGACTCGACCAATGGGAGCGTCAAGGTGAATCGTCCAATCACAAACCACCAATTCATTATTGGGGTTATTGCTTTTGATTGGCTGAAGCCAATCACTACAAAGAGAAGCAAATAGTGGCGTAAAGGTAGCCATACATGGGTAAATTTTTGCCCGATATGCGTTTGTGGTGCAAATCAAGTGCTGCCCATCCTGACGATCGACCCAAAAAAATGATAAGCGGGTCATTGACCCATAGCTCCCTATGCTGCAGCCTTTCTGATTGATTTTGAGGAATCTGCCTTTTTGGCGACTGGCTCCTGTCAAAATCGACCCGAATCGTATTACCAAGGTGGTGTGTTATTGATTGAAAAATGATCGATCGTTGGGAATAATCAAATCAGGAATTGATCAAAGCATCTATGGCTACCTATAGGGCTTTACCCTATAGTGGTCCACTGTGTACAGTACACATTGTGTGACCCAATGGGCACGAGCCACACAACGCAGGGTCTGGTGTGGAAAACATTGTCCCACCTGGGCAAGGATCATACATTTTACCCCCCTGAACCGCTCACCCCACCCTTACCCGAACCTTCTTACACACAGAATCCCTAACCCCTCATCGAAACATCCTAACAATGAAGTATCTCAATCAATAATCAAAAGTGACAGTTGGACACCAGTACATCAGTGCCATTCATATGAATCAGACGCATTGTTCCTGTGCCGAAATCCCTGCGCTCAGCTCAGTGCACACAAAGCCCTGACAAGTAAAGTTTGACGTTCTCATCCTCACTACTGAAAACTGGAGATGGTCAATTCAAATTGTATGCAGCCTGAAAATGAGCAAATCATGTACAGCAACTGCTGTGATTGGCTTATTTCAGTCTACGCATAATGCCAGTGACCGTCTCTAATAATGACTCCGCGAGTTCCTGTGTAGTTTGGTTTCACCTTCAGACACCGGTGCGGGAGGACCCAGGCTGCAATGCTTTGTGTTCTCTTCTCTGAGTAATTTATGTTTCTCAAATGGAGACTGGTAGCAAGAACTGGCTGTAGTACTGACCTATGACCCCATACTGCAAGCTGAAGGGGGAGGGGCTTCATTGGTGGTTGGAGATATAGTAACCCCAGGGGGTTCAAAACCACAATGTGAGTTGGATGGGATGAGCCCGGCGTACAGAATAAACTTTCCTCTGGAAAAATCTGCTTTCGCTTTAAAACAACTACGTGGGCACTGAAAGGATTGGAGAGCTTTGTGTTTGGGCTTTCATACACCTTTAGATTTCTGTCAGATTTCCTTTAGATCTCCTTTTGTTTTACCAAAACCATATAATATGAGGGGCTTTCTAAACAATCAAGTCTACCTGTGTTCAGTCGCAGACTGCATAGTTGTTGGTAGATCTAAAGGATATCTGACAGAGAGATCTAAAGGTGTATGGGCAGCTTTAGAGGAGGTTACTGGTCTCTCTTTAGCAGATGATCACAATTGGTTGTCTTGTTAAATCAACCGCACACCTGTACGTTCAGATCTACCAACATCTATGTAGTGCAGGAGCCTCCCTGATGGAATAGTTTAGAAAGACCCTCATATTACATGGTTTTGGTAATATCTAAAATGGATCGTACAAAATTGGTCAGCCACCTTGTAGCGTGTATGGTGACCGTTAGATGCAACTGGCGTGTCAAACACGAGATCTGCACATAAGTAAATGGCTCCAATTTTTTTTTATGTTCTGACAAGTCTACCCTAAAGCAGGGAATACGTGTAGATATGGGCCAGGTCGATGGATGCTTCAAGCACTGTGCATGCTCACGGCCATCTATCTGACATGCAGCCATATCGGACATGACCATTAACCACGGTCGGTGTTCGTTGCTTTGCATAGAGACACGGATCTCCATGCAAAGCATAGGCTGAGCTGGAGACACAGCAGTGATATCAGGCAGCAGCGTGATTACGTCAGCGCACTGCTGCAGGAAACCTTGAACGGCTCCAATATCGAGTCGTGTGTTCCCTGCTCTTCAGCAATTTTGGTGGACATGTTGGGGGGCTTTGCAATGAAAGGGGCGGCTACCCATTACACTAAGGCATCATTCACATGGGCATCTGGAACCACAGCACTTCAAGCATGGGGAGGCAAAAAAACTCTCAGTATTAGGTGTCATTTGGACAAACCAATCAGTAAATGCCTCATACTGCCAGTGTTCCAGTGTTGGAAGCGCTGTGTTTAGACGCCCATGTGAATGGTGCCATAGTGTAATAGGTAGCCCGATGAGGATAACATGGGGGTGCTTAGCGTCCCCCCTAGAGGCTGCACCAGTGCCAGTTTTAGGCGTTGGCATTGGGGAAATTGCCTTCCCGGCACCACTACATGACAGTGTGCTTTGTAGGGGGCTCCTGCAGGCCAGCGGCAGTCCTAGCCTGTGAGGCACCCTGGACAGTCACCCCCCCCCTCTTCCAAACAACTCCGCCGTCAGAGAGGGGTGAACACCCAGGGCACCACACAGGCTAGGCCAGCAGCCCGGAAAGCACACGTGTGAATGCAGAATATCAGCATACAGCTCCAACAGACAGTATGGGATTAGTGCCTGGTCAATAGGGGTACGGTACATTTTTAAACAGCACTGAGGCTATGTTTCCACTTAAGTGATCCTAATCGCAGGCGGAGATCGCTCATGATTTCGCGGCAACGATTAGGTGCATGGCTGTGGTTTTCGCCTGCAATTATCAACGACGTCCGATCGTGCCCATTGAGAATGAATGGGGACGCGTTCAAATCGTGCCTGATCGCTGCAGTATAATTTATGAATTTGAAATGTATGGGGGCGATCGACCGCGATCACCTCAGCGCAGGTAAAATCGAGGGTGATTGCTCTAGTGGAGACATAGCCTTATGTTGCAAATAGGTCAATATAGAATTGTCTAATAGGCAGCATTCAGGCATGAGTATTCCGTGCTATTGCTATGAGCAGGCGCTCATTTGGGACCCCACTCTGCCAATACCAGACAGGTGTCTGAAAAGCAACCAGGGGACCCTCACGCCGCGTCTTCATCAATTCAAGTGTTGGGAACACATGAATGCAGCCTTAGATAATATATCAGGTTTTGTCCTACTCATAAAGTGAACCTGTTGAAAAGCATCAGACACAAGCTGCCGCCACAGTTGTTCCTGAGTAAAGCCAGCGCAGAAGGTAGAACAGGTTCTCTTTAAGTTCTTTCTAATACAATCCTCTGCAAAGCCCAATGACCAGTGCACACATAATCCTCACACCGATCTGCAGACTTTAAATATCATACTTCATATACACCGAGAATACAAAGAAATAGGTGTGAGGAAAATCTTAAATATTAAACAATAGATTTTATTCAAATGATGTTTTCAGATATAACACTCCAAGTATGATTTACCATCGGGTGGGTGATACAGCTACTGAAACCTGAGGATCAGGAACACAGATTGAAAACCATCAACATCCTCTGCAGAAATAGAAGCTTCTTCTAGTTATTAGAATGGAAATGCTCTGTAGACATCGGATAAAAGAGGGAGTGGCCAACGCCAGCCAATCAAGGATTGGTTCCGTCTTCCTCCCGATGTCCAGAACACTCCGGTGCATATGTGGTATATAACAGACGTAGAGTGCGTTGTTCCCAGAGTGATTAGAGAGCAGCTCTTCATTGTGAGTTCAGTCCCCTACGTTGTATGGTGGGCTCGTGACCCCCTCCATTGAGGATCCACTAAAGCAGGTGTGATCCTCAAGCCCCGCCCCCTCAGCCTTGCAGGTAACTTTATATTTATATACAGGTGGGGTGGTACTGATGGTGGGACTTGAGGTTAGCTCCAGTACATCTCCGAGGGCTAAACCCCTCACTCTGCCCAAAGCTAATCCAATCTGATTGGTTGAACCATTGTCCTACCATTAAACCTGCAGCCTAGGTCACCGCCCACTCACAGTGAGCTTCTGATTGGTAGGAAGGTTGTAAAAAATATTTCCTGCATTAGAACACAATACTCCATGTCTGTAGGTTTACGGTAAGAGTCCAGAAAAACGAAACCGATGAACTTTGGCATGCACAAAATCAATTTACCGCCACCGACCGGATGTCTACGGAGAAAGGAGACGGCCATGTAGTGGGCTGAAGCGAGAAGCAGCCTATCCGCGTCCGGTGACCTCGCCGAGGCCGCCGGCAGGATAGGCCGCACTCTCGGACGACAGGTTAGGTCTCCCCACCGTGATCAGGCAAGGGTGCCCCCTCTTCGCTTCCATTAAACCAATGTTGGCACCTATGCCCGGCCAACAAAAACCCCGTCATCTGTCAGAGTGAGATTTGATTTCTTTTTTGCTAGTCCGTGCGTACCACGTCAGTATTGGTTTTACCTCAACACAAGATTTGCATAATAGAGATAATTACATTTCACTAATTCTCCCTGAATTTTATTTTTCATTTGAAAGCGACGCTCCAGTCAAAAAGAAAAAGCCGCTACGCAAGCATTCTTTCTCAATAGCAATATGGCTGCTCCACCCTGAAACATTGAAACTGCTTCACATGATTACCGTATTTTTGGACAATGAGATGCAGCCAGTTTTCTTTCTTAAAATTATCAAACATTTCAAATATTAATTTTAATCGGGGAAAAAATTCCCAATGTAATATCAACTTCAAACACAAGAGGTCACTAGTGAACACTTGCTGTCCGTATATACAGATCACATCACAGCTTCCTTCTCACACATCAGGGAAGAGTGGAGGCGGATGCTGCATGCATCTCCCCCCTCTAGGACAAGACTCTGCAATGTAACAATAATGTAAGTATGTACAGGGCCGCTTTGGGGGGAGGGGGGTGTGGGGTCCTGATGTCGGAATATTTTTCAGCTAGCACCCATTGCCCACCCCCGCTCAACAAGCCCTGTCATGGGGCCCAGACGTTTTTGCTGTACGGGACCCCATGATTTCTGACGGCTGCCCGAGTATGTATATACTGCCCTGACTATGTGCGTCTCTCCTGCCATGATGGGCTCCTTTGCCCGCCATTCAGGGCCCTGTGCGGGATCACATCCAGCAAATCAAGAGGCTGATTAGACAAACCCATGTGGGCACATGAGAACCCCAAAAATAATCTTCTATCACACGCTCAGACCATAACACACAACCTCACCCCTTACCCCACTTGATTTTGCAGGTCTGTGAGGGAGTAGCGTCTTGTCTGAAGGTGTGATTAAGTGTTTTGGAGGGGTGGAGTGCATCTTATGGACCAAACACAGTAACAATACAGTCCAAATACTTCATAACCCCCCCCCCCCCCTCACAATACAATACTGTCTGGATATCATTATTTCATGCCATTCGCTCTAAAATTCAAATCTGATCTCCGCAACGCTGACCAAGTCGCCCTTACCCTCCCGTCAACGAGCTTCTAGTGTCAGAGTGCCAGGAGATTCAAGTCCTAAGACCAGGTGCATATAATACATTTAAACGGTTATCTGAGAAATAGAAAACTGAATCGGCTGTCTGCATGGCGCTCAGCTGTGCAGGGGATGGCAGCAATTTAAGCACAAAGGACCACGACATATCACATATTTCTTCTCCACTGATCTACATAGGACTAAAAAAAAGCAGAAGGATTTTTCGATCTGACTGGAGCCCTTTAAAAAACGGTGACGCGAGGAATCTGAAGCTGCTGTAATTTTTTTTTTTTTTTTTAAAACCTGGCGTAAGTTCTGCAAACTCAGATTCCAGGGTCGCACTGACATGATGGCACTGCGTGGTTGCAATTCTGTATACTATGAGGAATTCTGGGTCGTGAAAACTTCCTGAGGAGATCGGAAAACGGCCGGCGTGGCCGCTCACTGAACAGACAATACAACATAAATATAAAAGGGGGGAAAAAAAATAAGAGCAAGAGAGCGTAAAACCGGGTGTTCCAGTGTCAGCTTGCAAATAAAGTTTAAAAAAAACAAAAAACAAACATGCTTCTATTTTCAATGGTTCCTCAGACACAGCAAATCTAGATAACACATCAGCAGGTAAAGAAGTTCCTATGTGGGCAGGTCGAGAAAACAAAAAGTTCTTCACAGAAAGTTAAAACATTAAAAAAATAAAATAAAAACACTGTTTAGGAATGGTTATTTGTTTTGGACATTAACCTTTCCAGTAATAGAAGCTGGCAAATACTATATTTAACCCATAATTCAGGCATCCGAGAGGAGGGATCAGGTCACCAGCGATAAACAACAGCCTTAAAGGGATCGTTTACAGAGAGAAGAGTGCCGGGCCTCAGATGGAGGCCGTCATGGTCACCTGTAGGCAGTGCGGTAGTCATGGACTCTTGACATCAAGACCATGACCGTAGAGATGGCCAACAGACCAGGGTTGCCTGGTTGACTTGGGCTACAGGCTGGTTGGAATTCCATGAGGACCAGAGATTGTAGGGCAGCCTCCAATAGAGCTAACTTCAGGACTGGAGCCAGGTTTGAAGACTCCCTGGTCTACAGATTCTTCAGCGAACCTGCAAGAACCCTTTAAGCCTCAGACACTTAGCGGACTAGTTCCTTCAGAAACAGGTCAGTGGTTCTCAACCTTTTTAGATCCGCGACCCCAGAAGTGACATCCTGGGGTGTCACGTCCACTTTCCAAATACCGGAAATCACTCCTTGAGGTCACTTCACAGGTAAGTGCAATGTGACCTCCCTCCTATTATCCCACCCTGAAATGATGTGCGGGTGGGAGGGGGAAATAACTCTACTTCCTAACTTCCCACCATGCTCGTGGGCATCAGAGCTGAAGCTTGTTAGCTTTCAGTGAATCTGGCGACCCCTGTGAAATGGTCCTTTGACCCCTGCGACCACAGGATGAGGACCAGAGTTAAGCTAGCCACACACGGTTCGATTTTGGGTCAAATCGATGCTCAGTTAGATTGAGGAATTCAATCGTCTAATCGATTGAATCGATAGGCTAACCTATCACTGCACTAGATATAGTAATGTAGTCTCAGATGAAGGTTGCCAGGCTATGCCTGTGGGGCTCCTACAAATGCTGGTTAAACCAGTGGTTTCCGAACAGGAGGGCCACTGAGGTATTCCGGGGGGCGGCGCAGCTTGGGGGCTATAATGAAATGGCCCTCAATCTGAAACTGTTGTTTCAGTGGGATGAGGGCTCGATAATGTTCCTATCTAGAAAAGGGGGCCCTACATGGAAAGTTTGAGGGCCACTGGGATAAACCAACAAGAGCTCCTCAGCCATGGAGGACATATGAAGCCCAGGGTCCATCCTAATGGCTTCCAGATGCAGAACAGCATCAGTGGGAGATGAACCTGGTAAAGTCAAGTCTCCGCCATTATGGATATTTCAGCGCTAAGGTCCCAGAAGACATACAGCCATTGAAATAGCTCATAATGGAACTATAAAAGCCAACTCCTCCTACGTGTAACCTTCTAGTGATGGATGCCCAATATACCAATCTTCACCAATACCAGATCTTCTCCAAATGTATCCACCAGTTGGGTCATTTTCACCCAACGTCTAACCTTTCTAATCCCTCGGACTTCTCTCATCTTCCTTATTCTTACAATAACACCATAAAGGGTTTCTATGTCTTCTCTCCATTGTATGGATCCAATCCGCCCACATCTACCCTCCCTCCGACCCCCTTATTTATCTCTCTGAGATGCCGCTGCTTCTCTTACTAGTCACCTGCTAAATGATGAGCACCATGAGCCCTAAAATGCAGATTAGACGTAGAACTGAGGCAGACCGGCATATGGACGCACACAAATTTCCGGTGAATCCTAAAAACATCAATTTAAAAGAAATTTTGGAAAGTTTTGTAAATTTCTTCTCCTCCTGAATAAAAAATCTCATTTTTATGTAGGATATGATTAAACATATTTACATAATTTCCTTCACTGCCCCCAGCACCTGACACTACACTGTTTAGGGGCGGGGCCATCAGTGCCCTAACTTACAATGCAGAACACCTTGGAGGAGGGGGGTGTATAGGAGGGATTAAGGTAAGTAAGGAAATTACATGGGTGGTTGTTAACTGCCTGGTAAACAAGCTAAAAGCGCATAAGACCAGCAAACGCAACATGAGGCGTCCGGGCGGGTTTTTGGCCTTCTGCCCGATATACCCGACACAGGGTCATTTTTAAAACGACAGACAGGAGCGCCCGGTCGTTCTCAGGGCTTCTACAGGAGCGCCTGGTCAGAAAACAACCATGTAAAATGTAGCCTTAGGCCAATTCAGATTCCCTGCGCTGGACATTTGGTGGCGAATTGCCCATGGCTTTAGGTGTGCACTCTCGCTGCATCGGCAGGAGCCCTATTGATCCAGCAATGCAAAGATGTTGAAAAACAGCGCCTGAACTGCGTCAGTGCTATCTTTCAGTGTCTTGGAGACCCCTCCAGTGATAGAGGGGTCTCCAGTGGCACCGTTCAAATAATCAGAGTGGATACTATACCATTTAATAAAATGGGAAGTGTCCTCTCTGCCTTTTTTTACCCACTGCGGACACACATCCACCGCAGGGAAATAGCAGCAGAGTCCTTAACCTACTTTTCAGTGTCCCTTTAGATAAAATGCAGCAAGGCTTAAAAATTTAACCCCCACCCATTTCTTCGGGTAAACCAAACCTATTGCTCTTGTTCATGCTGGTTTCCATTCCCCTTAAACGACCAATATGAATACCATTGGTGGGGGTGGCGGGATGTCATTTTTATGGGTTAAATAAAACCTACCACAGTTTATTCTTAAATAACACAAAAAAAACTTGTAATACATACATATATATTTAAAAAAAAAAAAAAAATGGTTCGGTTTTTTAAAATTGCTTAGTGTTTTCAACTGTATAATTTAAAAATTTAGAGAGAGAGACTGTGGAACTGAGGTATAGCTTGTTGAGGGAGGTTAAACTATGCTTGGAAGCCTCTTTAAAATGTCCCACAAAACGTTTTTTTTTTCTTCTTCTTATAGGTTTCTATACACAGATGAGCAGCACAGGGGAACATTCACAAGCTGTGTCATATTGGCATTACAATAGTCATTTATAGAAACACGACAGCAATGCAATAAAAACAGTTACCCTTTTTTTTTTTAAATCTGAAATGAAATGCTTTGATTAAAAAAAAAAAAAAAAAAATATTCATAGGATATATATATATACACATATAAGGATATGTGCGTATATATACATATATATATATTCTTTTATATATATATATATTTATAGCAGTAGTTCACTCGAGGTTCAGTCCTTCTCTGATGTGTTTAGAAAACAAAAACAGGGAAATAGGTCAGTTCTCCAGAGAGGTCTCCTTGTTTCTTCATGTTTTATTCATTCCTCGATTCTGTTGGCGAACCGTTTGCGGGGGCCGCGAGGAATGATAACACCTAGTGCGTCCTGAGGGACGGACGTCGCACTACAGACCAACCATTTCCGCTGAGAGTCCGGTCCTTAGCTTAGCAGCTGTGAGTCTGTTGGTCTAGTGCAAGTATCATAGACTAGATTCCTTGGGCGGGAAGTCCACGTTTGTCACCATCGTGACCACTGTTACAATGTCATCTGTGGTAATGATATTTGTGAGTCTTTGCATCTGGATTATCCGTTCCTCCACGCAGCCTGCCGATAACCGGGCTTCTGCGTCGTGATCCCAGCACTCCTCGATGGTTTCGCAGAGCATCGCCAACCCCTGGGCAGATAAAGTATGGTAATGAGTGCTCGGAACGTCACACAACACAACCGGATTTGTTTCCCAGCACAAAATATAAGATAATACAACCGTAGGCAACACAAAAAACTTCAAGTATCATCAATTAGCTCAGCGCTCTGTCATGGGCATGCGTGCCATAGGTTCGCCATCATGGCTCTTACTAGCAGTAGTTTTGCATAAATGAGGTTAACAATTTCGACAATGTATTTCTGGCAGAACAAGAGTTAATACCCTTAACTCTTCTCTACTTCTCCAGCATGTTTGGTGATGATATCATGCTTAGGGAGCTTTGCAATTACTGCATATACTCAAGTATAGGTCGACATAATTACAAGCTGAGGTACTCAAGTATAAGCCAAGGGTAGGAAATGCAAAGTCAGATACACTTAATGTGCTGAAAAACTCTATTACTCGAGTATATACGATAACTCACAAAAGTTCAACCAGAAGTACATAAAAAAAGATTAAACCATCACTAATGGTCAATAAAATGCACATCATCACTCCTGATTGGCCACTATCAGAAAGTAAGGGCCCCCATACACCTTACCATACAATTTCTGTACAATCAACTTCTCTTAAACCAAAACCAGAGCTTTCTAACCTTTCCAATCACTATGTATTCTATAAGGGAGGGCCCGGTACTACATAGCAGTGATATATATCTTCCAATCCCTATGTATTCTATCAGGGAGGACCCAGTACTACATAGCAGTGATATATACCTTCCAATCACTATTGTTTCTATCAGGGAGGACCCAGCACTACATAGCAGTGATATATACCTTCCAATCATTATGTATTCTATCAGGGAGGACCCGGCACTACATAGCAGTGATATATACCTTCCAATCACTATGTATTCTATCAGGGAGGACCTGGCACTACATAGCAGTGATATATACCTTCCAATCACTATGTATTCTATCAGGGAGGACCCAGCACTACATAGCAGTGATATATACCTTCCAATCACTATGTATTCTATCAGGGAGGACCCGGAACTACATAGCAGATATATATACCTTCCAATCACTATGTATTCTATCAGGGAGGACACTATACTACATAGTTGTTGGTAGATCTAAAAGAAATTGTATGGAGTGATCTAAAGGTGTAGAGGGGGGGCTTAAGAAGTTGCACCACCAACTGTTCTTGAGTGGAGATGGTCAATGAGATGCCCAAATTTTGACAATAACACGCAAATTGTATGTAGACTAAAACTGAGCCAAGCAAGTATAATTTGCATGTTGGATGTTGAAATTTCCCCATCTCACTGACCATATGTACTCATGAGCAATATGGTTCTAGCAGTACATAAGCATTTTTGAAAAAGAGGGAAAACCTGACCCAGATTCTCAGACCTGTTACTATGTGTATTCAGGTTGATTTAATTTGAATTTAGAGGCCCAAAGTCTGCAGTCACATGGGTGCTTTCTGGGTTGCTGACAGACGGCCAATGTGCTTGGGGGGCATTAAGAAATGCCTTATTACTATTGGGCCAACACCTGAAAAGCAACCAGGGGCAACTAATGTCACCTCTAATGTCATTGATTTTCAGGTGGACCAAAAATTTTAATAGTGGAAAGCAATGAATAAATAAAAAAGATGTACATTACATAAACATTTGGGATTCGGGGATGTACACACAGCGATAGGATGAGGGAATATAAAGTGAACCTTTATCCAGATAACAAACATAACAAGTATTCTCATATCCTCCATCATCATCTTTATAACCAGCCAATGCTCAGCTCAGTCATGAAGTTCACAACCATAGAGCGGCTGTTGACCCCGGAGTACTACTTACTGCGTGTTTCTGCCAACATTCCCTAAGAATTGGCCTTTTCTTTTTATGTACAACCACTTCCTGCATGTCCTCCAGAGACGGGTGCTGGCCCGCTTCCTCCTCAAATGGTAACATGTACTCATCCACAGGACCTGAGGAGACGACCAAGAGAGCGTACAATTCATCTACAACTGCATTGTATTTGATAAAACTACTAAACTGATTTAAAATATTTACATTTCTGGAATATTCACTAAGAAACTTTCCCATTATGACCCAGAACATGAAAAACATTACATTTCCACAACACTTTTGTGTGCAGCTTTTTTTTTTTTTTTGAAAAGGTTAAAAAGAGTTAACCGCAGCTTTAGGGCTCTCTCACACTATCTGCGGCGCAACACACCTAGGTACATATGTTTTTCACACTGACCCTATTTGTTATTGTAAACTCCCTGCTGCACCCAGTTTTGTCGACAAAGCGCAAACGTCTCACATATACTAGATTGGAAGACAAAGGCACGTCACAAAACGCAGTTTTTTCACTGGAAACAGACTCTGTAGACCAGTGGTGGGCAACGGAGTTCATATGGAGGGCCACAAGTGCAGCCCTCAGCATCCCTAGAGGTTGATGAGGAAAGCTGGGTCAGCGTGTGACCACTTCACAGGTGAGTTGCTATGCCCTATGCTTTAACAGTTAGGTTTTGGGGGCCCCATGTGGAGGACCAAGGGGGGGCCGCCAAACAACGCCCAAAGGGCCGCAGGTTGGGCACCTAGGCTGTAGCCGCTAGTGCGCCCGTTACCAGCAAAACAGCGGCACCGCATATAGAGGATTAACTGTTTTGCACCAGTTTTACCGCCATCGTGCAGGCGATCGCAGCAGGGTACACTGCACTCTGCTTGTGATCCCCTCCCTCCGCCCCTGTACACATCGCTGGCGTCATCAATGACTGTGGGCTGGGAAACTTACACCCCTCAATTAGCATGGAGATCTATGGCACCACCTCCCCGCCCATCGATTCCAGCACCACCCCATTGGCATCACTGATGATCGATCAGAGGGTGGGCCCTGGTAGAGAATCGCTGCAGGACATGCAAGCACACTCGATCTCCGGTGATGTTTTGCACACAAACTCTGCCTGAGCTGGGTTTCAGCAGATCGCAAAGGAGGTTAAAGAGATGCTGATCCTCCATCTCCTCCCATTTAAGCCAGGCATACACAGCTCAGTTTTTTTTTTTATAGATTCGAGCTCCATGTGCGTTCACGGTGCTAGATTGTGCTCTAATCTATTTAAAAATAGTACCGCCTTTCTTCTAGCAGCATCATCCAAACCCACTCTAAGAAAGCTCGGTCGAAGAGGGGAAACCCTGTTCCATTACTTTACCGAGGGTCCCTATACAAAGTATCGGACGGGGTTAATGACGCTGCCCTCGAACAGCCCCTTGATTGTACAGGCATCGAGTCATGTATGCCTAGCATCAATGTTTATTCCCCTGTAAAAACCTCCCCTGGGTAGACATCAAATAGCCCCGCTGCTGGATGCTGCCACGGTGGATGAGAGGTCAGCAGCCCCACCACTGTGAGGATTTGTAGCCATTGTGTCAATGCAGGTAAGGGACATGGACTCACTGTATAATAAATCACTTTTGTCCTTCTCCAGAGAACATGGGAGTTTAGATTACACCAGGTGGGTGAACCAATTACAATATTTTCCCAACTTTGTTGCAGTATTAAATGTTTTAGCAGATGAGAACAGGAAGTTAACATTTCTGAAAGACTACTTACCATCAGATGCCGTGCACCTAGATGCCAGCTCCCACAGGACGAGCCCAAAGGCATACATGTCTATCCTCAAGAAGGAATCTCTCTGGAAATTAATAGCACCCTCTAACACTTCCGGAGCCATGTACCTCCGAGTTCCCACCTGGAACACCAACAACATACAATCACAATACAATTCAGGAAACAAATGGTAAGAGGAACAACAAGCAAACTGCATGGCCTGTGGCACGGAAGTACTTCCATAGTTTGTAGCCAGAAGTTTATAGAACATCTACACTAACAAGAATCCAGGGGCTATCAGGGGATCAATAAGCAACACCCAGCCATTAAGCCAGTGTGGTTCCCAAACTTTCCCTCCAGGGCCTCCCTTTTCATATTGGAACATTATCGAGCCCATCGCCATTCAAACTACACAGGTTCAGATTGAGGGCCATTTCACACTAGTTCATCATTCACATAGAGACACACATTATATGCAGTCTACTTCCTGTCTTCAGCTAGTTCCCCAATGTTTGCCTTTCCGCTACTCCCTCCCTCAGGCTTCTGATTGAATGACAGTGGTAGGGGAGGGTGGGTGGACTGTGTGCAATCCCCAGAGGGAGAAGAGAACCGACAGCATGGTAGAGCCAATGAAGAGCTCTCTCTTTCCTGTCTCTGGCTGAGCAATTCTCAAAAAGAGGTCTCTGAGTGTACCACCTTGGCTTGGAATACCTCCAAACCTGCCCTAGGCGCCCGCCCTCAAGTTTGGGAACCACTGCATTAAAGTAGAACACTAGCTGAAGCGCCTTCTTTAAGAGATAACTATATAAATGTCATTGGCGCCTGTGATAATTTGTTACCAGACCAGCAAGGAAATCTCTGCCACAAGTTTACAGTGGAAAATACTTCTGTTTTCACCTCCTGGGCGTTACGTTCGAAGCCAGTGTGGGCGAAGTTTGATCTTGGATCGTGTGCTGGGATCAGGCACAATAGCCGGCTCTCTGTGAGCCTGCAGCGTTTCTGCTTCGCGGCAGGCTCACAGTTTTTCCGGCCCTTAGTCTTCGGCGTTATCAGTGACGCCAATGGGGGCGTCGCCATAGACCTCTATGTTAATGGAGGGGGCATGCTTTTCCCTGCACACACTGGCGCCGTCTAAGGGTTTGTTTCCACATACATCAGAACCCCCTCCACTAAGCATATTGCACATAGACTTTGCCTGCTTGGTGGAGGCTCAACCTACCTGACTATGTTGAGCCTTGCATCGGCGCAGTGGCTCAGCGCAGTGAAGACACAGCAACCGCCGAGCAGGTAAGTCTATGTGCTACGTCTGGATCCCCACCAGGCAACACGCTTAGCGGAGGGGGTCCCAACATTTAATGGAAACATAGCCTTATTGACAGCGGCGGTGTGTAGAGAGCCGGGAATCACGGCACAGCACAGTGTACTCCATGACCTGGGCAGCGGCTTTTCGTGCCAAGCCGTAACACCAGGAAGGTTAATAGAATGATCTGTGCTTCCTTTATGTTCTGCTTCAAATTTGGTTGGGTATACTTGCTTTATTAAGAAAAATCTTTTTGACTATTCTACTCATATTGCCCACAGTTTACTTTAGTAAGGGTCTTTAAAAATGGCTACCATTTTTCACACATGCCAAGACCAACCAGTATACTGTCCAGCATACTATTCCCTGAAAGACACACAATGTTTTCCAGATGATTTTGGGTGTAAAAAAGAGCATCTTATAGTGCACAAAATACTGTAATGGTGGAAAAAAAATCCCAATCTTATCTCTTCCATCTTCCCTCAAACCTGGAATGGAAGTGTGATCGCAGATCTATGACACACTGGCCATACACCTTTAGATCTCTCTGTCAGAGATCTACCAACAACTATGTATGCCGGGTCCTTTGCGATTGAACACAGGTATACCTGATTGTTTAGATAGTCCCTCATATTACATGGTTTTGGTAAAACAAAAGGAGATCTAAAGGAAATCTGACAGAGAAATCTAAAGGTCTGTGGGGGCACTAAAGGCACAAACTAAAAATGAGGTCAAATGCATTCCTGGAAAACACTGATGTATGGTACAGTCAATAATAATTAACATTTAAAAATATTAGGGTAGTGCTGTGCTCATACACCTCTCTATATGCAAATAAGAATTCTCAGAATGACTAGAACAAACCTTTTTGTCATGGTAGGCATGTAGGTAGGTGAAAGCCACACCTACTCCCGGTTATCTCCTTATTGATTTAGAATGTATTGTTATGGTCTACCACAACACCACATCATGCTGATGGGAAGTTCCTATGTATACGAGTCATGTTCTAGGCTAGTATTCTTAGATGCCAGGACACCTACCTGACCGTGTGTGTCACCGGCAGATTTACCGGCTTCAAACTTAAGAGCGAGACCAAAATCTGCTATGCATGCCGTCAGGTTATTTTTGAGTAGGATATTTTTGCTCTTGATATCCCTGTGAAGAGAAGAAATATGGTTTAGTTGTTAGCCGAGCACATGCAGGACCTCTGGGCTGAACGTATTAGTGCATTGGTGGGCAACTGAGTTGATATGGAGGGCCACAAGTGCGGCCCTCGGCATCACTAAGCACATAACATTTTCAATCTATACTGACTTGTATAAGCATTTCTTAATGGAAAAACTACAGCAGGCATAGCTAGGAGACATTTTTCATTTATTAAATAACAAAACTAGTTTTAAAAGATACTTCAAGCATTAGGGAACACTGTTTTATGGTAATACAAATTTAGTGTCGTATATCATCAATGGTTATGTGCTTCAAAGCCATTGATTTCATCGATGGTGCACATAACCTTTGATTCGGCAGACAGGTGGGTTCCTATGCATTACTAGTTAGTTTGTGGGGGCCTCAATTGGAAGACTAAGGGGGCAGCCAAAGAACACCCAAAGGGCCGCCTGCATAAGGCCCCTCGGGCTGCAGGTTGAGCACCTGGGTATTAGTGAATGAGGGAGTCACACACTTACCTATGGGCTACTGCTGGCTTGTGGCCATCTTTTACATTAGGGATATCTTCGTGGAGGTACGCCAGGCCCCTAGCCATCGTCTCAGCTATGTGGTACAGCTCGTTCCACGTAAGCACATTTGCCTTCAGGTAATCGGTGAGTGAACCCTGTGCGATAGAAGTCACAATGTAAGTACTGAATATTAAACCTCAGATACAATGGCAGCATTGCAGTTCTGGAGAGAACGGACTATGCAAGACACCGCGCTCCTTACTCTCAGGTCTGGTCTCTCCCAAACTGAAGAAAGCTGAATTTCGGTAGATGGAAACCTTATTTTTAAATTTGGTTAAATTCTTCTAAGTTGGAATTAGCCCAGTTTTCAATACTTGCCAAATGGAGGAATTCATTTAAAAAAGGAGCTCAATACCATATGCTGCTAACTGTGAAAGTGTAGCCAGGACCAAAAACTTTGGCACCATCACTTCTATATTCCATATGTCTATACTGCTATGTTAATTTTTGGGTTCTTTCACCATAAACCATTTGTACAGCAATGTGTGCCCCATCCCTGTGTGTACAGTGTGTGTAGTCCATGTGTGCCCCATCCCTGTGTATACAGTGTGTGTAGTCCATGTGTGCCCCCATACCTGTGTGTACAAGTGTGTGTAGTCCATGTATGCCCTATCCCTGTGTGTACAACGTTTGTGTAGTCCATGTATGCCCTATCCCTGTGTGTACAGTGTGTGTGGTCCATGTATGCCCTATCCCTGTGTGTACAGTGTGTGTGGTCCAGTAGTGTCAAACCCTAACTCATGGGCCAAAAATGGTTGGCAGTGATATTTTTAACCTTCTGGAACCCAGTTTGGGAAGATTTTGTTTTGTAATGCCTGTGGCATTGTACCCTTGGCCTAACGACTGACTCTTTTTAAATTTGTTTAAATTAAAAACGCCAAAAAGCAAACAAAAACAAACCTTTTCATGGAAAGCAGTTATAAGCCAGAGATCCGTGTCCAGGTTGGTGCCGCGTTTTTCTGCCCCAATGAACTGCAATATATTCTCGTGCTTCATCCCGGGGAGGCTGTAAATCTCATACTCGTTTTGCCACGACAATTTGTCCTGAGGCAGAGAAACAAGAACGGTTACAGATTTGATCACAGGATTCATTGTTGTATTAAGCTTCAACATTAGTAGCTATCATTGTAAGCGCTGATCTTACATGGTACCTGTGCCATGTGTCACCTGTTCAATCCAAAGGCACCAGGAGGACACCCTATGCGCAAATATAAAGGCTTTTCAGTAGTTTTTCAATTTGCTTTCTGCACACCCAAAAAATGCCAATGTGCTTAAGATATCAAAAGGAGAGCATTTATATGAGAGTGGCCTATCAAGCTTTATGCCTACACTTTTTCAACACCTAGTGGCACTTTTGAATGGTTATTTGATCATTAAAAATCTACTGTATTTTTCGGACCACAAGACACACAAAGCAGGAAAATTTGAAAAAAAAAAAACGTATTTAAAATGTTCGAGTACTAATCTCAATTGGGGAAAAAATCCCCAATGCAATATCAATTTCAGCCACAAGATGTCACTTGCGGCCACATCGGTGAAAAGGGAGGTGGAGGTCGACACTGCATGCATCTCTCCCCTCTACAGCTGCCAGCCAGACTCCACAGATGTATGATCTAACAAAAATATAAGTATGTATGGCCCTGACTGTCTCTGCTGCCATGATGGGCTCCTTGCTTGCCTTTCAGGGCACCAAGTGGCATCATATAGTCCAGGCCAGCCAATCAAGAGGCCCATGAGACCCAAAAAAATATTCTTTTACCACACATTCCTACCACAAGACGCAGCCTCACCAACACCCCCCCCCCCCCCCCCCCCCCCCCCACACTTTTGGTACGTCTTATAGTAGGAAAATACGGTAGTTGACTTAAAGCCAGGATGAACTGTAAAGTTGATGTGTCCTCTTCTCCTGCCCCCCACACAACAAATATACTAAAAAATTAATGCATTCCTTTACACTTCACCTTAACCAGGTAAAACATTTCTAGTTTGAGAAGTTCTGAGTAACGAGCAAATTATTGAATGACCAAATAATAATGTACGGTCAAACAGTACATAAACATCACATTCCATTTCCATCACTTATTCTTCTACAAGACATTGATGATTATTATATTCTAATTTCCAGTGTAAGTTCCAAGACTTCAGTGAACTTTAGTATTAGTAGAGTGTTGTACTGTATTAGCCATCGATGAATACAGGCGCCAAACTTTCTGTGAACTTTAGTATGAACGAAAAAATTCTCTGCAAAACCGGTTTCCCAAATGGTATTGAAGCACAATGAGCAGAACTTTGTATTTCCTACGACCTTGCCGCTCATCTCTGCTCAGAAAGAGAGAATATATGTAAAGCTGCTGATCTTGCCATGCTAATGCATTTACATTATGGGAAGTACTCATCACAGCACAGAACATTGTGACTTTTTCAGCTCTGCCAAATAGTTCTGCCATTTGATTGACAGCTGCATTGGAGAGATGAGTTCACATAAGGTGGGCATACATGGGTCAATAACTGCTCAACTGATGAACCTTTGAGCGCAGCATGAGGATGTCACCACGCTGATCGCAAGCATTTGTCTATTTAACTGTGAATCCATGTGCACCACTTTGAAAAAATTAAAAAATTACCAAAGTATGCCCTGAGTAAGTATGACCCAAAACTGCATGGCCAGAGTGATCAGCATTGAACCACTGCGCTGCCTTGAGTGCTTTAGGTACCCACACATGTCGATTCTTCGTTCGATTCCCAAACGAACGATTGTAGTGTGCTTCAAAAAAAAAAACCGATAGAACAGGGATCCAACATGCTGGTAAATCCCTGATCGATCGCCATTACCCTCGGTTTCACTGATCGAGTGGGTATTGATCAGTGTATTGGTACCTTTACATCTGAACCACTTTGTCTTAGCTGTGTTCTTCCAGCACATTGTAGTTATTCTTTATATCCCACTTGTCTGTCCGCCTGCCACAGAAATCTTTACTGCGCAGTTCACAGAGAGCCAAACATCTCATCGAGTAAGGCACATATAATACATGGAGTTTGAGGTGCCATTGCAAACTATAGGCTGCAAAGCAAAGATCATAGAATGGTTGGGACCAGTGTTAAGCCCCCATACACCTTACCATGCAATTTCTGTACTATTCATTTTTGTTCTACATAGCAGTGATATATACCTTCCAATCACTATGTATTCTATCAGGGGGGGACCCAGCACTACATAGCAGTAATATATACCTTCCAATCACTATGTATTCTATCAGGGAGGACCCAGCACTACATAGCAGTGATATATGCCTTCCAATTACTATGTATTCTATCAGGGAGGACCCGGCACTACATAGCAGTAATATATACCTTCCAATCACTATGTATTCTATCAGGGAGGACACGGCATTACATAGCAGTGATATACACCTTGCAATCACTATGTATTCCATCAGGGAGGACCTGGCACTACATAGCAGTAATGTATACCTTCCAATCATTATGTATTCCATCACGGAGGACCCAGCACTACATAGCAGTGATATATACCTTCCAATCACTATGTATTCTATCAGAGAGGACCTGGCACTACATAGCAGTGATATATACCTTCCAATCACTATGTATTCTATCAGGGAGGACCCGGCACTACATAGTTGTTGGTAGATCTAAAGGAAATCGTACAGAGTGATTGAAAGGTGTATGGTGGGCTTAAGACCTGGGAAGTGAGAGAGGAAACTAATAAAGTAGAACTGTCCTTGAAGAAATCTTTTAGGAAATGGCATAAACAGGTTGGAAACAATGTGGCTTATACCAGGTTAGATATACAGGAAGTCACAGTTCCTCGGTGGCGTGATAGACTGAATATCTGGAGCTGTGAGATAAATCACAATACACAAGTAATGACAAGAACAGGATATATGTTATGTGATGTCACCGATCAAGCTTGCTCCGAGTCACGGCAGGAATTAAGCAGTCAGTCATTTTGGATAAATTCAGCAAAAGAGAAGATTTCTTGAAGAAACATTTCCTAAAAAACAAATTTTTCTCTGAACGCCGAATACTGGAAACAAGCCCGAGCAATCAGGATGAAGAATCTGGAGGGTCACGTTTCAACACGCCGGCACATACCTGTATGGGGAATATTTTGACAGCTACCAGTTCATTTAACAACTGTGCCTTCCACACGCAACCGAACCTCCCTCGAGCTTTCACTTCCAGCAACTGCAGAGGCTTCAGGCCCAGCAGCGGAGAGGGTGGCGGGGGTCCGGGGTCCTAAAAGAGAGAGCGAGAGAATGGTCATAACCTTTCTTAAATCGAATAGTTACACAGCCATGGTCATACATGCAAGAACTTAGCATGACTTTACATACATGTACCCTCAGGATTCTGGAATTGTAAAGCTCCACATTTGACTCCCATCATCCATTTAAACCATATTGTGCCGTGCAAAGCCCCCCCATACACACTGCAAATTCCTGTTAATCTCCTGGCAGATCGACCATGCGTGATGACATTATTATGCGGATAATTGGCCGCGCACCCTTTTTTGTGCGGGCATTTACTTTAGATGCTTGTCCCCATCCAAAGTAAGAAGATGGATCTAGAAATTACATGTCTGCAATGTCTTAGATCGATTTGTGAAACGATTTATAACCCGATTTTAGGAGGGCGCTTTCGATTTGCGGCAGATGGATCACCGCGAGCATGCATGGCAGTCAATCACCCTCAAAGTGTATATGGGGGGGCTTAATACATTGAATGAATATATATATTTGTTCTATGTGTGTATATTATATTTTATATATATATATATATATATATATATATATATATATATATATATATATATATATATATATATATATATATATATATATATAAACATTACATAAAAAAAATGTGAATTTATACTATAGGAACCATTCTGTGTTGTAACTGCTCAACTTTATTAATAGAAATATGTATACCAATTAAAACTTAATTTTACGGCACTGCACACATGGCTCTTCGGATGAATTAAGGAGCTTTACCATTCCTAGAAATTGCTATTCCGGCCCAAATTTTACCAATAAAACCCTGAAATGACAGATAAAATGAAAAGCCTTATTTTTAGTCTGCACAAAATTAGAAGGATGGCTTCATGTCAGTGGAAGCTGCTGCCCATTAATTCTTGGCATCCTAAGCTTCTTGCATAATAGAAAAAAATATAAACCATTTCTGCCCATTACAAAATACGAGTCTTCATGCAGGAAAGGAAATGAGTTTTTGGATCACGCCAGAAAATGTAAATAAGCATCTACTGTCCTATGGCAAATAGTTCTAATACCCTCCAGATAAATGTAAAGTGAACCTCCGTCCAGCTATAGGCTTTGTGGGGAGTTTATTCTTTAAAGCTCACAGAGCAAACAAAGCTTTCCACTGCACCGGAATGGTGGTAGCCCAGCCAGACCTGAGATGTAAACTGACCGCAGGCATTGCTAAGGTGTAGAGGATGACTGAGAATGAACTGCATTGTAGAAAATGCAGCTAGGAGGGATTGGCTAGATCTAAAGCACATGTACTGACCATTCACAATAAATTCATGTTTTAATGTTAATATTATTGAATAGGGTGCACTTTGTGGGGAAAAAATAAATGTATTTAATGTGAAGTTATATGCATGGAACACTGGCTCAGGGGTCAGTTATATGCATGGAACACTGGCTCAGGGGTCAGTTATATACATGGAATATTTTAGCAATGATTTTACAAAACAATGTTTTTGTGATTAACAATTTGCCAATATTAGCTACGTCAAGTTTTTTTTTTTTTTCAAAGCAACCATAAGACAGCTTAGCGAAGCAGCGCGTTAGATGCCATTACCATATGACTGGCATGGTGTGGTGAGCAGGCCATGGCGTGTGTTTGGCATGTTACAGTATATAAAAACCTCACAAGTCTATCATGCACAGCACGGGGTGTTATCAATCTGTGGAAACAAGTTATCTTACCTCTATCATTATGTGAAAGGCGTGCTTGTGAAGAAAAACACATATGCAAAAGAAATTACTATCTGTACCCCAGCAAGACGGTAGGTACATTCCTTGTAATACAGCTTTAAATCTTCACAAGACCATGCAATATTCAAACACTCAACAAATTATCTGATTTATTAGGATTCAAGCTAATTTCAGGAGTCGCCGGTTGCATTGCAGACCCGCAGGGTAAGTATAGTAGGATGTACTCCCCCATTCACACACCAGGGGGCGCTGGCTCAATGCATGTGAATGGCAGGAGCGTTGCTTATCTCATAAGGTGATGTACATTCCTAGGTTTCATCAGTGGAATGCTTTCTGTGCTTTACACTGCGATAACACAACTCCTTCCATACAATACACGCTTCTCCTTCCATAAAAAACACACGCTTCACTGCAAATCCAAGAAGTCTGCTAGCCATTGCTCCCAAAGATTATAGGTGTATCCACCATCTTTCACACTCACACTATACATTATCTTGTGTTCTGTTCTAGAATATTTTCTTGAGTGTAAGTATGTGTTACCATTACCTGATCTACTATACGCATACATAGGGGTCCTAGCACCCCGCAATTCAGTTCTGAATAGTTGTGTGGCAAGTCACCAGGCCTGAGCGAAGCCAAATGAATGGTGGAGAGAAATGAAAGGAGGCGCACATGATGCAGGCGCTAGTGAAGATTAGCTCAGTCTGGAGAAAGTATATGTTTGTTCTGCGTTATTTGGACCACTAAATAGACACTGCTGTAGGACTCAAAAGGAACAGACCCAAAAGGTGGAAACATCACATATGTACCACTTTACAATGACACAAAGGTCCTGTGATGGCCAAGTTCTCAAATCATTGCACTTAAAAGGTTGTTAAAGATGCATTAACAAACAAGACCCTACATATAGCCTTTGATGGACTATTTTTTTATTTCTGTTTTGGGTATATTTGCCATATTTTGCAGTCCATCCGCTGAGCAGGACGCACCCTATACAGAGCATCTTATCCCAGTAGGGAACTACCGCTATGAGCTCCAAATGGCAGAGCTGATGTTAAAGGAGGTAGAGAAGCTGTCAGATGCTTTCCTGCCTCCTGGTGCTGCCCTGCATATCTGTATGTGAGTGGCTGCTTCAGATCACTCATATACAGAAGCAGAGATGATCCCTGCTTAGAGGGATCTCCGCAGGATTCTGTCCACAATTTTGTCTTCTAGGGCAAACAAAAACTTCATTTTGCGCTTTGAAACTACTTGAAATTTAATTGCAGGTAAAAAAAAAACCTCTAAGGGTCCCCCATAAACCTTTAGATCTCCTTTTGTTTTACCAAAACCCTGTTATATGAGGGGCTTTCTAAACCATCAAGTCTACCTGTGTTCAATCGCAGAGGACCCGCCACTACATATGGTTGTTGGTAGATCTAAAGGAAAGGTGTATGGCCAGCTTGAGTCTCAGAGCAGGTAGGCAATTAACCCTAGAAAAGTTGCAAATTGTATTTTACAAAAGGATACACTGGGCAAGGCATGGGCATGAGATGGCATGAATAAAGCATTACACATGCACATAAAATGGATTCATTTTATCTCATTTCACACCAAGTTAATAAAAAAAAAACACAGTACAACACATCCAAAATTGCTTCTAATTAATTACGGACTCTCGTCTGTCTTGTCCTCTATCACTGCCATTCTCTACAATGAATATATGGATTGAGCGGTTTCCTCGAGTCGACACCTGTCCATCCATTTTGAGGGAAAAAATAAATCTTGATAGTAGTTCTGGGGCCAAGTAAATAGAAATATACCCAAAACCTTGCAGATTCCTACCCTGCCTAATATTAACAATTATCTAGTGGATATGGAATATCTATAGGGCAATGGTCACTATAAAACTTCAACTTGCTTCTAAACAACCAGACAGTGCCAAATAGCTGAGGATTCAAGTCAAAGCTCATGCAATGTGTGTAAAAGATGTCCGTAGTTGAATGACAATCTGACCCAATGCAGCTCTATATCCGCTGGCCGCATGGAGTTTGTATTGTCTTCTATTGGGTTGCAAGACTTTCATGCTGGCGGGTTTATCAGGAAATATATGAATCGGTTCCAATATGTCTGGATGATTGTAGAAGGGGTACCATGAAACAATAGATGAAGAAAACATTGAAAGCTATCAACAATTACCTTACTTTAAACCGTTGTCTGTTCCTTTAACACAGGTGCACTTTAAAGACTCCCCTACTTGGCCTCTATCAGATTACAGAGGTCTGGGAAGCTAGCTGTGCCTACTCAGCATTTAGTGACTCTTATGGATTGATGATGCTGCTGCCATCAATACAAAGCAGAGGAAAGCTATAAACATCACTGTACTCTGTGGCTTTTATTACAGTACTTTCTACAACTCCTATATGGAGGTCAAATGGAGGACGTTCATGTAAACATTGCTGCATTAAGGGGAACTCGCTGGACATCAATCAGTCAGATCCACCTTACTTAATCTGTCCATCACGTAGAACATTGTAAACGGCTTCCGGAAAAACTGAAGACCCATCAGAATGTCTCCATTTAAACATGAAGGCTTTTGTTGTTGGAGCATTTTGTCATTTAGATGTTGGGGTAACGGCAGACTATCCCTGTGATACAAAGTAAACCTATACCAGGGGTGGGCAAACTTTTTGACTTGTGGGTCACAGTGGCTTCTTAGATTTAAAAAAGGGTCCGGATTAAGAACTTGTAATGGCCGACCCACCATAGGTGTGTGCCAATTCCATACATTGCCGGCATCACTAATGATGGCGGTGATGGGTGATGTGTGACAGGGACATTGTTATCTTAAACATATCTTAAATGTCCTGCATCCTCATGTTGTCACCATTAGGATGCTCCCACAATGTCACGATCACGCCACTGCCTCATTCCTAGGCCAATGTTTAGACACCACTAGGCATTATGTGCACTCATTACAAAGAACAAGCGGAGGGGAGCATCTTTTCATCAAGGTGACATGGGGCCAAAGAAAAAAAAAATATTACCACATTGAACATTGTGGGAGAAATTAGACTTTAAAAACGCATCATACAAAGATATACCACCCATGCAGAGCAGGGGCTGTTAACTGTATATTTTATATATTAATAAAAACAGTGTGCAAAATCTAAATATACTATAAAAATAGGTAACTGGTATATGGAACCGGCTTTCAGCGAGATCACAGCAGTTGTTGAACCACAAAGCCGCATTAAAAGACAGAGCCTCAATCATCTGAGCTGCAGAACTATCCAGCTTTAAACCCCCCTTTTCCATAACACATGGCAGCTGCACGACTAGGAGTTTGACAACTTTACAACGTTCATAATCTATCCATATACAAACAGTACAAGTGGGTAAACTTTCATATACATGTCCAAAAAAGCAAAAATAAAATAGGATATTTTATTCATTTATATATTTCATCCAACAAACAATTTGATTGCATCAAAGACAACCGACCACAGTGTAACTTTGCAAGGCAGAACCTTCTAATGATTGATGATGGCAGGCCTAGTCATATATTTATCAGGCAAAGATTTCTCCTATATTATATACATTTCATAGGATATATCATTTCCATACCATCATCAATCAAAACCTCCCTCATAAAAGATGCATTTTCATATCAAACATCAGTGACATGACGGAGCTATTGATCAATCCAAACATTAAAAATAAGACCCATTCAAACTTCAGAAAACGTGCATGTTACCTTACTGTGCGTTTACAGATGCATTACACGGCTATGAAGGACCACCCTACACTGCTATGAAGGACCACCCGGTGCAGCTGAATCAAAGCCAAACTTTGCCCATAACCACCGTGCCAGGATTAAAGCCATAAAACTGTGTTTGGACTCTAAATCAACCCCAGTCTCAGGCTGACTTTTTTACAATGTCCTGAATATCTGCAATCTGAGAAACAGGTATTCTTGATACAGCTCCGCTGTACTTCCAAGTGCTGGAGGTCTCTGATCCCTGCTTCCTCCAGGCAAATTTACAACAGTCTGGGGCCTGTGTCACGGACATGACTACAGAACTGGAATTAAGGAGACCTGCAGAGCTTACAATGAATCAGGCTGGGACAATGTGCTATTACATTCCAGTATTGCAGGATATAAGAAAGGCCTGTGCTGTAAATTAAAAAGTATGTTCAGAGTTTGGTTTTAAATGCAGCTTTGACTGGGCTATCTACATTCAAAAGTCATAAATATAGATCTCAAATTGAAAATAATCTTTAAAGTAAACCCTTATTGATTTGATTTATGGTTACTGGCCAGCAATGAGGTTCTATGATACAGGGGAGCTTCTCTTAACCAGTAACAATACCGGCCAATATGCCTTGCCAGTCGCAGCTCGGTGCTTCAACTGGCACAGGGGAAGTTAAAGGAGAAGGGGAAGCCGCTGGCAGTTTGCCTACCTCCTTTAACTGCCTCTACTGGTCGGAAAACAGACCTACTCTGCAGCAACTAAAGCAGCCACTAACATACAGGCAGGTGACCAACTCACCCTTCCACAGATGGATTGTCCCTCTGCAGGGCTGTGTATGTGAGCTGGTACATTTACACTACTCACATACACTATGAGCATGGAAAACGCCCCTGCTAAACTGAAGGAAGCGGTCTGCTAACATACAAAGATCTGTAGATTGATGATCCGTCCATGGACAGATCGTCCCTCTGCAGGGCTGTGTATGTGAGCAGCTGCTTCAATCCACTCACATACAGGGCAGTGACCGCTTCCACACTACAACTAAGCTCAATGTGGAATGTGAAGGCGGGACCTCCTTCAGCTGAATACGCAATCGCCATAGAAGACGCACTACTTTTTTTTTTGTGCGTCTTCTAGTGCGAAAAATACAGTTCTAATGGAGTAGGTGCATAGGATGAACTGGTGCTGAGAATCCATTCTAACAACGTGGACCAACGTGGACCAATTCCAACAACGTGGATCCATTCCAACAACATGGATCCATTCCAACAACGTGGACCAACATAGACAGCAGTGCAGTTACCAAAGTCAGTGAGGGCTTATTTTAAAGCTAACTTTCTGATTGTTAAGTTGGTTTAAATAAAAGTCAATAACCATAATCTGGCCACAAATAGAAGCTTTAATATGAGTTAATGCATCTATAATGTAGCATGCACGTTTTTTGCTTTGCAAACAGATCTCCACACAATACAATGATTTGGTCCAAACCAATACATATTCTCTTAAATTTCCACAGCCTCTCCACATGAACTATGATCCTCCTATCCTAACGTATTAGATATGAAAAACATGGGGTCTTACAGCCAATAGTCTTTGAATCCCAATACGTTACACAAGCCTCGCTTGTCATAAGCAGTAGACATCTGATACATACCTGTGTTGGGACCAGCACCGGAGGATAAGCAAGCTTATGATGTCTATACATCCAGAAGGAGAAGAGGATGATCACAGCTAAGCCCAGGATAGGCACCAGAGCGTAAAGTAGCGTATTGAACAAAGGAGGCTTGGTGGGAAGTGGTTTAGAAGTGGCTGCAAGATAAAGAAAATATCATGGATTGCAAATCACTGTGAAATAAGTTGAAGCATTCTAAATTAAAATTAAATAATAATAATAAAAAAAATGCTTACCATCATAGGAAATTTATATAAATACAAACTATCTATAGTGTTTAATTCAATTCAAATGGAATTGCGGTATTTATTTATTGAAGACCTTTCGCTAGTCATCTGACTGGCTTTCTCAATTCAGAGTGACTGTACATGATCTTACTGGGAATATATACTCTGGGGCCCAGGTGCCCAACCTGCGGCCCGGGGCCGCATGCGGCCCTTTGGGTGTTCTTCAGCGGCCCTCCTCAGTCCACTCCACATAACCTCTGAATCAAAGGTTATGTGCCCAATAGATATCACTGAGGCACATAATGCACATTTTAAGTCATGAATATCATCAAAGATTACCATACTACAGTGTTCCCTAATGCTTGAAGTATCATTTAAACAGGTTTTGTTATTTAAAAATGAAACAATGTCTTCTAGCTCTGCCTGTTGTCATTTACCGTATATGCCGGCGTATAAGACGACTGGGCGTATAAGACGACCCCCCAACTT
>CM070039.1:27877483-27894063 GCA_036250615.1 Ptychadena robeensis
CACAAACAGTGACCATGTCTGGAGGGTTCACATACTTTCAAGCAGCACTGTATATACTCTGGGGTATAGCTGGGAATATATACTCCTGGGTATAGCTCCAATCCACATTGTGAATCTTACTGGGAATATATACTCTGGGGTATAGCTCCAATCCACATTGTGGATTGGAGCTATACCCCAGAGTATATATTCCCAGTAAGATTGTGAACAATCGCTCTGAATTGAGAAAGCCAGTCGGATGAATAGTGAAATGTCTTCAAGAAACTAATTCAAATCAACTGGACTTTGTGTTTCAATACTATATATATACATATACATATACAATGATCTGGATAAATGAGAACGCGACACAAGTTAATAATGTTAGTCCCACAATCCCCCGGATAAGGAGAATGATATTTAATCCATAGGATTTTCTTTTGTGCTTTTCATACCCATTTATGATCATGACACGCTCTAGCTACACAGCTCTATAAATAGCACAAGAATGTGCTTTAATCCACAGCATCTAATTAGCTCAGCTATTAATTGTTTTGCAAATTAGGGCTTAGGAAACCTGACTGGTGATTGGCTGCACGTTCGTTAAAAGCAGTAAGATGGCATGATACTGGTGCCAATGGTGCGCAATATCCGCCCATCATGTGTATACGTACGCTGGGTGATGTCCGTCTCTGGAGCGTGGAAGAACCGCTCGTTACATGCGCTGCCTTCACAGCAACAGAAGAAGACATCGGGGGTATCCTTCCGCTCCACACATTCACTCCTGAAAGATAAATAAAATGTTACCATTTAAAAACTTGAAAATACATTTAAATTTAATGCACTCATTTCTTAGCGGTGTGCGCATCTTATTTTTAGGGAAACTTAGTTATTTCTCAAGTTTCAATCTCTTTTTGTTGATCCAGGCAGTAACACACATTTCATCCTAGGCCCTGTCTACATTTAGAGTCTCGGAACCATTCGCGTGAGGTGTTCATGACACCCAAACCGCAGATTGCCAATACTTTGCCCTCAGTTAAAGGGCCCATTAAGTGTCACAATGGCATTAATAAGCACGATTAAATGGAAAAAGCACTTCAACTTAGACTTTCAATGAATATGTAGCACGTCACACTAATAGAAGCAAGGCATTGGGTTGTCTTTGGACCCAAGTGCCCACCACAGGGAAGGAGCATTTCCATCTGTGAAAAGCACACTGTTCCATGTGTTGACGCATTTGGAAGACATGCTCTTCCCGGACAACCCCCCCCCCCCCCCCCCCCCCCCCCCCCCCACATTTGGGCACCTGTACACAATGTGCCCGCAGACGCTCCCCATGGTAAATATATCAGGCAGACACTGGAAAAGCAACTGGGAGAAACCTAGTATTGAGTGTTCCTGACTTTAGCATTTTTCAGACGCTTCAGATGCCTGTTTAGATGCCGTTTAACCTCCTGGGCGTTACGCCCCAATCCAGTACGGGCGCAGTTTGGTCTTAGATTAAACTGCGCCTGTGCCGGGATTGGGCGCAATCGCCGGCTCTCCATAAGCCTGCAATCCCTGGTATAAACTTAAGGGTACAGCAGTTTCCAGCATTGGGTCACATTAACTTGACTACATATATTCAAATGAATTCTACATAAAGGATTCGGCATTAAAAGAAAAAGAAGTATTAAAAGTAAAATATAAAAAAAACAAAAAATAAATAAAATAAAAACACTCTAATCTTAGAGGTGCCTCCGTTTTTTTAGCTTGCTAACTACATTTACTATTACCAAGTCAAAATATTCTACCAACAATAAAAATGTGCACATTTCAATTGGTTCACCTGGGAAACCGATTTAAGCCATGTCCTCGATTAGAGTCTTAGTACTCCTACTTTCAAAAACAAAATACCAAGGGTTACCAGTGTAAAGAGGACTGTTATAAGCAGGGCTGTGGAGTCGGTCGGTAAATTCCCCGACTCCGACTCCTCAGTTTCTGATTCTTCCGACTCCTCTGTATGTAATATGCTAATGTATTTATCCATGCATTAAAGGGAAGGAAGGCGACATACACTAACCACAGAACTACTGGCCAGGAAACCAGCACTGTACTGTAATGGCCAATTAAAGCAGAGAAAGGGAGTTAGGCAGAAGATGCTGCTGCTTTTTCCTTAAGCTAGGCACCACGCTGTGATTGATCGGGGATCAATTGAACGGAAATCAATGTGCACCACATGGGCACATCGATTCCTGTTCAATGGGGACCCGTTATCCCCAGCTTGCAGTGTGTGACTTACAACATGTCACAAGCTGGGGAGAAGCAGCCTCACTCATACAGCTTCCAAGTGAGGAGTGCTGGCTCCGCCCCTTCACACTGACAGCCGACGGCTGTGGAGGAGGTTTCAATACTTTCCATGAAGACTCATGTCTCCATGCAAAGTATTGGAGATTGAACAGGGTCTTTCCAACATGTTGGAACCCCGTTCAATCAAGTTGATTCCGCCCAAAGGAAGGCACACACGGGTGGGTTTGTAAACAGATTAGAGTACAATCTATCACCGTGAGCGCACAAGTTAATTGATTCTACTCAAATCTTTTTACAGATCTACCCGTGTGTGCCAAGCTTTAGTGTTCTGATCTTCTGCTGACGATAGGGCAGTGGAAGGCTCCTAGAAGAGGCGGAGCGAAGGGACACTTCAAACATGATTCATGATTTCCCTGGAATCCCATAGTCATGTGTAAAGTTGAAGCTAACAATCTAAGTATTTGTCGCCTCAGCTGAATGACAGCAGTTTTCCAAATGTTTTACGGCTTCAGTCTTGAACTATTGGCGATCCATTCCCTTCACTTATACAAGTGTCTCTAGTCCGGCAACAAACATTCACTTCATTATCAGCGAGAGTTAGGGCTGCCATACACGCAGCGTGACGCGGCCGATTTTGACGCTGACCGATGGGTGTGCACGCTCGCCGATCGGAGGAGCCCACATAGGGTGACAGATCGCTGGCGCCCCACAGCTCCGTCAGCCAGAGAACGGACATGTCTGATATTCTCTGGCCGATGCGGTTAGTCTCAATGAAGACCGGCGTCCTCATTGAAACTAACGGACGGCACACAAAGTGTGCGCACCAATGCTGTCAGCTCTGGAGAGCAGAGTGATGATGTCATCACATTGCAGTCTAGAGCTCATCTGACCTGGTCTGTCGGCCCCCACTCTTTAGGCTAGGGTCACAGTGGGTGCTGTAATGTTATGCACGGCATGCATTTATATCATATAGCAGAGAAGTTGTTCATTATGACTGTTTGTTAATTGCGACATTTGAAGTAATTTTTTTTTTAATAAAAAAAAAAAATAAAAAAAATTTATTCTCATTTAATTCGGTTTATTTTTTGCCGACTCCGACTCCAGGTACCCAAAAATTTCTCAGACTCCACAGCCCTGGTTATAAGTGATGCATAAGCCCACTAGAGAGATCTATAAGGGGAGTGATATAGGCCATTGGCCACCGATGCAGAGGGCAGTTCACCAAACATAGGCTACCAGAGGGACAACATTCCACCTATCCAGAAAATCTGAGAACTCAAATGAAGCGACACCCAAATGATCAGAAAACACAAAAGATTTAAGAAAATGGTAGGTGACTTATCAGCGTTTGCTTTACCATAGAATGAGGGGTTTTGCCAAGAATGTTGCTGCTACAGTGTGTGTGTCAACAGAGTGTAAACCGCAAAAAAGCACATTTTGCAGTGCGCTGTCCCCCTCATACAAATGTATGGGAGTTGCTTGCTCTGCATCTGTGAAAATGCGGGCTTTTCAGTAACGCACGGCAATACGCATTACCAGAACCCCAAGCTCAGATCTAGTGTGAAGGTTTTGCTTGAACGAGCCCCGACGCTTGATTCATGAGGCCACATTAGATATGCACTTACTTGTCATAGCAGTTGATGTCATCCAACCAACAGCCTTGCTTTAGAATTTCTATCGTCCCCGAGGCATTCTTCCATGTGGCAAAACAATGTCTCCTCTTGTCGTTGTCTCCCAGGCAGCGCTCAATGCCACTGTGATTTGTCTTGTCCTTTTCCCAACTGGCATTATAAAATATACATTCCTGGGTCTCCGACCTCCCCAATATAGCTCCTGTGTACGAGAAAACAATGTGTTAGTATAGGTTAGTCCAAATATCACAAATACTTGCTAGCTTGATATTCTCACAGGTGCTTGGTTGACTTTTGCAGTTCTCAAAACTGAATTTGACTCAGCAGAGATCACATGCCTCTTCTTCACAGGGAAAATGTTATAACATGAAAATACCTTAATCCTATTGTTCTACAAGCATATGAAGACAGAATCTACCGATGTAATGTTATTGTTTCAGTTGAATAAATCTATTAAAAAATTTTTTTTATTAGGGAAATTATTATTTTTCTCCTTCCCAAGTACAACAGAAAAGTTGCCCAATTATAATTAACGTAAACTGGGAAAAAAATATGAAAAGTTATTCTAAAACTCTTCATCTACTTGTATATTAACCTTCCTAGCGCACGGTAAACGGCGCGATACGGGCGATCAAGGCAGTGTTTCCGGCATCTCGCAGGAGCTCTACACGCAGCTGTTGTCATTACTGACAACAGCTGCATGAGAGAGAAAGCCGGCGCTCCTCCATTAACATGTGCCGCCAACCCGGGGAGGCATGGGGTCTCCCCGCCGCCGGCTTCCCGTGCGGTTGAGAAGACCCTGTTCACCGAACGAACAGGATTCGTCTCAACCGCTAGGGAGGTTAAAGTTATACCAACAAGTCTTTATGTAGGAAACTATGATTTAAACCAAGCCTTACTGACTAGTGATTTAAATCGTGTTTTAACTCAGTTCGTTTTAAATCAAACCCACCCTACTTTAACCTCCCTAGAGGTTGAAACGAACCCTGTTTGCTCGCTGTTCAGGTGCGCCCTTGGGCTTTCGGCACTGCCACGGTGACGCGGAAGGGGGTTGGGTTAGGCGCCATAGACCTCCATGTTAATGTCATTAATCCACGTCATTAATGACACCAGCTATGTGGAGAGAGCTGGGGGGAGGGAGGAAATGGCAGGCGGTGAACTTTGTACACTGCCGCGATTGCCCGTACCGCGCCCATAAAAACTATAAAGGGAGGTTAATTTGATTGAATGAAATATTGAACAGTGTATGGCCACCTTTAGAATATGAAAGACTTTGAAATACAGTGATAGGTGATGGTACTTTCCATTAGTCCATCAGACAGCGATATGCCTGGTATATCCCAGAGAATGTCAACAACCCCAATGACCCCTTTGGCAGATCTCAGGTCTATGGATAAAGCTTCGCCATAAAGAAGGAAGAGAACACCTTCCTGTAAGTAGTTTTTGCCCTTCCTGGGATCCATGATGGCGGGATCACCATTGTAAAGAGATAAAACGTCAACATCATCCCATGAAGGCTGGTTAGTAATTTCACACACAATCCCTGCAATATTCTGCTATACAAAAGGAATTTATCAAACATATTTGTGAAAGAGACGCAGAAATGTATCGCTTCTCCAGAAGTTGTGCTTAGCAATGCCTTCAGCAATGACAGCCAAAGCCGGAAAGTGAAATCCTTAAATCGCAGCAATACCTTACATTCCAGACCTATGTGTGAAATTTTACTGAAGACTCCACATATTATCTGTGGAGAGTCGCGCAGCTTTGTGGTGATGACCTGTATGACCTTCAGACCCAGGCGCTCGGAGCATTTAGAGGCAAACTCCGGTAAATGAATCGCTGATATTCAGAAGGTGTTACAGAAAAACTCCATATTATTTCCATAAAAACAGTTTCCCATTTACATAATAGTTAGAGATGCAATGAAATGCACCATGTGATGAATCCTTTCCTTTCTGGATGATCAGGTTACAATTACCAGGACACTGTGCCCCCAATGCCCCTTACCACATCTAGTGACTGGCACCACCATCTCGAGTAAGAGAACCAACAGAGTTAAGGAAGAAACACGCTCAATTCACGATCTACGACGCGCAGTGCAGACGCCTCTGGCTTTCCCCTATGGGAAATAGCGGACTAGTCTATACTGATACATCATTGCACAGGTGGGGTTAAATCACGCCAAATGTGATGCATCCACAACACCCCACCAGACACTGTGGGTCGGTTGGCATCGCACAGATGCATGGCAGTGACATATTGTTTGATAAATAATCAGCGAGTTATGCAACGTAACTAGACGCGTCCCATGTGTTTGGCTATTAACCTTCTTGGCGGTCCAAACACAATTCAGGAACAGTTTGTAAACAAAAAAACTGCCAATGCAGGGATTGGGCACACATTATGCTCGATGAGCCCAGGGTGATGCGGTGTCTTCAGCGTCAGCGGTGACAAGAGGCGGGCGACAGACCTCCATGTCAATGGAGGGGCATCGCTTTCTTGGCCCACATTGCCATCATCTTTTCATCATTTTTTTTTTCAATACAAGCATAACGCTAGGGAGGTTAAAATGAATAGGGCGCAGTATTGCCAACATTGTGAATACAGTGACCTAAAACTGACCCAAAATAGCAGGCAAACTGGGGACGGGAGCAATTATTTTTGGTGGTCTTGAAATAAAGAGCAGCTTACAACTTCTTGTGCTAGACTAAAACTAAGTGATACATCACCCCACTAAACTCACACAAACTACAAAACCCCCTTCATATTATAGACATTGTATTAAAGTCAATAGTATTGAATTTGGACCGTTTTTACCCCCACATAAAGTGACTGAATCAAAATGGCTTCATAGTACCATCGGATACAAATCCATCCAAGTATCTACCCTGTCTACCTGAAAAAAAGACAATGTCCTACATGAATTTTAGGTTTGGGGTTAGAAGATGTGACAGGACGCCTCCTGCCATGCCTTCCATAAATATGGCAGCTGGCTCAAGGACAGGGCAGGTCTTATTTTCAGTACATCAACTGGAAAAAAAATTGAGTGTGACCAGTATAAGCCAGTGCTGTCAGAATGCTGAAAGGTAATAGATGGTTGCACACAACCGTTACAGTGATGGCAGTGGCCAGAAGGGCCCTCAGTGGGTGTATGGGGCCTGGGCAAAGAAATTGGGTCAGTATGAGGGATGGGTGTTTAAGTTGCATGGAGGTGTGCAGCTCTCAAAATGGAAGAGTTCAGCCCCCTGTAACAGACAAATAGGAACATGGACACGAGGCACACAACCTAGTAAAACAAAGTAAAGTACTGTAAATGGTAAAATAAAATGAAGCAAAATAAAACAAAAATACTGACAATAAAAGAGTTTTGCAAGGATTGATCTCTCAGGGCCGTGTGCTTTCCAGGATGAGGTCACTTCCTGGTTAGGGAAGACATCACTTCCTGCTTACAGATGATAGAGGGCTCAACAGGAAAACTCATTTCGAGCAGGAGCTCTTTGTCAACCATAGCTATGGTTTCATTTGCTTCATTTTATTTTACCATTTACAGTACCTAACCTTGTTATACTAGGCTGTGCGCCTCGTGTCCTTGTTCCTAGAACACTGACAAACAACTAATCTGAGAAAAGCATTAAGAGGAGAAAAACCAACCTGTGCTACGGTGTCTTTTTTTAGTAATTGGGGAATATGAGCTTCTTATTGAAACAGAAAATTCCTAGAAAGTTAGGCGCCAGATGATTTTTGGTACACCGACCGCTCGGCTTTTGGGATTTGTCCAAGCTGACTAAATGCATTTTCTAAATAAAAAACTCCAGAATCTGTTGAATTCTCATTCGCCATATCATGAGCCTTCATTCTCCCCAATTTACAGCATTCTTTCTATAACCTCTTTAGAATTATAATCCCCTATTAAAATACGAGTCCGACGTGTTTTCTACTAAGGAAAAAAAAACACACACCTCTTTCTACCAAAAGGTGAGATCCACCCTACATCAGTCCCCATCAAACCGGAAGAGCCAGCTCTACCGGCCATGGCTTGTACTGGATATCATCAGTCACCGGCTCAACGTGGAGTGTGAGAGCACAATGGCGGCGGGCAGGATGGAACACGATCCACCATCCAATATATATTCATGCTCGTGACAGGATGAGGCCTCTGCAAGCTTAGCCGTCGGGGCTTACACTATTTTACATACATATACACAAGTATATATACATACACACCCCAGGTACAAAATTATGCAATAATTGCAAACCAGTGACTACAAAAAACAAAATTAATGTATATACTCAAGTATTGAGCTGAATATAAGATAAGGCACCTCATTTTATCTACAAAAACTGGAAAGGGGTATGAACTCAAGTATAAGCCTATGGTGAGAAATGCAGAAGCTACTTGAAATTGTGAAATTGTGTACAAAATGAAATTCCACTATGTCCAGTAAAAATTTGCAGAATGCCCACAAGATGGCGCTGCCGCACAATTTAATTTACATTTCACCAGGCGAGTCCAGCCTGGGAATACTGCAGAGAGAGTACCGAATATAGAATAAAGATCAATCACCGTACCATCCACAGAGGTGGCAGGTTCCTGAAGGAAGTCCAGAGAGAACACCTGTACAGATAAGTGGGACCCCGACACTGACCCAAACATGTGTAAAAGCAGAGGAGGGCTTTTTCAGGACCCCCCCTCCCAACTGAGTGTTATGGACGCTTTAACACTGATGTAGACAAAGCCTTAAAGGTGGGAAAACACAGGACGATGTTCATTCAATAGTTGATGGCGTCAAGCAATCGTTGATTGAACAGAGAATCGATGCACACTACTTTGTGCAAACGATCCCATCCAAAGTAACAGCAATTGAATAGGGATTTACCAAAATGTTAGTTCCCTGTTCGATCAAGCTTTCTTCGATCAGAATTGATTAATCCTGCTTGTAGAAATAGAGGCCGCAATCAATTCCTGAACAATCACCGCACTGATCAATTGATCCCGTTTAAAGAAAGGGTGGTCACAATCAATTCCTAAACAATTGATCACCACAAACGTGCAATGATCAATTGCTGGGGAATCAATTGAAAAAATTTATGCCCACCTTTCAAGTCACAATACACTTTACAAAGATTGTGTAGTATGATTCTACATTCATATTTATTTTTACCAAAATTGTAATATAAAGCTAGCCACACATGGTTCAATTTTAGCGTTCAATCTACGTTTTTCGATGAAAAAAGCGCTCGATTGTAAAAAAAAAAAATCTATGTTCTGCCCACATAGTACAATCGATGATCATTGATCGATTTTTGTCAAATCGTTGGTTGAATCGTGATCGGACAGGTTGGAAAATTCTGCTCGATTGTACAATCATCGAACTACATTCCTTGCAGCTTTTTTATTTGGTCGAGTCAATGATACTTGATTTGTGTGGCTACTTTCCTGTAACTTCCGATTGAAACTAAAATCGTGAGAGGAATTCAATCTACGATTTTCAGTGTTCTCCCCAAAGCAGATTGGCCGGGCGGCCCGCCCGGGAGATTTTGGTCCCCGCCCGGCACACAAGTCCTCCGCGGCGAGCAGCCTGACAGGCGGCGCCTCCCATTCTTCAGGAGCGCGCCACAGCCACTGAAAGACTCCGGCCCGCGGCACACTACCGGAGCTGCGGGCCGGAGTCTTTCAGTGGCTGCGGCGCGCTCCTGAAGAATGGGGAGGCGCCGCCTGTCAGAGGACTTGTGTGCTGCCGCTGGCCGGCAGCCTATCAGAGAGGCCGCCGGACCGGTGCAGGCGGCGCGATGACGTCATCGTGCCGCCCGGCTGAAAAAAAAATCTGGGGAGAACACTGATTTTGGATTACTTTGATTACTTTTCAGTCGAAATTGAACAGTAATCATACTCCCCATGTGGTGTACATCGATTAAATTAAAATAGATTTTCGATTTATTTGATTAAACTACAAAATCTAATCGAACCTCAATTGAACGCTATAATTGAACCATGTGTAGCTAAGCTTTAGGAGGTTTCTACACTATTCAATCAGGGAACCCCCTGCATGACATTTGGTTGGTAGACCCTTCAAGCCATACTAAAACTTATCATTGATGGAGATCAATAGCGATGAAGTAACTTCCACTTCACACATAGACATCTCAAGAGTCGATCAAACCCAAACAGCTCGATCTGTAGTGATCCAGAACAAAGGTCCCCATTGTAGACAAAACATTTCAATGTCGCATTTTAAATAGAATCTCACTTTGAACATCAAAAACATTTTAATTTCTTAACATCTTTAAAGCATGTGTGAGTCCCCTCTGGGTGATATTACATCATATAAATGTAGTGATTTAGTATGTTTTAAGGACACTGGGTATCCTCCGTTACCCCCGGAAAATTCACCAAAGGAAGTCACAGCGCAGGGATATCGAATTCACTCAACGCACAATTCTGCAGCAGTTTCACCAGTAAAAGTTGCGTCACTCAAATATGGTGAAAAAAAGCGGGAAGAGGTGAATTGAGCTCTCCTGACATTCCGAGAGACAAAGGGAAATGTACACGGCACACTTTATAGGTTTCATGAATAGAGCTGGACCAACGCCAGGAGTCTGACACCTAAGATTTCAGCTTTAACATAACTTTCTCAAGCCTTACCTAATGGGAGTAGGAGACAATAAGTACATGTTACCTGGTACAACAATTGTATTTACTCCTGAAAAAGGTTTATGTTTAGACACCAAATTTAGTTACCAATTTAGAGCCCCCCCATACACCTTAACATACAATTACTGTACAATCAAATTTTCTTCTACCAAAACCATGTAAAGCTAGCCACACATGGTTCAATTGACTGTACAATCAATGTAATTCGATCAATTTTTTTAGTCGGTCGATTGAAAATTGAAGCATGTCCACATGGTACGATCGTTGAAATTCGATTGTGGTGGTGGTGGCCTTTAGTGTGCATACACGGGTCGATATCCACTTGATTGCTGAATGACGAGCGCAGTGTGGTGACGTCACCACACTGGGCTCAAGTGTACGCCTATTAAATGGCGAATCGATGCACACCACTTGGGATGGGTCCCAATGTAAAGGGATTTATCAACATGTGATTCCTTGAATGATTGAAGTAAGGGTGCCTGCATTTGATTCATAAACAATAGATCACAGTGATCAATTGTTTGGGAACCTAACTAAAAATCGAACTGTGTAAGGGGACCTTTAGGGAGATGGGGGGAGGGGTGGGTTATGTGACAAGCCAGAGACTGATCAGGACTGAAAACTCTGCTCAGGATTTCAGAGCTGATGGAAGTCTATAGTCTCCTTAGCTGACATGTTTGCCTGAAGTACAGTGACCCCCTCATACCCGTACATTTGTTTAGGGCTCTTTTTCTAGTTTCACGCTCTTAATCTAGCTTGTGTACGTAGCAGACAAAGATGAAAGGCGAAATACCCTGCTGTGGGGACGAAGACAAAGCAAAGACTAAAGTTACACCGAAACAGCACGCAAATCTGCAATATTCCAAGCTGGGAGCGAGGATCAAAGCAGGAGGAGAATGCAGACATGGAGTCTAGACCATCGTCTACTGCAGAGAGCCTGTGAAATATAGAAAACAACATGTACAGATCGCATTAATCACGGCCATCACTCTGCTGTATACAGCCCACCTTTACCTAACCACCCCCCGCCTCTGAATATGTATAGGATCCATTGATTGATCAATGAAAGCTTTTGGATGGCAGACACAGAGGAGCCGGACCTGACACAGTAGACACAGAGGAGGAAATACATGCTCAATCCCGTACAGCAAAGCAGCTGCTTCAACACAATCTGATGTCTCAATCATCGGCGTACACAGCAAAATCCATCATCCAACACCGTACACAAGGAGATCCTCCCGTCACACATCTCCAGATATTATATCCAGAATATTTTATAGTCGATTTTTATTACTTTCACAGATTTTGATACATTGTTGCAGTTTTTTTTAATTTCCCATTTCAGAAAGATATTTGTATATGGAGATATGTTTTTTCTCTCAAACCATCAAGAACATCAAGTCAATCAAGCTATAGAACTGGGCTCAGTTTCCAATCAGTGTCAGCTAACATACATCAGGAGACATAACTAGGCAATCACATAATCTGCCCCTGTAATATATACAGTCTATTTATATATTAAGAGTAAACCCTAACTTATACCTAACTTAACCAAACATACAGTATATTTAAATATTCGACACTTCAAAGCCACCCACCTAGATGGACCAAAGATCGATCAGCCAAAGAACGGACATGTCCGTTTTTCTTTGATGGATTGCATTACCACTGTCCCCATTCAAAGTATATGCACCACGCAAAGGGTGCGTGACGATTCTCGGAGCCACCAGCCATGCCTGATGCAGTCATCGCGCTGTCTATGGGGGGCTTTACTAACATTTAAATATGCTGTATATTTTAGGGAGTAAATCCTGGTATTTAAGTTCAAGTACGAAAAAACTTTTTGTATATAAAATCTATTCTATCCAGAATATTTAATTGTTTAGAACAGACAGTGTCCCCACCAAAAGTATATGATGGCACGCAAGTTCAGGTGTGCGCCAATTCTCAGAACCACCAGCTGTGATTGCGTCATTGTGCTGTCTATGGTGGGGCTTTACGAATATTTAAATATACTGTATTACTTTAGGGATTTAAGTAAACACCGACAGGCATTTAACTTCCCAAGTATGAAAAAACTTTGTATATAAAAATGTTTTCCCTTTTCCCATTCTTTGTTACTTGTCACATCTCTTTGCAGCTACTTCCCATACAATAAGTATGGGTGCTTGGCATTCCTAGGGTGGGTAGAAGGTGGCATTACACATTGTATAACATAGGGCTCCCTCACACTAGCAGGGCTGCAGTTGTGGTGCAAGCAGTGAGGCTATGGCTGACGTCTAGTCCTGCATTTGCACCAACGCACAACGCCACACTTTAGCAGGTGCAGTAAACTGTAAAACGCATGCTTTTTGCTTGTAACAGGCATGGTTAGCGGACGTGGCAGCGCTAGGCAGCATTCAGACCTGTGCCAACTGTCAGTGCTCTTGCACCCTCTCAGTATGGGGCAGGTGACTGAAAAGCGAGCAGAAGACACGTCATGGCGCATCTTCCTGGCTTTGTTGCTTTTCGGGCATGTGAAAGTTCCCTTACCGCTATCGCGTCTGGTGCTGGTATTAAAAAAAAAAAAAAAAAAAAAAAAAAAAAAGTTACATTTAAAAAAAAAAAGCCAGCACATATGATGTGAAAGGACCAGTTAACAGCTACTTGCAGTAATTAATTGGAAGTCATGTGGACAGGATGACAACACAAGGATTCAATCAGGAAATAGGGACACAGTGTTGTCACCTGACAAGGACCTTCATGGCAGGATCACTAGGGAAACAAATTGATTAAGATTACAGCTTGAGCTTCAATCTATTTTGAATTGAGGCCAATAGGCCTTTATAAATGAGTATACTCCCCTGTTATCCAGAACTTGAGCAAGCCAAAAAAATTAAAATAGGGGAACTCTGTTTAAACTGTACTGCATTTCTATTGTGCCTCCGATACAGTTACAAGAGGACTCTGCTGTGGACATGGATATTAAATAAAACACACCAATTTAAAGAGTCCCTAGGCCAACATATATCACTTACAACACACACAACATAAAACACTTGAAGTACAGAAAACTACCCAGTGATCCTGCCAGAAAACAACAGAAAAGGAAATTTTTTCAGTAAGTGACTCTACTACACTAAAATCCAAGGTGAGTGTTTTAGCCTCCTACTATACAGTAAAAGAGGATGGGTTCTGTAGTCCAGCAGCTGAAACCCCCTCTGGTTAAGATCTCCTTGCACCAGGATAGCAATTTACATATATGAGTAAATTCAGAAGGCAACATAAAAATTTGTTTTCATAAATAAACAACCAATTCAAGAATCAAATGTTAACAAAAATGTGAAATTGCATTTCCCCCAAAAAATGGCCAAAAAGTACCCCAAGGATATGTCTCCACTGCATTGTGTGCTCTGTCGGGACCCCTTATGTTAAGCGCAGTGTTTGGTGGCTTTCCGACAAAGCACATACACTTTACCTGCCTGGCGTATACTCTGTTCACACATCTGCCGTGCGTACTGCATTACAATAACCACTGCATCGGGTCAACGCCATGTGAACAGAGGATCCGCCAGCAGGTAATGTGAATGTGCTCCGTCGGGTCACACAACGCAGTGGAGACATACCCTAATACTGTCAAAGGCAAATATATGGCTGATACAGGAGACAGGTAACACACAAAATAAACATTCAAAACAAGGTGGAGCTTATACACAAATACTTTTCCTCATCACATAATACCTTTGGAATGAGTCATATGTCACACTAATGACCTCAACACCCTCAAAAATGAACAATGCCTGAAACCAAAATACAAGACAGTCGCAGACAGAAATCCTCATAAACCGTCACTCAAGCAATGAGCTGTATAGTATGCAGTTCAGTTGAGGCCAAAATGATAAGTCCCCCTTACAATATTAGCACTCTTGATTTCTCCATTAACTAGTGTTTGTTATTTTGGAAACAAATACACTATAAATATAACAATGTAAGTTTAATTAGGATACACTGAGCTGAAACAAGAAATTGCAAAAATGATATCCCCCCCCCCCCGGCCATTAATCACCAATAGTGTCCCCTTTCTGAGCCACACCCGACAATCTCTTAGAGAAGTTCTTTAATAGGTAGGCAAGGGTCTCCTGAGGGATTCTGCACCATTCTTCCATTACAAATTATTCTAGTTGCTTCAAATTGCCTGGTTTTCCAGCATGGACATTCACTTTCAGCACCCACCACAGATTCTCAATAGGATTGAGGTCTGGGCTCTGTGTGGGCCACTCAAGGATCTTAGGTTTGGTATCCTTGAGGAACAGACAGTTGGACTAATTTCGATGTATGCTTTGGGTCATTGTCTTAGAAGACCCCAGCGATGACCTAAAGCATGTCTACACGTCTAGATTTTATGTTCAATTAACCTAAAAAGATCTATTTTTTTGGGTCAGGGAAATTGGTGATTGATTTTATGTTTGCCAACTGTAGTAACAGTTATTTGATCAACTTTTTGGGATCGACTGAAAGTGTAATGAATTTCAATACAACTAATTATAGTAGAGTGTTGTACCGTGTTAGCCATCGATAAATACAGCAAGTTTGGAGTTCAAGTGATACAGTTTATTGGCTAACTGAAGTCATTAGAGAAGCAAGCTTTCGGGATATCGCAGATCCCTTCTTCAGGCTAATACAATTCTGGTCTTTGAAACTTACATTTATATACCAAATAACATGATCATAAATATTTGAACAAAATAGCCTAATCTCTGATAATTTAAAGACTATTGCTATTTAGGTTGCCATATTTCTCTGCTTCCCAGGTCTATGGACATTTTAATTGCTGAAGGAGGTGAATATCACAGCTGAACCTCTTATCTCCATTACCCCAAATAACTCTTCCTAACTCTGACCTCCATTAACTAACCCTTCACTCTCACCTCCATCAATCATGTGTGTCAAGGCAAAACTGTTTCTTTTGTTCAAATATTTATGACCATGTTATTTCGTGTATAAATGTAAGTTTCAAAGACCAGAATTGTATTAGCCTGAAGAAGGGATCTGCGATATCCCGAAAGCTTGCTTCTCTAATGACTTCAGTTAGCCAATAAACGGTATCACTTGAAATACAACTAAATAAAATTTACCAGCACGTCCAATCAATTTTCAACCAATTTTTTCCCAATATTTATTGTTTTAGGCTGATTCAACCATAGATTTTCAATAAAACAAAAACATGATTGAATTAAGTTGATTGGATGAAAAATCTAGATGTGTATGGGGGCCTTATGTCTAGACTACAAGCAGATTTCTGCATATTCTCCATAGTTTTCTTCTTTCATGATGCCATGTAACCAAGCAGGTCTCCCTGCGCCTGAGTAACAGCCCCACAGAATGATGTTGCCACCACCATGTTGAACTGTTTCTAGGGTTGAAGGCTTCTCCCTTTCCTCACCAAACATAAGAAACATCCATGGGAGAAATCTAATGAATCATAATAGGTAATGAGGACTGTTCTTCCATTAACCGTAGACAATGACCTAAAAACCAGGTGGGCTTCATGGCCATTCAGAGATACACCACTGCGACCAAGCTGGACACTGATGCTTTTCTCTGTACGCAGCAGATTGTGCTGCCTTGCTGGACGGGAGAAGAAAAATTCCCCAGAGAGTTATCTACAATCACGTTCCAGAGCCACATACCACAAGTGTTTCTGCTCTATGTAAGAAAACCCCGGATTCACTAGAAGCAGCAAAAGAAGAGCAAAGGGAGAGCTCAGGGCATTTACAGGAAGAGCAAACAAGGCTACTCATCTGACAATCACTGACACACGTTTATTCATAAAAGGTGACCATACACGTATAGATTTTCGCACAATCAACAATAGTTTCAATCAGGATGTTCAATATTTTGATCAAATAAAGATTGTGCCTATATCTAATGCACACACTATTGACGGTCGACTTCTATTAGGATCTACCAATGTAGTGCCGGGTCCTACCTGATATATACCTTTCAATCACTATGTATTCTATCACTGCTATGTAGTGCTGGGTCCTCCC
>CM070039.1:27895991-27917749 GCA_036250615.1 Ptychadena robeensis
CTGATTGGCTGGCTATGGGTGCCAGTGGAGGAGCTCCAGAGCAGGCTTCCATGCAGCTCGATGTCAGGCCACGCCCCCCCTGATCGGCTTTTTTGCGCCGATCATGCTATTTAAGCCAATATCGGCCGATCATGATCGGCGGCTGATCAATCGGATCACTACCACCATTTAGTCCTTTTTAATTGTGACAATAATTAAACTGTTTATAATAAATGTAAATAAAGACATTACAGAGTTATATTTGTGTATTTTTTCCACCTAACCGACTTTAGAGGTAATTACTTGCATGCATTTAATCTCTGCTACCTACTGTGTTTCCCCGAAAATAAGGCAGTGTGTTATAAATATTTTTGCTCCCAAAAATTCGCTACGTCTTATTTTCGGGGAATGTCCTATTTTTCCATGAAGAAGAATACGGCACTGGGGAATCAGGGTGGGGGGGGGGGTCACTTAAAATGACACGGGCAGAGGGGAATTCAAATGACACAGGAGACTCAGAGGGGGGATTACCATTTTAGTAACCCCTTCTGATCCTCCTGTGACATTTTGATTGTCCCCCCTGTCCAGAGTACCGTATCTTCAGGGGTGCCTTATTTTCAGGGGGATGCCTTATATTTCAGCATGAGGCAAATATGTAAGTGTGCCTTATTTTGAGGGAAACAGGGTAACAGCTATGCAGGCTCTAGTCTGAGCATTATGATACATGACATGCCAACTTGGAGTTGCAATCCATTACATTATGGTGTGAAATTTGGAATCCGGCAACAAATTACCGTTATTTTCTTTTGATGGATCTCTGGGTAACACAGAAAATCCTGCGCACACATGTGGAGCTGTGAAGTCTGGGGTTAGCACTGTAAATACACTGTACGCCATTCACGAGCTCTCCTTTCTTTCTAGCAACATGTGCATCTATATTGACAAGCCTGGCATTATGTCACTGTCTATCCCTCACAACCTGACTGCTCCAACACACAGCGGGGACAGCACCGAAATATTCAGAAATATGCTGGAGAGGACACATAAGCTGGTCATACACCTTAAGATCTCTCGGTCACATATCCTTCAGATCTACCAATAACTATGTAGTGCCGGGTCCTCTGCGATGGAACACAGGTAGACTTGAGGGTTTAGAAAGTCCCTCATATTACATGGTTTTGGTAAAACAAAAGGAGATCTGACAGAAATCTAAAAGGTGTATGGGGACCCTTATACCAAGCGGTAATCATGGTCAGTTAAAACAAAATTGCTATCCAAGCTTTTCTGTGATGGTTATGGAGTGCCAGTAATATCATATTAATTTATAGAGCCAGAAAAAATTATCCGCTGCGCTCTGGATAGGTATGGCTGGTGCGATTTAGCGTTCGATTCACGATCGATTGTTTTGGAATGGAATAAGGCCCACCTTGTACGATCGATCCTGCTCAAAGAAAATGGCAATCGAACAGGGATCCGACATGTCTGTAAAATCCCTGTTCCATCACCATTACTTTGGATGGGGAACGAGGGTCCCCATCCAAAGTATCATTCAGAAATCAGTTGCACAAGGTGGTGTGCATTGATTTGCCAAACAATCGCTCATTTATTCCTTGCATCACCACAGCGCAATTGATCGTTCCTCAATCACGCAGATATCAACCTGTTTGATGGACGATGCGGACACAGCACATGTATCTAATAAACCATAAATGCTCGGTATTAACTGAATTTTTCAGCCCCCCAAAATTAAATATGGCTTATACTCGAGTCAAGTGAAGAACAGCTTTTTTTTTTTCTATGTAGTTCAGAGAGTCCAAGGCAACAATTTAGTTAAATGTTTACAATATGGCAGATGAAATGTCCATTTGTAGACACTTTTGAAAACTAAAATGCCAGCTTGACACGGCTCGAGCACAGAGGTGAGATCGCAAAACTAACCCCTACAAAATCATGGGAGCGGAACGAAACCTTTCCAGAGTAAAGTATGAATGCATGGTAAAAGTTATACACAGGAAGCCCCAAGGTGCATAATTAAAAAACATACAGAATCGGTGTAATGCTCTTTTGACTTGCTAAAGCACCCCCGTAGCTGTCACTTTAAAGCGGGGAACACATGGCTCGATATACAAGCCTCACAACGAAGGAGCTGAAGGCGCAGCACTGCTGTGTCTCCAGCTCCGACAGACCCTGTGGTCCTCATGCAAATCAATGGATATCTGCCATGATTTACGTGTATCTGTATCTGCATGTATGTATCTGCATTAGATACGGGCCAAATAGCTGGCCGTGAGCACGCACGGCGCTCAAAGCAGCCATCGATCTAGCCCATATTTATGCGTGTGTTCCCAGCTTAATTGTTACAAGTCATCTTGAACAGCCCCTAAACATGGCATTACAGTAATTACAAATAGTAAGAAAATACCGAATACCATCAGAACTATTACCCATAGATACAATGATCTCGTAATAGCTGGTCTTTAATAAGTTCCAACCTACAAATTGGATACCATGCCGTGTGCATCCTAAATGCCTAGAAACCAAGGATAACATCTGCGCCGTACATAGAAGCCAATCAGTTTGCAGCTATAAAGTTTTCAATTGGCATGTAGAAAATAGAAGGAGCCAGGCTGCTATGGGAACAGACATCGTTCCTCTCTCCTAACTCTTATGTACTAAAGTCAGTGAGGAACATGAGATTAATAACTAGAAAGACTTCCGCAGACCTGCTTTCAAAGAAATACAATTGCTTCAGTCATGGTAACTTAAAGAGAAGCAGTGAAGACTAAACTTGCGTAAGAAGCCGACTATTCAGTCTTCAGAAATATAATCATACAGGGTTACTTCAAAGATTAAAAACATTTTTATTTGTTTTTCAGCCTGAGGTAAAAAGGTGATATGCTCAGTGAAAGGTCACGGCCTTTATGCGGCCTCCTTTCATACAGATTTCAGAAGTATTGGTGCATAGAACCTCAAATATCCTGCGTCCATGTTTCCAGTCACAAAGGTGATCATGAAGCATAGTACTAAACTTATGGGGGAGTTTCCACAGCATTGTTTGATCCGTCGGGACCCCTACGTTAAGCACAGTGCTTGGCGGGTGTTCCGACGGATCACATACACTTTAGCTGGCCGGCAGATGCTCTTTTTAGAGATCCACTGATGCAAGGGTTAACACACCACTACGTTAACCCCTGTATTGGCGGAAGGGCTCAGTGCCATGAGAACACAGCATCAGCCGAGCAGATACAGTGTAAGTGCTCAGTCTGAACCCCCCGTCAGATGTGGAGATAAAGCCTACCGTAATAGGTTAACAAAAGGAACAGCAAAGCAAATAGCGGTACCTGCTACCCAGGAAAAGTATATGGGCGCAGGAGAACCTACCTCACACCCAGTTCACTGAAAAATGTTTGTTCCAGAAGAGGAAACAATAACTGGGTGCTGGGTAACTACCTTAACACTTCTCTTTTTATACCCCTCTCTTTCCCTGACCAAATCACAGACCATATTCTGTGACATATCGAAAAGATGAAAGACATTGAAAAACTTAAATTTCTTTAATCGAGCTGGGCAAAATATAAAGCTATAAGGGATGGGCTATCGGCATCACAATTGCCCAGAATATTCCAGAAATTGTTCCGGATGTCCAGACCCTCCAAAAGTTTGCATCGGCCTGAATCACATCAGGTTTTTTGTGTGTGATACTTTTGGACATGAAGCATTGTGCCTCCTGAGGGGTTTCCATACTTTTTACACATAAATTGGATTTTCATGGTAAATGTATGTACCGAGTATAAGCCGACCCAAATATAAGCCGAGGTACCTAATTTTAGAAAAAAAAATCTGGAAAAAACTGAATGACTTGAGTTAAAGGCTGGTGGCTTTTTTTTCAGGATGTTATTACTTGACTCAGCAGATTTGTAAGTAAAGCTGGCCATACACGTAAGGTTTGTTTACGCGTGTAGATTTTTTTCATTCGATTAATGAACTCACAATTTTTTGGTTGATCGAACAGAAATCTAGCATGGCCAATAAAGCAGGGTACAGACGGCTCAATATTTGAGCCATCCAATGTACCCTGCAGCAGCGTGATGATGTCAGATATCGGAGGAGCCGCGGAGAGACAAAGCCGAGCTTTGCCTGGAGACCCGCTGTCTCTAGGCAAAGCATCGGACATATCACGGTCATGAACGATAAGGCTGTTTTCGAGCGGAATTGATTCGAAAACAGCGATGAGGGCAGATTATATGGGTCAGATAGATGGCCGAGCGCACGCACGGCGCTCGAAACGACCATCGATTTCACCCATATCTCCACGTCTGTACCCTGCTTTAGTTTAATGGATAAACTTTGTTCGAACAAAAAATCTTTCGAAAAAAAGGTCACCAATCATGTTGCTGCAATTTCAAATGTATTTTTGATATCGGGATGGATTAACGTCACAATCTGACGCGGTGAGCCATGTTTTAGAACGAGCGCCGCACCGTGGCTGTGGGGAAGAGCTAATTGAAATGCATTTGCGCAATCGCCGTGATTAAAATCGCAGGTGATTGCGGACGATCGCCAAAGTGTGGACAAGCCCTAAAGCCTCAGGGATATAGTATGTGCCACCAGTGGGTGTTCTTGTGTTAACTATACAAAGAATATCCTTTGATGGCATCCACAGCACATCTGGAGAACTGGGACTTAAGTCCATAGACAGGACCTGGTCTAGCTCAATCAGGAGCCAAGGATTATAAAATGAAATAAAACGGCACAATGTGGTTGTAGAAAAGGTATCTTATACCTGAAAAACTACTGAAATGAGAGAACTAAAATAAGGGTTGATGTATGTAGGCATTGTGCCAACAAAGGGAAGATTACATTCTGAGGATGCGAAACATTCCACTCCAAAAATGTATAAAACATTTGCTGACACGGCCCGATTCCTTCACCTCAATCTTTTACACGTCTGATAATAACAGATACAAAAAGAGGAACTATAAGGGTCTCCCCTGAATCATTCCATTGTGTTGCGTTACATCAAAGAGCATTGCGTCATGTTCATGTTAATCAGATTCTATTCGCCGAAATAACCTCAGCTTATAAGCAGCCACGTATTATTATCATTTTGTTTAGATGCCACGAATAACATTTTGATTAGGCCAGGTCTCCCCTTCCGTCGGGACCCCCTACGTTAAGCGCAGTGCTTGGTGGGGTTTTCCGACAGAGCACATACTCTTTACCTGCGCAGATGCTGCGGTTTCAACGTGCTGAGCCGTTTCACCGATGCATTGGGTGAATGTAGTGCAGTACGTTAACCCCTGCTTCAGCAGATGTTTGAACAGAGCATCGGCCGGCCGGCCAGCTACAGAGTACAATACCATGCATTTTTCATGGAAGGTTACCTAACACATGCACTTTTTTGCCCCATAGACAGGTCGATATGGGGTATGGTGATGTCATCAAAATGTTGACATCACGCTCGAGTGTTTGTTGATTGAAAGGAGAATCTATGCGCACCACTTTGCGAAAATGATCCCGTTCAATACTTTGGTAAATCCCTGTCCGTTTGCCATTACTTTGGATGCGGATCGAGGGTCCCCATCCAAGGTAATGGAAATCAAACAGGGATTTACCAACATGTTGGTACCCTATACCCCAATACTTCAAGCAATACGGAGGACGACAGAACTAAAACACATGATCCTGGTACAACGTATGAATAACTCTATAGAGAACAGAAACTGCAGATAAAAAGGAAGTGGCTCAGCAGGAGGGAACAAAGCGGAAGTTTTCATCCCACTAGTAAAACCAGAAAACCAGATGACATTTAAATGTGGTTACACACTGGTTAAAGCCACAGATCTGCAAAACGAACAAAGTCAAACCACTGCTAGGTTCAGAATTACAGAGCAACCAAAACTTGGCACGAATAGTGACGTGAGTAATCTACGAGAGCTGCCAACCAAGTCACATACCAAGAGCCGGTTATCTACACAATGTCTAACACTCCGGTACACAGCGGCAGTAATGCCGGGCAATATCAAGGTGAAAATCTCAAGAAGAATTTGTTGGCAAACCAAAGTTGTTGTGTTTTAGGGTGGACAAGTTAGCGCAGCAGAGAAGCCAGTTTTACTTGGATGTCAAAGAAGGATTTAAAGCAAAATAAATTGGCTCTCTAGTCTGGGTTATACCTCATAAAGCCCCCCATACACCTTTAGATCCCTCTATACAATTTCCATTAGATCTACCAACAACTATGGAGTATAGTGGTCTCCCTGATAGAATACATAGTGATTGGAAGGTATACATTTGTAACAAGTTAGCCAGCAGTGATGGAAGGTATACATCACTGCTATGTAGTGCCGGGTCCTCCCTGATAGAATACATAGTGATTGGAAGGTATATGTCACTGCTATGTAGTGCCGGGTTCTCCCTGATAGAATACATAGTGATTGGAAGGTATATATCGCTGCTATGTAGTGCCGGGTCCTCCCTGATAGAATACATAGTGATTGGAAGGTATATATCACTGCTATGTAGTGCTGGGTCCTGCCTGATAGAATATATAGCTATTGGAAGGTTCAGAAAGGTCCTCATATTACATGGTTTTGGTAGAGCAAAAGTTGATTACAAGGTGTATAAGGGCCTTTAGATTCCTTTACCTCCTTCATGGAGGAGCTTTGTTCGGATGACTACTATCCAAGATTAAATCCAATATTACTTTAGGCTGAATTAACTTTGTTTTCTTATTAGGTTATTGCAATGTCTTGTAGGTGATACAAAGTTATAAGATGTAGACACCAGATGTCACTCAGACCACCCCAGCTACAATGTATTAAACCGCAAGTATTTTAACACATACTAAGTTAAGTTTAAATGACAAAAAAAAAAGTGATGTTGACATTTACATTCAAATTCAATGGATGAGTCAACATATGTAAGGGATTCGCTGCGTTGCTGAAATGTCAGGGAGCTCCCCGCAACACTACCCAGAAGGGTATGCATTGGCGCATCAATGTACGTGTTTATACATCCTGGTACCCCTTTGCCCAGCTCTGCAACCCCCGCCCCCCCATCAGCTACACTCGCCATGCTTCTGTCCTCCAACTTTGGTACTAGAGAGCACTACGTATCCCAGCACTCATTTTGCCAAAACCGAGTTTTCTTCCTCCAGTGGAAGGGCACAGGGGTGGCGAGTGCAGCTGGTAGGGGGCCTACCAGAAAAAACAGCGAGCAGTAAAGTGATCTCATCGATAGCCCAAAAATATTATCAAATCATTTGGCAGATTGCTTATTCACTTATACAGCTCTGGTTGCAATTCTGTGCCTTGGTATTGATCATCTATAGGAATGAACATCTGTAGCTCAGTAGCACCTGGCCTTCTGCAAACACTGGACAAAAGTTATGGTGCAGGGGTGACCGTAACAATTAAGGTGCTTATTAGCCACTCAAGGGGGGGGGGGGGGGGGGGGGGGGGGGGGGGGGGGGGGGGGGGGGGGGGGGGGGGGGGGGGGGGAGAGAGAGTAGTTTCTCGAAAGGTAGTCATTTAGGTATATTAAAGAATATAGTTCCCTGATGACGTCATCGCGATGCTGTCAGATATCGGAGGAGCTGGAGACACAGCACTCCTGTCTCTCCAGCTCAGCCGATGCTTCGCATGGAGACCCCTGCGGTCGCATTAGATATGGGCCAGATAGATTGCCATGAGCGCGCACAGTGCTCGATTTAGCCATCAATCTGGCCCATATCTACACATGTGTACCCAGCTTAATTGTCTGCTTATGGTCGGCAATACATACAATTCCACGCTCACATCCAAAAGTTATGCAGACTGGTATAAAAGTTCAAAACTGGACAACCTTGCAAAAGAAAGTTGAACACCGTGAGTGTAAAGATCTCAACTAACCAAAAGCAAATGATATATTTATACTTATTTGACACCATTTATAACACTGCTCTCAGGCAAAAATAAGAAAAAAACATAAGCCAACATATTACACAATAACGAGCCAGCGTATAGTTAAATTCCAGCGAGAATACAATCTGCCAGAAGACTTATGTAATATTAGGTTACACTGATATTTGGTCAGTCTTGCAAAAATGTCTGTGCTGAAGGTTAGTAGTTACTTCCCAAATGATGTGCAGGCTTACCACCATAGAAAACCCCTCACAAGGATGACATGGAACCACCACTGCTGACGTCTCTAAATGAAAATGCCTGGTTTCCAGATTTGGACTTGCACTTGAAAGAACTCCAAATCACAGACTGTAAATGAGCAAATTATAACCTAGAATGATATACTATACTTTCTCTCCAAATGCCCCCCCCCCCCCCCCCCCCCCCCCCCCAACAGGAGTGTCAAACAAATAAACAGCAGGCCAAAAATACATTCTTAAGAGTCACAGCCAACCATGATATATATTAACAGAATATCTAAAAAAGTCAACACGTTTTTCCTTCTCATCAAATAAAACTTATCAGATTCAGAAGTTTTGCTTAAAGCAAGCAAAGGATAACACACGTGCGGCATTGGTTTCTTTAACCCCCTGGGTCTAGTGCACGTAGCATGCTTTTATTGCGGCAGATTACAATGTAATCCTCCCCCTTCAGATCCCCAGTGTCATTTATGTAGATAGGGATGTGCTGAAAAAAAAACAAAAAACAATAATGTATGCTTTAAATGAGGGTAAAGGGCGCTATCCACCCACACCCCACGGTGTCATCAATGCCAGAATGGTGGACCTGGAAACATTGGTTCCACTGATACAGAGGAATGACAACGGCTCCCCCCAGACAGCTGAGTATGCTTGAGATTAGTTCAGGGTGAGTATTGTTAGTAAACCCAGGATGTAAAAGAAAAAAAAAAGAGAACACTTTTGAGGACCATATGTGGCCCTTGACCCCAGCTGTAGGTTAATGGTGGTGGTGGTGGGGGGGTGTTTGTGTTGTCCTTATACATAGTAAGCGGATTCACTTTACTTACAGTAAAGCAGGCAACTGTTGTAACTCTAAAATATGTGTAATAGGATAAAAACACAAAACAAGCATTTTAGGAGAAGTAAATGATTCCTTACATTTGATTTCACACATTTTGATGGCCAACATTTAATTACTGAATTAAATTTAAGGTTCTAAAGTTAAAATGCTTTATTTGTAACAGGATAAAAGATATATCTAAGGCTATGTTCCCACTTTGGCAATCGATCAAAGAACGGACATGTCCATATTTTTGGGCCAATCTTTATACTGGTCCCCATCCAAAGTATATGGCAGCACACAAAGGGCGCGCTTATGATTCTCGGAACGACCGTCCGTGAGTGATGATGTCATAAAGCGCAGGCCATCTGCCACAAAATCGTCCACAATTTGTCTATTGCCACCTTAAGGCTATGTCCCCACATAGGCGATTGCCTGCGATTTTAGATCACCAGCCAATGACCAACACTACTTCCAATAGTCCCCATTTATAGGATCGCGCACGGATGTGATTGGGGCCACGATCAAACCGCTGCTACCCGTGTTCTGACGGCCGGCGCCTCTAGACATTAATGGAGGCGATCGTGCGTGCAGGCGATCGGAAATCGCCTCCATTCATTCTCTATGGAGAATTTTACAATGGTGGCGTTTAAAAAACATAAATAAAAAAATCGCCTGTGAAAGTTGCCAATCGCCTGCTGGGAACACCGCCTTACAAATCTAGCCATTTTAGCAGTATAGAGAGGGAAGAAGGTAAAATCACATCCATCCCATTTGAATCGATGATCTCTGCAGAGAAGCCGTTTACCAACTCACAGGGTGGCCAAACTTTCACACGTGCCAACATCTACATTTTGATTTTCGTATCACTTTAATCCAACAATGAGTAATTGGGCAATAAAACTTGTAGAAACATGTCATGTTTAAATTTGTTTCCTGCTGAGGTTGTGTTAACTCTTTACAAAGAAAATCAGTAGGGAAGCCCAAATATCCGCACACCATATGAACTTGCTAAAAGTTTTAAAAAAAACAACCCACGCAGGATACAAATGCCAATACATTCTGATGAGAAGTCACTGGACCCCACACAGGTACTAGCTGCATGTGGGAACAAGCCCTACCTCCCGTATCAGGAGTTATTTAAAGAAATCAAGCTCCGACATGCAAGGATAGGAGGAAAGAATGGCAACAATCTGACAAGAATAACAGAAAACCCGTTTACAGGAAGAAGTGGACTTTTGTCGGGGCCCCGGCACTCTGCTACCAGAGGAAGACGACTAAGCTGGCTCTTCTCTACCTTCCACCACAGGAAATATTGATCCCCGTTCCAAGACTCAAGCCATTTAAACACGAGCATAAAACAAACTTGGTAATAAATATGCATGACTGTGCTGCAATGCAGCTTTCCAAAAGTAGTTTGCACCATTAAACCGTTTCCAGGGAGGGCACTCGGGCACAAAACATTACACAGTTTAAAGAGCATGTCCAACCAATACTTTTTTGTTGTTGCTTTGGATGGAGTGGAGATTGATTAGACTCTGAAAGGTTCTTACTGCTATATAGGCTCCGTTATTGAGATTTACCTTTAGAAAGTGAGAAGAAACCAGGGCTGTGGAGTCGGAGTCGGAGACATTTTTGGATACCTGGAGTCGGAGTCGGCAAAAAATGGACCGACTCCTACTAAAGTTAAATGGGAATTTAAATTTTTTAATTTTTTTTTTAAAATAGAAAAAAATTCACTTAACTTCAAACGTCGCAATTAACAAACAGTCATAATGAACGACTTCTCTGCTATAAGAATAAATGCCGTGCATAACATTACAGAGCCCACTGTGACCCGAGCCTAAAGGCCCCCACACACATTCAGAGTGGGGGCCGACAGATCAGCTCAGGTGAGCTCCAGACTGCAGCGCGATGACATCACTCTGCTCTCCAGAGCAGACAGCATCGGCGTACACCCTTTGTGTGCTGGCCGTTAGCTTCAATGAAGACACCGGTCTCCACCGACACTAAGCATCGGCCAGAGATTATCAGACATGTCCGTTCTCTGGCTGGCTAAGCTGTAGGGCGTCAGCGATCTGTCACCCCATGTGGGCTCCCCCCATCGGCATATACACACGCCCATCGGTCGGCAGCAAAATCGCTGATAATGAAGTAAATGTGTTTTGCCGGAGACACTTGTATAAGTGAAGGGAATGGATCGCCAATAGTTCAAGACTCAACCGTAAGCATTTGGAAAACCGCTGTAATTCAGCTGAGGCGACAAATACTTAAGGTGGGTTTACACGTCAAGATTTCGGCCGACAGATGGACGACGAACGATTTTTTGGTTCGTTGTACAAAAATCTGAAACGGCCATTTGCTCCGATGGATTTTTTTTTCAGATATCTGACAAAAAATCGTCCACAAGGTGATCGGACATGTTGGTAAACTTTCATCTGTCGTTTGTTTTTCATGTAAAAAACGAACGTCCTTATTTCACTCGATATTTTTTTCCTATCACTTCCTAAAAAAAAAAAATCTGAAAGATTTTTCATTCGTGTTTCCAACGATTATTTTCATTCGATATTTGAGTCGGTTGTACAAAAATCCCCCAAAAAAAAAATCGAATTACCTTCGATAAATGGAGGAACGAAATCCGATAAAAAAATCTAAAAAAAAAAAAAAAATCGAATCTGGAGTTGAATGAAACAAAAATCGTGTAAACCCACCTTTAGATTGTTAGCTTCAACTTTACACATGGCTATGGGGTTCAAGGGAAATCATGAATCATGTTTGGAGTGCCCCTTCATTCTGCCTCTTCTTGGAGCCTTCCACTGCCCTATCTTCAGCAGAAGATCAGAACACTAAAGGCAGGCACACATGGGTAGATCTGTAAAAAGATTTGAGTACAATCAATTAACTTGCGCACTCACAGTGATTGATTGTACTCTAATCTGTTTACAAACCTACCCATGTGTGCCTTCCTTCGGGTGGGATCAATAGAGCTGGCTAAAAGGAACTTGATTGAACGGGGTTCCAACACATTGAAAAGACCCCGTTCAATCTCCAATACTTTGCATGGAGACATGAGTCTTCATGGAAAGTATTGTAACAGCTGCGGCTCCTGCCTCCTCCACAGCCACCGGCTGTCAGTGTGAAGGGGCGGAGCCAGCACTCCTCACTTGGAAGCTGTGTGAGTGAGGCAGCTGTATGAGACAGGCTGCTTCTCCCCAGCTTGTGGCGTGTTGTAAATCACACACTGCAAGCTGGGGAGAAGGGGTCCCCATTGAACAGGAATCGAAAATACATTAGCATATTAAATATAGAGGAGTCGGAAGAATCTGAAGAGTCGGAGTCGGGAAATTTTTCAACCGACTCCACAGCCCTGGAAGAAAAAGACCAAAATTTACCCCCCTACTCCTACAGACATTTAGGTGAATTGGGACCCGCATAAAAGGTAACATTCCCCTCTTGGGACAGGTAGTACCCAAAAAGAACACCACCTGGGCTCCTGATGTTACTCTCCAGAGGAGGAAACACCAAAGACTGATCCAGGTAGTGGAGAGTTTTGGATTCTTGGTGTTTCCTCCCTCTGGGGGTGAAGTTCATCTGGCAGCTGCTGTCTTAGAATGATGTTTTGGGAAAGTTAAGGGTGAGCAGTTTACTGTGGTTTATATAGCTAGTTCCCTTACTACCGGTTTGATGAAACCACTGTCAAAGTGGGTAAGTGAGGGGAGATGACACTAAGGATGTGAGGACATACAGGAAAAGGTTCCATAGCCCGCCCATGTCCCTGGTGTCACTGATGACTTCTGGGACATCGGGCTACCTGCAGTTCTGCCTGTATTATCTCCAGAGTCCCCAGGCTAAAATGATCCCTGGCCAGCATTGCTGGAGGATGCCGTGCCATTATGTGGTGCAGGTAAGGCACCCTAAAGGCCCCTATACACATAGCGAGTTATAAAGCCCTTTAATATGTGCACCAGGAACTTCCTGCTACCTGAAGCCACCCCATACACCGCTAGATCACTCCATACAATTTCCATTAGATTGACCAACAACTATGTGGTCTCCCTGATAGAATAGATAGTGATTGGAAGGTATATATCACTGCTATGTAGTGTCGGGTCCTCCCTGATAGAATACATAGTGATTGGAAGGTTTATAAAGGTCCTCATACATGGTTTTGGTAGAAGAGCTGATTGTAGAGAAATTGTATAATTGTATGGTAACATTGTAAGGTCTACAGGTGTCTTTAGGTTTATGGAATTCTATAAAGCTCTGTATGTAGCCATTGCTGTATGTACAAGCATGTGCAACAAGTAGTCCAGGGAAGGAGCCGTTGTATGGACAGGAGGGTGCGCTTCCCATATAGAAAGTTTAAGGGAGCCCTGGCACAAGAAGACAGAGAAAGGAACATAGAATTAAGGTAACAAGGGGAGACAACATTTTGTAAGAAGAATAAGCTTTAAATATTTTTTTGTAGGTTTGGATGGTTCTCTCTTATTTCAGGGTTTATTTAACCTTTAAAAAAGTTAAAAATAATCATGCTCTTAGCTCCTCCCCAGTCATAACCTGTACCTGTTCATTATCTTATGTGACATGTCAACTCTCATTTAAATGTACAGCGCTCTGTAATATACTGGCACTAATAAATAAAAGTGATTAATTAAAATATGAACCAAAGTCATAAAAAGAAAACAATTCAGCTCACTAGATGTTATGGCGACGTATGTGTGAGGTCTACCTAGCCATGTTGTATAAATCCAACTATGAAGTGTTAAAAGGAGGTGTGTCAATCCTATAGAAAATCAGTGGAATCATCAAATCTCAATATGTATACAAGTCAATTTGACACATAGCACTTTAATGATGGGGATAATCTTGCATTCAGTGAAGACCACATTTTCTGCCCAGAGAGGCAACTACAATGCAGCATATGTGCTCTCGCCAATACGCGTTATGTAGTCAGTGTTGTCCATACACACTGTACACATTTCTGCTTACAATGTTGTTTACACCAGCACGTCTAAAATGTATATACAGTGTTACAACGTAAAGCGCCACAGCAGAAACAATGTACTATGTGAAGCACATAACACGGTATTAAGCATAGGAGCACACACAGAATGAAACAGCCACCACCAAAAGGGAAAGCACGCCCTGATTTGTTGCATCTTCTACATAGATTCACCACAGAACACTCGATTAAGCAACAACATTAAAGTAATTGGATTAAATGAAATGTTATCCAAAACATCTCAATACACAGATGATATGCATACAAGCATGAACGCTTTACCTGCCAGAAGAGATGTAATAGTATTCATCCACACTTGTGATTCATGCAGCCTTGTAACATTCTATAACCAGAGGGCAACACTACTACCTGCACTCCTCAGCTGTGCAGCTTCCTTTGCTGGATATAGAACGCTTTCTCTGATCTCTGCACACTGACAAGCTTCTCCCATTCTGTAATTAAAGCGGTTGCAAACTCAAAAAAAAAAATAAAAATCCTCCACATACACTACATGGACATATTACACACCTGTCAGCAGTATACATCTGTGAAAACTGCTACACAGAGAAAAAAAAAAAAATAAAAATAAAAAAAAATAAAAAAAAAGGTACTTACAATCTTCACTTCCTCATTCCCTAAGGCACCATCTTAAGTACTGGCACCTGAAGCCACTTCCGCCCATTCTGTTGAACATTACTAAGGTGCCCCTCCCCTGCAGACATATTTACCAATCCCAAAGGGTTTGGTATGGACAGTTGGAGGACAGTTCTGGTCGTTCCAGAGATCTATGTGCTGCAGTTTGCATAGGAGACAGGAGTGAAGCTGAAGGACACTGTAGGAGACAGGAGAGATTGAGACGGAAGTCGTGGTGAAGGGGTTCAGTGTGCAGGTGATATGGGGGTGACATGGATTTGGGGGGCACACAGGTAGGCTGAGGATGAGGTTATAAAATATCTTATTACCTCCTCTGCTGCCACTCTCAGCAATGTCTCCTCTACACTTCCTCCACAATCACCTCACAGATGACACTTTGAGACAGAGAAGGGGAGGGGGAGGGAGGGGGGGGGGGGATGTGTGTGAGTGCGTAAGCAGAGCACACATGCGGCGCGGCGTCTGGTTGTGTGGCGATGGGGTCTGGGTGGCGTCTTCAGGTCTGTGCTGTGTCTGGCCTCGCTGAGACAGAGAAGGGGAGGGGGGAGGGAGAGGACACAGGGCTGCAGTGAATCACTGTGATAGTGACCTCACAGAGAAGAGGCAGAGCAGTGCATTATGGGTCCCACACACAGCTGATGTTTTCTCGACAGCCCTTTCAACTTTTAACCTGACAAGCGACCTCGGCGCAACGTCACAGCATGGGAGGTGCTACTTCGGAAAAACTTGTCTTTCTTGCTTTAAGATTTTTTTTTTTCTTTTTGGACAGTGATTGCCCTATCTATTGGCAGCCTGATGCCGATAGTGCAAAGTGACCTACAACGTGGTAGGTCCGCTTTCAAGTTACACATATTTCCTGGGTGGAAGACATTCAGTATCTCCTAATCCAGGGGTGGCAAACGCAGAGTGGCCACATTCTGACTTAACCATTGATTCTGACCATTTAGATCACTCCATACAATTTCCTTTAGATCTACCAACAACTTTGTAGTGCCTGGTCCTCCCTGAAAGAATACATAGTGATTGGAAAGTATATATCACTGCTATGTAGTGCCAGGCCCTCCCTAGTAGAATACATTGTGATTGGAAGGTATATATCACTGCTATGTAGTGCCAGGTCCTCCCTGATAGAATAGTGATTGTAAGGTGTATATCACTGCTTTGTAGTGCCGGGTCCTCCCTGATGGAATACATAGTGATTGGAAGGTATATATTACTGCTTTGTTGTTCTGGGTCCTTCCTGATAGAATACACCCATCGATCTGCCGCAAAATCCCTGGCGAATCTAAGTGTGTATGGCCTGCTTCAGTTCTCCATTTCCAGGGTGGGAGAATGGAGGGGCAGTGATTGCAGCTGGTAGGTGGGCTGCCGAGAAAGCAGATCTGCCGGGGGCCAAAAATATTTGCTCGCTGGAAATAATTTAGCCCAGAGTTTGATGCATATGTTCTTGTCCGTTGATCTCTGATCTGCCTCATCTACTGGATTCCAAAAGCTATGCATGGCCCCTAAAACCGGACATGATCTGCCTGCACTGCATAAAGGAGCACAGTGACAGTGATCACCAAGCCTGAAGAAATTAAAAGGGTTCTTCTTTCACCCATTATATTTATTTTCTCCACCTTCAGCTACCTATACATCCCCCTTACACCCCGTTTAGAATGACAACTTTCCACAATGTAATACATCCACATAACTCCTTACATTAAACATGAATCAAGATAGAGTCAGGTTAGGCTAGTAAGTGATTTGTATTTTTCTTAAGGGTGGGTGTTCACATCTGCTGAAGTTTCACATCCGGAAAGAAGGAAATTATGGAAGTCCTGGTTTCTATACCACCACTTTACGCAATAAAAAGTCACATGACCAGAATAATTTACAGTAGAGAGGAACTTATTATCAGGGGTGCACTTAAGAGGTAAGGAAAAGGGGCCAAAAACTAGCTCTGCGTACCTGCATTATTGTTACAAAGCTCATATGCGTACTAACAACTTGGAGGCGCTCCGTGTCTGGGCGGCCGCAGCTAAATGTTATATGTATACAATTTATGTCACTTGCAGGGAAACATGAATAACTATGAAAGGTTGCAGTTAGGGGTCTGAAATTGGGAATAAAAAATGAATTATCCCAAAAAAAATGTACTTTTAAGGGTGTTGGAGATATGTGGGATGAAAGTCAGCAGTAGACATATGCAAGAGTAAAATCGGACAAGAGAAAAGCACTGTGTGACAGCTGGTATATGACTATGAAAGGTTGACATCTGGACTGCAGGTGTCTCAGGGGTTAGTTACGAAGCCAGAAAATTCAGGTTTGAGATACGAGATCTGGGGGTTCAAACGTGTTGTACTGTGAGAGTTACATTTGACCTAAAACCAACTGGTGACCTGTGGATGGAGACAGCTAATTAGAGGTTCAATCAGGAACAGGGAGGTCCATCTGCAGCAGAATCTACCATGCAGGAGGCAAATACCAAACACAATCTCCTGATACTCATCTGAGGAGTTCACTAAAAAACGTTATGTGCATCCATGTTTATAATAAAATCCCCAGAAAAATGAAACCTTTGTCCATCGTCGGGTCCATCTCTGGCAGAACCTGAACTTCCACAGCACAACACAGTCACACAATCAATACTACTATAGACAGTGGACTAGACGCCCTCTATTTAATAACCACAAGGAAACGGATCTATTCAGCAGAGCTCTCTAAGATGTGAAAGCTTTACAAATACAGCTGAACGTCGCCTTTTAGTGAACAATACCGAACCTAACTAACCGTGAGCGAGGAAGGAGTGAAATCGGAGCTGAATGACAATGGCTGTGCCACGGTTACTCCACAGCAACCAAGCAGAACACGTTCCACTGGCTGGAAGGGACAGATAAATCAGACATTAAACATTCAGGCTGCTTCTGTTAGCAAACACTACAGCCTTTCAGCTCCGCAACCACGCCGCTTTACGAAAACTCGGTGCAGGCCTAACACACAATCGCAGGGACCCAATGTAAGGCAGCAAATAGAAGTCATTAAGATATAGGGGGCTGTCAATCAAGTGCCAAAACGATACGTGGCCGGCATACTCCATCTGCCTTATGGATCGGCCATTTCCCTTTCCCATAGCCTTGCCCTAACGGAGAAAGGACTGTTTAGCATCTGTTGTACATCCTCATGGACATAAAAGTAAAATAAAATAAAAATCGATGTTAAATTGAAGAGACTTTGATCTATGTTTGGAGAACTTTTACCGACTGTTATGTATTTATTGTCCTGTTATTTGTGTTACATTCATTGTTTGAGCATATTCCAAGATCCTTAAGCTAGCCACACATGGTTCAATTGACTGTACAATCAATGTAATGCGATCAATTTTTTTTAGTCGGTCGATTGAAAATTGAAGCATGTCCACATGGTACGATCGTTGAAATTCGATTTTAATTGTCATTTTGCTCGATCGAAATTTGATCGGACCAGTTGGAAAATTTTGATTGATTGTCCCCACATTGTGTCTCATTTTTTGTACGGATGTTTGACCTGTCCAATTGAGATTCGATTCAATCAATTAGCATACTGTAACTTCTGGGAGGAGGGAAATGCAATAGTCATTTAAACCATGCAAGCATGCATTGTAATGGCTTGTGTGTCTGTTCACTGACCCACAAGCATGCAAATGGCGATCTCTGTGAATACATCTCCTAATGTAATGTGTGTCCCCCTGTGTCCTTTTGCCACGATTATTATAATGTACTGGATTAAAATGCAAAGATATGACCTATGGGTTTTTGATCACTCTGTGACCATCAATGGTCCCTTTTTGATCTCTCTGTGACAATGTGGCTGTGGCTTTTTGATTACTCTACGTTTAAAAACGATTAAATTCAATCGAAGTCGGGCTTTGATTGCATACTCAATGTGGTGTGTACTTCAATTCAATTACAATCGACATACGTTTTAATGATCGAAAACTTCGATCGAATTGATGATCGATTTGATGTCAATTGAACCATGTATGGGTTGGGCTGGCCGCTAAAGTCCCCTGGTCCCTTTTCTAATAGGGAAAAATCCCCCTTTATGGTGCTAGGAGTGAGAGTTCCCACTCTCCCCTCTGTGACCCCTCAAATTTGTTCTCTATACATCCATGTATTATACTTCCCAAAAGCAAATCAGGGCTGTCCAACTGCAGCGCTCGAGGGCCAGATCTAAACACATTTTTAATAATTCTCTGATGGGTGGCAGTTCATAAGCACGTGGTTCACTAGGAGTCAGTTGATGCCAAAACCTGTCTGTGTGTGGCCCTCAAGGGCTGGAGTTGGGACAGCCTTGACCTAGAGCAGTGGTTCTCAAACTTTCCGAGACCCCCCCCCCTCCCTATTCAAACACAGGTTAATCATGAGGGCTAGCACCCCCCTTGAATGCTTAGCCTCTCCGTTTGGGAACCACTGACCTAGAGGAACCTTGAAAATGTTAAGCTACACATACACATAGCTGTGCGATTGTGAAAGGCCGATTGCAGCGTGACCACGTCATAACACTGCAGCCCTAGTTCCCTTCCAAAGAAATGTGATCAGCCAGTCACATTTGATTTGAGCCACATGGATCGATCTCTCCAGTAGGCCAGTTGTTATCCACGGGCAATTTTGAACGTGCACGCCAATCGATCGGCCGCAAAATTGCTCATGGATCTATATTTATATGGGGGGACTTAAAAAAATAATGTAATGCAACAGATACAACGTTTTTTAATTCAATCTAAATACATTTGATCTACCTTAATATAACCCTTAATATTAAACCCTGGCCCACACTTTGAAAACTACTTGCCGGCTTTGAACAAATACTTTTAAAAGTCCTGGCTAATTAGAACTTTTAGAACTCAACCAATAGGTGTAGGCGAAACCTCCAGAAACGTGAATTCAGACCAGGGCTGGGCAAACTTTACAAGTGGTGGGCCACAATGGGTTCTTAAATTTGACAGGTCCAAGAGCAGATGGACACCATCACTGGGAAATACAGTGAGCCACATTAAAAATAAAGTAATGCTGAAGCTTCATTCAGTACAGTTCCATTGATATTTTATTTCATTATGTGTAATATGTCAAAACGCAGGTGTTAGGAGTGCCACCCTTACATCCTGCCTGGATGGTCACCCTACACTCATTCACTTCTCACAGCTTTTCAATCCAGACCAAACTGCGCTCCCCTCAGCTCATTCACTGCAATTAGTTAACCAGGGTGGACAAAGCTGTGGCACGATGATCACATGATCATGTAATCCCTATGGTAAAATGCACATGCCATTGCAGTGAATGGGTAGATGGAGAAGCAGCACGAGCATAACTTGGACTTACAGCCGTAGCTTGCCCATGACCATGTAATCAGTGAGAATATATGAGAATGAATAACTCCACATAAAAACAGCTAGAGAGGTCAGAGATTGATTGTTCTACTGCCTGCAAAAAAATATTAACCCCCATCCCACTGGTATTCCCTAATAGGTTTACAGCAGGGTCCTCTACTCCTCCCCATCATAACCTGTACCTGTGTATTACCTAGTGTTGAATATCAGCTCTAATTGTAAATCACTGTGTAAGGGGGGATTCCAAATCTATCGGGACCCCCTCCCCTAAGCATATTGCTTGGCGGAAGGTCCCGACGGAGCACATTCATTTACCTGCACGGCGAAAGCTGTGTTCTCACAGCACTAAGCCGCCCCCCCCCATGCAGGGCGGAACGTAGTGGAGTACGTTGAACCTCTGCATCGGCAGATGTCTGAACACAGTATCCGCCAAGCAGGTAAAGTCTATGTGCTCCATCGGGATCCCAACCAAGCAATGTGCTTAGTGGAGGGGTTCCCTACAGATGTGGAAACCCCCCTTAATATTTATCTATATGGCACCAACATAAGTGTAGCTCTGCAAGTGGTAACCCCAAGCTACACTTGGGGTTACCACTCTTTGAATTGCAGATCTACACCTAATATTTATTTATATAACTTAATGTCCTTCAGCCATGCCTTCAACATCCTTCTCTGTGGAATCCGCCTGGTCACATCCATGGCATGATGATGATGGGGAGACGAGAGATGCCTGCCCCAGGTCATCGCATCATGCCACGAATGTGTAGGGTGATGGAGAAAAAGGAATTACATTGCAATCGGTTTGTATTTTTCATAATGTACTGGAAGAAACTGCAAAAAAATGGGACCCTCGAGGAGTTTTCTTTTTGTTTAAACCATCACTATGTTCTTAACTTTAATGTACAAGACAAACAAACAACCTACCTACCTAGAATTTGATATGAGAAAATGATTTTGATTTGTTTTTATAGGTTAAAAAGTTCATCAGGCTTAATCCAGAACATTAGATAAAAACAAAATCCCTTGAAAAAAAAGAAGAAAGAAAAAAAAGTCTACTCCTGCGAAAATGTCACCTTCCATTACGTGAGAAATGCAACTGCAGCAACATATCCGTCACCAAGAGGATTTGTGCTCCATGTTTGCCTATAGCCGGCCACCTGCTTGCAGCCACTTACAGCGAGAGCTTTATCAGACGTTAAACGTACAGCTGTTTTTTAATGTGTGCCGTTTGTGCGTTCCAGGCAGTTTATCCATCGCAAGCACAAATATACATGAACATTGCATGAACGTCAATCTCGGCACAGGAAGGGGGGGGGGTTGGCTATGTAATAAGACAGGACAACGGTCAATAGAGGTTGGGTTTCAGAAACCAGCCGTCCTGAAATGCTCTGCCATCCAACTGGCCACCAGAGTGTTAATGCTGTACTAGAACATCAAGCCTGGCACACACCTGGGTATCTGCCTGGGTGCCCATGCCATGTTCAACGCAAGCTGCCCTGCTCTGTAGTATTTACTATTAGATACTTGTTACAGATTCAAAGCCCTTAACACAACTATTCCTGTAACACAGCGAGGCCTGTATGAACGCCTTAACAGATGTATGTTTTATTGCTATAGCCAGCATTCAACTCATAAACCTGCACTTCATGTGTAACCAATATTAGCAACGTAGCAATCCTCAGCGCTGAAATACATGTGCCAGATACACAAAATCCCAGCCGCTGTATAAAAAAAATGCTCAACCCTTTCATGGCATAAAGCCCATAAAATTTCAATTTGGGACTCCATGTGTTACAGAAATCCAACTACAAGCCCCCCC
>CM070039.1:27963320-28000833 GCA_036250615.1 Ptychadena robeensis
TGTTCGCGAAAATGTGCGAACGCGAATATGCGATGTTCGCCGTGAATAGTTCGCGGGCGAACAGTTCGGTCCATCACTAGTGATATATACCTTCTAATTACTATGAATTCTATCAGGGTGGACCTGGCACTACATAGCAGTAATTTATACCTTCCAATCACTATGCATTCTATCAGGGAGGACCTGGCACTACATAGCTGTGATATATACCTTCCAAACACTATGTATTCTATCAGGGAGGACCCGGCACTACATAGCAGTGATGTATACCTTCCAATCACTATGTATTCTATCAGGGAGGACCCAGCACTACATAGCAGTGATATATACTTTCCAATCACTATGTATTCTATCAGGTAGGACCCGGCACTACATAGCAGTGATATATACTTTCCAATCACTATGTATTCTATCAGGGAGGACCTGGCACTACATAGCAGTGATATATACCTTCCAATCACTATGTATTCTATCAGGGAGGACCCGGCACTACATAGTTCTTGGTAGATCTAAAGGAAATTGTATGGAGTGATCTAAAGGTTTATGGGGGGCTTTACTTTCTATCGTATTTTTGGCTATACATATGTTTTGAGGAAAATGTACAAATCTATTCCAGGCCATCATTACAATCCAGGAGATGAATCCGCTTGGTAGTACCAGTAGGGATTGAACTTCAAAGTTTGTTTCCTGCTCTAACCATAATCAGACGGATTTTGGAAGGATCATGTAAGGCTTGTGTGTGAAATATGTTATCTGCTTACCATCTTGCGCTCGCTCATTATTTTACCATTTATTTTGCCTACAAGGATCTCTTGACCTTGCCTGACCCACAATGACATGCCAGCCCCCAAAAAGGGGAAGATTATCATTCCAGCGATTAGGCATGTTTCTGAAGATGTAAACATTTGTTGTGAGTTCCAGGGCTGCGCCTCCGGTGCAGGAATCGTAAAAACGTCTCAACGCCTTAAACTGCCTGTCTGACTAATAATCCCATTAGGAGAATATCAGACATTAAAATCTCTTAAGTAGAATTATAGGTGTTCAGCCATAACATATGATGATATGGTCATTAGTACTCATTTAAATAAGCTTGACTGGATAACGATCTTCCTGGCAGGAAAGCTGTAAAAAGAAAGCTAGTCTTTTCGCCAGAACGTTGTATGAAAGAGTTTTTAGAGCATGGTAAGGATTTTTGGGCTGCAAAAAACAATGATGTTTTTTTGCCATATTTGTTACATACATACATCCTTTAAACTAAAATCTTTCTAGGCTGATTTTTTTATTGCAATGTTTCCAGTTACCTCTAAAGGCAGCCATACATAGGCTGATTTTCACTCAATTTTTCGTGCGCGCTCCCGCGGTCGCTTGGCCGCACATCTGGTGGTCCCACCTGGACAGATCGATCAGGAATCTCCCGCATGTCACAACGCAAAATGATCAGACATGTCGGTAAACTCCCGGCCGATCCTATTACTTAGTTAGTAATGGCCGGCACACAAAGGCCCGGAGATCCAGGCAGAATCGCCTCGTGTATGGCTACCTTAAGGGCAATTTCACATTAGCAGTGCTGCGGCATGTTTCTTTTCTGGTAATCAGTGATGGCCGAACTGCCCGCAAGGCGTGCAGAACAAGCACAAGCATATTCGCCCTCCTTCTCGCCAGCGAGCAGTACGGGTGTTCGACCCGCCCTGTTCGCCGGTGAGAAGGAACCCTCTATTCTTCCTCTGGTGGGATCAGAAGCAGTTAGAGAACCCGGTCTTTCAGTGAAAAGCCGGCTCGTAATGCCGCAAAGGACGTCACATCCGGCTAGCACAACCAGGAACAATGCGTTCCAGATACCGGATGTGACGTAACTGACGCCAAGAGGCGGGGAATTTGAATCTGCCCGCAAACGGGCGGACAGCGGACTTTCCGGCCGTTCGCGGACGGACATTCCCGAAGTTCGGCCATCACTACTGGTAATAGACGCATTACAAAAATGCTTTTTCACATTGTGTTTCCCTTGTGTACCCCATACACATGTGTGTACCCCATACACATGGGAGATGCTTGTGCTGTGACTCCAAAAATGCATGCTAAAACGCAAATGCAAACGGCGCTAAGGACTACAGAACCCCTTCCATTTATGTTATGGAGAATGGGTGGCCTGGCTGCTTTTCTATAGAAACAATGCTGTGATGGGGTATTGGCGCTATAAGCATACCTGTCAACTTTAATGTGAAAGGATAAGGGACAAATACAGGAAGTGACGTCACTTACTGTATGTGGAACGTGGCTCTTCCCCGTTTCAAAATGCAGGAAGTGATGTCACTGACTTCCCTTCCGGTATCGTATTTCGCTGTTGGCTGATGTGAATGAGCCGTCAGATGAGCGCCATGATCACACTGCATCACATTGCTCAGAGTATCGGCGTGCACCCTTTGTGTGCCATTAATTTGAATGGGGCCGGTGTCCCCATTCAAATTAATGGCATAGGCCAGAGATTTACGGACATATCCATTCTTTGGCCGACCAAGCTTTGGATCGACAGGGAGCGACAGGGAAAAAATCCGGTATTTATTGAAATTGGGATTTGGCCAGGAAAGCCACATAAAAAATATGACTTTCCCTGACAAAACTGGATAGTTGAAAAGGTATGGCTATAAGAGAGAAAATTCGGTTCAGGGAGCTTACCAAGTAGGGAACCCCTTTTCTTTCGAGGCAGGGCAACCAAAGACACCCTTCTTTTATGTGGTTCACTTTTGTGCACTCACTTTTTAGCACCAGAAACTTATACCGGAATATAGCTGTGGGTGAGATGTGACATGTTTCACCTAGCCTAAAGGTTTATTATTAGTGATGGCCGAACTTCTGCCATGTCCATCCACGAACGGGCGGAACGGACTTTTAAAAAAGTCCGCCGTACGCCCATTCGCGGACAGATTAAAATTCCCCGCCTCTGGGCGGGGAATTTGAATCTGAAAACCCGGATGTGACGTCAGTGACGTCACATCCGGCACCTGGAAAGCATAGTTCCTGGTTTGCTAACCGGATGTCGCTGACATCACATCCGGGTTTGTGAGCCGGTTTTTCACTGAAAGATTGGGTTCTCTACCCGGTCTTCAGTGAAAACATTCTTCCTGCGGCGGGATCTCTCTGCTTATGATCCCACCGGAGGAAGAATAGAGGGCTCCTTCTCACCGGCGAACAGGGCGGGTCGAACACCTGTACTGTCTGCTGGCGAGAAGGAAGGCAAACACGCTTGTTCGCGGCCAAACTGTCCGTCTTGCGAGCAGTTCGGCCATCACTATTTATTATAATGTCATAATGGCATCTTTATATAGTCTGTGATAGATTCCTTTTATAGTTTTCATACATTTACCAACTATGTTGTTTTTATAATTTTACATTTGATGCCAAAGGAGCAAAGACTAATTGTCTATGGATCACTTGGCATGTCTCCACAACCCCCACTGGTCATTTTAACACCTCGCCAATACAGTATTAATGTTCAAGAGGTGTCTCTTTAATGTATATACTAAACAGATTTTCACTGATGGCTAATCCATGTCTTTAGAAACTGCTGACATGTCTGTGGACAGAGACACAGAACCTTGTTTAAAGACATAAAATCTTTTTAATCTCCTCCTTACTAGACATTCTTTCTGGAGAAAAGGGTCCATCTGCCCCGTGCCATATGTATCCAGAGAAGCAGTGTCAACAAACCATACGTACACAACAGCTGAGGCTTGCATATCACCTTATTGGTTACTGTCAGCTATTTTCTTTGACTTTTCTTTTTTTATAAAATTAAAGTAAAGTAAAAGTCCTGAATCTCTGTATTCGTATGATTCATTCAGATTTTTATAAAAATCCTAACCTTACCAGCCAAGGGGAGCACTGCCCAGTCTTCATCTTCACATTGGTTACCAGCAGTGGTGAATCCACTATTAAAAGAACCAACTCATGGTTGTTGAAAATTGGAGGTAAAATATGGAATGAGAAATGGTTAAAACTTGTGTTCAGGATATGATAGAAGGATGCATCCTACTATCCAGGTCACAACGATAGAAAGGGCTCTAAGCTCCAACTGCTCTATTCAAGAATATAACACAATTTTGTGCTTCAGATAAGCTTAGAAAATGGAAAACTCCACTAAGTACTAAAGGTGGGTTTACACGTGTAGATTTTTTCTTCAATTAACTGCCAATTAGATTTTTTGTTCAATGTCATTGTAGAACATCGTTCATCCATTTATCGAATGTAACATTTGATGTTTTGATCGTCCATCCCCATATCAAATGAAAATACATTCGAAATTACAATGACAGAAAAACATTTACCAACATGTTCAATGACCTTTCGAACGATTTTTATTTTGAGGTTCAAAATAAATGTATCCATCGCACAAATTGGCCATTCTAGATTTTTGTTCAATCGACCAAAAAATCGTCTACATGTATAAACCCACCTTTAGGATCCCCATACACCTTTATACTAGCCACACATGGTTCAATTTAGGGGGAGTACGATTATTGTTCGATTTTTATTGTTCAAAGTAATCGAAGTAATACAAAATTGTCGATTGAATTCCTCTTACGATTTTAGTTTCAATCGGAAGTTAAAGGGAAGTAGCCACACATATCGAGCCAAAAAAATTACCAAAAAAAGCTGCAAGGAATGTTGCTCGATTGTACAATCGAGCAAAATTTTCCAACCTGTCCGATCATTTTTCAATCGACGATTTGACAAGAATCGATCAATGATCGTCGATTGTACTATATGGGCAGCACATCGATTTTTTTACAATCGATCGCTTTTTTCAATCGTCGATTGAATGCTAAAATCGAACCATGTGTGGCTAGCTTTAGAATTCTCTGTCAGATTTCTTTTAGATCCAAAACCATGTAATATGAGGGACTTTCTAAAGCTAGCCACACATGGTTCGATTTTACCGTTCAATCAACGATTTTCGATGAAAAAAACGATCAATTGAAGGTTAATCGATGTACTGCCCACATAGTACAATCGATTGAAAAGTGATCGGACAGGTTGGAAAATTTTGCTCGATTGGTCGATTTTTTTTGGGCTCGATTTTGTGGCTCAATTTTCTGGCTCGATTTTTTGGGCTATTACCCTTGTGGAGAACTTCGATTAAATGACAATCGATGTTCGATTTTTTAAATCGAAGTACAAAATCTAATCGAACCTCGATTGAATGATAAATTGTACCATGTGTGGCTATCTTTAATCATCAAGTCTACCTGTGTTCAATCCCAGAGGACCCGGAACTACATAGTTGTTGGTAGATCTAAAGGATATCTGACAGAGAGATCTAAAGGTGTATGGCAAGCTTTAATGATGGTGGTCACATAAGGAACTACTCTCCAGGCAACATTACAAACTCACAAACAGTCATATACCACAAAATGTTTCAATAGATTAGAAACTTTTTGTATTTCAAAACTATTTTTGGGGGGATGCCTTATATTTCAGCGTGAGGCAAAAATGTAAGGATGCCTCATTTTCGGAGGAGGCCTTATTTTCGGGGGGAAACATGGGACGACATTATTAGACATGTATTGAGCAGAATAAAAAAAGATAGATGGACTAGTGAATTTTTGACCGCTAAATTTCAATAAATGGGTACAATAAAGCGACAATATGGGGATGTGTACCCTTTAATGCATATTAGTGGTCTTAAAGTCACCAGTTCTAATATATGTTGAATATCTGGTTGAAATTTGCATTATTTTGTGCCAATGTAAAGACCCACCTCAATGCGTTCAACAGAACAAGATGTGTAACTAATGGCATTAGCCAGAGATTTAGGTAGTGTCTTCTGTATATGAAGAAGGTCTTTCATATATATAAAAAAAGAGAAGCCACATGTGTACTTAATGTCCTTGGATTCTCTTATTGTCATGTTGTTTTTATATAGATGTACTTTCTATCTATCCGTACACACTCATTAGTTTTACAACTTGGAGAGCTCCGTCTCCACCTGACTTTAGCAGATGTCTTGTCTGTGGGGAGACTGATAAAGCCAATTATCACAATACCCAAGCTTTTCTGTTCTATGTTCCTCACTGAGCCGCTGCCTGGCGTCTGATACACAGACAGGGCGACACAGACACATAAATCTGTCAGCTGTACATGAGCCAGCCAGTGGGATCTCAGAGCTGGATAATCTTGGTGTGAAGCTTCTGGCACCGGTGGCATTGAGAATGGTCTACACTCCATCACTTCATAAGTATGCAGTGGTCTACAAAGAGTAGAGGTTTTTGCGTTATTATTTTTTTGCTGTTGGGTAAATTTATTTGTACTTCCTGTTGAGTAAATAAGCCAATTCTAATACATAGAGAAGAAACCTCTGAGTGCCATTAGGCCAGATGTTTCCATTGGAAGTTTTCTCTTAAGGTGGCCATACAGAGATCGATTTTTTGCTTGACTCCTAAATCAAATGCAGCAACATTTTCTTGTTTGGAACAGGGAACCAACATCTTGGCAAATGCCTGTTTGCTTGCCATTATTATTATTATCTTGTACTTATATAGCATCAACATATTACACAGCACTTTACAGCCATATCATTAACTGTCTCTCAGAGGAGCTCACAATCTAATGTCCCTAAAACATAGGTCACATGTAACTAACATAGGAGAATCTTTGTTTGGGGGAAGCCATTTAACCTACTTCATGTCTTTGGGAGTGTGGGAGGAAACCAGAGTACCTGGAGGAAACCCACACAGACACAGGGAGAACATACAAACTCCTTGCAGATAGTGCCCTGGCTGGGATTTGAACCTAGGACTCTAGTGCTGCATGATCAGAGTGCTAACCACCTGGGCCACTGTGCTGCCATTACTTTAGATGGGGACTAAGGGTCCCCATTGCACTGGATCGATTGCACAAAATGGTGCGCATCGAATTGACACTCAGTCGACGAATGCAGCATTCACAATGACTTCACCACATCCTGCTTGACCGTTCATCGATCGATCGAGCGGGTATCGACGCCTATATGGGCAGCCTCAACCTCCTGCTTCCCCGAAAATATTTTGCCTTGGTGGCAATGTTCACTAGAGCAACAACGGAGGGGGGCAAATCTCCTTAAAAAGACACAGCTCTCAATAGAAATCTGTCAGACATTAAAGGTACCGGCATATGGGTTGATTTTTCATTAGATTCCTAAAAGATCGATTGCTGTGTGCGTTTGTGGAGATTGATAGTTTGGGAATTGAACATGGCCAACTTTTCTTTGAATAGGATCGACCCCGCTCAAGGAAAGGTCAATCAAACAGGGAATCAACATGTTGGTAAAACCAGAGTTCCCATCCAAAGTATTAAGGTGGTGACCAACATATAGATACCAAAATATCTAATGGGATCGATTGCACAAGGTGGTGCCAATAAATTCGCTGTTTGATCAATGAACGCTCATTGTGACCTCACCATGTCTATCGACCCTTGTATGGGGACCCTAACTCTATAATGAACTGGACAAGGTTTTGTATTTAGATTTTCCCAAAGAAAATTTGGAGTGTGGGAGGGACACTGGGGGAACAAACAAACTCCATGTAGATAGTGCCCAGGCTGGGACTGGAACCATAGTGCTGACTACTAGTGATGGCCGAACTTCGGCCAGGTCCCTCCGCGAAACGGGCGGATCTGACTTTTAAAAAGTCTGCCTGTTTGCGGGCAGATTCAAATTCCCTGCCTCTAGGTGGGGAATGTGAATCTGAAAAACCGGAAGAGACATCAGTGACATCACATCCGGCACCTGGAACGCATAGTTCCTGATTACAATAGCAGGATGTGACATCACTGACGTCACTTCCAGGTTTACGGGCTGGCTGCTCGGTCTTTTCGTGAAAAGATTCTTCCTCCGGTGGGATCTCGCTGCTCCTGATCCTGCCTGACTGCTAGGGAGGTTAAATATAACTTGTTTTGTCATCCGGGATCAGTCTTTTCCCAGGTGCTGTGAAGCAGAACTTAAAATGTAAGAGGGAGAAGGATCTCAAAGAGACAGTTAAGCTGATTTTAGGGGCTTTAGACCTGAACAGGGCTAAGGATTGTAGAGACAGACATATGAATCCTTTGCCAGACAAAAACTGCTAACATCTACATATTTCATTAGTGTATTTAGCTGTGTACCTGGAGTTCCGCTTTACAGTATATATTACAGCTTTGGGTTATTTACCCTTATGCAAATTTAACCTTGAACTACTGAGGTCTGTGAACATCACACTTTAAATAGACTGCTAAGAGAAAAGGGGAGAACATATATAACGCAGAGCAGATAAGGCTTCCTGCTTCCAAACCTGTTTGTTGAAAAATACAAAATATCAAAATATTAATATATAATATTTAAAAAAAGTTTTTTTTTAACTATATATTTTTGTATTTTTTGCTTTATTTTATATATATATATATATATATATATATAATGTGTCCATTCCCTTTACATAACTGAGCATTAGTTGTGTTATGTTTGCAGAATGAAGACTAAACCAGGAATTATTATTCTAGTTTATAGTAAGCCGTGTGAAGGTGGGTTTGGAATATGTTGCCCTTATGCCGGCTGCAGCTGTAATTGTGAATTGGGTTTCTGATTCAGTCAACCTTATCAAAGTAAATGTCATTTCACAGGATGAAAAAGAAATTGAGATTATATAAAAGAAATAAAATACTGCAAGTCAGTACAGATGGAAGCTGAAGAATTTTACAGCGTGTTTTGATAGCAATCATCCTTAAAGTTAAAGTTCAATCGGCTTATACTTTGCCTAAAAAAAATAAAGCCTTTAGAGAGTTTCTCATTTAACCCCTTCATCATCATGCTAAAATAAAAATTTTCCATTTATATTATACACTTCCTGTCCCTGATATATTCTCCGGTATACGGGAGGTAGGAGGGACCAGCAAGGTGCTATACATAGCTTCCCAAAAACTTGATCGCAACCATAGAGAGTGCATGGGCACAATTAAAATGAGATGTGGTGTCTATGGCCGCCATCAGGGGATGCAGGGATGTTTCCCATCAAATACATGGCCACGATCTCTGTGCCGTGATTATAATTACAGAAGATTGCTTTAGTGGGGACATGCCCTTAGGGATTAGTGAAGAGCAGCATAGGCAATATTTGTATTCACCTGATATTTGCAATAAATTGTATTTTACCTGATATTTGCAATAAATTCATAAATTTGAGTCATGATCTCCAGTCTCCAAGATTTTCACAAAAAAAGCAGATATTTGCATATTTTCATGATAGTTCCGGGTACTGATGTAAAAAGGGAAGCCCTAAGAATGCACCAGACAGGTCAGGGATAAAGTTATTGAGAAATGTAAAGCCTTGAACATCCCACGGAGCACTGTTCAAGCGATCATTCAGAAATGGAAGGAGTATGGCACAACTGTAAACCTACCAAGACAAGGCTGTCCACCTAAACGTACAGGCTGATCAGAAATGCAGTCACCAGGCCAATGGTGGCTCTGGACGAGCTGCAGAGATCTACAGCTCAGGTGGGGGAATCTGTCCATAGGACAACTATTAGCCGTGCACTGCACAAAGTTGGCCTTTATGGAAGAGTGGCAAGAAGAAAGCCATTGTCAACAGAAAAGCATAATAAGTTCCGTTTGCAGTTTGCCACAAGCCATGTGGGGGACACAGAAAACATGTGGAAGAAGGTGCTCTGGTCAGATGAGACCAAAATAGAACTTTTTGGCCAAAATGCTAAATGCTATGTGTGGCAGAAAACTAACACTGCACATCACTCTAAACACACCATCCCCACTGTGAAATATGGTGGTGGCAGCATCATGCTCTGGGGGTGCTTCCCTTCAGCAGGGACAGGGAAGCTGGTCAGAGTTGATGGGAAGATGGATGGAGCCAAATACAAGGCAATCTTGGAAGAAAACCTCTTGGAGTCTGCAAAAGACTTGAGACTGGGGCAGAGGTTCACCTTCCAGCAGGACAACGACCCTAAACATAAAGCCAGGGCAACAGTGGAATGGTTTAAAACAAAACATATCCATGTGTTAGAATGGCCCAGAAAAAGTCCATATCTAAATCCAATTGAGAATCTGTGGCAAGATCTGAAAACTGCTTTTCACAAATGCTGTCCATCTAATCTGACTAAGCTGGAGCTGTTTTGCAAAGAAGAATGGGCAAGGATTTCAGTCTCTAGATGTGCAGAGCTGGTGGAGACATACCCTAAAAGACTGGCAGCTGGAATTGCAGCAAAAGGTGCTTTTACAAAGTATTGACTCAGGGGGCTGAATAATTACGCACACCCCACTTTGCAGTTATTTATTTGTAAAAAAAATTTGGAATCATGTATGATTTTCCTTCCACTTCTCACGTGTACACCACTTTGTATTGGTCTTTCACGTGGAATTCCAATAAAATTAATTCATCTTTGTGGCTTAAATGTGAATAAATGTGAAAAAGTTCACATACTTTTGCAAGCCACTGTATAGCACAATATTCGAGACCTTTGCGAATTCTTGAAGTGCTGATATTCACAATAAAAACGTGCGATTAGGGATTTTGGCAATGTCATGTTGATGCCCTAAATTTGGTAATACATTTTAGAGCAATTAACTCACAAAGTCTGCTCCTCAAAATTATAAAAAATGACCATCCCTCATGGTTATGTAGTCTGCACAGGGATTAGCGTAATATGTTGGTTCTATTTAAACACAGATTTATAATTAAATATACACCAAACGAAACTTTTCTACATTGAAGCACCAAAAAAGAAGTTTTCTTTAAGTCTGGAATTCCTCTTTAAAACTTTTTTTTTATTTCTTTTACGATATTAAACACAAACACTGAGCGTGCGAACGGACCTTGTTGATCCAACACAATGCTGTTAATAAGGGTAAATCTACGCTGGAGCGTTATAATGCTCCCCTGATGGAGTTTGCGCTCTACAACTTGCTGGCTTCAGACAATTGTCTTTCAGTGTTTAGGCCGTGTTTATAGCCGAGTGTTCTGTTCCCAGAATCCCCCTAACCCATTCCCGATCTCCGCATGTTCCCCCTGCTGTATAAATAAAGAGCCCAACAAAACTGGCTGTTTCTGGGACCCAACAACACGTCCCGAGACATGTTTAGATGTCTGCTAAGGTTGCATGCCAATATAATCCCGGCGCAGATGTCCCCATAGAATGGCCTTTGCTGTGTAATATGGAAAATTGTGTTTGCAGTTTGTATATTGAATCCTGTCAATGTATTAAAAAGGGGGTTGTATTTCCATTAAATGTTCTTAAAACATATGCTTTTACTTGACAACTGATGAGGAACAGAATGAGGAACGGGGCAGGTGGTTAGAACATGTGCACTTGGTTAGGGCTCACCAGGCCAGGCAGAGAGAGCGGTGGGGGTTGGGGGGCTCAGCTGGGTGTGTGCACAGCTAATAGAAGACCACCGCTGAAAAGTCTTTACGTTCCACAGAGATTTGGTTTCACACCTTTGCACCAAAAGTGGCACGTTTCTAGCAATTTGTTTATTTTGGCTCAATTTAGTATTTTGTTCACAGTTAGGATCCTTTTGAGGTTAATTTTCAGCATTCTTAAATTGTATGTAAACCCTAAATCCATTCCTAAAAATGTTTGGCATCGTGTCTTACTAAAAAAAAAAAAATCCTGCGCTTGGGATTCTGTTATAAAGTGTCTTTCATGGACTTTTCCTGTTAAAGCTAAAAACGAATGCCTTGCAGTTAGAAGCATCGTCACCTTGGGTAGACTTCTTCAGTTGACCAATGGCTTCCTGTCAGGTCTAAAGCTCCCCATACACCTTTAGATCGCTCCATACAATTTCCATTAGATCTACCAACAACTATGTAGCATAGTGTCCTCCCTAATAGAATATACTGTATAGTGATTGGAAGGCTTAGAAAGGTCCTCATATTACATGGTTTTGGTAGAAGAAAAGTTGATTGTACAGAAATTGCATGAAAATATTGCAAAGTGTATAGTGGATTGTTAGCTAGTGGATTAGTAATAGGTTGCCAGAGGACTGTTGCCCAAAACACATCCCATCCTTCTAAACCCTACTGGACCTGTAACAGGAAGTGATTTCCTCCATAACCAGGAAGTTACATCATCCTGGTATCCACACGGCTGAACACATATGGCCTGGTAGGGCCCTTGCTAAGCCTGCTCTGTACCTCCTTTATTGTGAGTATTTTATCATTTACATTACTTATATTTGTTGCGCTAGCTTGTGCACTTCGTGTCCTTTTTCCTATTTGTCTTTTACAGGGGGGAAACACTCCCCCTCCATATCGAGAGCTGCACACCTCCAACCTTCTTAGTCAGCCACCCCTCATACTGACTAGTGTCGAGCAGCATATTGTATATACGAGTTCTCGTAATTTCGCGAATATATTAAGGAATATTCTAAATTTGAATATTCTATTGCCTTACATCGTAGCTGCTTGCAATTATTCGCAAATATTTGCGAACCAGCCTTATAGCCTCTTTTCTTCATTCAGTGATCTTAACCAGTACAAGCACTGTACATATTGCGCGTATCCAAATATGCGCAATGTATGCCGGTAAACAACGTTTAAGCATAATATGCTGAATATCTGCCATTGCGAATATCCGAGCGCACATTGGCGAAATATTTTAAATTCTCTAATGTCGGATATTCGTCGAATATATTTCAATTTCGAAAATTCTCGCTCAACACTAATACTGACCTATTTTTACTCTGTGATTTTTGGCTAGTTCCATACACCACCTGATGGCCTTTCTGGCCACTGACAGTTGTACGCAACTATTTATTACCTTTTTTTTGGTCTGATTACGATTGTCAACCAGACACACTGATATCAGGAATATTGAACATCTTGTTTGAGTCTATAGTACATATTTTTCATTAAAACCTAACACCAGACTGTTTCCATTACATTCAAGGGCATATGAAGGGTTAATTGACTTAGGTTTAGGGGGCTTATAATACATATGTAAGACATAATACTCACCATTGCCAGTGCAGACACAGTGCACCTTTTAGGGCTGATCCTCCACCCAGACAGGCACAGCTTCTGTTCTGGAAGTCTCTTCTAGTTTCCTGAATGTTGGTCTAGAGCTGATGACATCACCCCTACAATGTAAAGTCTATGGCTCTACACCAGTGGTGGGCAACTGAGTTGATATGGAGGACCACAAGTGCGGCCCTCTGCATCATTAAAGGGCTGCACATAACTTTTTCAATCTATACTGACTTGTATAAACTTAATTTTATAATGAAAAAAATGACAACAGGCATATCAAGAAGACATTATTTTTCATTTTATATAGCAAAACTTGTTTTTAATGATACATCAAGCATTAGGGGAATACAGTAGTGCGGTAATGCACATTTTGTGTCATATATATATATGTATATATATATATATATATATCATCAAAGTTTATGTGCCCCTATTCTGAGGTTATATGCCTTATACAATAATCCCCCGTTTGTGGGAGTGGGAGCATAGGCACACATCTTCTAAGAATGGCATATTCTTGGTGAGGTGAGGGACTTGCTCAGGCACTGTCTGGGTTGCTGATTGGCTTTCATGTGCTCAGCCAGAGTGAGTCCCTCTCCTCCTCTTCTCTCCCAAAGAAGATCCTGGGCAAGGACAGGTGAGTTTCTATGCCCTATGCATTAACAGTTATGTTTCTGGGGCCGCAAGTGGAATACCAAGGGGGCCGCCAAGGAACACCCAAAGGGCCTCATTTGGCCCCTGGGCCACAGGTTAGGCACCTAGGCTCTACACTGTAGGAAAAAGCCAAGGACCCACCTGCTACCCAGAGTGCCAGAAGAAGGGATAACACCAACAGCAATGGATCTCGATAGAATATCTTTTATTTATTTTTACAAGCTCCCTTGAATAAGACAAGCTGTAGGGTGGGAGACCCACTGCATGGTCCAACCACGGCATAACCCAGATTTCAGCAAGTGGACTCAAAACTTTCAACAAAGTTAACTTCTATTATTCAAAAGAAAAGAAAATCCTTGTCATGTGACTTTGCCTAAAGGTAGCCATACATGGGGCGATTTCCCACACGATTCCTGGCCGATCGATCACCGGGCGCGTGCACGCCAATCGATCGACGAGGAATTGAATGCAGCCCACCTTGCCCGATTGACCCCGCCCGATCGACATGGCCCCCAAATCGGATTGGCCAGAGAACCAACCTGTTGGTCTTTTCTGACCGATTGAGCACACATCAAGGGGAGTTGACATTTGTGAAGCGATCGAATCGTCCAGGAATCGGTGGCCTAAGGTGGTAGGCACAGACTTGATTGGGCGATCGATCAACACCTGTGGCTTCACCGGAATCGATCGGATGGTTGATCGATCGCTCGGGAATCGACACATGTATGGCTAGCTTAAGATGAGATAATGCCGTCAGCTTGCTGCAGACAAGAGAAAGCAAATCCTCAGTCTTCTCAATGATTCATCTGTAACATTGTAACTTGCAAAAAAACAATCATAAGCTACCCAGCAGGGGCAGTCCTAAGGAGATTGCTGCCCTGGGCGAGCACCCTATCTGGTGCCCCCCTGATGAGCATCTCTTGACACTGCCAGAGAGCTCTCCAGGGGTGGGGTTGGGGGTGGCTGCTGGTGAGTCACATACTTATGAACTCTGTGAGACACCAGCACTCCTCTAGAGATGATCTTCTCTCTCCCTGGGAGACTTCATAGGTGGTTGCACGCCGAGGAAGGGGGGGGTCTTTGGGCACAAAAAAAAATTCCGATGCCCAGCTGCCGCTCCCCCACCATGATTCCTCCATGGGCAACCACCCATATTGACCCTATCTAACACTGCCACTGCTTCCCAGAATTGCAGAGTTACGCTACAATTTAGCATCCAAGTCCCGATAGTAAGTTCTCAAAAAGCTGGTATTTTTCCTAATGAAAAAACTCAACTCAGAATGCTTGATGCCAGTTTGGCGTGACCCCAACATAGGTTGCTTGGTTTCAATAGGACGTAAAGGAAGCGTTCTATTACGGACATTTTGAAAGAACAGTTACTGGTGGTATGAAACTCTTTTAGGCTCTCTGGTTGGATCTGGACTCTTTGGGATATCAGTCTTTGTGGTTCCTAAAAACTCAAGGGTATTATGTATTTCTGTATTTGTGCCACTTGAAGCAAAAAAATCCACCATCTGAGTGTTCAATGGCCCAACTTTGAAGTTGTCGTCATTTGATCAGGCAATCCAGACTATAAATTGTTAAATCTACTAAAACCTGGAAATGCAGCAAACTGAAAGTGAGTCAAATTTTACACCTGGATCAATCAAAGCAATTTAAATTCCACATCGAACCAATTATTAGTGATTGAAATGGTTGGCGCCAACGGTCCCAGGCACCCTACCTACACTTTAAAGTGTTAGAGTTTATATGTTGGATGTTAGGGACAGAGAATGTAACTATTTGGCTTGTTTTCGGTACTAAAGAGCCCCATTGCCGGGAACTACTCCACTGCTAGAGCCAACAACTAATGTGTTGCACATGTAGATGTGTCATAGAGAAGTCAGGTTGTATTAATATGGACGCTGGACTTTTGTTCCCCCAAGAATGCAGCAATTTATTGTAACAAACAGCTCATTTGTCTGTCTATACATCGGATATAGATTCCCCATCTTCAGCACTCATTAATGATGACTCCCTTGTGTAGTTCCAACCCTCCTATTCAAAGACAGCGGGCTAGGATATTTTAAGGAATCTATGTAGATCACCCTCCCACCATATATAATATACCTACACTATTACCTATAGGAGCCAGGAACCCAGAGATAATGTCATTGGGTCTATAATAAAGTCATGAAAATGTAAATGGTAATTTTAAATGCTCAAAAAGGCAAAATGGATAAAGCTTCAGCTTCAAAGCCAAAACGTTTTGATTAAATAGTTGTCTACTGGAGAGCTTTTTGTAAAATACCCTTAGGCCTAGTAGCTGGAAAGTTGGCATATGAGGTCAGAAAGTTTTTCTGAAAAGAAATGAATGGACAGATCTTTCATCTCACTGGAGACGCTTCCTCCATTACATGGTAGTCTATGGCCCCTCCTACCCCTGCCCACCCCGGAAGCATCGGCATAGACCCTGATGCTGCCAATCGCAGGCAACATCCGGGGAATGGGTTCAGTTAACTCGGGTTGAGTTTCATCCATAATGTTTCATCCATCATCAGTTAACTTGGGCCAAACGCCCAGGAGGTTAAACCCTACTGGGTGTCATGGAGCAGCAGGTGTGGACCCACTGTGCCACGTGTCCTACCTCCTCTAAGGGCGTTATTTAAGTGAACCCACTCGTTCTTCACAATAATACCCCTGATGGTGGCTATAGACTTTCCCGAGGGGAACACCAGGTCGCTACCTCTGGAGGGATGGTAGGAACACAAGGCTGCTAGTCCAGGGGACAGCAGGGAAGGCTCCAGTCATCAGCCAGACAGTGTGACAGGGCAGGCAGTGCAGGTACAGATCAGGTGGCAGGAGAAAATAACAGAATGACCGCTGAACAGGGCGCCCAGATCTGCAACGGTTAGTATGGAGGCGGCGTACGGCAGCCGCCATTACACTGGGGTCCACCATTATTTTTTCTTCGAGAGGTGGCGAGAGGTGGGGTAGCAAGGTGGCTTCCATTGGTGTGCTCCACTGGGGGGAGTTTTCCATCTGCTTCACAGTGATGAGCAGCACAGGCAATATTTGTATTTGCTAAATAGTGCAATTTGTTTGCCTTAGGGCTGGTTTCCACTGATGCGATTTGCTGCGGTGGTATCCATGCGGCTGCAGCCGCTCCCGCCCGCACCGCAAGCCTTTTGTCATGTGGATGCACGCGGACGTCCGTGCGTTCGGATGCAGACTCTGGGCAGCCCCAATGTTAAGGGATGTGGTCGGTTGTGGTTTCCGCATGAAAACGCTGTAGGTAGTGTTCACAACCGCACCCTAAACCGCATCCACATTCGAACATGCACAAACGCACCAGTGGAAACTATTATGATGTTTCCAATGGATGCGGTTGACTGCGGTTGCGGCCGCACGGTTACAAATGCTAGCAAAAACGCACCAGTGGAAACAAGTGGAAACAAGCCCATTCTTACATTTAGGAATTTGTGATCTCCAGTCATTATTACCAAAACGACACTTGTACAGGAGCATATTGCAAACGCAATGAACAGTAGTTCCGGGTACTGATGTAAATAATCTTGAATATTGGCATATTGCAATAAAAATCTATATAGAATATATCACTCAGTCAAATAACGGTGGACAACATCCCAAACTATATATCTAGCAAAGGATTAGAAGAGTGCTAAAAGCTAGCTCTCTAATCATGTATTGTTCCTCACATAGAGCGAGGTATAGGGACTTTGAGGCCACCTAGTAAGGTAATTATAAATGGATGTAAACTAAATACTCAGATAAAGATCACAAAAACAAATTACATAAGGATGAATAGTCGATCATAGGTAACCGTTCAGTGATCATACTACCGTATTCACAAAAGTTACATAAAAGAGTTTAGGATACGACATCATGTGTACAAAGGTTCTTGGTACCATCGGGCATTAGAGATGCCTGCTGACCATGGTCTCATGCATATGTTGTGGCTGAAAGACATACACCTCGACGCGCGTTTCGAAGAAGCTGGTCTTTTTCAAGCGGTGTTGCTTTAGAAAACAAAGTGACAACAAAAAATTCTGAATGGTACCAAGAACCTTTGTGCACATGATGTCGTATCCTAAACTCTTTTATGGACTATTTATTAAAATGTACCTTTTATGAATACGGTAGTCTGATCACTGAATGGTTACCTATGATCGACTATTAATCCTTATGTAATTTGTTTTTGTGATCTTTATCTGAGTATTTAGTTTACATCCATTTATAATTACCTTACTAGGTGGCCTCAAAGTCCCTATACCTCGCTCTATGTGAGGAACAATACATGATTAGAGAGCTAGCTTTTAGCACTCTTCTAATCCTTTGCTAGATATTGCAATAAAAATTCATGCCCACTACTTCTCATTACTGCTATCATACTCTGAGATTGTGAATATGTATATATGTATTGGAATATTTGTACTTGAATCAGACTAGAAGATTGATTTATTGTCAGGGGTGCACATAAGTGATAAGTGGTACTCTGGTACTCAAAAAGGGCCAAAAACTAGCTATGTGTACCTGCATTATTGTTACACAGCTCATATGCATACTAACAACTTGGAGGCACTCCGTGTCTGGGCGGCCGCAGCTATCAGGTGCACACAAGGAGTCTGGCGGTCAGCCATAGAGGGGAGAGATCGTCAGCACAACCGGCATTCCAAATAGCTGTACAAACAACTTCACTTTATCATGTATACACTACTGTAAAAGTTTACATTTTTTAGATTGGCAAAATTCTTTCAGTTTTTATTGTTAAATGTATACAATTTATGTCACTTGGATAACTTCAGGGAAACATTATTAACTATGAAAGGTTGCAGTTAGGTGTGTGAAATTGGGAAAATAAATTGTGGTCTTCTAAGGGTGTTGAAGATCTGGGGGTTGAATGTCACAGTAGGCATATGCATGGGTAAAATCTGACAACAGGAAAGCACTGTTGGAATGTTGACAGTTGGAATATGACAATGAAAGGTTGACATATGGACTCCAGGTCTCAGGGGTTAGTTACTAACCCAGAAAATTTTGGGGCTGCACTACTGAGGTATGAGATCTGGGGGTTCAAACAAGTTGTACTGTGAGCATTTGTTACATTTGACCCAAAGCCAGCTGGTGACCTGTGGATGGAGGCCGCTAATCGGAGGATCAATTAGGAACAGGGAGGTCCATCTGCAGCAGAATCTACCATGCAGGAGACTGATGCAGAGGACAGTGAGGGAGACAGTGAGAAAGACCACCCTACATATGGGGTGAGTACCAAACACCATCTCCTGGTACTCATCTGAGGAGCTCACTAAGAAAGTTATGTGCTCCCCTGTATATTGTATTCTTTTTGATGGACTGTGTAGCTATGTTGGATGTTGAATCCTCCTGAGGAAACATGAATGTGAAACAAGAGATAAGAGGATAAATGAGGGTCAGCCCTTCTATCCCTTCCCTTGTCCTGTTTTTGTATGTGTATAAATTAGGGATGTTGGCACTTTGTTGACATTTAGGAGAGTGAATTGCTACATTCAGAGAAATATATTCAATGGTCTGCCCACATGACATATCCTGCCAACTTCCAACTGATATTTGCCAACAGGTTTGACCTATCTATGTACAATCAGAAACCCAACACTCTGTAATTCAGTTGCAATTGTTCATTTGATGAATTACTTTCAGACAGGGCTGTTTCTCCTGCTATGCGGAATATGCGTGCACATAGGGTTTGCAGACAACAGGGTCCTCGGAGGTCCACGGAGCCCTCCGGCCCCAACACGGGTGCCCTCCCAGTGGAGATCTAACCAGCATGTGTGGGGGCTGCGGTTTGGTGCTATTGGAGGAGAAGAAGAATTCTCCCCACCCCCCCGATCACCACTTCCACTCCCCCAGCTGTTCAGATCTACATGAGGGGGGGGGGGACTATTTCTTCTCCCCCAACAGCACCTCCCCCGGGTGCTTCTCTCTCAGCTTTTGGAGGAGAAGAGGTAGTCTGTGCACCTGTGGGGGGATGGCTAGGGGGGTGTAAGTGGCGAAAGGGGGTGGGTATGGGAGGTTTGGGAAAGACTTCTTCTCCTCCAAAAGCAGCCCCCCATAGGTCCCTAAAAAGGCTAGAATTGGCACGCTTTCAGATTTGTTTGTTTCATGGGGCTTGAAATCAGTTTAGAAACTAAAAACCAACCTTGGTCATTGACCATCTGTTCTATAATGTCTGCAGTCTCTGACAGCTTTCCATGGTAAAGTTCATTGAAAATTATGGTTATGTCAGGTGTTACATTCATTATATCAAAGAAGTTAACCTCCGTCCATTTAAATCCTTAGAAAACCTGAGTTGGTCCTTGACTATATAGTGTCCAGCTAGTCATTCATGGTCAGGCCGACGAGTAACTTCATCCTAACCATCTGTCTCCCCTTGTTTTCATCTTCCGTCCATTGATACCCTCCCCCTCATCACCAAACATTCACAGGTGGTGAATCCATCTCTGTCATGTTAAACACATGCACCTGGAAGATTCACTTGCCACGAACACATAATATTATTTACTGCTTTGTAAATATGACCCTTTTAGATAGGATTTCTCTTAATTTTAGGTTAATTTTACTATCCGTTACACTTCTGGGGCGGAGGGTGAAATAAAATCTTCCCAAAGAGGTCACAACAGTAATAAAAACAGATTCACCTGACACTGGCTATAGATTGACAATCACCACTTCTGACCATTAAGCACCCCATACACCTTTAGATCACTCCATACAATTTCCTTTAGATCTACCAACAACTATGTAGTGCCGGGTCCTCCCTGATAGAATACATAGTTATTGGAAGGTAAATATCACTGCTATGTAGTGCTGGGTCCTCCCTGATAGAATACACAGTGATTGGAAGGTATATATCACTGCTATGTAGTGCTGGGTCCTCCCTGATAGAATACATAGTGATTGGAAGGTATGTATCAATGCTATGTAGTGTCGGGTCCTCCCTAATAGAATACATATCTATGAACGTATGGGGGGGGGGGGGCTTAACTTTAAGGGGCCATACAAACAAAAAGTTCTGTGAAGCAGCAATTTGAACACCATTGGGAAGATCCTTCACCCAAATCTGCCCCTATATGGCCAACCGCAGGCTTTGCCCGTTTAGTAACTCACACTACAGCTGGTAACATATTCTGGATATTCTAACTATTTATGAGGTTGATTGAGAAAGTGAAGATGCTGTTTTGTAATTCACATCTGTTAGTAACAAATTAGTACTGTTGTAGATGACACGATGCCTTGTAATCCAATCTGTGTCAGCTACGAACCCTGGCGTCTTATTTGTAGATTATAAGAATATAAATCCCTTTGAAACCTCAAATCTATTTTTGTGCTGGATGGATCTGAAGCAAATTAAGTTACTGATTTCCCCAGCTCCCCTCTCCTCCCTCTGCCCATCGCTGACAATTCCACTGTGGCAGCTGATGACTTGTCCAAATGCTTCATGATGAACACACACACATACATGCATGCACACACAACGTGCTGTTAATTGAATAATAGTGTTGAGCAGCATATGGTATATTCGAATTTGCGTGATTTTGTGAATATACAAAGGAACATTCTAAATTGGTAAAATTTGTTTCGACCGTACTCTATTGCCATCGCGTGTAGCTGTTCGCTGTACAGCATTACAGCCTCTCTTCACTCTGTGATCTTAGCCAGTACGAGCACTGTGTGTATTGTGCGTATCCATTCACAATGCACACAAATATGCGCGATGTATGCCGGTAAACAATGTTGAAGCATAATATGATAAATATACAATCTTGCAAATATCCGAGTGCACATTCGCCAAATGTTGCAAACTGGAATGTCCGATATTCGTCAAATATATTCAAATTTCTGTAATGCCTCATGCTGCAGCAATGACGATGTAGGCCCCCGCATTGCTATTTGTGTGACCCAGCCAACCATTTCATGTAAGGACTGTTAAAGCGGACTTGTAATGTATTAAAAAAATAAATAAAAATAAATTCTTAGGCCTAGGCTCCACTGGGGATCCACTCAAGCATTCCCATAGACCCCAGGTGCCCAACCTGCGGCATGGGTGCCACATGTGGCCCTTTGGGTGTTCTTCAGCAGCCCTTCTTAGTACTCCACTTGCAGCCCAACTGTTAATGCATAGGGTATAGGAGCTGACCCTGGGCAAGAAGGTTACAGGCAATGTGTCAGGAACCGAACCCAGGGTCACTCCGGTGTCTGGCTGCAGCTCTATCCCCTAAACCACCAGAATGTTTGCCTCAGTACCTTATCGGATACAAAAGCCAGTAGTGATGAGCGGCATCACTATTTGTGATTATAATCACCTCATAATTGCCTTTAAAATGAATGGTCACATGTGCTATTTATTTTCGCATTGCGAATCTATATTCGCAATCCATGCCCATAAGCATTCCAATGCGAATAGTCGAAATTGCAAATATCCGCCACCATATTCGCGAAATTTGCGAATTCTCGAATAGCCGATATTTGCCAAATATATTCAAAATTCGAGCTAAACAATAAAAGCCAGGTCCCAACTGGGATTCAATGGCAGATTATTGTGCTTCCAGCCAGTGTCTTGCTTCTTGTTTATCCCTGCCCCTGCTTTCTTCATCTTTGTGTACCGACCCTTGCTTTGACAATCCGACTACTCTTTTACATCTTGCTCCTTTGTGACTCGACACCACTGGCTTTAGACCTACGCTTGTTTTGACCACGCTCCTGCTTACTGCCTTTCGCTACCTGTTGATCCTGCCATTACTGTTTCAGCTACTGAACACCGAGCCTGGCGGCAGATCGTTACACAATGACTGTCACTACACATTTTAATCTAGTTTTATTACACAGGGCTGCATACAAAAAAAACAACAACAGATCATTATGTACACATGGCACATTACCATGCTACAGTGTCCCTACTGCTTGAAGTATCAATGAAAACAAGTTTTGTTATTTAAAAATGAAAAACAATGTCTTCTAGCTCTGCCTGCTGTCATTTATTCATTATAAAATGCTTATACAAGTCAATATAGATTCCACACTTGTGGCACTCCATATCAACTCAACATTGCCATCAATGTATGCCCAGAACCAGGCTGAAAGCATAGGTGGGAGGGCAACTTGACCAGGGGGACTGGTTTTGGAATGGACATTGGGATGTAGGGAATGGGGGAGTGGTCTAGGTGGGCAGGCTCAGGGAGTTTGATAAGGAAGGGACAGCAGGGGGCAGATCCTTTTCGGATTGGGACTTTCACCCACCCTCCCTCCCTGATTGGTTGGACTATGTTTGTGGTATTATGTGTTCAGTAACCTGTTTTGTTCATTTTGTCACAGCATAGCGGAAGCTCGACAGTGCCGCAGGAGGAAATCAGACTTTGAAGGCTTCTTGTGACGTGTCAGTATAAGAAGGACAGTCACAAACACTGGTGAAAATGTATTCTAAGGTGGGGCTTGAGCCCCAGTTATGTTACGTTATTAAAAGTCATTCTATAAGGTTCCCACCGAGCTGGTATTGAAGGGCTGGTGGCTGGTACGGTTGGTATGGCTGGTGGAAGGAACTCAGAAGAAGTTGGTGGCACTGTCAGACGACCCCCCTTTAACTGTATTGAGATTGTATATTGGTTGTGGCCATGTTTATATAAACCTTTGCACTTCAAATTATATATAAAACTTTTCAAAAGAGTATATCATGGTCTCTGTCGTTATTTATATGAATGAGGTGTGTTTAAGTCCAAGAGACAAAATGGCTCATTACTCCCTTGGTCATGGGCTGCTCGTGCACTCTGTTCAACAGGGTTTTAACGGACAGTGGAGCCCTAGCCTTACCCAAGAGCTGGCATGAGCTCACAGAGACCCCCAACACACCTACAAAAAATTACTTATTTTATCTTCTCTATCACTCCCAGTAGAACCCTACACATGTGCAAGAGCATGCGCTGGTTTCCAAGCAGGGCATCGAAATCTTGCAAGACTTGGGAAATAGTGATGAGCAACTAGGCAATATTCGAATTACCCACCATGATATTCGATTCAATATCCGTAGTCTTGAATAGCCACGCTTGTGGACATGGATTGCAATGTAAAAATCGCAATGCGATCAAATATGCGCAATGTATGCAAGTCAATGGAGCTCAGATATTGGACTGGGAGAATATCCACCATTGCCATAAAAAAAAGCGCAAAAAAAGCGCAATGAATAGGATTGCGATCGTGGTGGATAACCGGTGATATATTCGCGAAATTGCGAAAATCGAGCGAAATATTTGGAAATTGAATATTCAAGCTCAACACAATTGGGAAGGGTAAAGTCACTTCCTTATTGTCGTTACCGGGACCTGGACAAAGAATGGAGATCGCCAAAGTGACGCAACTTCACCAATTGGCTTGTGGAAGGCCAGAAACATACGTTTAACCTTCTGAGCATTCAGCCCAAGTTAACTCGGGCTGAGTTTCATGCATCATGAAACTCAGCCCCAGTTAACTAGAGCGACGCTCTAGATACCGCCAGATTGCTACGGTGACGTGAAGGGGACGGGGGTAGGCGGCACCATAGACCTCCGTGTAACACCTTTTTTCAGCATAAGTCCGGAGTCTCCAGTGATGCCGGACTTATGTTTACATCCTCCAGCTGGGCAGGCAATCAAGGCGGAGCACGACGCGATTGCCCGTAACACTGTTATAAAAAAAAACGTGCTTTGTGTTTTTTGCATTAGCTACAATATATTACATTTTGTTCTGTAGTTTTCCTTAGGCAACACGTTCATTTGTCTTTAAATAGGATCTGCATAGGTACATGACCTAAAGATTTTGAAATGACAGCAAGTGACTTAAGTGGCAGTTTGCATTCATGGAATTTAACAGTCAAAGGAATGTGTGAATGTCATAAGGTTACATTAGTGGCAGAGTGTTATGGGCTGGTCATTGGGACCTTTTCTCCTATTTTCTTAGGGGCCTATGAGGGGAATGAAAATAGAAGGTCGAGGGTGGAGAGGTGGTCAAGATGGAGTGAAGCCCCCTACACACTCAACGAGCAGCGGACTATTTTGCTGCCGACCGATGTGCATGGGCACTTGCGGCCGTTGGTTGGCGGCAAAATCGTTTGGGGGTGCGCACATGGGGCGACAGCTTGTTCGGCCACAGAACAGACATGTCCGTAATCTCTGGCCGATGCCGTTAGTTTCAATTCAAGTCCCCATTGAAACTAACGGCTGCCACAAAATGGGGGCCCGCCGATGCTGTGAGCGATGGAGAGTAGCGTGATGACGTCATCTTGCTGCACTCCACCGCTCATCTGTCGGCTCCAACTCCTTATGTGTATGGGGGCCTTTTTAGTCGATTGCAAGAGAATACATTCCCGCCCATGAAAAAAGTGATCAATATTGAAGTAAAAATCGAAAGTATCAAACATGTTGGTAAATTTTTGTCGATTGTACAAGTATGTACAGAAGAAACTCCTTCCTTTAAAGAATCAATCGGTTTTAAATCGAAAGAAAATCACAAAAAAACAACCCATGCGTGGTTTGTTAAGTCATCGGGATAACCGGGGCTGGTAATCTGTACTATGTAGTGTCAGGACTAGTGATGGGCGAACTTCGACCAGGTCTGTCCGCGAACAGGTGGATCGGACTTTTCAGCAGCAGCTAAGGCTCAGAAACGTGCTTTTGTTAGATGTTATTATTTAATTCAGCAGATTTGTGAGCTGATTGCAAAGCCCCTGAAAAGGGTATCATCACCGAAATTGCTGGAGATCAAGGATAAAGTATTGCTCTAGCATATCAAGTTTTTGCATAAATAAGTTTAAATTAAGTCAACTTTGAATTGACTTTAAACCTGATTTATGCAAAAACTACATGTGCTAGAGCCCAGGTGCTTAACCTGTGGCCCGGGGGCTGCATGTAGCCCTTTGGGTGTTGTTTGGCGGCCCCCAAAACCTGTTAATGCAAATGGCATAGGAACTCACCTGCTCACCGATCCTTCACCGATGTGTCCTCGCCTGGGAACTTCTTAGAGTGGTAAGAGGAGGAGAGGGACTTGCTGTGCCTCCAGTTGAGCACGCTAATTGGCATATGTGAAAACTAATGAGTGACCCAGAGAGCGCCTGAATTCCTATGCTTCCACTAGACTACTTTGATAATATATATGACGCACATACCCTTTGTTGATGTTTATGGGGCATTCCATACATCACCATGTGTAGTGGTTGCAAACTGACCCGGCTTTACTCATCAACTTTGGCGGTCCTACATGTTCTGTGCGACCCTTTAGTGATGCTGAGGGCCACACTTGTGGTCCTTCATATCACCTGAATTGCCCACCACTGTGCTAGAGCACTGTTTGTTTTTCAACATTTTCCCACAACCCTTCTCTACATCTCCAGCAAATTTGATACAATTTTCAGGGCTTTGCAATTCACACACAAAGTCCACCTACAAAATGCCATGACTTTCATTTCTTGACCTGAATATAAGCCAAATAAATTTTTTGAGCACATTTCACATGTTCCCCCCAAAAATGCACAATTAAAATATTCGTGATCAACACTAATTCCTAAATTATTTGGGGGTTCTTAACCTCCCTAGTGGTTAAGACAACCCCAGTTCACGTGCTGTTTGGGTTTGCCCCAACTGCTACAGGATCAGGGATTGGAGAATCCAAAATACCCCCGGGGAAGCGGAGGCTATTCTCTGTATCGCCGCAACATATCCGGTTTTGCGTAACCTCCCCTTCGGCATTATCAGTGATGCCGAAGGGGCGTGCCATAGACCTCCATGTTAATGGATGGGAGTGGGTTTCCCAATCCGATGTGGACAGGGGCAGGGGTAGGGCTGGAAATTTAAGCAGACTGCTATGTACTCTGCTGCTATCGCCTGTACTGCACCGTCAAAACAGTTGTGGTACTGGCAAACTCTAAGGAGGCTAATGCTTAAAATACTAGGACTGTCATCAGCATGGGAACAAATGGAGGCCACAGCTGTCTGCTCACACATCCTTATACTGTATTTGCATTGATATTGGCTAGCTGGTCTCACTAGTGTGGAGGAGTTGCAACTTTTTTTCTGGTGTGGCTAGTAGAAATGGGACTGTTATAATTGGTAAACATATACCGTATTTTTCAGACTATAAGACACACATTTTTACCGTTACATCAATGTGTCTTATAGTATGAATATGTAAAAAAAAAGCCGCTGCCAAAAAGCGATCTTATCTGCATTAGCAGTAGCAGTACCCATTCTCTGAACACACTGACCAACTTACGAAGAGACACATTTTACAATGAGATGTGTATTTACCGTATTTTTCTGACTTTAAGATGCATCAGACCATAAGATGCACCCAAAGTTCATTAACATTCTGCATTGCAATAAATACATTTTGTGACAAAGGCTCATATCTCCTCATATATGTAAATAGCTGCTCATGGGTAAGTTGTTCAGTGCCAGATTGTAAAATGTGTCTCTTCATGAGTTGGTCAGTGGGTTTAGAGAAGGGGTACTGCTAGTGTATTGACACATGCTAAAGTTTCAGCCCTGCACACTCTGCTGGAACTAAGACCTCCCTCCTGGCACTGGGCTTTTGGCTGGAGGAATATAGAGTGAATACTGCATGGTCCAGTCCTGCCTACTTTGCTGGAACATTCTATATATTCACTGATATCTGTAAGCCTGTCCGGGCAGGGTCCTCTACTCCTCCTATGTCATACCTGTACCTGTGTGTTATTGTATGTCCACTCTAATGTATTGTACATCGCTGCGTAATATGTTGGCGCTATATAAATAAATGATAATAATAATAATATCTGAATAGCTGTCTCTGTTTTTTTCCCTAGTTTTCTCTTTAAAACTTTGGGTACGTCTTATGGTCCGGTGCGTCTTATAGTCTGAAAAATATGGTAATACATGGTGTAATTTTTTTCAGGGACCTGTTGTGACCTTAGGACTACCCGGCCAACAAGAAGTAGTAAGTATGAAGTAGAAGGGCTAGAAGTTCAAAATAGAAGTTATGGTGATTGTGGGGTCTTTTGGCAATCCCAGGTTACATTACAAGTGATTTATTCATATACATGGAGTTGTCTGCTCTTGGGCCCTAGAGAGATTTTGGAAGGTAACCCTTGCAGGTTTATTTATCTGCTGAAACAGTTGATGAGGATATTGCATGCTTATGAATGCCACATTAATATACTGTACATGTTCCTGTGTTCAACACAAACTAATATTTGCCTGTTCCGGGCTTTTTATGGTACATTGCAGATACACAAAGGCATATCCCAGCTCTGCTGACAGCAGTGAAAAATGATTTTTTGAAGTTGTAGATGTGAGATGGCAGCAGTTCAGTTCCTAGAGCTTTTCAAATGGTGTACTGTGAACCAGATGAACTTTCACAGATTTATTTATTTGATGACAAATTGTGAAAATTACCGTTTACTGTGGTTTACTTGGTTGCTCTACCTTAGTGGTTCCCAAAGTGTTTCAGCCTGGTGGTCTCAATTTTGTAGATTGCTAGCGGATGAACTATAGGCTTTTTTTTGCCAAACAATTCTTTATTTAGAAAATCTTAGTGGCAAATCTTAGTTACCAAATGTAACTGTACTGTACCGCACCGCAACTGCAGCGTGGCCTCTGTGAACGAACCCCAGTCTGAATATGCAGCCCAGGCAGGAAAAGGGGTGTTCTGAGATATTTTGCTACCCTTACAACTGCGCATGTGCAGAAAGCCCTAGTTTTGGAGCCTTTCAGGGTTAATCTTACAAATTTTGGGTGTCAAGGTTAGGGTTTCATAGCATAGCAGGGGTAACATTTGGTGGCCAGGATTAAGTTTGGGGGGTTAAAATGAATCTAGCCTCCCCAGTCCCCTAACCTTAACCTTTGGAACCCTATAGGCCTAACCTTAACCCCCCCCCCCCCAACCCCTAACCTTGATAGCTGAAATTTGTAAGATTAACCCTGAAAAGCCCTAAAACTAGGGCTATCTGCACATGCACAATTGTAAGAGTAGGAAAATATTTCAGGTAGCAAAATATCTCAGAACAGGGGCACTCCTGTACCAGGCCCAAAGTCAGTGGCATGTTTCCCCCTCAATGTAGCAAGGCGTGCTGCCGATGGTCCTCATGACTGAGAGCAGGTAAGCATCCTTAGACTGGGGTGGGATGGATTAGCGGTGTCCATCTGAGCCCTCAGTGTTGGGTATGTGTAGTAAGCATCCTCAGCAAAAGTATGGGGCCCTGAGCCGAGCCAGACAGTGGCCCTGAGCCCAGGTATTCAACTTTTTGTGGCAAAACTTGTTTTAAGTGACTGAAACTACTGAAGCTAAAAGATCGGCTTTACATTTAGGCAACCAGCACTGTTTAGTATGAGGTTAGCAATTGAAGCTTACAGAATCTTTCAGTTTATATTCAATTAAAGTGCATATAATTATGAATTGAGACACTTGCCACTGAATCACACAGGCAATTAACAGCAATTAATGTGACCCCATGTTAACCATTTGCAACACATGAAAGGTGGCCATCGAACGTGTTTTGGGGCGTCCAGGTACTGAAAATGTAGCGCTTTCAGATGCCTGTGGGATTCTAAATGACATTGGTATGGATTGCATTGATCTTTACCCATGCAAGTGTAAAATAGAAACAGATGGTTACTACCTAGCATATGTGTAAAACCCCTCTGTCCAAATATGTAATAAAAGCCTCCATACAATATCCCTAATGGTCCCCCGGGGGGCAAGTTTATAATGAGTGACACATGTCTTTTCATTTGAAGGTTTACTTCTAGTGATGGTCGAATTTATTTTTGAAATTTCAACTGGTGGATTTTATGAGTTAATTGTAAAGCCCCTGAACAAGGTATCATCACCAAATCAGATGTAGAGAAGGGCTGTGTGAACATTACAAAAATGTAAGCATTGCTGTAGCACATTATGAATTTAAAAGCCAAGTCGAAGTTAATGAATACTATGATGCTAGAATTGTTTTTTCCTCACAACCCTTCCCTACATCTCCAGGAATTTTGGTGATGATACCTTGTTCAGGGGCTTTGCAATTAATTTCTGAATAAACTAATCAAAATTTTGTGACTCTCTTTAGTTACTACTATTGTTTTGCCCACCCAGAATAGGCACCTTGGCGAATAGATGTCTGACTGGACAGGTGGCCAAAAAATCTGCTTAATAGATATGGTTGAATTTTTCGACTTGCTAACTTTGTGAGCTGATTGCAAAGCCTCTGAAAATGGTGTCATCACCAACATTGAGATGTAGAAATGGGTTGTGAGATCATTTAGAAAAGGTTTTGCTCTAGCACATGTGGTTTTTGCATAAATCAAGTTCAAATCAAAGTCGAAATTTCAGTTTTTAAAATTTTGACTTGACTTTGAACTTAATTTGTGCAAAAACTATTTGTGTTAGAGCAATCCTTTTTTTGGAGTATACCCGCAACACTTCTCTACATCTCCAGCAAGTTTGGTGATGATACCATGCTCAGGGGCTTTGCAATTAACTCAAAATCGTCATAATGGTCAAATTTTTAAAAAAATCTCTACTGCTTAACCGGAAGTGACGTCAGCAGAGCCAGTCCCTAAAAAAGTTGGCCATTTTGATGGAGATCGATCCACTCCCTTCCTGTGTTAAGCTAGTTATGGGGTTAGAGTCAGTAGTAGATATTGGGGTAATTTAATACTATGTAGTATGATGTATTGCCATGACAATTGTTTAATTTTATCCTTGTTGTCACAGCAGGTGGGTCCTTGGCAGTGCCCAAAGTATAAAACTGGATCAGTATTAGTGACGTCCTGGTGAAAGTGCAGTCACAGGTAATAGTCCATTCATGTCTATGGGCGCAATCGGAAAAAAAATCGCCCCCATAAGTTGAGTGTGGACAAGCCCATTCAACTGAATGGACGGGATCAACTGTGAATTCCGCGCGCGTTAGCGCGAGGCGATTAATCGCCTATGTGGGACCATAGCCTTAGGGGTGGTCTATGACCAAGGTGGTATTTGTGTGAAATGGCAGTGGTTTATGGAGGCACAGGTAGGTAGTACCAATCAAGCTGGTAAATGGGAGGCTGGTATATTTGGAGATCTGTTGCAATCTAAAGGGGGCACTGTCAGTGACCTTAAGCTGGCCATACACCCTTAGTGTCAGATATCCTTTAGATCTACCAACAACTATGTAGTGCCGGGTCCTCTGCGATTGAACACAGGTAGACGTGATTGTTTAGAAAGTCCCTCATATTATATGGTTTTGGTAAAACAAAAGGAGATCTAAAGGAAATCTGACAGAGAAATCGAAAGGTGTATGGGGACCCTTTGTTTTGCATTGTAAATGCTATAGTCTGGCAACATTATGGTTAATATTAATATTATAATTGTTGTTATAATAGATATTTAAGCTGTGGACTGGAAAATATATATCCAACAGTTTTTCTAAAATTCTTGTGTCATGTGTTTATTGTAGTTGTTAAGTTGTGGGTACGGGGATGGGTAAAGTGGGTATGTGCGAGGTATTTAAGCCGTTCTCTAATGTTCTGGTTTGAGACAGGACATTTTGAGATCGGTTACACACATACTACAGATTTCTGCACACAATACTGGATTTCCAGGATTAAATGTGTTGCCTACACAAGGAAATATTTAGCTATATGTACAAATTGTGAAACATGACACGGGGGAAACATCATGTATGAATGTATTCATCCTATGAGATGTTTGTTACTGGCATTTTGCATTATAAGGTATTTCTTACATCTTTGCTTGTTCTTAAGGGTACCTAAAAACTCCCCAAACAGGGAGAACAGGTTTGTAAGGTTGATTCCTTCATTGTATTTGGGATGTAGGTAATATAATGGGATATTGTTTACATTGTAAACCTAGTTAATCCTAAACAGGTCTTTTTCAAAACGAAAGTGAATGGTGCGGTCATTCTTATGCTTTACAGTAGGGGTGACCAGACTTTTTTCCAAAGAGGACCAAGTATACCCTGGGGTATACCTGTCAACCCTCGCATTTTGGAAGGGAAAGTTTGTTTTTATGTGGCTTTCCCGGCCAAATCCCGATTTCAATAAATCCCAGAATCCCCTCTCGCCTAAGGCCCAGGTGCCCAACCTGCGGCCCTTTGGGTGTTGTTTGGCAGCCCCCAAAACATGTTAATGCATAGGGCATAGGAACTCACTTGTTCACCAATCCTCCACCGACATGTCCTTTAGTGATGAACGACTAGGCAATATTCGAATTTGCGTAATTTCGCGAATATCCGCCATAATATTAGCTTCCATATTCGTGATCTCGAATATCCTCACTTACGACATGAATTGCGATCTAAAAATCGCAATTGCGATCCAATATGTGCAATGCATGCAAGTCAATGGAGCTCGGATATTCGACTGGGAGAATATCCGTCATTTCTGTTTTAAAAAATCGCATTGCGATTATATAATCGCGATCCCATTCATTGCAATGGATCGCGATTATAAAATTGCGATTATAAAAGCGCAATAAATCGCGATCGCATCGGATATCCGATGATATATTCGTGAAATGGCGAAATAGCGATATTCAAGCTAAATATTCGAAAATCGAATTGGCATACGTGAAAGCTAATGAGTGACCCAGACAGCGCCTGAGTGCCTATGCTTCCACTGGACTACTTTGATAATATCTATGAGGCACATAACCTTGATGTATATGGGGGGATTCTATATATCACCATGTGTAGTGGTCACACGCTGACCCAACTTTCCAAATCAACTTTGAAGGTCCTTCATGTTTTGTGTGGCCTTTAGTGATGCAGAGGGCCGCACTTGTGGCCCTCCATATCACCACAGTTGCCCACCACTGGCCTAAGGGCTTGTTCCCACTTACGTGATGCAGTTTTTAGCACGACAATCGGGGCTGATCTCTTCCATTTAGTTGAATGATCTTGTCCCCACTTCAACTAAAGGCACTGATCGGGCGTGGACGCAGTGCGACCCATGATCAGAATGGCGCCCATAGAGGTGAATGGGTGTGATTAAATCTTTTGTCATTTTTACAAATGGCACGATCAGGCGGGGTGGGGCAAGATATCCTGTCCCACTCTCCCACTTCCTGCCTGCAAGTGATCTCCGTGCCACGATTAGAATCGCGGCTGATCACGTAAGTAGGAACAAGCCCTTAGTATGGCAGCTACGAAAAAAGGAATACAGGAAGTTTCGTCGATGACATCACTTCTGGGATTTGAAATGCGGAAGAGCTGCACTAGATTACCGAAAGTGACATCACCTGCCTCACTTCATGTAATTTTACCCTATTCAGGGAGAGTAAGGTTGACAGGTATGCCCTGATGCAAATCTCTTCCTTCACACATACTTGCCATTATTATTGTTAAGCGTTCGATTTTTAACGCATGGCCAGTCGTGTCGAGAATCTGCCGCACACCCTTTGTGTGCTGGTATTTACTTTGGCCGCTGGTCCCCATCCAAATCAATCTAAAAATTACGGACATGTCTGGCCCGATTTAAGGTGGGCGCGTTCGATATGTGGTCGATTTCGTGGCAGATTGATCACTGGCCGCAAATCAAACCATCTATGTCCAACTTTAGCCATTTACTGCCTTGACATCGATAAACACTGACCCCAGGTATGCTGGGACTTGTAGTCCTCCCAGTTATCCACCTGTGCCTAACATTTTCCCAACAGACCCCTATACTTCTCTAATGAGACAATAAAAATCCTCCGGTTTATATATTTTTTCACCCAGACATTAAAACAAAATCTGATGAATTCCCATCATCGACCCCATCGTCTGCATGTTCCTCGATGTGTATATAAAAACAGCGATGTTCCTAAATGATTTCCTGCTTTCAAAACAAAAGCCAGGTGGCGAAGAATTGTAAATACTCCTCTGGCTTTTATCTTCATAAACAAAATAACTGGTAGAGTAGAAGATCCTTCCAACATCCTTTATTGTCTTTCTGGTCCCGCCTTTTGAGGGAAAAACACAGAATTTCGGTGAAATGTCTCAGATAAGCTTGTTTGATTCGTACCACACGAAATGGTTCTTGCACAAAAGCTTTACATTGGCTTTAAAATTAGCTACGATTTTTGTACAATGTTATTATTATTATTATTATTATCATTATCATATTATTACTCATTTTTCTGTTAATAATATTTTCTAATATGTCATACAAAGACTGAAAATGGAATCAAATGGAAACTTTTTATTATCTTATACATCTAGTTATGTAGAATTTGAAAATATTAGCCCAAACAGACAGAATGCACTGCTAGAGGAGTGCTGAGGATGCATGAATATGTGTAGCTAGTGATGCAGGGGAGGTGCTGCAGTAAAAGGTAGAGAAGACCAGACAAAGGGAAAGAAAACTGTCATGTTAAGTGTCTGGGTGACTTGAGTCAGGATATCATATACTGTAGAGGTGAAAGCGCCGCTTAACTAAGATGGACCACCACTAGTATGCAGCATGCACATATAAAGAGAAGCCAAGGATGCGTGGAAAGGAATTTATCACCATCGAGATCGATTTTCTTCCCGCCAGCGAACAGTACGGGTGTTCGACCCTGGCAGACGTCAGACTTTTCTAAAAGTCCGGTCCGCCTGTTCGGAAACAAACAGGCTGATGTTCGGCCATCACTAATCGCCAGAAGCTGGAAGCAAGGAGTATGGCTTGTAAATGAGTGGCAGGTCTGTCATCCTATCCTGATGGGGCAGGGGTGTTACCCCGTGCTGGTCACTTTGCCCAAGTGACGGCCCTGCTCAAAGATAGTCATCCTCCCCCCAGAACAGTGGTTTTCAACCTTGTAGATTCGTCCCCGGAAGTGATGTCGCAAAGTGTCATGTCCTGTTTGTGTCACTTCCACATTTCAAATACTGGAAGTGACACTCCACGATGTCACATCCCATCCAGCTTGTGATGATGATGTGGGGGTAGGAAGGTAGGGGGGAGAGTAACGTCCCCTCCCTTGTAAGTAGGATGCTTGCTAGAACCAGCTCTGATGCTTTCAAGGAACGTGGCAACCCCTGTGAAATAGTCATTTGACCCCCAAGGGGGTCCCGACCTACAGGTTGAGAACCACTGCCCTAGAAAGTATCATCTGCCCCCCTGCTGTAGGGTAACACTGTCCCATGGATTTCCTTCTATTACCAGAATGTTTAGAAAGAAGATGTAACCCCTCACAATGCGTTCATCTTCTTTTCTCCCTAGAATAGCAAGGCCAATGATGTTCTGCCATTTATCATTATCATCTGCCATGTTCTGCCATATCATCTGCCATCATTTAGAGCCAACATTTTCTTTTTGCACAAGATCACATGTCAAAATTATAAGTGATCTTGGGGCAGGTCTTGCCACTGTTAGTAGAGTAGAGGGTCTTGACCCATAGATAACTGAGACCCTGTCCCTTGCACATAAACCCAAGCATGACAACAAATATTGACAGAGGCGGGATTATGTTTGGAAAATAAACTTTATATAAGAATGTGCGAAAGTACAAAGAGGAAGCACTTCCTGTTTGGCTGGGTTAAATAGATTCCTAAAACTCCTCCCCTAACCTAAGCCACACCCACTTACTTTATCCTGATGTCCCAGGCCAGTTCCCTGGGTCAAGCTGCCCTCCTCCTAGCCTGCGTCCTGGATCCAGGCGTTACAATCTGAAAGGCAGACATTGTACAGCACAGTGTTTGTGACCAGAGGCTGCAGTCCAGCACAGATGTATCACAAAACATCTGCTGACCATAAAGCTCTAGAGCAGGGGTTCTCAACTTTTTTAGATCCGCGACCCCGGAAGCAACGCCGGGAAGTGTCACTTCCTGTTTATGTGTAAATTTCCGCATTCCAAATAATGGGACACTCTGCAACATCACTTCCGACACGATTAGGTAAGTGTAACACTCATATTTTCCAACCCCCTTGTGCAAATGAGGTGCAGGGTAGGGAAGTTAGGAAGGAGAGTAAAGGCCCCTCTACACGTCTAGATTTTCCTTTCAATCAACTTAAAAAGATTACATTTTGGGGGGTCAGGGAAATCGGTGATTGATTGTAATCTATGCCAACTGTAGTACCAGATTTTTTATCAAATTTTTTTGGATCGACTGAAAGCAAAATTGAATTTCATTACAACCGATTACAATTTTTCCAGCATGTCCGATAATTTTTCAAGTGAAAATTTTCCCAATTTTAATTGTTTTAGGTCGATCTAACCATGTGGGCTGCCATAGATTTTCAATCAATCAACAAAAAAAATGTATTGAATTAAGTTGATTGAACAAAAAATCTAGACGTGTTTGGGGGGCTTAACGTCTGAAGCTTTTAGAGTTGCAATTCTTTCTAGTTCCGTAATTTACACACCTCACGCAAGCTCACGCCATCTATCTGGCCCATATCTAATGCGGTCCATGTCCATTGCATTACTTGGGGGACACAGGTTTCCATGCAAAGCATCGTCAGAGTTGAAGGCACAACACCAGCTCCTTCGATGTCGGGCAGCAGCGCGATGACATCACCGCGCTGCTGCCGGAAACCTCAAATGGTTCCAATATCGAGCAGTATGGCCTATGGCAGGAGAGGCTTAACTCTATTCTATAGAGCGTTCAGCTTTAAGGTTCTCCGGTTCATGAAAGCTGCCAGAATATTGGCACAACCTTATTATTAGTAATCACTAATTGTTTGTTTAAGGGAGAGATAATGTAAGAGATGTGGATAATGTCAACAGTACATGGATTACACAGGATTATCTAGCTATGCCACTATATTGCCAAACAAAATACATTCTGGGCATTCTGTGGGTGGATTTATGAAAACTGTTGCAAAGAAAAAGTGAAGGTCGAGAGGAATGGTCATAGAGCTCCTGGAGAGTGATCAGCATATTATTGAGAGATCAAAGACTGAAAAAGAATGGGGCCACTTGCAAGATTTACTAACAATTATCCAAAACATTCCTGTGCCATAAGATCTCTGACCCATTGGGCAAACTTATAAAACCCAATAAAAGGGAGGAGGAGCCTGATTATGAAAAAAGTTTCTCCAACTTGGTAGCAATGAGGGGTTTTTTTTGTATCTATGTCTTTGTGCTCTTTGGTGAGATCTCTTAAGGCCCCCATACACGGGTCGGATTCCGGCCGGATTCCGGGCCGATCGATTCCGGGCGCGTGCACGCGAAACGATCGTGCCGGAATCGTGTGCAGCCCACCTTGTCCGATCGATCACGTCCGATCGTTCAGGGGCCCAGAATCTGATCCGACAGAGAACCAACATGTTGGTCTTTTTGATCCGATTCTGCACACATCAGGGGGAGTTGCCATTTGTGAGGTGGACAATCGGACACGGAATCGTCCCGGAATCGGTTGGACAAGGTGGTATGCAGCGATCGGATTCTCTTAATTGGCCGATCGATCACACCTGCGATTCCCGCCAGAATCGCCGGAATCGATCGGATAGGTGATCGAGCGGCCATGGAATCCGACTGTGTATGGCTGGCTTTAACTGCTAGTGACAGGAAGGGAGGATACATCTGCCCAATTTATACCCTCCATTGGGTTTCACCATCTCCCTACAACAGAAAACCGCACACAGTCAAGTGTAGAACTTTCTACTCAAGGTGGTCGATTTTCTTTAAAATTTAAACTAGCTGACTTTGTGCCCGCGAATATGGTTTCAATACCAACATTTCTGGAGAAAGGGAAGAGTTGTAGGGAAGAGTTGTAGGGGCATTACAGTATTGCTCTAGCACATGTTGTTGCATAAATTAACTTTAAAGTTGAAATGTTAGGAGGAATGTCGACTTTACGGACTTGGATTTTTAAACTAAAAATAAAAAACACATACAGGGAGTGCAGAATTATTAGGCAAGTGGTATTTTTGAGGAATAAT
>CM070039.1:28000933-28012941 GCA_036250615.1 Ptychadena robeensis
CATGGGCAGTTATTTTGCGCCTTTGTTGTTCCACACGCTTCTTGCGACCCTGTTGACTTGTTCGATGATCACGCTTCAGAATCTTTGCAATTTTAAGAGTGCTGGATCCCTCTGCAAGATATCTCTCTATTTTTGACTTTTCTAAGCTTGTCTAGTCCTTCTTTTGACCCATTTTGCCAAAGGAAAGGAAGTTGCCTAATAATTATGCACACCTAATATAGGGTGTTGATGTCATTAGACCACACCCCTTCTCATTACAGAGATGCACATCACCTAATATGCTTAATTGGTAGTAGGCTTTCGAGCCTATACAGCTTGCAGTAAGACAACATGCATAAAGAGGATGATGTGGTCAAAATACTCATTTGCCTAATAATTCTGCACTCCCTGTAGATTAAATAGAAACATTATGTCCCCTGTCAACAGTTTACAATTGAGGGGTTACTCCGGCCTTTGTGCCAAAGTTGGTCAGCAGAATTGGGGAGGTTAAAAAGGGTCTTCATTGAAGCTAATGGCATCGGCTTCCATCGGCCAGAGATTATCGGACATGTCCGTTCTCTGGCCGGCCGAGCTGTGGGGCGACAGGGATCTGTCGCCCCATGTGGGCACATGCCGATAAGCGCCCGATTTTTCCGCTGACCGACGGGGAGCGCGCGCACGCCCATCGGTCAGGTGAAAAATCGGCCGCTTATCGGCATGTGTATGGCAGCCATTAGTCTCCATGTGAAGACTTTATCTGGCGTTTTCTGTGTTTGTTCCTCATCTGGATGGCAGGCATTTGTTCTGTTGATCGATATCACACACCGCAGCGATCTTTCAGCAACAGCCTCAGGAATGGATGTTTGCATTGAAACTGCCTTTTCTTCTGTCCTTGCACGACAAGCAGAGCCCAGGCCCGTCTTGATTCTACTTGAGATTTCTGCCATGTGGGAGGAAAGATCTTCTTTTTTTTACATAAAAAAGGAGCCTTTTCAGGACATCGCGAGGCGTGCGGGGACATGCCCACGAATAATGGATGAATGTAAAAATTAAAAGTATGCTTTACAGAGCAGCCTTTTGATGTCATGGCGTGATTACCCCGGGCACATTAATGATAGATGATTATTTTTGTTAATGATGGAGCTATCACGGAAGCGAGGAAATAGCATTTGAGACAGGGTCCCTGCCCCGGGGCCCCAATAGAATTAGAGACATCGCTATAATGGCTTATTTACAAGAACGGGAACACAGAAGAGTTGTGCTGTCCATAGCAAACAGTTATATCCTTACTTCCACTTGCTGTCCTTTCATATCCACATAGAAGCCTAAAGATGATTGTAAACTGTAGGATCTCCGCCATCAGTAAAGCTAGGCATAGACATTTTGTGACAAATTTAACGCACCCACCTTGAATCGTGCACAAAATCGTCCAAAAAAAATCGATCTAAAGAATTACAGACATGTCTGTAAATTTAAGACCCATTTCAATGGGTGCCTGGCTGATTCTTGGCTCGACCGGCCACGCGTTATGACGTCATCAAGGGGGGTAGATCTTCCGAGATCAGCAGTATTTTGAAATGCCCATGCCCAGCTTTAAGCCGGCCATAGACGTCCCGATCTATGGCCGACATATAGCAGACTCTTTACAGCGTGGTGACGTCACCACGCTGTGAGCAGTCTGCTACAGCGAGGACAGGAATCCTGTGTGTTCCACTAACACAGGACTCCTGTCAGACTGTAGCCAATTAACTCGGAGGGGGAGGAGACTTCCCCTCCGAGATAACAGTCTGCATTACAGTCGGGCAGGAAAAAAACCAGCAAGACGGATCCGTGTTCGATCCGACCTGCCAGCTTTTTTTCTACAGAACTCAAGGTGGGCTCCCTCATAGTTGTGGCAGACCAACCTTTATGTGCTCAGCGGGAGCGAGCACGCAGGCTGGTCTGCTACAACTATGGCCGGGAATCGGCCCGTCTATGGGGGGCTTTACATATAGCCCGATGCCCAATCCTGATTTCCCCATCGCTGGAAACTTGATTATGAATATAAAATGTCTTTACATTCAGTTCAAGTAATAAGCAACATGCAGTAAAGGATCTAGTGGAAGGATGAAGCATCCTACAGAGCAAAATCTGATTTGAAAGGACCCATTACATCGTAGGACTTCCATTGACAGCTAGTAAAGGAGTGCTCCAGTTCATTAGCAGTCTATGGAAAAGGTCTCACTCTTATTAGTGGTAAGAAGAAAAGAACCCACTCCCATTGTTGGTCAGCGGTGTAGGATCACAATCAGTTGGTGGTCAGTATAAGTTCCGTTCTATTGATGGCCAGTGGGAAAGACCCTCTTTCAGTTGGTAGTCAAGCTATTAGAGAAGTGCCTCCTTCTATTTGTAGTAAGTGGAAAGGAATCAGTTGAGAAGGACCCTCTTCAGTCTGTGGTCAGTGGGAAAGGGCCTCCTTCTTTCAGGAGTGAGTGGAGAAGAACTCTCTTTCTTCGCTTGTCAGTGGGAAAGGAACCTCTTCAGTTTGAAGTCGTGTCAGTGGAGATGCGTTCCTTAGATTGGTGGTCAGTGGATAAGAACTCCCTTCCATTGGTTGTCAATGGTGAAGGACCCCTTTCAGTTGGTCAGTAGAGAAGTATATCCTTCAATTGGTGACAGTAGAGTAGAATTCCGTTCCATAGGTGATTGGCTGGGAGGGACTCCCTTCAGTTGTTAGTCATGTCAGTGCAGAAGTGCCTACTTCTGTTGGTGGTTAGTGGAAAAGAACCACCTTCCATTGGTGGTTAGTGGGGAAGGTTCCCTTTTAGTTGGTCCTCAGTGACATAGGATTCCAATCGGTTTGGTAGGGTAGAAATGTGTCTCCTTCTATCAGTAGTCATTGGAGAAGAATTATCTTCAATTGGTTGTCAGTGGGGAAGGATCCTCTTCAATTGGTATTCAGGTTGTTGGAGAAGTACTTCCTTCTATTGCATATGTGATCAGTTGGGACGCTCTTCAGTTTGTGGTCAGTGGCTCCTTCTGCTGGTAATGAGTGGAGAAGAACTCTCTTCCATCAGTGGTAAGTGATGAAGGACCCCTTTCAGTTTGAAGTCAGTGGAGAAATGTTTCCTTCTATTAGTTGTCATTTGAGAAGAACCCCCTTCTATTGGTGATGAATGGGGAAGGATCCCCTACAGTTGGTGGTCAGTAAAGAAGTGTATCTTTCTATTGATGGTTATTGTAAAAGAATTTTGCAACGGTGAACCCCTTCAGGTGGTGGTTCATGGCAAAGTGCTTCATTTCATTGATTGCTAGAAATAACTCTGGTGGGAATTAAGGCAGGAGGGGGTAATTCAGCTTGATTTTTGCAGAAAAATAAATGATTGACATATACACTGATCAAATAAAAAGTCGCCACCCAAAGAAAAAGGTCACAATATTTCGTTGGACCACCTTTAGCTTTGATTACAGCATGCATTCGCTGTGGCATTGTTTCGATAAGCTTCTGCAATGTCACAAGATTTATTTTGATCCAACTTTTCACCAAGATCTAATGATGGTAGAGTCTGTGCCCTGCGAAAACCCTTCTCCAGCACATTCCACAGATTCTCAGTGGGGTTAAGGTCTGGACTCTGTGGTGGCCAATCCATGTGTGACAATGATGTCTCATGCTCCCTGAACCACTCTTTCACAATCTGAGCCCGATGAATCCTGGCATTGTCATCTTGGAATATGCCCGTGCCATCAGGGAAGAAACAATCCATTGATGGAATAACCTGGTCATTCAGTATATTCAGGTAGTCAGCTGACCTCATTGTTGGAGCACATACTGTTGCTGAACCTAGACCTTACCAACTGCAGCAACCCCAGATTAATCCAATGGGAGGCTCCTACCTATTTGCTTAGTTAAATCTAGGTGGCAACTTTTTTTTTAGGCCAGGCAGCGTATATAATATAATATACCGTATTTTTCGGACTTTAAGAAGCACTTTTTACCATTAAAATCAATGGTCCTGGGTCTTATAGTCTGAATATGTAAAAAAAAAAAATTTTGTCCCATCCATATTAGAAGCAATAGCTTTACATCCCAGGAGGCAGAAATTTGTTCCATTCCCTCCAGCAAAGCCAAAAAGCCACTGCCAAAAAGAGATCTTATTGGCAGTACCCATTCTCTGAATACACTCACCAACTTATGGAGAGACACATTTTACAATTCAATAGCATGAGTTGTGTATTTACAATAACATTCTGCATTGCAATAAATACATTTTGTGACAAACACTCATATCTCCTCCCATTTGTAAATAGCTGCTCATGGGTAAGTTGTTCAGTGCCAGATTGCAAAATGTGTCTGTTCATAAATTGGTCAGTGTGTTCAGAGAATGGGTACTGCTAGTGTATAGACCAGTGGTGGGCAACTGAGTTGATATGTAGGGCCACAAGTGCAGCCCTCAGCATCACTAAAGGGCCGCATATAACATAGATCAAGACCCTCCCCCTGTCGACATATTTCAGCAGGCGGTGGACCAGATCTTTACAGGCTGGGTGCAGCGGTCATATGTTCACCTGGTTTCCCTGATTTGGAAATTATAATTAGGAAAGCTGGGTCAGGGTGTGACCACTTCACAGGTGAGTTGCTATGCCCTATGCATTAACAGTTTAGCATGTGGAGGACCAAGGTGGGCCGCAGGTTGGGCACCTAGGGTATAGACACATGTTAAAGTTTCACCCTGCACACTGCTGCAGCTAAGACCTCCCCCTTGGCAGTGGCCTTTAGGTGGAAGAATATATAGTGAATAATGCATGGTCCAGTTCTGCCTACTTTGCTGAAACATTCTGTATATTCATCTGAATTGCTGTCTCTGTTATTTTTTTTCTAATTTTCTCTTCAAAACTTATGGTCCGTCTTTTAGTCTGAAAAATATGGTATTATAACACAATAGTTCTCTGGTGGTACCATTTTTTTTCAACAAAGGTAACATTTACTATTGTTTTTCAATCATGTTGCTCAGATATTAAGACTGAACAGTTTTCGGACAAACTCCAGTGACTGGTTCACTTTAAGAATACTAGACAATCTAATTGGTGGTAAGAATTTCACAAGTACACAAGTGTATATATTTCCTTTGTCTAAGCAGTGCTGAAGGATCCTCTCAGTAAACAAGGTTAGCAGAGTGTTTGTGAGTCTCCGAAGCCTTCCAAACTATTTGTTGCTCCAGAGTCTGTTTCTTTCTTCCCTTTTATCAATACACAATTCTGAGGCGTGAAATGGACTGTTTAGGATTTTAAGAGGCGAATGTAAATGTGCTTAATGAGTCTCAGGGGAGGTGTGGGCCGGCTGGGGTAAAACCTTTCAGGCGCAGATGCAGACAAAAGTATTGGATTTCAGTCTCTGGGTCTACACACACACACAAAAAAAAAGTCAGACGTTGAGAAAGTGAATTGTGGGACCCATATGGTGCATGTGTCTGAGCCTAAAAGCCTAAACAATTTCAGCATGTTTACGTGTTATAATTCGCTTAAGAAAATGATGTTAAAGAGATTGGCGCTTGTTGAACACGAAAACATTAATCTGCTGGTGAAAATCAAAGAAATCATTAGTACAGACAATCCTGGCACGGAATGTAGCGAGATAAGAGATGATGTTTGTGTGTCCATCTGCTTTGTCTGGATGTGTACAGTTTGACTATTTGTTAAGAAAAAGTCATCGCTTAGGTCCCCATTAATTAATACAGCATGGTAGCAGGCCAACAGAACAAGAGCAGAAATAAAACCTCACATTTACAATCTACCGTATATACTCGAGTATAAACGGACATGATATCTAACGTATATACTTGAGTATACGCGGACATGATTATAAGCAGAGGTACCTTACTTCACCCCCAAAATTCTGGAAAAACTTGAGTATTAGATTAGGGTTGGGAAATAAAGCAGCTAAGGTACAGAAACATACTGCAAATGTGCGATTTGTTCGAGAACAGTCAGTCGATGAGTTGCAGTGATCGATTGCATCCAGCCTTTCTTCTGGCAGGATCAGTCGATCCTGCTTGAAGAAAGCTCAGTTGAAAAGGGAATCAACGTGTTGGTATATACCTGTTTAGTTACCATTACTTTGGATGGTGCTGCACATCGATTCTCTGTTCAATCGATAAAGCTCGAGCGGAGCATGGTGACGTCATCATGCTGCCTTCAAAGGACCATCGATTGAACAGGTATCGACCCGTGTATGGCCACCTTTATTTAATTCCTGAAAGAGAAGCTGTTGAGTAGAAAACTTTTTTAGAGGACGGTGGCTGGTGGAAAGGCCAGCAGTGCTGTTCATAGCTGGGGTAATGCCCACAAGTAATGGGGTGCCGCCATGTTTAAAAGGACTGAAACCCTGTGAAAGGAGCTGGTCAGGGATAGTTAGGCTAGGGCTTCACTATGTGCTGGGATCCACTGACGCCCGCATTCCTGTGGACGCAACACCGTGATGGAGGTTCTGACCGAAAGATCGAGAGCTTTGATGGGCTGTGCAGACAGCCCTGTCAAAGTCCCATTGTCGTCATAAGGCGTCATGTGCACTGCGGTAAAATCCCTGCGTTCATCGCAGGGATTTTAACACATGTGGAGCCTTAGCCTAGGACTGTGAAGGAAAGGGATGCATAATACTGCTGACCATCAACCAGGAAATTAAACACACTTTCTTGCTTGCTGAATCTTCAAATATATCAAATTTGGACATTTCAGGGCAGGATAGAAGGAAAGACCAAGTTGACTTGGTTGATCACTAAAGTATCATCAGCCTACCATTGTATTCTTTTGTGGATATTGCCATTTACCAACTGTCTTTAATATAATGACATCAGCTACAATCATCAGTTACAATCAATCATGAGGGATATGGAAACCTACCATCCAGTACACATAACAGGACTTGACAATAAAAGGTCACTAGGTCCTGGATCATCTCCAACCAATCCTGTCCTACCTGAGAAGACCTGTGAGGACACATTTTTTAATACAAGCCAAATGTAACATGAAAACCTTTGAAACAGGAGTGGGGAGTAGTTATAAATTAAATTTATTTGTCTCTCTGTTCCCGTCAGTTAGTTCCCAGTTCTGGTTGGTCAGGAACAGAACAGTTTTGGGTGGGCCCCATAGAAATTTCTTTTTTTTTGGAACGCAGAAGTGCTCCGGCACTTCTGCTCTTCACATACATGAAGGAACATCCCCGAAACCACTTGATGACCCCTTGTCCCACTCTCTAGTGGAGTAGGGAAACTTTTACATAGAAGATCTATCATAGTGCTATGAAACTTCCTGTAAGTTTTCCCTAATAAGATAAGGTAAAACTTGACAGAAATGCTCCAATCCATCCCCTTTCTTCTGGACCTACAACCCCTGAACTCCTCCTGAACCTCACACCCCAGCACTGCTCTGTTCCCGACCAGTCGGAACTAAGAATTAATTGTTGGGTACAGATAGACAAAAGAAAGAAAGAACGGGCCCCCTTGTGGCTATGGGCCCCCACCACTGGTGTGACCAATAAAACACATTTCATTATTACTACACCAGAAAAAGTATCTCCTGTCTCTAGTCTCTTTCCACCACCTTCTCCATGTTCTCCTTTTGATCTCAACTGCAGACATCCTTAATGCAGCAATGCTTTGGCAGATAAGACGGTCCACATATGTGTTTTCCAACTGTGTATTTAGCGGTTTGCTCGTAGTCCAGTTTTAAATATTGGAAAATGTTTATGTGCTGCTGACAGCTTGAAGGCTCGAAGAACCAAATGAAAAAAGGGGTTTCATTTCTCTAAAATTACTAATGTTACTTTATGAGTTCTGAAATTCACCAAGCAATGATATACAAAGCAGACTGGACATTGATTTCTTGTTTTGGGAGGGGTACTATAGCACAGAGTTAGGTCAAGATTGCAACTACAATCACCAAGTATCAAGTCATGGGGGAAGGGGTACTCTGGGCGCCAACAAGTGGGTTTAACTGGTAGCAGAAGTACTCATGTTGGTCAACAAGGTATGATGGGTTTAATTAAAATAATGAATTAAATAATAAAAAGAGAAGAAATAGAAGATTTTAGTAAAATTTAAATGGTTTAACACTAACATTCATCAAAACCTTTAAATAAACAATTGAAATATACATATTATATATAATTCTGGTGAACTGACTTTTTTTGTGGCCATTAATTTGCCCTGAGTTAACTAGGGTAGAGGTTCATCCATCGTGAAAATCAACTGAGTTAACTAAGGGGGAAACTTACCTTATAAACTTGTGTATAAGCCGAGTTTTTCAGCCCAAAGAATGGTCAGAAAATGCTCCCCTTGGCTTATACTCGGGTTGGCTTATACTCGAGTATAAACGGTACCTGTTCCCCGGATTCCAGCAGCAAATCAGTGCATCAGCAATTCTGTGCTTTCGCACCCTCCCCCGATCACGTCACCGCTGGCGCGAAGGGGGCGGGAGTACGCAGCTCCATAGACCTCCATGTAAATGGAGGGGTGTCGCTTTTTCCTAGCATGATTCCGCCATCACTTAGTTCAAAGTCAAGTCAAAATTTTTGGAGTAAATTCAACTTTTAACTTAATTTATGAAAAAATATGCAACAATACAACCCGTCTCTACATCTCCAGCAAATTTAGTGATGATACCATGTTTATGGGTTTTGCACTTCACTCACAAAGTGCAACAGCTAAATTTCTTGTTATACCGAATTTCATTTATTTCAAAAACATTTTGGGTGTTGAAGAATTTGGCTTATACTCGAGTATATACGGTACTAAGGTCAGATTGGTGACCGTGATCCTTATAACTGGCTGGTTCTGATTACCGGTCCATTCAGCACACACATCATGTCAGAAGGACTGAGGTCAATGGGACTTCCATGACAACATGAAATACCTTTTATTGTTACAGTAAATACAAATCACATGTTTTTCTTGGCAGTATGTGGATTAATAAAATCTGAAAAGCTGATTTTTTTTATCTAAAGTTTTATTAAAAACTTGTGTTTCGCTGGAAGAGATTATTTAGTAATGATGTATTATGAACAAAAATTTATTTTATCATTCAGAGCTGCCATGTTTCTCATTTTCTTTACGAAATTGAAAACCAGGCAGTGACTATTATGGGGTCACTACAGTGTTGAAGACGATGGGGATTTGACAAAACACTTCCAGTGTACATGTAAACATTTTTAGGTCAGGAAGTCCGGAAAAGGAGTGATCAGGAGGTACATACTGTATGTGCCCTGGGAAGTTGTAGAAATATGGTCTTTATTGGCTACGTCATGTGCAAGAGATAAGCTGAGAATGAACAGACTGCATGTAGTGTGATTATACAGGTAATACTCATTCACCCAGCACCCAGATAATAATCACCAGGAATGATGGCCACAGTGCCTCAGTGCCCCAAGCTGTGAACAACCCCAGCCGCATAGGTTGTCAGTAATGTCCTATTTGTACCCCTTCCACTGCTTAACCTCCTGGGCATTTGACCTGAGTCGGGTCACCCATGAAACTCAACCCGAGTTAACTGAGTGGAAAGTTACCTGTGTGTCAAATTCCCCCGGCAATTCTGTGTATTGGCGTGTATGCTGATGTGTATGTGTCCGCCCCCAATTGCGTCACCGGTGATGCGAAGGGGACAGGGTTAGGCGGCGCCATAGACCTCCATGTAAATAGCGGGGCATCGGTTTTTCCCAGCATGAATTGTGCTGGGCACCTCCAAATGGGCTGTAAATCGTGGTGGCATTTTATATGCCTCGCCCCTATCGCCAGTGACATGCTTTTAAAAAAAGCATGCCACGTGCATAATGCCCAGGAGGTTAAGGGCTTGTCTATACTGGCATGTTATTATCCTTGACAGGGGACGCTGTGTGAAATGCAATGCACTCACAACGCCCCTCGCCGGGCATCGTGGGTCTGTCGGTCCAACACATGGGTCATGTTACAAGCGTATTATTAAACAATGTGTTTTTTACTTTTATGTCACCGTGCTATAGTATTACACTTTGCTTGTTTTAGGGTTAGTTTCCACATACGTAGGGACCCTCTCTGCTAAGCGTATAGGGGGACCTTATGCCAGAGTGGAAGCACTGTGATGTCACCTCCGGGAAAAGGTATTTTCATGTGTGTATGCGGGTAGGAGATGGGAGACCTGGGTTGTATTGGACGCAGGCAGGGGGGGGGGGGGCCTTAAGGAAAAAAGTTTTGGAACCACTGCTATAAAGACATAAAGGCAGAAAACATTATAAGGAAGTTCTTATTATGAAAAATTCAATATTATGAAAAATATACAAAACATTTGATTTCATTTAACGTCCTGTATATACAGAGACCCAATGGAGGCATGTAGAGTTCATGTGGATTATCAGAAGACAGATCTTGTAGCTCCTTGGGTGTCTCCCCGTGTATTTTCTGATGTACTACACAGAGAACTGGATCCTTGCAGCCGTGCCAAGAATATTAGCTGGTACTTCAGTCTAGAGGCACGACTGATCTTATTATAGCTGTGATATGGCAGATCTTACATGAGAAATTCTTATTTTATCCCAAAGTTCTCATTAAAACCGGCCGTATAAATACCCGTTCACATGACTGCGGCTAAAAACCGCGCTGCCTTTTATAGACTCTCGGGACAGTAAACACATTGCACTCTGCTTAATGGTCCTAATCTTACATTCTCGTGTCTCTCAGTTTACTGAGGAGGGAAAGATGGGTACCAATTGGCAGAAATAGGTGGGCAAAGGGCACAACCCTGCCGTGTCTCAGGTTACATTAAATAGATTTTACAATTAAATTAGGATGAATGATTTAATTAAGTACAATACTTTTAAAATTTTCAAAAATTTAAAAGCATGAAGTTGGGAGTAGTTTATTTTTCTAATGGTGTCCTTGTCCTGTTTTGATCTTTGTTAAAATGTTTAAATTGAAGTAGAAATATTGCAGTTGGTCTGTAGCATTGACACAGAAGTTATATCCCTTTAACCCAGTGGTTCCCAAATTTTCCTTGCAGGGCTCCCCTTTTCGATGTAGGAACATTTTCGTGCCCCACCCTCCCCAGTGAAACACAGGTTCAGAATGAAGGCCTGTGCCCCCCAGTTTGGGAACCACTGCTTTAACCAGAGGCGTCACTAGGTTTGGTGTCACCCATAGTCCCCCCCCCCCACCTATTGTATACTCTGTTTCCTAACCAATTAGATTGTAAGCCTGTCCTCTACTCCTCCTGTGTCATAGCCTGTACCTGTGCGATCTCTCGTGTCTCAACTCTATTTTATTGCACAGCGCTGCATAATATGTTGGCGCTATATAAATAATAATAATAGTAGGGTATATGCAGTGGCGGTATTACATATGGGTAGTATGTGCGGTTGCCCAGGACGGCATCGTTGGGGTTGCAGTAAGCTCACAGTCATCCACCCTCCGTCAGCAAAACTGCCCCCCCCAAGAGCCCAAAGAACATCTCTGTTCCCCAATCAGTGTTCAGGCGTGGGGCGGCATCTGGGCATCGTCTATACAGTGGTTTCCAAACTGGGGGGTACGAATGTATTCCAGGGGGGCGTTGGCCCTCATTCTTAAACTGTGTTTGAATAGGGAGGGGGGGGGGGGCTCAATAATGTTCTTAAATAGTAAAGGGGGGCCCTGCAAGGAAAGTTTGGGAACCACTGCTCTAAAGAGATTGCCTAATTTTTCGACTAGCTGACTTTGTGAGCGGATTGCAAAGTCTCTGAAAATGATATAATCACCAGAATTGCTGGAGATGTAGAGAAGGGTTGTGGGCACATTTGTAAATATTCAAATTCAAAAAGTCAAATTTACATTTTTGAATTTCTGACTTGACTTTGAACCTCATTCATGCAAAAACAATTTGTGTTAGTGACCATCTCTAGTCGTCTAAGCACTAAGGAGCAGAGAACTGCCTTTGGGTATTTGACATGCTGTGCATAATATGGGTGCCAAATTGTGTGGCGATGTTGTACATGTTATATATATATACAGGGAGGGCAGAATTATTAGGCAAATGAGTATTTTGACCACATCATC
>CM070039.1:28018481-28028640 GCA_036250615.1 Ptychadena robeensis
TGTAAACCTATAATTCTCTCTTTCATTTTCTCACAAAAGTGTTCCTGCATTGTCACCCTGAGAGCCTTCTCGTAGCTCTTTGGTCAGTCATGATTATCTTGACCTTTAATAGTTTTAATGGACCTCTGTGAAGGTGTTAAAGGCTACTCTTGAAGGCTAATTCATTTGCCAGTTTCTATTTCTCATCCCTGGAAGATGTAAATATAAAATAGACATCTTAAAACTGTTTTAATATATGTATGCCAGATTAATTCCATTTTCATGTCATGTGAGCTACTGTTTAGTAATTGATATTTATACATACATGCATTAACTACATGTTTATATATTCATGCTTTTATTTTTTTCTTTGAACTTTATAAATATGTCCTCTGAAGTCAGTGAGTGACGTCACATAGGGATATAGAAACCAGGAACTGTGCATGTGAAGTTTGGCCATCAATACTATAAAAATAAGACAAAACTGAAGAGAAAATGCCCCAAGAACAAGCAGGAACTGAAGAGAGTTTCAGAAGAGGCCTGGCAGCGCATCACTAGGGATGAAACCCAACGTCTGGTGATGTCTATGCTATGTTTCAGACGTCAGGCTGTAATTGGCTGTAAAGAATTTGCAACCAAGTTTAAAGTGAAAAGGGAAAGTTTGATTTATAATTATTAGTCTGTCCCATTAGTTTTGGTACCCTAACAAGTGGGAGGCACATATGCAAACTGTTGTATTTCCTACACCATTCACCTGATTTGGATGTAAATACCCTCAAATTGAAGCTGACAGACCACATTGTGTTTGTTTCATTCCAAATCCATTGTAGAGGTGTATGGAGCCAAAAATGTTAGAATTGTGTCGATGTTCCAATATTTATGGACCTGACTGTAGGTTAGCCATCCTGGTAGACTAATCACGAGGTGAGTTAGTAGCGCTGTCCAGTATTTATTTTGGGATAGTCATGGACAGCAGAAGGTTAGTTCATGTTGGATTACTGATCTGGAAGCAATGCACAAGAACACCAAGTCAAGATACACATGGCTTTTGCACGTACACAATATCTGGATTGCGGTATTCAAGTATTAGAAGAACGTCATAAGGGATCTTCCATGACCCCAGCTCCTTCCAGCCTTTTCCAGCATTGAGGCATCACAAATATTCAGCTGCAGTAAATAGCTGGAACAAATAAAATGCCTTACGATTGCATCACACCGAACTACTGGAAGACACGTACCCAGGTACATGTCATCTCCCGCCTGCCGGACCGAGCCTTGTCTGAGAAGAATTTATGATTTATTCCTCTTGAAGGAATGCTGGCATTGGTAGAAGGGACATCTAGTTCTTTAAATGGCGTGCATGTGTACTCTTAGAACGTCCATAAATAACGATGCAGAAACCTAAAGCTGCAGATTCTATCCATTTCTGGGGAGCATGTGATTAGTACAGGTAGATACCAGCAGGTAGTGGCACGACCAGAATGACTTTATGTTACATAAAGAAAAAAAAGACTTTGGTTAGATATTGGTATTACTTATAAATATGCGTTTTAAATTACTCAACTTACATACAAATAATGGGGGAGCACTTACTTAGGGTCCCCATACACCTTTAGATTTCTCTGTCAGATTTTGTTTAGATCTCATTCGGGAATCGAACACTGCCCATCTTGAATATAAAGTATTGGTTGAACAGGGAACCAACATGTCAGTATTTCCCTGTTCGATTGCCATACTTTGGATTGGCCCAAGGTGGTGCACATTGATTCCCTGAAGAGTAAAGCCGTGTATGCCCGGCTTTACTCTTCTTTCTTCAATTTACTCCTCAGTTAAGGAATGAATGGAGAAAACAAGATTTTTAACTGCGCCCTTTCACTTCTATGGTGAGCCACGATGCTGATTGCAGGCCACATGATCGTGGCCTTTAGCTAAAGTGGGGGCAAGCCGGTTCAACTAAATGGAAGCGATCACCAGCTATTTTAATCATGCGTGTGCCTTGGATGGTCACATAAGTGGAAATAAGCCCTATGGCTGGGTCTATACTAAATCCCCAGGTCCCCAGGTAGTGCAGATGCCCCTCTTTATTTCCCTACAGAAAATTATGTGCCAGTCTATACTGGTACGTCATGACCCATGTCAGAGTGGCTCGCCACACAGACGTACCAGAGTCACATTGCATGCCCATTGGTAAACAATGGCCTTGTTATGTGATGTGCAAAGTATAGGGTGCGGTATTGCCGACATGGCTGCAATGTGTAGACCCAGCCTAATGTCCTCTGAAAATATACTGCTCAAAAAAATTAAGGGAACACTTGGAGTTACATTGTGTTGTTTATGTGTTCCCTCTATTTTTTGGAGCTGTATATTTACCCATCCATTGGATCCACCTTCCCAGGCAATTAGGTCAACTGCTTCCAGGAAAAGTTTTATTGCAGAAAACATATGGTCAGTTAGATCAGCTGATTCACCGGTTGGGATCTAGTTTGCAATTTTTGTGTAGGCCAAACCAGGGTTTGGGTAAGTGCTCATTGATCAACTGATAAAATTGATCCTGAGCTTGCAGGAGAATGTTTCCTAGGAGAACTTAGTATCTCTCCACTAGCCCAGTGCGTCACTGGGTTACACCATTGCACTCCCAAAGGATGGTGACAACAAACTTTCCATCAAAAAGACTAAAGGACTTGCAAGATAGCAAGGGTGCCACGTGAGTCACATGACCCAATCTCACCCAAATGTTTTTTCTATGACCCCCATAGCGTCAGAGTAGCTTAAAGCGAATTTTCAGTTTGAAGATCTAATGTTCCGTCCAACTTTGTGATTTGAGACGCTAACCTGTAGCTTGAGCTGCCTCTAGGCTCCAGACAGATGTTTTCTAATAACTTTATTACCAGTTACGGGTGTTGATCTGTCTGACTTCATCCCTTTTCCCGTGACAGGAAGTACTTTGCACTTTAATGGCTGAAACATCTCGCCCCATCTCAAGTCCAATGTAACTGTTTATTTAAGAAGAGATAAGGTTTTTATTTTGCAGCATAATATATTAAACATTTGTGTAAAAATATAAATATATAAACACTTATCCTGAATTCCCCTTCTGGTTCTATTCAAGAAATAAGGCCAGGCCAAGCCGTTTCCTCTAAATACTATAAATGCATTCATAAATAAATACATATGTTTAGGCTTAGGCTATGGAAGCAAATCTGAAACGCACTCTTAAAGGGAACCAGTCATCAACCGCATACTGAGGCTGATTCATTTCTGAACATACATGTTCCTGTTGACATTGACATTTCCATAACTCCCAGAAGGAGACTATAACATCTGACGCGTTTCACTCTCGCATATGAGTAAGCTCGAAAGAGTAAAACGCGTCAGAGGTTAGGGGGCCCTTCTAGGAGACTATATGAGTAAGCTCAAAAGAGTGAAATACGTCAGAGGTTAGGGGGTCCTTCGAGGGGACTCTATGAGTAAGCTCGAAAGAGTGAAACGTGTCAGAGGTTAGGAGGTCCTTCTAGCAGACTTATTGAGTATGCTTGAAAGAGTAAAACGCGTCAGAGGTTAGGGGGTCATTCTAGGAGACTCTATGAGTAAGCTCGAAAGAGTGAAATGCATCAGAGGTTAGGGGGTCCTTCTAGGAGACTCTATGAGTAAGCTCGAAAAAGTGAAACACATGAGAGGTCAGGTTTTAGGAGACTCTATGAGTAAGCTTGAAAGAGTGAAACGCGTCAGAGGTTAGAGGGTCCTTCTAGAAGATTCTATGAGTAAGCTCGAAAGAGTGAAACACATCAGTGGTTAGAGGGTTCTTCTAGGAGGGGACGAATCCAATGTAATGGACAGGCTGAAACAATGGACAAGCTGTGTGTTTAGCTAGCTGCTCTGTGTGTGTAAAGGGGGGGGGGGTGGCCAGCACGGACCCAGCTCTGCCAGAGGAGGAGGCGGGGGGCTGGCTGCAGGCTGGGTGCTTTCCACAGCCGGAGAAGTTGTCTGCTTCTCAGGCTGTGGAGAGACCCGGGGGACCGGGAAACCGGGTCCCCATCGTACAGTAATTGATGTGCCCATGTGGTGCACATTGATTACCGTACGATTGACCCTCAATAAATCACAGTGTGGTGACGTCAGCTGTAATTGATCGTTGGTCGATTGCACGGTAATCTACCCGTGTGTGGCCAGCATCAGTGTAGCACATTTTGTGTCATATACATCATCAAAGCCTTTGATTCAAAGGTCATGTGCCCCTATTCTGAAGTTATGTGCAGGGATAGTGGGAGCATAGGCACTCACCTGTCTGCCAATCCCCCACCAACACATCTTTGCCAGGGATCGTCTTGGAGCAGAAAGAGGAGGAGAGGCAAGGTACTCAGGTACTAACCCTGATTGAGTCACTCTCCTCCTCTTCCCGCTCTAAGAAGATCCCGGGCCAGGAAGCGACACCAAGGGATCGGTTGACAGGTGAGTTCCTATGCCCTCTGCATTAACAGTTAGGTTTCAGGGGCCGCAAGTGGAGGACTAAGGAGGGCCAATGAAGAACGCCTAAAGGGCCACAGGTTGGGCACCTGGGGTCTAAGGGCCCCCATACATGTGTCCATCTGCGGGTGATTGTGCGGACACACCCACCTGGAGATACCCACGGAGGCACCCACCTGGAGGAATCTGCCTTGATGGTTTTTTTCTGGAAAACGGAGGCATCCACCTGGAGGGGTCCGCCTTGATGGTTCTTTTCTGGTCAATTGCTATCTTACGGTAATCCATGTGTGAGTGGCACACATCACCTGAAAGCAGCATGGTAACATCACCATGCTGTAATCAGCCACTGGTGGAACGCCCAGAAATCTACGCATGTATGGGCAGCTTAAAACTGGTAATATAGAGGACGAGAAAACACATGCCCCATCAGCACCATTTTCATCCAATCAGGAGCCTTGATGGGGAAGTTGTTGCAGTTCCATTTCCAATCTGCTCCATTGCAGCTGACATAACTGACTAGGGATCACAAGATTCCCAGATCACAAGAACAAAATCACAGATCCTTTGTTGAGTCAGGCAGTTTGTAACCGTCCCAACACAAAGCTTTTCTTCCCCTGAACTGAATTCCATTCGTCAGGCCTAAATTGGGACGTTTTTCAATAAATGTTTAAAAGAAAGGCGCACATGTTTCTGGAAATTCTTTAGAAGCCGTTTAATAACCTTCAGGTGTTTCTTCCGTCTCTCTCCCGGCCGCCCGTTCTGGTGAAATTCTCTCCCAGCTTTTTAATCAAGAAAGTTTCTGTAACAAAATAGAAGGTTCTGAAATAGTTACAAGCCGGCAAATCTGCAGCATTGCTTTATAAACAGCTGAGAATAGAATAATAAAAAGCACGTTTCAGTCTTGTGAATGTTACATTGTTCTTCTTTCACATGTAAATTATTGCTTTACCTTCCGGAGATTGTGAAAGTACAAAGAAACCGTAAAAATGTAAAGGACACTAGCTGCCAAGCTAAGTCTAAAGCCCCCCATACACGTTCCGATTATTCTCCCGACCGATTTTTTGTCCGATCCTGTCACCCGATTTTCACATAAAATGTTATGGTCGGTCGGTCGGCTGGCACGAAAAATCGGAATTCGAATTATCACCGATCCATCAGCCCGACCCTATTTATTAACAGCAGATCGACCAAAAATTTACGGACAGGTCCGAAGCGGCCACGACCGATTTTTTGTCCGATTTTGAGAAATCGGGATCGGTCGGGTACATAATTCCGAATCCGATCAATCTCCCGATCGATTAATCTCCCGACCCGATCAGTCGGTCGGGCAAAATTCGTACGAAAAATCGGAACGTGTATGGGGGGCTTAACACATCGATGGGTGATTGATATGGAGGACCACAGGTGCGGCCCTCAACATCACTAAAGGGCCGCACATAACATTGATCCATACCCCACCCATATCCACATTTCTCATCAGGTGGTGGACCAGCTCCCGGCAGGCAGTCAAAAGCTGACTGCACCCCCCCCCCTCCTGCCCCTGGGTGCAGTGGTCATATGTAGAACTGGTTTCCCCAATCAACATTCACAATTTTTCTGATATAGGACTGCTGAAGTTGATTAGGAAAGCCGGGTCAGCATGTTACCACAGGTGAGTTCCTATGCCCTATGCATTAATAGTTTTTTGGTGACTGCATGTGGAGGACCAAGGGGGGCCGCCAAACAATGGCCAAAGGGCCGCATGCGGCCCCCAGGCCTCAGGTTGGGCACCTAGACTCTAGCAACAAGCATGCAGCTAGTGAAGTCCGCTATGCTGAATATGTGAGCGCATATGACCCCGGGGGGAGGGGTGTGTGTGCACTGGAGGGGGAAGGAGAAGAAGAAGGAGGAGCAGCGTGAACAGGTGTGTTCCTTTTCATCTTCTCCACTAGCACCCCCCTCCCCGATCACTCCGCCAATAGCACCTTCTCCCTAGTGATGAGTAGTGGATGAGCGGCATAGGCAATATTCAAATTTGCGATATTTTACAAATAATTATACTAAGATTCTATTCAATATTCGTGAATATATATTTATATAAAAATATATTCACAATTATAATTGCCTCGCGAAAAATATTTTCGCAATACATGGCCATAAGCATCCCAATCCGATGCAGAATATCACGAATATTCAAAATTGCGAATAACCGCCGCCATATTTGCAAAATTTGCAAATTCTCGAATAGCCGATATTCGCAATTCGAATATTCCAGTCCAACGCTAGTGATGAGCGGCATAGGCAATATTCGAATTTGCAATATTTCGTGAAAAATTCTATTAATATTTGATTTTAATATTCGCAATTTAAGTGTATGTCCATACATTACAAAAATATATTCACAATTGCATTATAATCACATTGCGATTACCTTCAAAATGAATGGTCACATGTGGTATTTTGCATTGCGAATATATAATCTCAATGCATGGCTATAAGCTTCCCAATGCATAATACTATGAATATTCAAAATTTCAAATATCCGCCTTCATATTCGCGAAATTTTAAAATGATCAAATAGACGATATTTGTCAAATATATTTGCAAGTCGAATATTTGAGCTCAACACAACTCCTCCCTCAACAGAGGGCCATAGGCAAATACTTGCATGAGCCTCTGGGAAGAAATGGCATTGCTTAAAGCATACAGATGCTGCTAGCTGCCATTTTCAGAAGAAGTCATTAAGAGCCAAATATGACTGAGCAGTTTAGGTGCCATTGGAGATGGATCACTCTGACCAATATTGGTGCATTTGTTTGACAAGGGGTATCATGCTGATTGCCACTTATATGTGGGAAGTAGAAATGGCAAGTTCCCACAGGAAATCTTCTCCTGTATGGGAACTCATGGAGAAGAACATGATCAACTTGATCAGTGGATTAATAAGTACAGTCATGTCCGAACATCTTGAGCAAGGGTGGTCCTAGGGAGATCAGGGCAAGCCCCCCAGACCCCTCTACTCGCCGGGGAAAGCATATTTGGGGTGTTGCAAGTGAGACAGACTCTGTGCACCCTCCCGGAAAACATCTCTGTTCACTGCTGATGGAGAGCACTCCCTCTGGGGGGGGGGGACTGCTGGTAAGACTAACGGAACGTCACTCCTCCAGACTTCCTCCTTGGAAGGCCGCCCGTAATGAATGATTGTCGGGCGCTGTAATCCAAAGAAATTGAAATACGGACATGTCAGTTCTGTGGCCAATGAAGATTATGGGCGACATAGATCTGTCGCTCCATGTGGGCAGCAGCAATCTGTGGGAAATTTTGCGGCCAATCAATTGCCATGCACACAGATGCTTGTATGGGGGCCTTTACGGGCAATTTCTTCTTCCCATCCCATCGTTATTGGGCATTTGTCTGGGCATGGGCTACTCCTTAAAAATCCTACAAGTGGCTTCCTGCCAGCTGTACAGTGAAAGCTGTACACTGATTTGCTCATCATTATGCTGTCATATTCTATTATCACACCAACTACAGCACAGATTACTCCATTTAGCTTTTTATACCAATATTCCTTCGCTCAGTCTGGGCACTGTTGTACAGGGAAGACTAAAGCTAGCCATACACGTGTCGGATTCCATGTCCAATCGATTCATCATCGCAGGTGTGATCAATCGGCCAATTAAGAGTATCCATCGCAGCATACCACCTTGTCCAACGGATTCCGGGACGGATCCGTGTCCGATTGTCCACCTCACAAATGGCAACTCCCCCTGATCCGGACAGAATCGCATGAGAAAGACCAACATGTTGGTTCTCCGTCGGATCCGATTCTGAGCCCCTGATCAATCGGACGCGAACGATCGGACCAGGTGGGCTGCATGCGATTCCGGCACGATCGTTTGGCGTGCACGCGCCTGGAATCGATCGTGCCGGAATCCGGTGCGAATCCGACACGTGTATGGGGGCCTTAAAACTAATCCACTGCTACAATTAAATATTAATAATTTAAAAGACATATAATAATACAGATGTTAACTCAGGGGAAGTCCTAGGCAGATCAGTGCCCTGGCCGAGCACCCCCGCTGTTGCCCATACACCCCTCTCTTTTGTCACTGCCAAAGATCTCCTGGGGGAGTGCTGGGAAGTCACAGACTTGTGCACTGTGTGCCTCACCAGCAGTCCTCCCGAGCCTCCCCCCAAGCATGAGGCAGCCTTAGGAAACTGCCCCTATATATTGCACTATATATTGCCCCTATGTAAAGCCGCCTCTGAATAATGATGTTATTTTATCTGCCTGAATTTCATCTTTAATAGCTAAAACTCCATATCCCATACACATAACGAGCCGCGGCTGATTATGACATTGCCCGATGTGCGTGCATGCTCGCGCCCGTCGGTCGGCGACAAAATTGGCCTCAGACCGCAGATGCCCACATGGGGCGACAGATCCCTGTCGCCCCAAAGCTCGGTCTGCCAGAAAACGGACATGTCTTTAAATCTTTGGCCGATGCCATTAGTTTGAATGTCCCCATCCAGACTAACGGCCAGCACACAAAGGGTGTGCGCTGGTACTCTGAGCGGTCATCACGCTGCACTCCACCTCTAATCTGTCGGCCCCCACACACATTGTGAGTGGGGGCCAACACATGAGAGGTGGAGTGCAGCGTGCAGAATTCTGATGAATCAGAATAAAACACACACAACTACTTTAGTAGGATTATAGAATCCCCTCCAGCCAAATACATTTGATCCGCTATTGATTTCTCCTGATTCTGAGCGCTGTTATCTGAACAAAGTGTCACATGAAGTCTGATGAATTTCCCGTTTCATATCACTGCAGCACTACAACCTGGACTACGTACATTAGGAGCACAATGTGTGTATGGATCTCAGAGATAAACACGGCTACCATAGTACTCTCTGCTGCAATACCAATCGATGGAACTGATTCCACCGCAAGTAAAATTAGGTAATTTACACAGTAACAATGCATTAAGCTGCTAATGGTTATTCATCTTGTGGCCGAAGATGCAGAAATACTTAAAAGGCAGCCGGTTAAAGTAATAGTGATGCATAATTTATAATATATTATGTAGTGAGATAGATTGGCCCAATTTGTTATGGTTACGCTGTCCTGGGCAAGCACACATGTGTATACATTATTTGGCTTAAAGTGCAACTTCAGCTTGGCAGCTAATTGCAGAGTGAACATCTCAATTCCCAGCCAAACATTTGTACAGAGACGATAATGTTCTTGTCCTCTCCTTCTCTACTGAATATTGTATTGGTATTGCATAATGTGGACTTAACATCAAATATATGTCTTCATATTAAAGTTTACCTGAACTCTGCAAAACTTTGCAAACAAAGCCCATAGATGAGTTCTCTACACAGGGACAAATTCCTACATTGGAGCACAAAGGCAACTTTTTAATAATACAATATAAGTTTTTTTTTGTTAAAAATTAGGCCCAGTATAAAGTTAGTGACAACACTACTGGTTGTGACAACACATAAACCCAATTGAACCTTCAGTTTTAATCAGCTCTATATGTTCTAGTAGCATTAAAACAAAGGTGCTTTAAAACACAAGTATATAAAGACATGCAATTAAACCCCCCAATACACCTTTGGATCACTCTATACAATTCCCATTAGATCTACAAATAAGTATGTACAATAGTGTCCTCCCTGATAAAATACATAGTGATTGGAAGGTATATATTACCGCTATGTA
>CM070039.1:28064156-28075197 GCA_036250615.1 Ptychadena robeensis
TTTTAAGCTTCTGTTGCTCTCTTCTCTTCTTTTTTTTATTTTTTTCTTTAAACTTCTGTTGCTCTCTTCCCTTCATTCTTTTTCATTCTTTCTTTAAAGCATTGCTCTCTGGAGTCTCCATCCAAAGTATCTGATGGGAATCTGATGGGAAACCCTGCGTTAGTGGCACACACAGGGTTCCTGTCAGTTCTACAGAGGTGCCCACCTTGACGGATCGACTTGATAAGCCCCGCCAGACCATTGCTCTGGTGGTATTTTTTCTGGCTGATCCTGATACTTTTGATGGGGCCCAGAGTCCCTTCTCTTCCCTTTCTTTTTCATTCTTTCTTTAAACTTCTGGTGCTCTCCTTCCTTCTTTCTTTTTCATTCTTTCTTTAAACTTCTGTTGCTCTCTTCCCTTATCTCTTTTTCATTCTTTCTTTAAAGTGTCTATTGCTCTCAGGAGTCCTCATCCAAAGTATTTGATTGGAATCCCTGCGTTAAGTTGGCCATACACCTTTAGACTTACCAACAACTATGTAGTATAGGGTCCTCTGAGATTGAACACAGGTAGACTTGATTGTTTAGAAACTCCCTCATACTACATGGTTTTGGTAAAACAAATGGAGATCTAAAGGAAATCTGACAGAGAAATCTTAAGGTGTATGGGGGCCCTACGCGGCACACGCAGGATTCCTGTCAGTTCTGCAGACGACTCCACACAGCGTGTGATGTCACCACACTGTATTGAGTCGCCTGCAAGATGGCTGGGATTAGCCGTGCCTATGGCTGGCCATAAATATGATCGCATTTTAAGCCGATCAAATGAAAAATCAAACCGTGTATGCCCTGCATAACTCACTAGCAAATTGTGGCTAGAAATTCTTTGTAGCCTGATTATAAAAATACACCCAAAGTGTTTTCTCCCCCCCAAAAAAAATAAAAAATAAAAAATAAAATATAAAACAGCGTAGTAAACAGTCTACCATACAACTCTTCCTTTTATTGAAAAATTGATGATACACAGTGCACCGACCTGATGTAAAACTTCTATGCATGATTACACCGAGATCCATTTTTTTTCCATTGAAGAATCACTCCCTGCAGTGGATAGTTTAACGAAACAAATGACATTACTCCCATAAGGAAATACAGATCTACTGACACTAATAGAACATTTGCAATCCATTGACTTCCTGTCTCTCTCTCTTGCTGGCAGATTATCAAAGATGGAGGGGAAGATACAACGCAGCTATTGTAGATACTGAATCGATATTTGGCGCGAGGACTAGAGGTCAGACAAAGTACTTAGACGGGCATTTTGCCAGACGAAAAGAGATGTCAAGGAAATCAATTAGACGCTAAAGAAAGAGCTGCCCCTGCTCTGAAAATCCAATCTTGAAAGGCTCGCTCTAGTTCCATAGAAATCTATTAACATAAGTTATATCTTTGTGTGCCTTTCATACATATTACTCCTCAGCCGGGACATGTTGTGTGCGTTCAGCCAAGTACGCCCCAGGCACAGGGAAAACATTGTACGGGTGTAGAAAAATCCTCGCTTCGCATAGCTGAACTCCAGGCAAACAGCTGAACGCGTTTTTTAAAATGTATTACTGTGAACTTATGTTACCTGAAAGAGGATTTTCTGATGATTGTGATCCAGGAAATCCTGCCAGACTGAACAGCCAGGACCCACCCCAGCCTGGACACTACAAATCAAATCAGAGGAAAAGAAAATGTTATTATGATTATTATTATATTATTATTATTATTATTATTATTATCACATATTTATAAAGTGCCAACATATTACGCAGCGCTGTACAATACAATAGAGTGGAGATACAACACAATATAGTACACACAGGAATAGGTTATTACACAGGAGGAGTGGAGAACCCTGTCCAGACAGGCTTAAAATCTAATAGGTTGGGGAAAAGAGTATACATTTAATCAGCTGATAATAATTATTGCTCTGATTGGTTGATCCTGGTAAATGCCGGAAACAATGCAGAAATTAGGAATAATTAGTTTTGTTGCAGAACTTTTTTTTCTCCCCTCTAGACCATGATTCCCCTGGGCCCCAGGCTGATATAAGGGAGGGTATTCTGACCCCCCCCCTAATGGAGTAGGAGTAACCTTGTACGCTGTCCAGTCCGAGACCTGCTACCCCCTACAGTCTAATCCGGGATGCAGCCTTCCGCGGAGCTCAATAGCACACAAATCTAGTCTAAGCCACAGTTACGTGGAGCCGCTGTTTTTCCTGACCCATACCTGTGCCAGGTTTCCAGTGGGGTGTTGTGTTGCCCAGACCATGTGGAGCAAACCAAATGCTACTGTGGTACTGTCTGTGCCGTGATCCTGCCAACCACCAATATTCACCCTTTGGATATGCAAGTACTAACTGGTGTTGGCCCTATTTCCCCTGGTCTCCCCTAGGCATTGTGGTCTGAGCAGTGTGGGTTCTCTAAATTAATCAGGTTTACCCGGCCTCTCAGTCAGTTGAGTGTTACAAGTTACACTGTTCACCTGTAAGACCCCGTTGGGCCTCATTAAAAAAAAAGTTTGTTTCGCATAAGCCGCCTCTTGTCATCGGTTGATTCCTTAACCTTAACAGTACCTTATATACTGTAAACTGAATGAGCCCTTTTTTTAGCACATTTTACTGAAAAAAGTACATACAGTATGTTAATATTGGTGTATTTAAAGCGAAAACATTTGTTTTGGATATAACAGGATGTGTTGAAGAATCTATACATTTATTTTGGTTTCATTTTTAAAGAATTTTTATGTAACAACATGGCTCCTCTGTCAAAGTTAAGAACCCTTTGTAGCCCACGAGTTGTAAAGTCTGCCCCACCCCTGAGCAAAGATATATATTAGAGCTGTGTTATATGTGAAAGGCTAGGGCGCAATAATAAGCCTTACCTAAAGGGGGAGCCAGAGGTATTACAAGAAATTGGCTCTCATTTGGTAAAACAGGAAAGGCATGAGAGGAGATAACCCTATTGTGAAATTATAACTTTTTCTATAATAAAATCTTTTGCTTTCTATAAAGTAGAAATGGTGATAATAACATGCTTCCCTCTGTTCTCAGAAGAGGAAAAGGACAATGCGATCAGAATTTGTGCAGCTTATTCTGTCACAGAGTCATATACGCCCCTCTATCTGTATAAACACAGCTGCTGTTTTCCAAGAAATACGGTTCGTAATAATTACAGTCACATACAAGATCAAAGTGTACCGACTGCCTCTACTTCCGGTGTAAGATTCATCTACAATCTTCACACTCCGTGATGAAACAGGAGCCACTAAAGGACAAGGGTTTACTTCAGTTCTAGAGAAAGCTGTCAGTCATCACGAGCCCCTCCAAGGCTCTGGGCAAATTTCAATGCTGAGATCTCTCTTCACAATCTTTACCAGTAAAACACAATTTTTAAAACAAAACTCTGTAGATTAAAGCTTGGCTTAAAGAGAACATTGACCTGGGTAGTTCCAGTTTACATAGATATCTGTCTTGTAAGGCATTAGTGTGTAAAACCTAATAGTTCACAACCTCCCATCACCAAATCATAAACCAACATGAGCTCTTTTCTGGACAAAATGCAATTTGCATAACAATATAATATGTACAGTCTGTTTCTAATAAAACATATAAGTACCAACAATGAACAATAATCTTCCCAGATAAGATTGTAAGTCTTTGAAGGCTCTTCGGGATCTTCATCCTAGAGGGTAGCCATACACAAGGCGTTTCTGCCTCAATAGATGAGGGGCCGGCCTCTCGGCTAATCCACAGGCACCCTTTGTGTGCCCCGCCAATTACTTTGAATGGGGACTGCCGGCCCCATTCAAATCGGGCCGTGTACGTCTACCTTAAATCTAGTAGGTCTACAGTGACCAAAATCAGATTAGGTTTCCAGCAAACATTCAACAATAACAGATCACTGGAGACCTAAATCTCCCTATACCCTAGGTGCCCAACCTGCATCCCTTTGGGCATTGTTTGGTGGCCCTTGGTCCTCCACATGCGGCCCCCAAAACCGAACTGTTAATGCATAGGGCATAGGAACTCTCCAGTGAAATGATCACACGCTGACCCAGCTTTCCTAATCAACGTTGGTGGACCTACATCAGTAATATTGGCAATTTTGATCAGGGAAACAGGTGTTCATATGAGCGCTGCACCCAGGGGCAGGAGGGGGGGGGGGTGCTATTGGTTTTTAACTGCCTGTCGGGATCTAGCCCACCGCCTGCTGAGACATGTCAACAGGGTGAGGGTCTGGATCAATGTAATGTGCGGCTCTTTAGTGATGCCGAGGGCTGCACTTGTGGCCCTACATATCAACTCAGTTTCCCACCACTGCCCTATACATTGGTCACTCTTGTTGACCTAGTTGACCTAAGAACACCGCATCAAAGAAGGGTCATCCCAACAATTTTCAACATCACTGTCCACCTTCAAAGACCCTTACCGCCAGAGCCACTAAGACAAAAGTCTCAAAACTCCTCTTCTTAAAGACTGTTTGTGACTTGGTTTCTAGAAAGAAATGGCAAACCACATTGTATAGAGTCCACCAGTTATTGCCCGACAACAACATTTTTTAGGGATTCCAAAACTTCCATTCATAGGACTGAATGGAGCCCTTCATGCTAATATTGAGAGGAGCATGTCAGAAGAAAGATCATTGGGTTGGCTGATCAGAATTAGTGATGAGCAGCACAGGCAATATTCTTATTAGCAAAATATCACATATTTCCCCCTAATATTCCTCCAGTCATTATTATCTTCAAGTAGGATGTGAGCGTGTTAAAAATTGTTCAGGTGCCTCAGCAAATATGATTGGTTACAGAACTTTAATAGTAAAGGGATGCACTACTCAAATAATGTAATAATCACACCTCCCCTGGTTGTTCCATCACCTCCATCCTCTTCTTCTCTTCTTTCATCCTGTTATTCTTTCATCATCTATTGGAGACCACAGAGGATGCATCTCCTACAATGGAGTTACGTTATCCTGGCACCCAACTCTTACTCTCAGCATCTTACAGATGGAGAAAACATACTCGGCACATGCCCCACATTCTACTTGCTGAGATATATATTTTTTTGGCAGAAGTGAAATACAAAATATCTCCTGCCAAACACAAGCAGTTGTACTAGCAATCTCTATTAGGCCTAGTTCCACTCTAATAAGTACATTTGTCTGAAGTCTACAAACTGCTTTGTTTGCCAGTAGTAACTAGATCAGAAAGATGGTTGGTGAAGAAAACAGGGAAAAACTAATGTTTTATTAACCCTTTCATGGGGGTTCTCTACCTCACTGCATGGGTTAATTGTAGTGATGGCCGAATTGTCCGCCCTCGAACATGGATGTTCGCATTCCTTTTAGCCGGTGAGCAGTACGGGTGTTCGACCTGCCCCTTTCGCCAGCGAGAAGGAGCTCACTATTCTTCCACCGGCAGGATCAGGAGCATTAAGATCCCGAGGAAGAATCTTTTCACTAGAGACTGGGTAGTCAGTGACGTCACATCCGGCAATCGGAACCAGGAACTATGCATTCCAGATACCGGATGTGACATCACTGACATCACTTCCGTTTTGCTGATTCAAATTCCCCGCCTTTGAATCTGCCCGCAGACGTTAGACTTTTTTAAAAGTCCGATCTGCCTGTTCCTGGACGGACCTGGCCGAAGTTCGGCCATCACTAATTGTTAATTGTTCCTTTATGTTTCCTTATCTGAATCTGTGCTCCCTTGTTGACTCCCCTTGTCTTAGTCTTCTCCCTCCACTTCTGAGGCTCTGATCCCCACACAATGTAGTGCTTATGACTCTGAATTCTAGAGGGAGGATACAGTAGGACCACCTCCACACCAGATTACCAGAAAAGAGGTCAACAGCAGGAGTGCAGCTTTAGGTAAGTACTTTGTCTGTTCTGTGCCCCCATATAGAAACAGAGATCCCTTACAGTGCTCTCTAGTGGCAGAGAGAGAGAGAAAGCCATACCCTCAGCACAAGTACCCCCTCAGCATTAGAGTGCCCACTCTTAAACCAATACTTTGTTGAAGCACCTTTTCATTTTATTACAACACTCAGTCTTTTTAGGTATGAGTCTATCAGCATGGCACATTTTGGGTATGAGTCTATCAGCATGGCACATTTTGGGTATGAGTCTATCAGCATGGTACATTTTGGGGATGAGTCTATCAGTATGGCACATTTTGAGTATGAGTCTATCAGCATGGCACATTTTGGGTTTGAGATTATCAGCATGGCACATTTTGGGTATGAGTCTATCAGCATGGCACATTTTGGGTATGAGTCTATCAGCATGGTACAATTTGGGCATGAGTCTATCAGCATGGCACTTTTCAGCTATGGATCTATCAGCATGGCACATTTTGGGAGGTAATTAACTTTAAAATAAGAAAAGTCAGAGTCTTGCGTGATTTGTTCTCTTTTATTATGGAATAAATGTCCGTTCTGGTTATAACAGACGGTTCTCCCTAGTGGAAGGCTGTGACTGGTTGCCATGGTCAGCTAGAGCTGTTTTCCTTTAGACGCCGATAAAGAAGTCTTACGTCCTCCGTCAGAGCTCGGCGAATCTTTCTCCCACATCTAGCATTTGTTGAATTGCATTACAGGAAATTGAGAGTTTCTCTGCCCCCAACATTGCACATTCCACTGCCAGTTTCTGCTGCTCTCAAACACCCACTCACACCAGACTTCATACATTTTTTTTCATCTAGAATAAATCTCTCGCAGTGTTTTTCCAGTTCAGGAAACATCAGTTGGTGTCAATCACACGCTGATCCCAAAATCTGGCGAAGTGTTACAGTCGTTATAAGTGGGAAGGTGGAATTAGGCCACAAAGTTCTGGTGGCTCAGGAGTTTGGGGGGCCATGTAACCTAAGTCGGCCGGGCTATGCGATCCGAGCAGGCTGGACCCTAGACAGCAGATTACCACTTTCTTAAAAAGAGTTCAAGCCGACGGCTTTGTGTTTATTATCACATCCTGTTTTGCACGCCTTTGATAACTCACGTCTCACTTGAGAAAAGTGGAGGCAAGCTGACCTGAACACCATGAGGAAGGAAAAAAATAAATATATAAAAAAAATCATATTATATACTAGTGCTCAAGTGATATAGTATTTTGGCATGTGACCCCTTACCTACACCTGCCCCACCTGTGAGACCTAGGAGTGCCTCAACGATACCCTGTCCATGCCCGCTGTTGGGTTACCCATATTCTTCAGAGATTCCATTTTCTATCTGACTTATTCTTGTGCTCCTTGATGGTCAAACAATGCCTTCCTATGAAATGTCATCAGATGAAAGTCAGCCCCATAACCACATCCAACACACTCTAAAACAGGGGCAGCACCAGGAGCGGGCTGGCAAGGACAGGTGGGGGATCGGGGGGGGGGGCACTCTTACATTTCACAGGTGGGGTGGGGTGGGGATAGGTAGAGGGCTCCAATCAAGCAGACATGCCAACCTGACTGGCCCCCCCATGGCCAGCCCATAGCGCTGGCACCACACCATTTATACCACCTTACATCCAAACCGGCACCTACCAAGAACAGGCCTCCTCATTAGCAGCCAGTTAATGGCCTAGGTTCCTCAAGCCTGGCTGGAGAGAACATTCATAATAAAATATATTATTGAATAATATTATTTTGATCCATGTATTTTTTTTCCTTGGCAAACACATCATAATTATCTTACCAGACTAGAGTGCCGCTAGTGGGGGTCACAATAATTATACATGTCAAAAAAGTTATTTCCTGATCTGATTCAACCCAAGGCCCTACACAAGAAAACCAGGGTCCTTTTGGTCTCATTACACTAAAATCAAGATTGGATCCTTCACTTTTGGTCCTTTGTGTGTTTACTGATTGGGTACTATAGGTTTATTTTCGAGAGAGATCAAAATAGTGTAAATGTCACTCATTGTGGGTTCCGACCAAGATACACATTTGCAGTCTTATCAATTTGGGAGATAAGACTGAAGAAATGCTTCCTAGCCCCTGCAGCGGAATGATGACATAATCTCAGCCTAGGAAAAGTCACAGACTTGAGCTTATTGGATGGCATTCTTTGAATAATAGAATATATTGCTTTTTGTTAACGTAAAAAGTACCGTATTTTTCTGACTTTATTATGTTTTTAACCATTAAAGTTAATGGCAAAATGTCTTGTGTTTTTTCTTAGTGCCACACATACTGGGAGCAATAGCTATGCATCCCAGGAGTCTGGACTCTGTCCCATTCCCTCCAGCCAAGCCAAAAGGCCACTGTCAAGAGGAATACTAAAGCCTGTCATACACCCACAATTGGGTGCAGACAGACGCCCTCGATGAGCTCCGATATGCAGCGTGATGATGTCATCACGGTGCATTCTGGGGCTGCTTTAATCGGCCGGGCACCTTTTGTGTGCCGGCCATTATCTTCAATGAAGACGCCGGTCTTTATTGAAGTTAATGGCATCTGTCGCCCCATGTGGGCACACGCCTATTGGCGGCCAATTTTGCCGCCCACCGACAGCGCGAGCCCACACGCCCGTCGGTCAGCGGAAAAATCGGCCGCTAATCGGCATTTGTGTATGGCAGGCATTAATGTATTAGCAGTAGCAGTACCCATTCTCTAAACACACTGACTAACCAGCTGGGTGAATTGAGGCTATATTATGTGTTGTGTTTTGCATGAACATTCAGGATTGAAATAAAAAAAAAGTGACACAGACTACCATATGTAAATAGCTGCTCATGGGTAAGTTGTTAGTGCCAGATTGTAAAATGTGTATCTCTACAAGTTGGTCAGTGTGTTCAGAGAATAAGTATTGCTAGTGTATAGAACAGAAATGGGCAAACTAAGGTCTGGGGGCAAAATCACCCCCCCTTTAATCTTTTATTTGGGCTTTTTCACCATGCTGTCAAGACCTTGCTGACTCTCCCCTATAATAAGTAGAGATAACACCTAGAGGATTATTGTTTGTGTCTCCTCCTTATGACCGTAGTTTGCATGCAATAGAATGTTTAGGTTTAAACCCTCTATTAATTATTTTTTAAAATATATTTTCTTTTTTTAAATTTTCCACCTAGGCTACAAGGATTTAGAACACCTGTTCCACGGTCTTGGTTCGATCCTGGCATTTAAAAATGCATTGTGGCCCAAGAGTCAAAAACATTGCTCATTCCTGTGTGGGGAATTACACTCAAACGGTTGCTTTCACAGCATTAATCCACGCCATTGCAATCTCTTTTTAGGGCTCCTGCCCATGTTTATTTGCACACAAACAGTCCAAAGTCCAAATACAAAATCTCCCTCCCTAACATAAGCCAAACTAAAAAAGTTCTAAAAAATGCCAAGCCTCCTGGCTGTGCACCAATCCAACAATGGTACCTTCCTGTAGGAACCTTACTGGCCTGCTTCCTAGCAACCACCAGCGTGGGGCCACACACTCCCTGTGTGCCCTGTGTTTGCTGCACCCAGCAGCACTGTCTCCAACTTCCTTGGGGAGCCCTGACTCACTGGTCTCTGCTCCTTTATTGGAGACACACCCCACTCCACTCACCTGCAAAACAGGTGTTAACCCTTTGCGTGTTCCTGGGGGAATAGGAAGGCCCACCCGGTTCCATCCTCCCTATCCCAGAGTTCGGGAACCCATAACGAAAATGAAATAAAACACTGTTCAGCAACCAACCACTGCTGAGCAATACTATCCCGAACTCCTTCCAGGATACACTTAATGGGAACACAGCCTGCATGTAGGGGAAATATGCCTCTCTGGCAGGACCCATCCCAGCTGTCCTGTACACCTGGTATAGACAGATGCTAAAGGTTAAGCCCTGCTGGAACTAAGCTCTGGATGCTATCACTGGCCTTTTGGCTTGGCTGGAGGAATATAGAGTGATTACTGCATGGACCACACCTGCCCACTTTGCTGGAACATTCTGTATATTCTCTTTATATGTGAATGGCTCTGACACTTTATGATTGCGTCTTATGGTCCAGTGCATGTTATAGTGCAAAATTGGGTAATTAACTTTAAGGCTTCACATACTTACCTTAAAACATTATTTAAGAATCTCTTCTGAAGTTTTAAAATGTAATAGAGAACATACACACAACCGCTTGAATGTGCAGCAATTTACTAATTGGACAAAGTGACTTATTTCTGTCAGTATATGGATTCATGTCATAATAAATTCATTCTGTCCATTTGTAATAAATATAATTGTTATAAATCTTTACTGATGCAGACACAGTAGAGATCCAACTCTCTGAATCTTGTGAGGAACTGATGCCATATCACCTACATAAGTGTTGGTATTTCTTTCAACACCTAAAGCCCCCCCCCCCTTTAGATCCCTCCATACAATTTCCATTAGATCTACCAACAACTATGTAGCATAGTGACCTCCCTGATAGAATACATAGTGATTGGAAGGTATATATCACTGCTATGTAGTGCCGGGTCCTCCCTGATAGAATACATAGTGGTTGGAAGGTATATATCACTGCTATGTAGTGCCAGGCCCTCCCTAATAGAATACATAGTGATTGGAAGGTATATATCACTGCTATGTAGTGCCGAGTCCTCCCTGATAGAATACATAGTGATTGGAAGGTATATATCACTGCTATGTAGTGCCGGGTCCTCCCTGATAGAATACATAGTGATGCATCACAAATTTCTCCATAGTTTTTTAGGTGTGGTCAGAATCCTGCAGTCAAAACAACATTTTGCACAGGGAGTGAAACATTGTGACCAAGCATATTCCGAGATTTGACCATCTCTGATATTACAGTCTAAAGTGTATTTCTTTCAGATCTATGCAGTATGCCAATGTATATCTGAGTCTCACGGCATAGGCAATATTCAAATTCGCAATATTTCGCAAATAATTGTACTAATATTCGATTTGATATTCACGAAAATGGGGGGATCTGGTCATGGTCCAATGGTTAAATGGCCGTGATGAAATAAAAACCCCATGGACCCCATGACCAGATCCCCCCACCTGGACGCACGGTAAGATCTAAGCGTTGATATCCA
>CM070039.1:28075297-28091672 GCA_036250615.1 Ptychadena robeensis
ACGGTTGGACCAACACAAGCTAAGAGATACTTACCTGTGGTTCTTTTGGACTTTTTTCTTCTTCTTGTTTTATGGACAGGCCTTACCAATGTTGATGTTGTCAATTTTGAATGTTGAACTCTCCCCATGGAGTATCTCCCTGGTTGAGGAAGTAGTCTTGTAACCACCTGGTGTATTAGCTATTGACCTTTGGTCAACTGATTTTTTAAAATTTGTTATGGATCAATAAAATATTATATGCTTTTCTACTAACATGGTCTGACTTGTCTCTCCTGTGGTGGTCTAGTCAATACGGGTCACTTTAAATCCCTAAATCTGGGGCCTAAGGCAACCCCTACACTCCCACACGCTTAGGGAGTACCCCCATCAAACTTTTATTGGAATTCCTATGAATATCCTGGGGATAGTGATGAACACCGGTACCCCAACCTCCATCACTCTTATACTATATTACATAGTTTTTGCTAGATCTAATGGAAATTGTATGGAGTTATCTAAAGGTGTATGGGGGGCTTAAGACTGTAATATTATCAGAGATGGTCAAATCTCTGATCAATCAATACCACTCTTAAACAAGGTTATTGGACATGACCATAAATCATAGTTGATATCCACAGAATCGGCTGAGCTGGATGGAGCAGCAATGCACCTCCAGCTCCTTCAATATTGGGCTCAATGACATCATCACTCTGGGCTGGAGCTTCCTCAAATGGCTCGAACATCGAGTCATGTATGCCCACCTTAAGTGATATGACTATAAAGTCTATAATATGTTGGTGCCACATAATAACAAGGTAAGAATAACAATCTGGGATGACCTGCTGGCTTACACCACAGTTTGCTGAAACTTTTGGAGCACACAGTGAATTGTATATCCTATTTAGAAATAAGTTGTTAAGCTTTTGTGCTGTAAGTGAACTTTTCATACAATTAGAACATTTGTCTATGAAGGAGTCTTACAAATCTTTTTCTTGGTATGGGCTTTACTATTACTTTGGCAAATCCATATAGAATCCTTCTTCTTTGTTCTGGATCTCCTCATCAGTGGCAGGGGCATTAACATTTAGGCAGTTGCCCCCTGGGAATGAGGGATGACTGATATATCTGGGGGGAGCTGGACTGCCAATTTCTTTTCAACGACAGCATCAAAAGAGACCCAAATCTTTCTTCAGATCTGTTGAATTAATTCTGTTTCATGGCCCTTTAAAAATGTGAACTTGTGAGCAGCAATATCGTCCTAAAATAAAAGACGAAAAACATTCGCAGATTAATGGAAAAGAATTGTTCTCACTTGCAAAGCTTTAAGCGTCTATACATTAAAGCCCCTCGCAGCTGTCCTGATCCTGCAGCCATAAATTCAGGAGGGTGAAGCTCTGTGTTCTAGACAAGCGAGGCTAACACATTTGTTATTTTGTCTGGAATATGAGAGTATTTATGGTACCATATGGCTCTTGTCAGTCTGTTAATTACCGCTTTCTCATTTATATCAGAGCCTTGTGCAAAAACCGTTTAGGCCTTTACAGATAACCTGATTTTAGGGATACGGGGGCCAATTAGAGGGCATGGGTTATTGGTAGAGGGGCATGGAAGAGGAATGAGTGCCTATAGGAAATCAGCGTTTGGTCTATTCACACTGATGCTTTACGGAAAGTATTCAGGTTCATAGACAGAGTGCATTGAGCTTTATTGTCACATTTTCTGCGCGTGTGTTTTTTTTGTGCACAGCCAACTTCTTTAAAATGAATGGATTGCTTTAATGCAGAAAACAATTTAACGTGCCAGACTGGGGGTGAATTTTGAGTTCCAGCTAACTGGAGCAAGGGGTTCACAATCAGCTAAACTAAATGTAATAATAACCAACTCACAAACAGATGTTCACATTGCAAACCTCTTACTAAATGTTGGTGCTCCCCAGCAGTTGTGCCTGGCATGTGATAAGCAGGTTCAGGGTCCCCCACCACAAAATTAAAGACTGTTTGAGCCTCTTGACCCAAGTCCTTGTCTCTAATAAACTTTCGACCTTGACTTCTAAAGCACCAGACCATGTTGGCACAAATCCAGACTCCATATTGGCTGACTTCCATTTATCGCCACTAGACTGGGGAGAGCTCTGCATGTGCCCTGAACTAATCTCAGTCTATTTACTCCTGTTGAGATCCACTACCACCCCTGTGTTCTAGCAGGATCAACCGATCTCGCTGGAAGACAGGTCTGTCGAACAGATTACAGACATGTCCGTAAATCCTGCTCGAATATCATAGAGTGCTCAAAATGGTCATCTGTCAAGTGCCCGTGGTGACATGCATGGGTACCTTTAGGGCCTGGCCTCTCACAAACACATCCAGTCCAGTTCTGAAACACTTCCATCACCAAGCATGTAAGCCTCCCATACACGCTTAGGTATCCACCCGATTTAAAATCAGCCGCCAAATCAATCTAAGCCATTATGGACATGTACGTAATTCTTAGATCGGTCTAACAGTTGTCCCCATCCAAAGTACAGGTATGTGTCCTCAGCTCCTTGGGGATCTCCGATGAGGCTGAGTACACAGAGCCTGTCTGCAACTGCCTGCTTTGTCCCTCAGAAGCTGTGAGGGCAGGAAGGGGGGGGGGAGCTAGCAGCTCCTCCCTCTCCCTTTGTGCTAGGCTGCCAGCTCACTGACAGTCTCAGTGACCTCGCAGCCTGTTCTCACAGCCAGGTCACTAGATGCTGTCTGCCAGGTCCCCTTAGCTGCTTGGGCCCTGACGGCAGCCCGAGCAACTATGGGGAACCCGACGGACAGTGCTGGCACACAAAGGGTGCTCGGCTCTCTCACCTGACTACAAGAAAGCCCGAATGGGAGACAGGCCTGGGTGACTGTAAGGACCATTTTTAACAGGGGTCAGCAAACTTTACTGACGTCACCACGCTGTGATTGATCGGAGGTCAATTGCATGGCAATCTACCTATGTGTGCCTAGCTTAAAGCCCCCCATACACCTTAAGATCGATCCATACAATCTCCATTAGATCTACCAACAACTGTGTAGTATAGTGGCCTCCCTAATAGAATACATAGTGATTGGAAGGATTAGAAAGCTCCTCATATTACATGGTTTTGGTAGAACAAAATTTGATTGTACAGAAATTGTATGGTAATATTGTAAGGTGTATGAGGGCCTTAAAGCTTTGGGATTGCTCTATGCCATTTACTATTACAAAGGCAAACAAAAATCTCTGCCCTGAACATTTTATCTTCTTCCTTTTTGTCTGTGTTATCTATGATAAAAAAACAACCTATCCTGAGATAACAAATGAGACTGTCCCTGTTCCCAGCGATCAATACACGGGAGTCACTGTGCAACAATTACACATGTAATTGCGGACTCCATGCATATTTAATTTGAGCGTTATATAATGATTGACCTACCTCTCTATCGAGCCCGCGTCCCCCATGTGCTCAAACATTACATCATAATATTATTAGGGGGGGGGGGGGGGTCATGAATCGCTAATGGGGTTATTATGATGACAACACAATGGAAGGTAAATTGATATTATAGGGGGAAAAATAAATCATATTATTAAATATTTATCTGCTCAGTCAGTACTGACTTCTGGGGATAGTAATAAAAGCTGTTTGTATGTTGTAACTCATGGAGAGCCAATGGTGGACGAGTCAAAGGGGAAAATATTATATAGGCCTCATTCTTTATGATTATAGGTGCCTTAAAGGGGACCTGTGCTTAGTAATGAGCAGCATAGGCAATATTAAAATTTCATGAATAATTCTACTAATATTCAATTCGATATTCATGAATGTTCCCAATTCCAGTGTATGGCCATGCATATTTTAATTGGATCGCGATTGCCTTCAAAATGAATGTCACATATGGTATTTATTTTTGCATTGTGATGCATGGCCATAAGTAGTGATAGCCAAAAAGTTCACCCGGCGGACATTTCGAGGCGAACACAGCATGTTCACAGTTTGCAATGCCGGTGAACATTATGAGTGTTCGACCCGCCCCTAAACCTTAACATGGAGACAAAGTGCAACCCCACACCCTATAGTCAGGTGATACAGTACAGCCAATAACACTTCCTTTCACTCCTGGAGGATACCCCTCCCCTTTATAAAAGAAGCAGCCCAGCAGCCATTTTTACATTTATCCTCTGTCTCCAGTACTATATAGATAGGGAGAGCTGCTGCTGATTAAGGAATGGCTTAGCTACTTTGCTATTATACTCCATCCAGTGATCTGAAACTATAGCTAAGGTGTTCTGTTACATGTAGTTCATCATTACTGAGCCACAAAAGTCCTTCTCTGGGGGTGGGGTACGCTGTATTATGCATTTCAGAGAGATCTGACGAAATGTGGTGTGCAGCAAAGGTACTGTCCGGTAACTTTTGGCAAAATCTTGAATTTTTAAAGAAAACAGCATTTAAAAAAATCCATATTTTGGGGGAGAAGTTTGGCCATTGATCCCCATCTGACATGAGACTGTCCAGGTGATTGCACCCTTTTGACATTTTTTAATGGTAATGTGGCTACAAATATGACCTGAAGGTTTGAGAAGTTTACTCTCCATTAAATTTTATGGAGGTTCGCCGTTCACATGTTCGCTGCGGGTATTTGCAGAAGTTCGATTCGCCTGTTCGTGAACAGCCACAGCTGATGTTAGTCCATCACTAGCCATAAGCTTCCCAATCACAAATATTCAAGCTCAACACTACCTGTGCTTTGGTTAGTAGAGATTTCTTTCTGACATGATATTTCTACCCCTATAACAGAATTTTGATTTAACGCAGAGCTTCAAAATTTTTACTTAAAAGTGAATAAAATTTTTTCATATAAAGGGAAAACACAAGTTACTGTATTTTTCGGACCATAAGACCAGTTTTTAGGGCAGGAAAACCAGAAAAAAGAAAAAAAGATTTAACCTCCCTAGCGCACTGCCTGTACCGCGCTGTTTTTAACAGTGTGGTACAGGCAATCGTGGCAGTGTACAAGGTACACTGCCTGCCATTTCCTCTCTCCCCTTTCCACACAGCCGGTGTCATTAATGACGCCGGCTGTGAGGGCTGGAAAGCCGACGCCCCTCCATTAACATGGAGGTCTATGGCGCCACCCACCCCCCGCCCCCTTCCGCATGCTGAGGCTGGAAGGTTTCTGGCGATATGCGGCTTTCATGGAAGCCAAGCTCATCCAAAGTTTGTTCCTCACACAAACTCTGGCCGCTAGGGAGGTTAATACGTTTTCACATCAATTGGGTTAATGCAATGAATTCAGTGAATGCAATATTCAATTCAACCAGTAGGTGTCATTAGCAGCAGTACACTCTCAGCAGAGCACGTCATTCTCCACACTGATCGGCAGGAGGGGGGGGGGGGGGGGGGGGCGGGCTGTCTCCTACTGTCTCCTACTGTCTACTCTCCTCTGCTTTCAGTCTCTGCCGATGTTACTGTGTCCGTGGGAGCTGCAGAGTGATTGCAGTTCCCACGGACAGGAGAGAAATATATAAATGTAAGTTCATCTATATCTCTCTCTTCATTGTCTATGCCAGTTCAGGGCTCTGAGCTCTGCTGACATGGGCAAATACACAGTACAGAAGGGAGAGCCGGACACCGCTGGCATCTCACATCTTCTGAATGTTTCATATTTTCTCTTCATCCTTAGCAGGTGATCAACCTCAGTTTGAAAGTGAATAGCCCACATTGAAAAGGGAATAAAGGCTCCCATACACGTAGTGAGTCGGGCCCACAGATGAGCGGTGGAGTGCAGAGTGAGGACGTCATCACGCTGCTCTCCATCGCTCAGAGTATCAGCAGGCACTCTTTGTGTGTCGCCCATGACCCAGGGAGTACTGAGCCATTTTGTCTCTTGGACCTAAACACACCTCATTCATACAAATAACGACAGAGACCATGATATACTCTTTGGAAAAAATTTATATATAATTTGAAGTGCAAATGTATATATAAACATGGCCACAGCCAATAAACAATCTCAATACAGTTAAAGGGGGGTCCCCCGACAGTGCCACCAACTCCTTCTGAGTTCCTTTCACCATCCGTATCAACCGTTCCAGCCACCAGCCCTTCATACCAGCTTGGTGGGAACCTTATAGAATGACTTTTAATACCGTAACATAACTAGGGCTTAAGCCCCGCCTTAGAATACATTTTCACCAGTGTTTGTGACTGCCCTTGTTATACCGACACGTCACAAGAAGCCTTCAAAGTCCGATTTCTTCCTGCCTGCAGTACTGTCGAGCTTCCGCCATGCTGTGACAAAATAAACAAAACAGGTTACGGAACACAAAACACCCCAAACAACCAGTCCAACCAATCAGGGAGAGAGGGTGGGTGAAAATCCTGATCCAAAAAGGATCTGCCCCCTGCTGACCCTTCCTTATCAAACTCCCTGAGCCTGCCCACCTAGGCCACTCCCCCATTACGTACATTCCAATGTCCGTTCCAAAACCAGTCCCCCTGGTTAAGTTGCCCTCCCACTTATGCTTTCAGCCTGGTTCTGGGCATTCATCAGTTTGGACGGGGATGCCGGTCCTCATTCACACCAATGGCATCAGCCAGAGATTTACAGACATGTCCGTTCTCTGGAATCTGTCGCCCCATGTGGGTACCCACGATCTGCAGCCGATTTTGCTGCCGACCGATGGCCGCGAGCGCGCACTTACAGCGGTCAGCCGAAAAATCTTCTGTGGCTCGCTACGTGTATGGGGGCCTTTAATCTACTCCTGTCCAAGTCTATCCACAACATTCAGAACTGAATGACTCAGAGGAGGATCTTGCTCTTTTCTGAAAATTCAAATGATGACAAACATTGATAGCAGTCTTCTCGTGATGTTTTAGAGTAACAACAATGTAGAAAGCCTCCTCTGCAGCAACAATATTTCACCAAATAATAAATTAGGGCAACTATGACAATTACCCAGCTGTGCACTCAGCGGCAGATCGGTTATTATGAGTTCTCTGAGTGGCCACTTTATTTTGTTTACCACCAATCATGTTTTACAAATGATACTTTTCATGTCCTTTAACAATGAATTTGACATTCTTGAAATGTTAAGAACTGGTCTGCCGAGAGTGACTCATGGAAGTCTTTGCTAGAACGTTGCATGACCTTTTCTCATGAAATTGGGATGAAGCGCTAACATTAAATGCAAAAGGAAAACCACATGCAGATAGAAATGTATTATATATTTGTCAAATAATTTTATCAGCTATGCACCACCCAGGTCTTGGATATATAAATGAGTTCTACTGTAATAACTGGAATTTGTTTTTGGGACATATGAACTTTATACGTTGGGATCCCGACGGAGCACATAGACCAGGGGTGGGCAAACTAAGGCCCGGGGGCCATATCCTGCCCTTTAGTATTTTAATACGGCCCTTTGTCATCTTGGTATCAAGTCCCCTCTGCTCATTCCCTGCAGTAAGTGGAGATAATTCCTAGAGGATGATTATGAAAGTCTCCTGCTAGAGGCCGTAGTTTTGCCTATATTTACTATCCAAAGGCAAATTTTTTTTATATAGAACCCAAAGAAAATCAAATATTTGTTCTGCCGAGTCCTGGCTTAGCAGGTACTTCAGCAGCTTGGGGATTATTGAGGCATTCACTGTGATTCAATATGGAGTATTTAAATGTTTATTCAAAAAAAGATTTGTCACAGAATTCAAAGTATAGAACAAAAACATATTTACTTGACGCGTTTCGCCTGTTGCTTCATCAGGAGTAATGTTACAGTACATACAGTCTGCGAGGATCTGTAGGTGATAGAGACACGTAAGTAATTGTATTATATCAATATTAAAGTGAATTCGTAGGTATTCTTGCCTTAGAAAAGCAAAGGGGTAAGGTCCAAAAATGTGGTCTCCTAGACCATCTGTCCCAACGTCCTCCACTGCCCGAGTAGAAGTAATTTTTTTTATATATATGTTAATGTTTTTAGTATATTTTTTCTTTTTTAACCTCCCTGGTAATCACTATGGATATTACTGTTTTTTAATCAATATATCAAGGTATACATTTTCCACCCAGGCTGGGAGGATTTGGGGCTGGGTCAAATTTAAAAACCCATTACGGCCCATGAGTCGAAAAGTTTGCCCACCCCTGCTCGGCGGAGCTGCTCGGCAGATGCTGTGTTTAGACATCCGCCGATGCAGAAGCTCAACGTACTCGACTCCGTTCAGCCTTGCATTGGCAGAACGGCTCGGTGCAGCGAAGACACAGCATGCGCCGAGCGGGTAATTGAATGTGCTCTGTCAGGATAGTGGAAACATAGTCTAAGGATTAGATGGAAATGATTTATAAAAATGATGGCATCCCCAGCATCCCTGCTAGAACAGGTTTGATATTGGTACTGTAGTTTGTAGCTTGTTCTATGCACAGAACCATCTATTGGCTAAAACTGGGAACTACAGGCTCTTTTACAATGGAAGCCATGTAAGGGATTATGTATGACTCAAATAGGACACATGGAAAGGAAGCCACATAGGTAACTCTTTGTATTGCATACATATAACTGTCCCTTTTACACTTCCCTCAGCCCTGCAGCTCTGTTCTCCTCCCAGCACTGTATATATTTTAAAATCCCTCTGTAAGTTCTGCGTTGTTTAGCTAAAGATTTGCACATCACCTTCCCTTCACCCTCATGTCAATGCTTAGATGTATGATCAGCCGCTGAGGCATGGAGTACTAGAAGGAGAGGAGAAGCTCACCTATTCCCCTATACCTGAAAATGTCCAAGAGCTCTGGCTATAAAACGTTAGGACATCTATCTCTGCCTAGCCCTTCGCTAGCCCTCAATGCGGCTTGAGCTCATATGGATCGGCTCCACGTCACTTGCCGGCAGGGCTGCACATAAGTAGTACCCTGTTAAGCAAAATGGACAAAAAAATGAGGTACGCATCAGCTTCCCCCCTGGTGTGTGAGAAGGAAGCCGTGCTTTTGTTGTGCTTCGATGACAAGTGCTCCCTAGCGGCATCTGGTGGCTGAAGTTGATATTGCCGATTGAATTGAGAGTTAAGCTCGGACACATTAAATAGCTGTACAAACAACTTCACTTTATCATGCATACACTACTGTAAAATTATTTCAGTTTATATTGTTAAATGTATACCATTTATGTCACTTCAAATAGTGTTGTACTGTGAGAGTAATATTTCACCCAAAGCCAGCTGTTGACCTATGGATGGAGACAGCTAATCGGAGGATCAATCAGGAACAGGGAGGTCCATCTGCAGGAGAATCTACCATGCAGGAAGCTGAAGCAGAGGACAGTGAGGGAGACAGTGAGGAAGAAAGATCAGTGTAGTGTCGTGGAGGTGCATTGTAGTACCGCAACTTACACAACCAGATTCTTTGAGAAGGATGTCTTATGCTCACGCACCAAGCACAACTCACACACCGGTAAATGGAATGTCCACACAGCTGGTAGGGGTTATTTACAGTTTATTGAAGGACTATGTAGGGCTTCACCAACTCTCGAGGGCAGAGATGGGGATCAAGCATAGGAAATAAACATTGCAGAGCGTTTCTACCAGCTGCTGGGACAGGTGGACAGGGGTGCTGTAGGCTCTCACCGAGATCAAGGAATAAGCAGTCCAGTCAGGGGGGTCACACTTAGCACAGCAGAGGTTACCTCACCCAGGAATTCTCATCTGGGGACACATATGAGGGAAGCTGCAGTCTTCAAGGAAGCATAATCAGAAAAGCCCCAAATGTTCTGAGGAACTAATACTTATAACCTCAGAATGGGCCTTGCTTAATGCCTGTAACTGGGCAGAACAGAAATGTTACATTATAAAAGAGAGCCAAAACAGCTGGAAAAAACATTAACCCTGTCCTTGCAAAAAAAAAAAAAAAAGGTTCCAACAACTGGTAAACATCAAGTGTAGCCCTTACAGGAACATACACCAACTCTATAAAGTACTTTACAGGCATATATACACAGCACTATATAGTTGGTGGCCCTTTCTCAGATCACGACACCCTTTTAAAACCACTCTACATATGGGGTGAGTACCAAACACTGTCTCCTGGTACTTATCTGAGGAGCTTACTAAAACAGTTACCAATAGTGAGTACATATGGATCCTTCTGTCCTTGTCAGGCTGACATGCAATATTAAGAAATCAGTAGAACGGATTTCACTGGCTGCATACTTGCACTGGATCACTGAAGACAGCCAAGCAGCACATTTTAGGATGACATTCAGTCAGCTACACCAGGAGATGGTGTGTGGTACTCACCCCATATGTAGGGTAGTCTTCCTCACTGTCCTCTGCGTCAGCCTCCTGCATGGTAGATTCTGCTGCAGATGGACCTCCCTGTTCCTGATTGATCCTCCGATTAGTGGTCTCCAGCCACAGGTCACCAGCTGGCTTTGGGTCACATGTAACTCTCACACTACAACACCGTTTGATCCCCCAGATCTCATACCTCAGTAGTGCAGCCCTGAAATTTTCTGGCTTAGTAACTAACCGCTGAGACTCCTGCAATCCAAATGTCACCCTTTCATAGTCATATTCTAGCTGTCACACAGTGGTTTTCTCTTGTCATATTTTACCCTTACATATGCCTACTCTGACTTTCATCCCCAGATCTCCAACACCCATAGAAGTCCAATAATTTTTTTTGATAATTAATTTAGATTCCCAATGTCACACCCCTAACTGCAACCTTTCATAGTTATTCATGTTTCCCTGCAGTTATCCAAGTGACATAAATTGTATACATGTAACATTTAGCTGCAGCCGCCCAGACACGGAGTGAGCTGTGTAACAATATTGCAGGTACGCAGAGCTAGTGTTTGGCCCCTTTTGAGTACCAGAGTACCACTTATGTGCACCCCTGATAATAGTCATTATTATATGAAGAGGCCCACATTCCGTATTTATTTGTCTCAGTCTCACCAGCATGTTTTTAGTACTTTTGTTACTGCCGCACCGTAGCAGAGGTAATGAGGTTTACTGTTTAGAACTGAAAACATCCATCAGGAAGGTTTATTTTGCAGCCTTGAATCGAATGATCTGAGTCGTATTAGCCGAATACTACAAAAACACGACTTCAGCCCGGGGGGGGGGGGGGGGGGGGGGGGGGGGGGGGGGGGGGGGGGGGGGGGGGGGGGCTCCAGTTATAAAAGCTGCTGTTTGTTTGCATTGGATGATGAACAATCCTGAGGTCTAACATGCACCTTTTCTCCATCATTATTCATGGGATCTGTGAAGGTGGATTATTGTTCTGTGTTGTTACAAGAGACAAAGAGGCGCGCTTCTTGGCCTAACTATAACTGCAGCATCTCATTCCTATAACAATCATTCTCCTGATCTTTTACAATAGAGCAGCAAGACATTATATTTAAATTTTACAGCAGAACTATGGCCTTCCATTATACCTATACAAATACATGTTACTGTACTTAGAGTTACCGGCAATATCTCTAGATCCTGCTAGTGAGGTGCACCTTATTCAGCTTTTCTGTGATGGTGTGGCAACAATGCTGCACTGCTGTCACTCTCATATAGGATGCGTCTGCTTCCACTGCAATTGGATGAGTTGGTATAGTCATTGCTGAGCATGAAGCACTTGGTTAAACCTTGCTTTGTCCATTGCTTCCTGGATTCATTGCACCGTTGATGTTGTTTAAATCCTCTAATGTATGATAATGTATGTCTGGGAGGTGGAGCTTGTGGAATTAAATTTAACGAGGGTTTGGTTCAGTTTGGATTGCAATAAAGAGACACAAGCTTCATGTCAATAGTACCAGCAATATACAGGACCAAACGTTTGTGGAAGAAACCCCACAAAATATTCAACTCAGTTCACTAATTTCTACTAAACTTTTTGATTGAATATCTAGCCTTTGGCTATGGTGGCATTCATGACGCATGGAGTACACCAACTCTTGAGTAAACAAGCACAGTAGGAAGACTTTAATTAAAAAATATATTATTTTAGGGACAGACAGTATGACAGACCTCTAAAAACTTTGTGCCCAATATTAGGACCTGTAAACTTGCTTGTAGACATGTTGTCCCATGGAAGGACCTGCAATATTGCTTGTGCCCCATGGAAGGCACTTTATGAGCGCTTGTGTAGGCTTGGTGCCCATGGAAGGACCTGCACTAGTGCTTGTAGGCTTGGTTCCCAAAAGTTTGACCTGCAATAGTTCTTGTAGGCTTAGAGCCCCAGGGAAGGACCTGCAATAGTGCTTGTAGGCTTGGTGCTCCATGAAAGGACCAGCAGTAGTTCTTGAGGGCTTGGTGCTCCATGAAAGAACCAGCAGTAGTTCTTGTAGGCTTGGTGCCCAATATTTGGACCTGCAATACTGCTTTTAGGCTTAAAGCCCCATGGAAGGACCTGCAATGCTGCTTGTGCCCCATGGAAGGCTCTTTATTAGTGCTTGTAGACATGTCCCATGGAAGACCCTTTATTAGTGCTTGTAGGCTTGGTGCCCAATAGTTGGACCTGCAATAGTACTTGTAGGGTTAGAGCCCCATTGGAAGTACCTCACTTAGTGCTTGTAGCCTCAGTATCCAATGGAAGGACCTGCAATAGTGCCTGTAGGCTTAGGGCCATGGGAAGGAACTTCAATAGTGCTTGTAGGCTTGGTGCCCCATGAAAGGACCAGCAATAGTTCTTGTAGGCTCGGTGTCCCATGGAAGAACCTGTTATGCTGCTTGTGTCCCATTGAAGGCTCTTTATTAGTGCTTGTAGGCTTGGTTACCATCGAAGGACCAACAAAAGTGCTTGTAGGCTTGGTGCCCAATATTTGGACCTTTTACTTTTAGGCTTAGAGTCCCATGGTAGAACCTGCAATAGTTCTTGTGAGCGTGTTGCCCAATGGAAGGACCTGCAATAGTTCTTGTAGGCTTAGTACCATGAGAAGGACCTTGATAAGTGCTTGTAGGCTTGGTGCTCCATGGTAGTACTAGCAGTAGTTCTTGTAGGCTTGGTGTCTCATGGAAGGACCTGCAATGCTGCTTGCTGCTTCCCATGGAAGGCTGTTTATTAGTGCTTGTAGGCTTGGTGTCCATGGAAGGACCTGCAATAGTGCTTGTAGGCTTGGTGCCCAATATTTGCACCTGCTAAGTAGGCTTAGAGCCCCATGGAAGGACCTGCAATAGTTCTTGTGGGCTCAGTGTCCTATGGAAGGACTTGCAATAATGCTTGTAGACTTAGTACCTTGGGAAGGACCTCAATTAGTGCTTATAGGCTTGGTGCCCCATGGAAGGACCTGCAATGGTTCTTGTAGACTTAGTGCCCAATAAAATGACTCACAATAGTACTTGTAGGCTTCGTGCTCTAAGAAGCACCTGCAATAGTGCTTTTAGGCTTGGTAGCCAATGGCAAGACCTGCAATACTGCTTGTAGGCTTGGCTCGCCATGGAAGGACCTACAATAGTGCTTGTAGTCTTCTAGACTTGGGGCCCAATAAAAGGAACTGAAATACTTCAATGGGAAGACCAAATAGTGCTTATGTGCTTGGGGCCCAACATAATGACTCACAATAGTGCTTGTAGGCTTGGTGCCAATTGAAGGGACCTTCAATAGTGCTGGTATGCTTGGGGCCCAATAGAAGGAGCTACAATAGTGCTTGTATGCTGGAACAGGCTGTACAATGCATTTTCCTCCTTCAACAAATAGCACGCTATGCGTCTGTAATTGAACAGCCAATGGTTTTAGGTCACATTGTCTCTTATGACATCATAGAAGGAAGATATCTATGGTAGCCACCTGCGGCTTTGGACTACAGCACCCACAACGCTTGCCCTTGCTCTTTAGATATGACAAATGTACATAAACGGCTATTAATAATTCACATATATATAGTTATTTCACAGAATATTTATGTAATTTTTGATAATATCCTGAATAATTCTCTATCTGTGCCTCGTCAGTGTGCTCTCCTTGTGCTGTTCCAAGGTTATTTCAATCTATGAAGAGTAAATGCGAGTACAAGCGCAGCTCCTAATTGAATTGTGGGACTTTGTGCTACGACTGGGCTGCACTCTGCAGTGTCTCCCAGGCCATGTTGATACAGTTGTGGGACGCGTTTCGAGAAGAACTCTTTTTCAACCATAGGGCTTCATCCCCTATGGTTGAAAAAGAGTTCTTCTCGAAACGCGTCCCATTGTTCCTATTGAGCCCCCCAGTATCTGTAAGCAGGAAGTGATCTCTTCTCCCCCACCAAGAAGTGAGGTCCTCCTGGATAGCACATGGCCCTGAGAGAGCCAGCCTTGTAAACCTCTCTCAATGTGAGTATCTTGTCTGTTGTTTTGTCTCATTTTGTTCCATTTGTTTCACCTTATCCTTTTCCATTTTTTAACCATCTGTTGTACTAGGTTGTGCGCCTCTGTCCTTGTTCTTATGAATTTAGATAAAAACTGTGACATTTTAGTATAATTTGGCCTTTTTGATATTCATTGTAGAGATGGACAAATTCTTTTTTTAAAATTCGACCATTCCTAAGATTTTGAGTTAATTGCAAAGCCCCTGAACATGGTATCATCACCAAACTTGCTGGAGATGTAGAGAAGGGTTGGGGGTATAACTAAAAAAGTAAGTATGTCTCTAACACAAATAATTTTTTGCACAAATGAAGTTCAAAGTCAAGTCGGAATTTCGACTTTTGTTTTTGAACTTAATTTATGCAAAAACTGCATGTGCTAGAGCAAAACTTTTTTTTTTCAAATATTCTCCCAACCCTTCTTTACATCGCCAGCAATTTTAGTGATGATACCATGTTCAGGGGCTTTACAATCAGCTCACAAAGTAAGCAAGTGGAAAAATTCGACCATCTCTTATTCATTGTAGCCAATGATGGGGAAATTAGTTGGATTTACACTGAAAGTTGTATATATACAGTACAGGCCAAACGTTTGGACACACCTTCTCATTCAATGTGTTTTCTCTATTTCATGACTATTTACATTGGTATATTCTCACTGAAGGCATCAAAACTATGAATGAACACATGTGGAATTATGAACTTTACAAAAAAAGGTTCAAGTTTCTTTAAAATAGCCACCATTTGCTCAGATTACTGCTTGGCACACTCTTGGCATTCTCTTGATGAACTTCAACAGGTAGTCACCTGAAATGATTTTCACTTCACTGGGGTAAAGCCTTATCAGGGTTATTTTGTGAATTTCATGCTTTTCATGGGACCAGCAGTTGTGTTGTGCAGAAGTCAGGTTACTACACAGCCGACAGCCCTATTGGACAACTGTTAAAATTCATATTATGGCGAGAACCAAGCAGCTAACAAAAGAAAAACGAGTGGCCCACATTACTTTAAGAAATGAAGGTCAGTCAGTCCGGAAAATTGCAAAAACTTTTAATGTGTCCCCAAGTGGAGTTGCAAAAACCATCAAGCACTACAACTAAACTGGCCCACATGAGGACCGACCCAGGAAAGGAAGACCAAGGCTAACCTCTGCTTCTGAAGACAAGAAATAAAGAAAACACATTGAATGAGAAGATGTGTCCAAACTTTTGGCCTGTACTGTTTATTGTGAGATTAGCAGTTGAGCTGTGGGGTGCAGGACCCCCTGGATGAAATCACAGCAAGTTTAGGAGGCACGGCAAGCCACAGTTGGAGGTGAAAACACACAAGCAGTTTATTTTCTAGTTAAGTTGTACAACGTCCAGATCAGTTCAAGCAGAATAGCAAAGCACAATGAGCAATAAATAGAGGCAAGTTACCACCAAACAGAGATGCCAGTCTACCACACAGGTATGCTGTTCCCCAGTCTGCAACACACAGGAACTGGTTCCAGGTTTTAGACTCTCACTAATTAGACTGGGAGGTTATATACAGTTCCTAATGAGCACATAGATCACAGCTGTGATCTCCCTAAACCAGGCCCAGCAATTCCAGCTCCCCCTGCTGGTCAAACAGAAAAATACTCTGCATACTGCCGGTATCTGGGACACACATACCTCCCATATTATTATTATTATCTTGTATTTATATTGCACCAACACAGCATATGACTAGTCATATGACAATCTAATGTCCTGTCCATAGTCATGTATATGTAACTAACACAGTCATAGGTCACCTGTAACTAATATAGGAGATTTTTTATTTGGGGAAGCCAATAAACCTACTGCATGTCTTTGGAGTGTGGGAGGAAACCCTTACAGACACAGGGTAATATGCAAACTCCTTGCAGATAGTGTCCAGGCCAAGATTTGAACCTATTGACTGTTATTATGCTCTAGTATTGGAGGATTTAAAACCCCTTACCAAAACACAACAGGCTAAACAAAATCTTACTAAGAAAGAAAAGGAAGCACTTAAAGCAGCCCATACACAGGTCAGATTTTCAATCAATCGACTTAAAACGATAAATTTT
>CM070039.1:28101732-28112359 GCA_036250615.1 Ptychadena robeensis
CTCAGTCTCTGGTAGAAGACTCCTGTCTTGGTTCTCTTCTCCAGCTCGACTAACCCTCACCTATATTATTTGGGATGTTGGCCTCTCACACTTAAATGGTACAGCTTTTTCTATAGCATATACTATAAATATCAAATGACTCATAAAATTAATTCACTGCAATAAGTGTGTTCTTAGATGCACCCGCGCTGTAAGAACATGTAAAGTGAAAAGTACACTCCATTCAAGCATAATAGATTTGCATTTAAACCCGCAGTAGTGGCTCCTTTTCAAAGGGGCACTTGAGTGGTTCTCGTTTTCCACTGGTGATATTCATCTGGTGAATGTGGGCTGAATTCTTTTTGTTAATGGAATTTTTATTTTTGCATAAATCTAAATGGCAACATATGAGGAGACCCAACTGGGCAGCAAAGGAGATAAGGCAGGGATGACAAACTGAGGCCTTGGGGACAAATCTAACCCCTGGTGTAATTATATTTGGTTGACAAGATTATACACTGCTCAAAAAAAACAAAGGAACACAAAAATAAGATCTGATTGAATTAAATATTCTTATAAAATACTTTGTTTTTTAGAATGTACTGACAACAACATCACACAAATTATCAATGGAAATCAAATTTATCAACCCATGAAGGTCTGGATTTCGAGTCACACTCAAAATTAAAGTGAAAAAAACCCCACTACAGACTGATCCAACTTTGATGTAATGTCCTTAAAACAAGTGAGTCTAGTGTGTGTGTGTGGCCTTCATGTACCTGTATGAACTCCCTACAACGCCTGGGCATGCTCCTGATGAGGTGGTGGATGGTCTCCTGAGGAATCTCCTCCCACACCTGGACTAAAGCATCTCTCTGTGGTGCAAGGTGGCGTTGGTGAATGGAGCAAGACATGATGTCCCAGATGTGCTCATTTGGATTCAGGTCTGAAAAACGGGCAGGCCAGCCCAAAGCATCAATGCCTTTGTCTTGCAGGAACTGCAACTTCAGCCTCCTCCACATCTCAAATCTTGACTATTTGAAATTACGAAGATATAGCACTATATTAAAGATCTTCGCGAATCGTCATAGTGCTGATATGCGCAATCAAATTTTGTGCTCAACACTAGCCATAATGTAGCCATAAGGACAATGCAGCGGTGTACTGATGACCCACTGCATCAGCCCTATGGCAATGGGAGGAAACCATTGCACTGAACAAGCAAAGGGGAGCGCACTATGGGCCAGATTCAGAAGCTTAATGGGCTAGATATGGCCCGTGGGCCGTAGTTTGCCCATGAATGGCCTAGGAGCTGCTTTTGGGAGAACCTTAAAGACGAGAGAAGGGGAAGAACCCCTTTTACATTTTGATGAGAACATAGATCCAAATATTCTGATCATTGTCCTTTATGCATCTCAAAGATGGAGGTTTGTGGTGATCTATTTCATGCTTTAATATTAGGTTCTTATTAGAAAAAGCTGTCCTTCAAACATTGATTGATAACTTATCCTTGCAACTGTAGAGCCATATGGCAAACAGACCTCTGAGAAGTTGGGACCTGTAACATGTGTAGCTCAAGCTGTCCACCTACCCTGATAAATATAAAACAAATGCAAGGGGCCCCTGTTAATGCACAGAAGTGATAACCTGAAATCCTGTCTCAAGAAAACCCTTTTATGTTCTGAGAAACATCTACAGGGACCTCATAAGTTTTACGTTGTATAAAAATAAATCCATGAAGAAATTTATAACCAGTCAAAGAACCGTCCCATATAACATTCCTGGAATTTTCATCCTCATGTTAACTTATGTCCACAGCATCTGTTTCCCGGTATCATTTTTGCCTAATCTCTGTTTGTGGTTTGCTCTGTTGCTGTGTCCTCTGTATCTAGGTCTGTTCTGCTCAGGGGTCATTCTTACTTCTGATTGACATTTCCTCCAAGATGTCGAACACGAGATATACAATACATCACTGTGGTTGCAGAGTCATCATTCTGATGTCTGAGCTGCCTGTAATGTAAATGCATCAGAGACTCCTAAGTTAAGGCCCCCATTCACCTTACAATCTTTCCATACAATTTCTGTACAATCAACTTTTTTTTCTACCAAAACCATGTAATATGAGGAGCTTTCTAAACCTTCCAATCACTATGCATTCTATCAGGGAGGACCCGGCACTTCATAGCAGTGATATATATCTTTCAATCACTATGTATTCTATCAGGGCAGACCCGGCACTTCATAGCAGTGATATATATCTTTCAATCACTATGTATTCTATCAGGGCAGACCCGGCACTACATAGCAATGATATATACTTTCAAATCACTGTGTATTCTATCAGGCAGGACCCGATACTACATAGCAGTGATATATACCTTCGAATCACTATGTCTTCTATCAGGGAGGACCTGGCACTACATAGCAGGGATATATACCTTCCAATCACTGTGTCTTTTATCAGGGAGGACCCGGCACTACATAGCAGTGATATATACCTTCCAATCAAACTGTATTTTATCAGGGAGGACCCAGCACTACATAGCAGGGATATATACCTTCCAATCACTATGTATTCAATCAGGGAGGACCCGGCACTACATAGTAGTGATATATACGTTCCAATCACTATCTATTCTATCAGGGAGGACCCGGAACTACATAGCAGTGATATATACCTTCCAATCACTATGTATTCTATCAGGGAGGATGTATTCGGCAAGGAGCTGTCAGATGAGAGATGCCGGCCGGTGTCAGGATCTCCCATCTGAACTGTATAATTGTTTATGCCAACAGAGCCCAGAGCTCTGCTGGCATAAGCAATGAAGAGAGGGATAGATGCGTGGGCATATATCTCTCTCTCCCTCCATGGAAACTGCAATCACTCTGCAGCTCCCACGGACACAGTAACAGCAAGATTAACAGAGGAGAGCAGAGACTGAGAGGAGAGCAGCTGTTGGCCCCCCTCCTTCCAGTCAGTGAGGCAGATGATGTTGTGCTGTGAGTGTATTGCTGCCAGTGACATCTACTGGCTGAATTGAATATTGCATTAATCCATTGCATTAACACAATTGATGTGAAACCGTATTAAATATTTTTTTTCTTGTTTTCTGCTCTAAAAACTGGGTGCGTCTTATGGTCCGGTGTGTCTTATAGTCCGAAAAAAAATGGTATATATTTTTTTGATTACGGTAAAACTTTGAGTTAAGTAAAACTTTCACTGGAGAATTTTAAATTCATACCATGGAAATCTGAAATTGAAATGAAAAAAGTTGGATTTGCAATGTGAAATTTAAATAGTTAGACCATTTTTTATGAATGTACCCAGGCCCAAAGCTTAGTGTGACTTCTGGATACAAAGTGAACTACAAAGAAGAGGCTCTGGAATCACAACCCACTTCTCAAATTCAAAAACTAACCCTACCTCTACACTATTGGGAATGTGATGGCACCCATTATGTTGATGGCAGAAGAGTCAACCATGGCAGGTCAAGGAATCATGCCAATGTATTAATGTTCCCGTACAGTTGTGTGTAGTCGTATTACACAGTTGGTTTTCACTAGTAAACTTTAAAGACCACTGAAGCTTGATTTTTAAACTGATATTTCTAAAAGAGTTCGTCTTGCTGTTTATTGGCCAATTCATATGTGTTTTCAGAGATTACCAGAAGGAAAGATTATGAAAACGAAATATCGAGAAGTGTCATTTTCCAGTAAACGCCTGACTTCCTGTCCAGTAATCCCACATCCACTTCCAGGTTTCCTTTATTAGCCTGCAGTCTCGGCAATCGGAAGAGCAGTCTGAACAACAAATGTTATTTTTGTGAAGATATAAAAACTTAACACCAAAGGTGAAAAATAAAATGAGGTCACACATGTGAAAAGTACCAGATACACGAGGTTTAGGGTGACAGGGTTCAGAATTTATTTCTGATTTTTTTATGATTTGTTGGTGAAAAAATGTCATCGTTTGTTTTTTCTATTTAAAGTGAACCTCACAATTCACCAGTTAGGTTAACATTAAGGCGCCTTCATTAATCAGTCATTCAATTATGTCAAAACAATCCCTTCTTATATTAAAACTTACAGCTTGAGAAGATAAAATAGATTTCTTACTAATATGCAAATCTTGACAACAGAACTTGATCTAACTTAAGCTAGGCTTAGCGTTTGATTGACCTAAAACGATCAACGTTTACATCGATCAAATATATATGGTATACTGCATACATGGTTTGATTGACGATACTGATAAAAACATCGATTGGAAAATAATCGGACAAGTTTATAAGCACACCATAAGTTTATAAGCAAACCATTGTTTTTTTTGTGAACTTCCCAATAAGTTTGATGTGTCACATGACCCGCTTCCTATCCTATTAAAAAGCAAAAAAACAAACTAAAAAAACAACAAAAGTTGGATTCAAAATGGCCGACTTCAAAACCATCCATCTTGAAAAGTTTTCCCTCTCACATATACTAATGTGCTACAAACAGGAAGTTAATATCACCAACCATTCCCATTTTATTAAGCTGTATGCATATAAATGGCCCACCCTGTATATCTGGCTGTATGGGGTCTGCTTCACTACAGTTTTTACAGTGTGATATGCACTGATCGTGGAAAAAAACGCTGGGGGTCACTAAAGGCTGGCATACACATGCCGATAAGCGGCCGATCAGGTTAAAAATCGGCCGCTTATCGGCATGTGCCCACAGCTCGGCCGGCCAGAGAACGGACATGTCCGATATTCTCTGGCTGATGCAAGCCGGCGTCTTCATTGAAGCTTATGGCCGTCACACAAAGGGTGCCGGCCGACTGAAGGGGCCCCATAATGTACCAGGGGGCAAACGTGATGAAGTCATCACGTTTGCATCCCGGTGCATATCGGGACTGGTCTGCCTGCACCCGTTGGGGTGTGTATAGCAGCCTTTAGCCTCTCTGTGATCCCGGTTCTTGGGCGGGTAACCGCAGCAATGTGGCGATTACACACCCATTGAAAACCAATGGGCAAACATGCTGTCAACATGCGACCATGTGCATGTCAACAGGACGTGCCCACTGATTTTAAATGAACGGGTCCTGCATCGGACATGCAATGCCACTGCACAGATCACAAACACATTAAACTGCATTTGTTTCGCAAACCGCGGTTGATGCTCAGGCTATGATGTTTTGAATGGGAAGTACTTCCCCACATCTCTGAATGTAGGGAAAAGATGTAGTGCAGACCTAGGCTCTTTCAAAGCTGCCAAGAGTTGGCAGCAGCCCAGAAAGCAACTGGACTCTCCTGTCTGCGAGTAGAGATGGTCGAATTTGTTTTAAAACATTTGACCATTTCGATGATTTCAAGTTAATTGTAAAGCCCCTGAACATGCTATCATCACCAAACTTGCTGGAGATGTAGAGAAGGGTTGGGGGTTGTTATATTACAAAAAAATTGTATGGCTCTAACACAAATAGTTTTTGCATAAATGAAGTTCAAAGTCAAGTCAAAATAAATATCTAAATTGTAACATTGATTTGTTAAATTGTAACATTGAGCAAAATCATTTATTTCCAATGTTCCCACATCCCTTCTCTACATCTCCAGCAATTTTGGCGATTTTGATACAATTTTCAGATGCTTTGCAATCAGCTCACAAAGTCAGCTAGTCAGAAATTTGACCATCTCTATCCGCGAGCGCCTGCACACTGGTCTGGGGCGGCAGGGGGCATTGGCAGGGGTGTTTAGATAACTAACCAGTGACAGTTACCGGGTGGCTGCTTTCACTGCTTGGCAACTGCCATTGAAAAGTTCAATGATCTAAATGCTTCCACGTTCGTCGGGTGGCTGTGCTTATCCGGCATTACCAGGCAATTGATAACCTTCCATTTTGCGGGTGATCAACTGGCACGCGCGTTCACAATGATCAACCGGATCTAATCTGTCCACCGGGAACGACTGATCCATGATGCACAAATCGGCCAGAGAATGGACATGTCCGTATTTCTCTGGTTGGTCGCATTTCTTTGGATGGGGACCAGGGTCACACAAATGGTGCGCTCTGATTCTCTGAATGACTGGCCACAGTGTGATGATGTCATCATGCTGCAAACGGCCATTCACCCGTGGATCAATGCGTGTTTGGGGGGCCTAATCCAGCCAAACTCAGCCATCCAATTCTCTATTTGTTATGGCTTTTCCAACAGGAAGCCAGTCCTAGTCCCATACACGGGCAGATTCTTTCTTGATAGATGAGGGACAGACTGCAGCGTGATGATTAGACATTGATAGACAAGACACCGCCCATCTCTAGCACCCGGGTGCACCGCACATACTGGGGTGAATCAGGGGACAATAATGATCTCACCCCTCCTTTGCCATGGACTCCCTCCAGGCCTCCACGGGCATACAAGGGGCAGCCAGGCCTCACGATCCTCACCTGCAACAGCAGCTGAGCGGGCTTTCTTTCATTTAGCAGGTCCTTGCACACATCCCTCAATAAGGGTCCAAGACACTTCAGATTGGTGTAAATACGGTGCCCCTTTATTGCAGTAATGTCACAGTGCCATTTACACTCTATGTTCTTCCTAGGAGCCATCTGGGAGCAGTATCTGCCGGTAACAGTCTTTCCCCTAGCCTTCTTTACCCAAGTGACTACTCCTAGGCTAGGGTGAGGCCTTAGTTAAATCTCAGTGCAGGCCTGGTCTTCGGATCCGCAGGCCTGAGGCCTATTCCCCACTGGATCCATTACACCTCTGCTCTCCTCTCTTCTGCTGCTAACGAAGACCCTATTTACATGAAACACTAAACTAAACTTAACCTCCTATTCTCCTCCCAGATGGCTCACGAGGTCACAACATCACATGTTCCAGAACATTTACCCTGCCACCTCCCACTTATGTTTTGCCCAGCAACAGCACAAACATATTCACTGACATTTTCATAGAATCCTATTTACTCTTCACTGACCATGGTACACTTAATATTTTAGTCCACCTTCCTACATCGTCATCACACTGCAGCAAGCCCCTCAGAGGATCGGCGGGCACCTTTTGTATGCCAGACATTACTTTGGATGGTGACTGCTGTCCACAGATCACCGTGCGATCTTACATGCAGGAGATTTCTGCTCGATCTCGCCAGGTGGGCTCACCCAATTTTCGCGGGCAGTTGGCAGGAATCTGCCCGTGTATGGCTACCTTAAGTTTGGTGTGATACACCTACCAACACTGTGCCAGATTACTCACCAAGAAAACCGACGCACCATGCTAAACTCGATCCATTAGACGATGGCCAAGACATAAACCCTGCACGATGTTTCATAGATAGGAGCAACAATTAGCCGTTTGCTCATTACAAATCACATTAATCTCCAGTAATGACAAAGTGCATTTTCCTTAATTGATTTGAATACAAACGAGAATAACACATTTCCTTAATGAGCAGATTTCTCATCACAATGACAATTATGTTTAATGTTGTTGTGACACATAGAGAGGCTTCAGCAATTCTTTATTTACCATAATTATGTCTCCTCTATTCTTAGAAGGAATGCTTGTGGCAGGTACATCTCACGTTGTCATACTGGTTTTTATTTTAGGAAAAGAAGATGTTTCTTTCTTTGTCATTCTTAAAAAGCATCATCTGGCTGAATCTGACGCACATGTAGCACTAACACCCGTGGGTGCGGCTGTGTGTGATGGGATAACGGGTAGCAGAAATGACCAGAGAGACTTATTTGCAGTTTCAAGTTGAACGAAGTTTATTTGCACATGTCATCAGTGGAAGGAGGGTTGGGGACAAGGCTGTTCCAGCGGCTGAGGTCCTAGCTCCACACTTGGCAGCTTCTTCCTCTGGCAACACGAAACTACACACTTGAACACTGGCCTAGCTCCCCCTAGGCAACTTCTTCTTATCACAGATGAGCACAGCACTGTCTTGGCTAAATCTCTCCTGGGGAATCCTGGAAGTAGACCTCACTCTCACTGATCCGTCTGCCTCAGAACCTGGATAGAGTTCCCCTTTAGCACTTGGAGGTTGCCCTTGACTGCTGCTGCTCTGGAGACCTTTATCCTTCCTCAGACAAGATAACCGGCTCTCCCTTCTAGTTAGGCGTACCAGACTCAGATTCTCTCTCTCTTCTGGTCCCTCAACTAGGCACATCACATCACGATCACTCCCAGGGCCCCCAGCAGGGGAGCTCCCTGGGCTGAGACTGACTTCACATCCTGTCTCTAACACCTTTATAGACTTCTTTCCTCCCAGTCCCTGAAAAGGCGCAAAACTCTTGGGTCTCTCAGGACTCAGGCAGAGGAGCACAAATAGATACATTTACCAGTCTTGGCAGAGAGCCAAGTCCTTCACTGACTGTCAGCCAAAGCTGCACCTGCCTGTGACACTGAGACTTTTCCCTCCTAAACACTTTAACTCTATATGCCCCTGTTCCTGGCAGGGGCTAAACACAGGTAGGGGCACACACTGTGTTAAGCTGGCCATACACCTTTAGATCTCTCTGTCAGATATCCTTTAGATCTACCAACAACTATGCAGTGTTGGGTCCTCTGCGATAGAACACAGGTAGACTTGTTTAGAAAGTCCCTCATATTACATGGTTTTGGTAGAACAAAAGGAGATCTAAAGGAAATCTGACAGAGAGATCTAAAGGTGTATGGGGACCCTTAGGATTTGTATTTATGTCCATCCAGTCTTAAGATTTATACAGCATTAACACAAGACACAACCCTGTTTGACATGTTAAGCAGGGTACAGATGGCTCGATATTCGAGCCTCCGATGTACCCTGCAGCAGCGTGATGACGTCATCACGCTGCTGTCAGATATCGGAGAAGCCAGGAAGAGAAGAACTGTCTCCCCGGCTCCTCAGCTGAGCTTTGTCCGAGCATCGGACATCGCCGTATTAACGGTCATGTCCGATAAGGCTGTTTTTGAGCTGGGTTGATTTGTCCCATTTGAAAACAGCGATGGGGGCAGATTATATGGGTTAGATAGATGGCCGTGATCGCGCACGGCGCTGGAAACGGCCATTGATTTGACCCATATGTCCACGTCTCCATTAAGGCCGGGATGCCGGTGCCCATTCAAACTAATAGCATCGGCCAGAGTTTTACGGACATTTCTCTGGCCGACCGAGCTTTGGAGCGACACAGATCTGCAATGACTCGCTACGTGTATGGGGGCCTTTACATTTTCTCAATTCTGATTAAGTTGCACTTGACCATCCCCCCTCCTGTGACTGGACAGTGAAAGTGGACTCATCTCCATTACTCTGTTTCCTTCCATCAGTGGTTTTCTTTTGAGTGCATAAGCATTGCGCATTCTTTAGATGCTGACAAATTTGAATTTAATTTTAGGTGTATTGCCGTGATGTTTTGTTTGGCCGCCTATGTTTTGCGCCCCTCGGTCTCACCCTGTGACCACCCCTTACGTGTAATACGAAACGCGTGTTGGGGTGGATCTGATGATACAAAACTCTTATCCATGTTCTATGCCATCTGCATGACTTTTCAATGTGTTTGACATCTATGTACCCTGTTATCACTGTACAGGATATCCTTATATAGATTTTTTGTCATGTGTTCATCCTTTTTTGATTAAAATGTATATATGCTTTTAACTGTTGAACCTAGAATACTAGTCTTACTAAGACTGGCCCTTAACCGCCCTAGCGGTCGGGACGGCAGGATGTCTATTAGATCCTTGTACTGGCAGATTTTGGGAAGTTACAAGCCTACAACATAAAGAAAAATTTACCATTGAAGTCTAAGGTGCACTTTTGGTACAGAAATTTGGACCTTAGAAGTGCGCTAGGGAGGTTAAAATCCACTGGCCCCTGATATCTCGGGGAAACATATGAACAAGAATTGATACTCTTGCTGCACAAGGAATACTCTCACATTCCCATATAGAGTGCAATCATCCTAACAATATACAATTAAAAAATATTTCTCCTTCACAGGTAGGTCTAGGGATAGGAGTAGCTAGCTGCCTTAAAAATCCCTAGACCTACCTGTGAAGGAGAAGGGATGTAGAAATATTTTAAGTTTTTTGCTATACACTCATTACACTACATTTTTATTCGACCAAACACGATGTTGAATAAAAACTCGATTGTATGAACTATTGTTCAATTTTTATTTCAATAGGAAGTGCTGTGGTGTAGGGATGAAGCCAAAAACACTTCAGGTCATTCAGTATACAAACGAACATTATACAAACAACAATATCCAACTGTGTATGCCCATCTTTAATTGCAAACCTCCTGAGCATGGTATTATCATTAAAATTGCTGGAGATGTAGAGAAGGGTATTTAAAATTTTTCATGTTAAGCTGTCAGTGCCACTGTGTTTTCCGTGCCGAGGGGGGAAGGGGGAGCTGGCATTCACTCACTACATGTAAGATTCTTATTTATGCCTTTTGAAAGATTGGCCTTTAATTGGGATGTTTGACTGCAAGGGACATGAACTACATTAGGTGAGTTTAGGTGCGCTTTAAATATATCCTATTATTCTGTTCTATCAGGACAGAGCACCTTAAGCCCCCCATACACCTTCTAATCTTACTATACAAATTCTGTACAATAAAATTTTGTTGTACCAAAACCATGTAATATGAGGAGCTTTCTAACCCTTCCAATCACTATG
>CM070039.1:28132027-28145987 GCA_036250615.1 Ptychadena robeensis
GAGTTCTGCACTCTTCTGTCCCTTCTTGCCAGGTGAGCTGCATGGTGGTCGTAGCTGACAGGCAGACATAGATGGAAGCTGCCAGCTGCCCGCTTCCATGTATGTCTTTCTGCTGTACTGCTTCTATCAGCAGCGCTCTGCTGGTAGAAGCAGTACAGTACAGATAAAGGGTGTGGCTGTCGCTGCTTCTCTCATCTGACAGCTCGGGAGAGCTGGCGGGAAGCCAAGGCCTTTGGACCATAAGACATAGGCACTATTTCACCCCTACTTTGGGGGTGAAAAAGTGTGTCTTATGGTCCAAAAAATACGGTTATTATTTGCAAATATCGGTTCTTGTACATGCGAATGTTATGTGCACAATGCATGGTATTTCCCCCGAATCGCTAAAATATTCGAGATTATGAAGATATACCACCATATTCGAGATCTTCACAAATTCTCGAAGTGCCGATATTCGCATTAAAAATGTGCAATTTCAATATTCGTGCGCCTGGTAATCGATCAGCCAGGAATCGAGTGTGAAATCGACCTGTGTATGGCTACCTTAAGGAGGTTAAGGGACCAAAAGTAATGAGACAATTGGTTTCTCATCTGTTCCATGGACAAGGTGTGTAATATTCCCTCATTATCCCATTACAACGGGCAGATGAAAGGTCCAGAGTTAATTTCAAGTGTGCTATTTGCATTTGGATATTGTTGCTGTCAACTCTCAAGATGAGATACAAAGAGCTGTCATTATCAGTAAAGCAAGCCATCATTAGGGCTGAAAAAAAACCAAACCCATTAGAGAGCTAACAAAAATATTAGGCAATGCCAAAACCATTGTTTGGTATATTCTTAAAAAGAAGGAATGTGCTCTTGAGCTAATCAACACCAAAAGACTCGGAAAAAACTGTGGTGGATGACCGAAGAATTCTTTCCCTGTTGAAGAAAACACCCTTCACAAAAGTTGGCCAGATCAAGAACACTCTCCAGGAGGTAGGTGTATATGTGTCAAAGTCAACAAGTAAGAGAAGACTTCACCAGAGTGAATACAGAGGGTTCACCACAAGATATAAACCATTGGTAAGCCACAGGAAGGCCAGATTAGAGTTTACCAAATGACATCTAAAAAAGCCTTCACAGCTCTGAAACAACATCCTATGGACAGATGAGACCAAACTTTACTTGTACCAGAGTGATGGGAAGAGAAGAGTATGGAGAAGGAAAGGAACTGCACATGATCCTAAGCATACCACCTCATCAGTGAAGCATGGTGGTGGTGGTGTCATGGTGTGGACATGTATGGCTGCTTATGGAACAGGTTCTCTTGTATTTTTTGATGATGTGACTGCTGACAAAAGCAGGAGGATGAATTCTGCAGTGTTTTGGGCAATATTATGCTATTATCTCTTTATTGTTGAGGGTGACATTTATGATTCTGACCACCACTTTGAGCACCCATACGAGGATTTATGACAAGTAGACAGAGGTGGTCTATATAAGTAGGAAGGTCTGAAGGTTCAGGTAAAATACTAAAGGCCAGATATGGCCCCCAGACTGTAGTTTTTCCATGCCTGGTCTAGACCTAAATATTTAGTTAAATCCTGCAATGATATGGAGCACCAAAGTATATTTGCAATTTCAGATGGCAGAGGGGTATGTTGTTGTCGTCTGTGTCCCACCATAAGAGAGGATATCGATGAGTGAGGGTAACTAAAGGTACCCATATACGGGTTAATTTTCTATTTGACTGTCAAATCGACCACTTTGAGCATTCACTACAATCGAAAACCCTTGTTCGATTAATCCCGCTTGCATAAATGTCGATTGAAAAGTGAACCAGCATGTTGGTAAATCCCTGTGTGATCGCCATTATTTTGAATGGGGACCAGGATCCCCATCCAAAGTAAGGACCAGGAATCGAATGTGGTGCGCATTGATTCAACAAACAATCGCAGGGTCAGCGCCAGAGCACCAGGGCGGGCAGGGGCAGCCAATCAGCAATCGGGGGGGGGGGGGGGGGGGGGGGGCACGTCTACATCTCACAGTCCTGACTGGGCGGGCCATGGGGGCCAGGGGGGCCATAGTGCCAGAACTGTTGCTGCATGGGTATCGACTTGTGTATGGGCACCTTAACTCTTGCAACCCCACTCACCTTCAAAGTGGTGAAGGTCCAGAGGGAACAAAAGAGAAAATGTCCCTATGTTATCCCCTGCTCCCAGTACTGTCCTTCGCGTTTGAATTTTAGTCAGTGGGCAGGGCCTAAGTGTCCTTCCCCTACAATACAGGGCCATAAGCTAAGCATTGTGGAGGAATGAGACTGCCGCTCAGGAGCTATGGGAGGGTTTATGGGAAGGGGAGTGGCATAGGGAAAGCAGGATCAGGGCAGTAAATCTCTCCTGTCTCCCTAGATATAAATGAACAATTAACCCTCGTTGATGGGGTGGGGTGTGGTGCCCACTGCAATAGTAATAAACAAAATGCCTGGAGTTCAGCTTTATAAAATCAGATCGACCTACTCATCAGCAAGTCATTGTGCTTCTTTTATTACCTATTATGAACATATCACAGAGTCATTATCTGCTTGCACACAATGTATATTCTGCACACACTATAGATGGATAAGGAGGGTCAGATGTTTTTTTTCTAAGTGCTCCGCTGGCTCTCTGCCACTTTTTCAATGATGCAATTTGTATTGCGCAGATTTTGTGCCCCAATTAGCATTGTTAATTGGGGCACAGAAGTAAATTGAACTTTACCCGGTGGAAATTTTCAGTCATTCAACCAAGTCAATGAGTCATAAAGAACGTAACTTTTTAGCCCTCCGTACTGTCTAATTAGGTGCACAAGCGAGGTCCCTGCAGGAGAAATGTATGCATGGCTGGGTGGGCGCCGCAGTCAGGAACGGCTGTGTTTTACCTTTTCCTTTTTTTTCAAACCTTGCTCTCTGGTTATGCACATCATTTCTTCCAGCGGAACACATGGGCCAGGCCCCAGCACAATGTGTCACTCGGGAGACTAGGCTGGGACTGAGGCAAATTTACTTCAGGAGTCATTTTACTCGCTTCTTATACCCAATCAGGTTCAAGGGAGAGAGTAAAAAAAAATTCTATTTTGGAGTTTAATGCATAGAAGAACAACCATGAAGGTTATGGTGAGAAGGGATTAAATGAATCTTCATGCATATACACTTCTGTGCAATAGACATCTCGATGGGAGGCCGATTTCTTGGCAGATCAACTGCGCATGATGTCAGTGTAGTGACCAGTAAATGACACAATTTTTTTTATAAATGCCTGTATATTTGGGTTTTCCCTAGCTTAGGACAGTGACAGGGCTTATTCACTTGATGTGTATATGTTTTACAGTGTAAATACCTTGCCCTGTACACTATTCCTTTGCTATTCCCTATATATATTTTTGTGTGGTGTCTGTCCCTTTAAGGGTTGTGCCCCTGCTGCCTACATGAGGTGGATACTTTTTCCCGCTTTCCACTCCTCACTAAGTGTATCAATCCTAATCTGCCCAACTACTGGCCTTAAGCTAACCTGCTTGTGAGTCTATAAATGTTAGCTCCTCAGAACTTTCTGGGCTTTTCAAATGCTGACCTGTTGATTCTCCAGACGTGTCCCCAGACGCAGGATTCCTGGGTGAATTAATCCACTGTTCCAGTGTGACTTACTGGCAAGGACTGCTACTTCATTACCCCAATCTGGTGAGAGAGCCTTTAGCTGTCCTAAGGTAACCAAACCTCTAGACCTCTAGACCACTAGAGATGGTCGAATTTAATTTTTTTTAATTTTACCATTTTGAGTTGCAAAGATGTAGAGAAGGGTTGGGGGTATACTACTAAAAAAAATTCTCTAACACAAATGGTTTTTGCACAAATTAAGTTCAAAGTCAAGTCAAAATATTTTGAACTTACATGTGGCGATAAACAACATATGTTTTTTTTTACCCAAATGTACCCACAGCCCTTCTCTACATCTCCAGCAAGTTTGGTGATGATACCATGTTCAGAGGCTTTGCAATCAGCTCACAAAGTCAGCAAGTCGAACTCCAAAAATTTGTCCATCTCTACCAACCACAAGTAGGAGCAAGTTTGGAACTTTAGCTTCCTAAGATTGATGCTCCATTCCTGCCAATGGGTGATGTGCCTGTAAATATTTGTTCCTGTAGTAAACTTGTAAATATCCCCAACTTCGTGTCTGGACCTTTCATTCTTGGTGTGAGAGCTTTGTGGCATTGTGCTGAGCAGAAAACATCCTTCTACAGAATCTGGTCCTGTAAGTTGCAGTACTACAATGCACCTCCACTACACTACACAGTCATCACGTGTGGCATCACGCCGCAAACACGCACGGCAGTCGATCTGCGGTGAAATCGGCTACAAATCTAACCGTCTATGGCCAGCTTAACTTATCAGAAGGATGCCACTACACATCATAATAATGAACTATAACTAAAGCTGAAACAAAGTCAATCAGCCACCGACTACCCCCATTCAAGCGCCAGAGAACAAGACATGTGGCGTCTACTAGGTGGTCGTGGTTCACAGTAGGTCAGTAGTGGCAGATATATGGTTTGTGACTTACTGTGTGCCATTATGTAAATTAGCCATTATATAACGTACAGGTGCCCACACATGTTTAGATCTGCCTGGCAGTTTGACAGCTCCCGGCTGTGCGTGATGATGTCATCACGCACGCCTGGGAGTGCCAAGAATTGGCTGGGAACCCTTTGTGTGCCGACCACTACTTTGAACAGAAACTGGTCTCCATCCAAAGTAATGGGATCGGTCGGGAATTTACCGACATGTCGGTTTCCTGGCCGATCAAGAATTCTACCAACATGGATCGGTGCCTGCAATCCGTAGCGGTTAGTGATGGCACGAATCCGGAATTTGATGTTCGTGAACGGCGAACGCGAACCTCCGCAAAAGTTTGCGAACCCGCGGCGCACCCCATAGACTCAATGGGCCAGCGAAAGCGAACATAGAAAAACAAAGGGACCTTTTCTGGGCCAACATAGTGGGTTATGGAAGGTTATTCAAGTGGACTAACAACGCTGGACACATGCACATTACAGAGGGGGATCCATGGCAAAACTGTTTTTTTCACGCAGATAAAATCCCGCAACGATTTCTACAATGATAGTCAATGGTATTTGAACATAAGAGGGGAGCTGGATAGACACTAAAACACCATGGTTGGTAAATGCCCTGTGTGAATTCACCTGAAACAACCTATGAGAGACTATCTTCCACTTTGTCCTACATCTTAAAAGGTGAATTTAATTTTATGGATGACAATGGTGGAGATGGACAGTTTGGGAGGACCACTGGTGGAGATGGACAGTAGTGGAGGACAACTGGTGGAGATGGTCAGTGTGAGGGACACTGTGGTGATGGTCACGTGTGGAGGACAACTGGTGGTGATGGTCCATTGTGGAGGACACTGGTGGTGATGTCATATGGCGGACAGCTGGGGGAGATGGACAGTGTGGAGGACCCCTGTGGTGATGATCACTTTTATCATTGTGGAGGACACTGGGGGAAATGATATCTTCCCCATTGGATGGATGGATGGATATTCAGGAAGACTGTATATCACACAGACCAACACTGCCCTAGCTAATGGTTCCTCCCTATAGCCAGCAGCAGCAGCTCTCTTTCACTAAACTCTCTCCTTCTTTCTTCAAGCAAATGTTGTAATGGCATCCTGTACTTGATATGTTATAGTGGGTGTGACGGGATCGTGAGGTGTGGGGGAGTGCTCATTGCCTGCTGGATTATGGTCTGCTGAACTGTGTACTCCACAGGGGTCCCAAAGTTTCTGCAATGTTAAAAGAATAGGCAGGCGGTAACCGAACTCGCCATCGCGAACATGGGCGAACGCGAACATGTGATGTTCGCCGCGAATAGTTCTCCGGCGAAAAGTTCGGGCCATCACTAGCAGCCGTCGATCGGCCCAAAAATCGGTCGTGGCTCGCAGCATGTATGGATTGCAAAACTGCTTTATAAAACATAATTTTTATAGGGATTTGGAGTCATATGAGCATTTGAAGCAAGTATCACAAGGCTTTAGGGTCCATTCACACTACATATGCTGCAACAGTTGCAGTCCGGTATTTACCTGCAACAGGTGAACAGTTGCAAGTAAATAAAACCCTGTGATAACGCATGTATTAAGCATTTGTGGACGCACTGAATTAGTATTTCCAACACAAGTTGTTGTAAGGCCCTTGAAGGTGGTCTGGCCATGGAAAAGGTCATTGGAATTGACCGTCATAGATATGGAGTCCCACCCTTTGTTAAGGATGTCGGAGTGCCAGGGAATGAGTTCTGTAAGGTGGTATCTGCATTTTATTGTCATTTAGTGTCGGTGTAGTGCAGCTGGAGGCCAATGTATTGGGTGATGCAGATGCAGGGTGCTAGATAACTGCCTTCAAGGGACCTTCATTTGATCTGCTGCGAAATTGTCCGCAAATTGAAAACGACCTCTTTAAATCAGCCATAAATCGTCGCACAAATTGATGTAAGATATTACAGACATGTCCGTAATTTTTAGATCAATCTCATAAATGCTGGCACACAAAGGGTGCGCAGCTGATTCTTGGCACGACGGGCCGTGCATGATGACATCACCAAGGACTCTAAACATGTATGGGGGGCTTAACCTACCTACAGCAATGCCAATTAAGTTGCTCTGCATACGTCTCAACTTTTCCAGCTACAAACTTTTTTGACACACGACTTCTTCATTATGTCGCAGGAAGTTCAAGGTTTTTCAGGAGAGGATTATAGAGGGAATTCTGTGCAATTTGCATTGTTTAACCAAGCTGCAAAGCGGCAAATAATCTCTTGAGCAAGTCATCGGGAAGCAAAATAAAATCCCATTTTTCTTAAATTGATTGAGAGCATTTTTTGGCGGCTGAACCTGAGCGTGCAGAAGGTAACAGGATGAAATACAAAGGTGTTAAATAAAAAAGCATTTATTAAACCGACATATGTGCTAAGACAGAAAGCTACAGTTAGCAATCAGATTCTAAAACCACATTTAAAAAAATAATTAAACACAAAAGCTGGCCATATACACTTAGACTCACCTGAGATCGATTTGTTATATGAACATCGGCACATGCGATGGGAGAGTACCATTTTCGGGATACAATTTATCGCGGATCAATCAATGACCTAACTTAAGATCGGCTCCACAAAAATTGTGATCGGAAATGATGGGGGAGTGGGATGGGACCTGCATGGGTCAATCGGTGGGAACGATCTAAAGTCTCTAATAATGTCCTTTGATTCGCGATAGATCGACTAAAAATCACACACATGTCTGATTCCTGTCTGATTGATTTTTCGTGTGACTCCTCATCATTTCGGTCGATCGCACACTTTAAACATTGATTTGAGAGCGATCGATCACTATGTCAAAAATCGTACGCAAAATCTAAGCTTCTATGGCCAGCTTAAGCAATACTCACAAATGCGTTACTACTTGTCCACCTCTAGGTTCAGGTGACACTTTATTTTACTGAAAAAAAGAATAAATAGTTTCACGTGATCTCACAGAGAAGGAGGCTCACCAGCGTCGCACATTTATGATGTGCGCGTGGGCGGAGCCTTTTTAAAAAAAATTAAGGCGGCAGCGTAAAGGGAAGATCCCCTTTTGTCTGGACTCTCCCTCCCTGGATCCGGTGTTTTACTCCCCCCCCTTTAACTTATTTGTGCGACATCACAGTGGGCGGGTTCTTGGCAATGTCTTCGGGGTAGACGTATGAGAAGGTTGGTGTGGTGACGTCCTCATGGTGGGCTTGTCACTTTTGGTCGAACCCTGAGCGTGTGTAAGGGTCAATGACCCAATGGTAAGTCCGGAAGGCGTCAGGGGGAAGTTTAGTACCCACCAAGCTCTTGGTAGCCGGTACAGGTTGGTTTTGAGCTCAGTCATTGTTAAGGTTGATGTAATGTTAATTTACTTAATTATCTTTATGAAAATGTGTTTTGGTATGTTTTTGTAAACTGTTGCCTTTAACCTCCCTAGCGCTATGCCCGAACCTAGTTCGGGCAAACTGATGCTGCAACTATCGATATGCCCGAACTGAAGCTCACCGATCGTTGCAGCTTCCACCTTTCATGTCCCCCTCGGTCTCCGGTCTGTGTCCTCTGCCTGCTTCCTCCCGCGTCAACGTGATGACGTCAGCGGGAGATTTAAAGGAACACTTATTTTTTTTTTTTTCTAAAGTCGTTTAAAATTTTTTTTATTTAAACCGGATCCATCCTATGCCTGGATCCAACTTATAACATCATCCGGCGAGCAGAAATGCGCAGCAGGAGCGACCTGCACCCGGATCCAGCATTGTCTGCACTGCGTCTGATCTCCTGCTCTGGCTTCCTGGTTCGGCGCTGACGTCACTGCTGAGGGCGGGAGTTTCAAATTTTAAAGGTGACTGTCACCCGGTGTGTGCTGTGCAGCGATCACCGGCACTGCAGTCATTGCCTATGAGAGCTGCAGAGTATGTGCACAGAGTAGCACATACTCTCTGCTCTGTGCTGTGCAGCTTGCCAGCATGTCTCTTCCAGCCTAATTTGCATATGAATGTTCCGCGCCCCCCCCCTGCGTCGGGGGGGGGGGGCGTGGGACATTCATATGCAAATTAGGATATCTTCAAAGATGATGTCAGTCAGAATGAAGGGATCTGATTTGATGGAGGGATCAGTCAGCATTGGAGGATAAATCAGGAGTGGAGGATCAGTCAGCATTGAGGGTGTCTGTCAGGTTGGGTTGATCAGTCTAGATGGGGGGAGCAGTCAGCATTTTTTCTTTGAATTTGTTTTTATTTGTGTTAATTTGTTTTCTTTTGTCTTGACTTGGATTGGATAAATTTTTTAATCCAATCCAAATCTAAAGAAAAGAAAACAAGTGTAAACTTATAAAAAAACAAAAAAATTTTTTTTTTTCTGTATCTGCGCTTCATTCTGTGGCCGATTTTGCGAATAATCACCATGCGCATTCTGGGTGATCGCTTGGTGATCAATCGCAAAACGAATGTGCCCACCAGGAGCAACCATTCGTAGTCGCACACAACTTTGATCAGCCAGAGAACAAACGTTTTTCTCTGGTTGATCACCAGTACTTTGAATGGGGACAATGGTCCCCATCCAAAGTATTGGTGGTCGAATCGCAAATGGTGTATTTAGAACGATTGACCATGGCCTGATGATGTCATCTAGCTGCGGTCGATTGTTCGATAAACGTCGATGGGGGCAGAAAGGCAAAACACTGTATCACTTTTGGTACAGAAATCTGCACCTCAGTGAACCGCCATTCCACTTAAACTCGAACCATTGTCTCTTGTCTTTTCCTGTGGCCCAATCGGCTGCCTGTGGATTGTCCCTGACCACGCCACCTACCTACTCCATGAGTACTGTACTTGAACTGACCTTTGTGTATGACCCTTGATTTGTTTTTTGGATTCCCCAATAAAGTGTGTTACCAAGATATCTGCTGTTGGTAGTGATTGTGGGTCCAGGCAAATTTTTTCTAGTCGTGATTTCTTTCTTTACCTTCTCTTCCTTCCTTTTGTCTAATTTTCGTGTCACTTCGATGCATAGAAATTAAGTCCTCAAATATGTGTATGTGGGTTCATGGTTAGAGATGGTCAAATTTTTCGACTTGCTAATTTTGTAAGCAAAGCAAAGCCTCTAAAAATGGTATCATCACTAAAATTGCTGGAGATGTAGAGAAGGATTGGGGGGACATTTGAAAAAAAAAAGTTTTGCTCTAGTTTTTGCATAAATTAAGTTCAAATATAATGTCGAAATTTCGATTTTCAAAATTTTTACTTGACTTTGAACTTAATTTATGCAAAAACTATTTGTGTTAGAGATACTTTTTTTGTAGTATACCCCTAACCCTTCTCTACATCTCCAGCAAGTTTAGTGATAATGTTCAGGGGCTTTGCAATTAACTAGAAAACGACGAAATGGTCGAATTTTTTAAAATAAAATTGACCATCTCTATTTATGGTGCAGCTTAAAAATGCTCCTCTGACATCCCGGGTCCTTGTTTACAATTGTGTAAGTGGAAACATGTTTTGGCTTTAGCCGTTAATCTGATTGTAAGTCAAAACTTTGGTTAAAAGTTAAAACAAAAGTTTCAGTTGTAACTCAAGTTGATCTTGGAAAACTTTGGTTGGTCTGTCATTGGTTTAGGGTGCATATAAATATCTGTCTGTCTGTGTGGTCTATATTAGCAGTGTGGTACCAGTCTCCAGGTAGAAGTCTGCAATGTGATCCCCTCTTCACAGATGTACCATTTCCTAGCTGAACAATCTTAAACCTAGGAAGAGATATCAGAAAGATAATGCTTTGTGAATTATGTTAGCTTGGGCTATGTATTCCCCATCCTGGGAGGGTTGCTTGAGGCTGTAGGGTGGGGAATTGTGATATCAATATCTAGAAGTATAGGAAATGTTTAAGAATTTGGGTCGTCTTGATATAAAATAAGCAAATTTTGTTGATCCCCCTGGTCCTGATTAGTGATGAGTGGCATAGGCAATATTCGTATTGCTATATAATTGCTATAAAGTGCTATATTTCGAGAATAATTCTTCTAATATTCGACTCGATATTCGCAATTTCGAATATACGTTCACATTACCATTGCCTTCCAAATGCTATATTTATTTTCGCATTGCAAATATATATTCGCAATGCATGGCCATAAAGCTTCCCAATACATAATATCGTGAATATTCGAGATTGCGAATATACTCCACATTGGCGAAATTTGTGAATTCTCTAATAACCGATATTTGACAAATATATTCGCAATTCGAATATTAAAGCTCAACACTAATTTTTAATATTGTTGTGCTAAACCCTGGATATCAATTGTTTTCTATTATGATGAACGGATGAAGGTGATTATGTAGGTAACAACTAGTGATGGCCGAGCTTCGGCATGGTCCGTCCAAAATCGGAAGTGACGTCACTTCTGGTACCTGGAACGCACATTTACCAGTTTCGATATCCGGACGTGACGTCATTTCTGGTTTAAGCCAGTTTTCTTTCACTAGAGAGCGGCTTCTCTACCCGGTCTCTGGTGAAAAAATTCTTCCACTGGCCGGATTGTTGTCCTCCTGATCCAGTCAGTGGAAGAATAGTCACCTTCTTCCCACCAGTGAACAGGGCCGGGTGAAGAAAAGCGAAAATGTTATGTTGCAGGACATTAGCCTTAAGGGCTGTTTTTCATCATCCATAGTAATGATTGAAACTTCCTGTTTGAGGTCTGCGTGAGCTAAAAAGTGAAAACTCTTTAAAAAGTGGTTAAAAAGCTGGGCTGATGAAACAAAATAAGTTTTTACTTAGTTCACATTTCTACCACTCAAGCCCTCAGTAAATACCCCTTTCCACTACAAAACTTTTGTGTTGGTTTCTGTATGATCTGAGCTTTAGACTTTGAGGGGTTAATCACAGAAAACATCTACTTTTTTTTTTTTGTTGCACAATTTCAATCTCAACGTCGACATTTAGAGCAGCAGCTTGGGGACATCTGCTATCTCCTCTTGGCAGGGGCCATGCTAGAACCTAATAAGGCATTTGCTGAGGCTTGGAGATGTCAGATGTAGCAGAGGATGTGAGAATATGCAAAATCCTGTTCCTTCACATGAACAAAAAAAAAACGAAAAAAAAAAACCTAAAAAAGAAAGCTTTACATAAATGCAATACAATGCACAATCTCAGAGCAATCATATAGACACACGTTTTATTTATTTTTTAAAATTATATACAAATGATATGCAAATGTATCTACTTTAATACCTAAAATTTAACATTTTGTCGAATGTAACCTGGAAGATATCCAAAACTGTATTTTTGGTATTTTTAGCCATGCTATACTACTCTATGTCCACTAGATGGTAGCAGCCACTGCCGCCAGCCCGCCAGGCCTGCGCTAAGCCCTGTGTGACCGTAAAACACACAAGCAAGATGATCTGACCCAGTCTCCATATTAACCTGTAAAATACATTTAATGATAAAAAATAAATACTGACAGTGATTAATTTGATCAACCCTGGCACCGTATTATTTTTGCGTAATCTGCTGTGACATAAAGATGTTTTGTCAGGACAAATATTAACTACGAATGATTGCAAAAAAAACCCCCCAAAGCAGCGGATTGCTTTCAATACAGATGAGAAAGAAAATTAACCTATCTCTATCTGATTCATCAAAGCCTTTTATCTCCAGTTATAAATGAACGGTAAACAACATTTTCGCAATTTTTAAAGCTCATCGTCTAGAACGGATTACTCCTGGAGAACGCTATTAGCATTTAGTCAATTTATATGCCACAATGTGACAAATTAAAATTAATGTCGCTGTTTTTGAACTAGCGCTGGGGTCAGGATACAGAGAAAAGTCAACGCGGCGCGTCGGAGTGGTAAAGATCTTTACGGAGCTCATAAAGGGCAAAGCTCACCTTAACTCCTATGAGAAAAGCTAAGATTTGGGTTTTTTATTTATCTTAAGTTACTATTGTTTTTGTTTTTTCGTTTTTATCATTTTTTTAATTATTAATACTCTCTTTCCTTTAGTGGAAAGATAGCCTAAAGCATAAGCAAATTGCTCATGTAGGAGCTAATGTGTAAGCACCCACAAAACAAAAACATACATTACTTTACAATATTCGAATATAGCAGGATTCGATTGGTTCGTTCCAACAGTTCCAACACGTTTCGCCTAAAACAGGCTTCATCAGGGATACTTAAGGAACAACACTATAGTAACAGAAAATACATGCATCATGATAGGTGCATTTGTGGTCCTATATGTTTTGTATCTAATAAAGACCTTTTAACTGATTACTGCCTATAAGTCGTGCCTTTAAAACTCCATGTTGTGCTACTCTCTTTCCTTTAGCTGATTATTTGCAATGACTAATACAAAGTAGAGAACTTGTATGGTGGCACTTATGATATAGAGTGGACAACCTGGAGGTCTTCTGGTGGTGCTTATTTTTAGCACTTTGGGGCTAAAAATAACTCCATTCTCTCTTGGTCTTGTAGCCTATGTTGTAGCTCATTTGGTGGTTAGAAATGGCTTAAACTACCCTGTTTCCCCCAAAAATAAGGCACCCTTGAATTTTTGCCTCACGCTGAACTATAAGACATCCCCCAAAATAGGGCACCCTTAAATGTATGGTACTGTAACTCTGGACAGGGGGGATCAGAGGGGGCAATCAAAATGAAGATTAGAAGGGGTAACTAAAATGGTAATCCACACTCTGAGCCTCCTGTGTCATTTTGATTCCCCCCTCTGATCCCCCCTGTGTCATTTTAAGTGATCCCCCCACCCTGATACCCCAGTGCTGTCTTTTTTCGGGGAAACACGCAAATGGCTTGAACCTGAACCACAATTTACCTAAACCAGAACTGCAAAATGCAAATATAAAAAAGGGTTAGAAGATAAAATAACAAAAACAGTACAGGGAGTGCAGAATTATTAGGCAAATGAGTATTTTGACCACATCATACTCTCTAAGCATGATGTCTTACTCCAAGCTGTATAGGCTCGAAAGCCTACTACCAATTAAGCATATTAGGTGATGTGCATCTCTGTAATGAGAAGGGGTGTGGTCTAATGACATCAACACCCTATATTAGGTGTGCATAATTATTAGGCAACTTCCTTTCCTTTGGCAAAATGGGTCAAAAGAAGGACTTGACAGGCTTAGAAAAGTCAAAAATAGTGAGATATCTTGCAGAGGGATGCAGCACTCTTAAATTGCAAAGCTTCTGAAGCGTGATCATCGAACAATCAAGTGTTTCATTCAAAATAGTCAACAGGGTCGCAAGAAGCGTGTGGAACAACAAAGGCGCAAAATAACTGCCCATGAACTGACAGGGTTCAAGCCTGCAGCTGCCAAGATGCCACTTGCCACCAGTTTGGCCATATTTCAGAGCTGCA
>CM070039.1:28172635-28192185 GCA_036250615.1 Ptychadena robeensis
CCCCCCCCCCCCCCCAAAAAAAATAATACTTACCTGCTCTGCTCTCTTCCTTGACAGTCACCATGTTTTAAACTCTATAAATGCTTTGAATTTATGAACTGTAGTAACGCTTATGGCCACAAGATATATTATTTTTAATGTGGAAAACATAACTCCATAGGCTTTTAAAAGAGACATGGACATGACTGCTTTCTATATCCTGATTGATAATGATGGTTTCTGATGCGAGGGGAGGTGCAACTGGGGGGAATCAGGATTCTTATTATATTATTATATATAGTTTTTTATTTATACAGCACCAACATATTACGCAGCACTATACAATAAATTTGAGTCGATATGCCCCACAAGATAACATACAGGTACAGGTTATGACACAGGAGGTGTAAAGGACCCTGCCCAATCGCGCTTACAATCTAATAGGTGGGGTAGCAGGGTGGTGATGATAGAACTGAGAAGATGGGTAGGCCAGTTATATTATAATTATCTTTTATTTATATAGTACCGTTTATCTCTTTACAGATAAGGGTTTGCATAGTTGGGGAGGAAGTAGGGCAATGCCTAGACCAGGGGCGGGCAAACGTTTTGACTCATTGATTGCTGAATGCTCATTCATTCCAATGAGCAGAGATATTTCCCAGAGACTGCCTGTTGTTGCCATAAGGATGCGCCCACAGTGTCATGCTTACTCCACTGCATCGTCCCCAAGACAATGTTTGAAGACCTCTAGGCATTAAGTGCACTCATTGCAGAGATCAAGTGGAGGGGAGCATCCTTTTAACAAGGTGGCAAAGGGCCGGAAAAGAAAGCTAAAAGGCCTAGATCCGGCCCCCGGGCCTTAGTTTGCCCAGCCCCTGGCCTAGAGATTGGCTTTAACCCTCTGAGCTTTTGCCACGTGGCACGGTTTTTTTATAACCGCGCCACGGGCAATCGCGGCGGAGCACAATGTGCTCTGCAGTGATTGCCAGCTCAGCTGAGGGATGTAAACAAAAGTCCGGCGTCGCTGGAGACGCCGGACTTCTGCTGACAGAAAGCGACGCCCCTCCAGTTTGACGGAGGTCTATGGCGCCGCCTACCCCCGCCCCCTTCGCGTCACCGGTGACGCGATCGGGGGCGGACCCGGAAGCATACATGCCGATGCTCCCGACCGCCGTCAGAAGACGGCGAGACCTCGGGCGTTCCTCCGGCTAACTCGGGCTGAGTTTCATGATGCATGAAACTCAGCCCAAGTTAATTCGGGGAGAACACTCAGAAGGTTAAAGGTGGCTTAGGAATCAGTAGAAATGTATGTCTGGCAAATGGACTGTAATGGATGCTTGAATACAGGGAGGACCTCAGCAATGTGTGTTTGGTTCCATGGTTATTTAACCATTATGATAACAGTAGGTATGTGACCCAGCTGTATTCTGTTACAGAATAGTGAAGTCCCTGACTAGGCTATGTGGGCTGTGGGGTACTGTAACAAGCTTGTGGGAACCACAGAACAATATTACAATATTTTTGCTTTTCAGAGTTTAGTTCTATGATTTTTGGATAAATACTAAAAGTACTTTGACCTTTGGGAAGATGGAGAGCGGACAGACTAGTACCAACAGTTATGCTAGGCATATGCCTGTACGATCAAGGCGCCGATTGAGCGCATCCTCAATCCCCATCCAAAGTAATGGAAATCAAACAGGGTTTACCAACTTGTTTATTAAAAAATGGATCTGTGTATGCCTAGTTTAATTGATGTTTTACTGCTTGCATTATTGGAAATCAGTGACACCAATTCATTGTCTAATTTAGAGGTACATAGTGTCCTGGTGACCTCAATGTACTATAGAACAGTTAAGTTATGTTAACTTAATTATTGTGTTTAAGCTCAATATACAGCCAGGCTGCCATTCACATTCTACCTGGGAATTGCCTTATATTTAGAGTTCAATAGTTAAGATTGTAGAATTCCTTTTAAAGATGAAAAAAACCCCAAAACCTGCGGAATAAATATAGGAATTTCATATGGAAGGAATCTATGTGCTCATTAATCCGCTCAGGTCTGCGCGGCCTCCAGCATATACGTTGTATCCTGCAGCCTTCTTTCCGCTTACTTCTTACTATAATAAAGTCCTGACAAGGCTGACGTGATCCATCCTGAAAGCGTAGCCGGGATCGGCAATCATGTCATGTCACCTTTATTACGCTCTTTGATCAGATTATGCCTCACCTTCGTGCCCAGGTTTATAAAAGAGAACCAAAATGACTTGTGCTAAAGGCAAGTAGTATGCTGGAGGTGCAATATGTAGTCAGAAATGAGAGTATTCTTATTAGTCAGAAATCCTGTCTTTCATTTTGAGAGGTCTCTACACTTTATACTGATATCTTTTAGAATTTGGGGGTTTATTTAATGTATGGACCAGATACCCCATACCATGTTATTTTGCTTTATATGCATTTTTGTAATTGTATTCTAGACATTTATACTTTGAGATTTGGGGTTTATTAGAGAAGAATTAAATCTATATATTCATTTGTAAGTGCTATCCTTCTCATGGTCGATTCTTAATCACGTCGTTCATTGTTCTATAGACGCCCTCTTGTGGCTGTAAATGTAATTATGTTTAACCTCCCTAGCGCACTGCTGAGGTACAGATTTCTGTACCAAAACCGCACCATAGACTTAAATGGAGGCCTCTAACTTCCTAAAGTATGTCCGTACAGGAGTCTGGTGACATCCTGAATATAATAACATGTTCAGATGCTTTGTAAATAACTCACAATCTCAGATAATGAAGATTTCAATAATTCACTTTATCAGGTAAATTAGCACTGCAACCACTAGATGGTGCTGCAGATGTGCCAGGTTACATAGGAGAGCATGGGGGGAGGGAGTGATCGGTTCTCCTGCAGCTGCCTCATTAGATCGGAGACACACAGAGCAGTGAGTTTGCTCTCCTGTGGCTCCAATCTCTGCCTGACCAACCCAGCTCGTCCACTGCTGTTCTGACAGGTCTGAGCTGGATGAGCTGGGACCGTCAGGCAGGGGGTTAATAGGCATCTATACCAGGGGTGGGCAAACTTTTTAACTCATGGGCCACAAAAGGGTTCTTAAATTTAATAGAGGGCACATACCAAGAGCCTGTAATGGCTACCCACCATAGGTGTCCCAGTTTCTGGCATCAATGATTAGGGAACAAGCAGAGGGAATGCAGAGTATCTTATCACTAGTGTTGAGCAAGAATATTCAAAATTCAAATATATTCTAAGAATATTTGACATTTGAGAATTCGCAATATTTCGTGAATGTGCGCTCGGACATTTGCAATGGTGGATATTCGTCATATTATGCTTCAATATTGTTTACTGTCATACATTTCGCATATTGGTGCACATTGCGAATGGATATGCGCAATACACACAGTGCTTGTACTGGCTAAGATCACAGAATGAAAAAGAGAAGCTGTGAATCTTTGAACAATGTGAACAGGCGCGTGCAATAGAAGCCAATAGATTACAGTTGAATCGGAGTGTTTTTGAGGCAGTTTGAGTTTTTTTTTGCACAAAGTCATCTGTTACAGCTCAAAAACGACTGAAAATCACTCACAAGCAACTTATAGATAGTTTCTAATTAAATTTAATGAGGGTGGTTGAGAAGCCTGACACTTTCGACAATTTTGAGTTAATTGCAAAGCCCCGGAACATGGTATCATCACCAAACTTGCTGAAGATGTAAAGAAGGTTGGGGGTATACTACAAAAAAGTATGCTTCGAACACAAATAGTTTTTACATAAATGAAGTTCAAAGTCAAGTCACAATTTTGATATAGATACTAAACCGAGAAAGATACAAAACAGAGAAATATGGAAATGGAATGCGAATATTGTCATGGCACCAAAGATGTAATGTAATCGATATAACTCTCTTTTTTTTCTTTATTTGAATGTAAAAGCTGCAAAATTTCAATAAAAATATTAAACATAAAAAAAGAAATGCAGATAATGAGAGGAATGCATAAAAATAAAAACAAAAAGACTTACCTGTAAGTAATTTAACAAGATCCCTCACAGCCCCTCCTCTTTCCCTGGCTGCTGCCATGCCCTTCGGACCCTCAGAACTTACCTCAAAGATAGACGGGTAAATCTCTAATCTCGGCTTTACATTAAACCGAATGACACACATTTTCCCATAGAAAACCATTATAAAAGCCCCCTGGTGGCCACTGGTGATATTGCACCCTGAGTTAACCTGACAAATAAATATAGAAACTTTCATACGGTTCCAGGGTAAGGCAGGCAAGTATATTTTTTTAGGATTGTGGAGTGCTACACCACCATTCTACCAGCTCAGATATATATATACATTTGATATATATATATATATATATATATATATATATTTTTAGGTTTTAAGTCTACATCCACTTTAAACAGAAATTTCAGCTACGCTTTAATTGCCTTTAAAGAGATTATATCCGCTATTGCACTGACCAAGTGATGTGACATGGTAATACCACAAAGATAGACGGGTAAATCTCTAATCAGGGCTCTACATTAAACAGAATGACACACATTTTCCAATAGAAAACCATTATAAACGCCCCTAGTGGCCACTTGTGATATTGCACCCTGAGTTAACCTGGAAAATAAACATGGAACCTATCATACGATTTCAGGGTAAGGCAGGTAAGTATGTATTTTTTAGGATTGTGGAGTGCTACGCCACCATCCTACCAGCTCAGAGGTAAGTCAAACTTTCATTTGATATATATATGTTTTTATGTTTTGCCAGTTGTTCTCAAACTGGGGGGCGCAAAGGTATTCCAGGGAGGCGCTGGCCCTCATTCTTAACCTGTATTTGAATAGGGAGGGGGGCTCGATAATGTTCCCAAATAGAAAAGAGGGACCCTGCAAGGAAAGTTTGGGAACCACTGAGCTAGGCTTTATTGCCTTTAAGAGATAATATCCATTATTGCACTGACCAAGTGACGTGACACGGTAAGAGTATCGGCCATTATTTTTGTTTGGAAGTCAGAGGTGCGATCCATTTATTTATTTCTGTCCGACACTCGTCGCTGCGATCCCTTCTATTCCCCCCCAAAGCATTTCCCCCGAATCCCAGAAGGGCAGCCATGATGTGGAAGCCTCACAGTGATGGATGGGATACAATGCATCATGTGATGGATAACTCTGGAAGCATAGTACTTAATCCTTCTCCTTGTAATAGCTGAATTATCATCGAGATTTATGAGAATGTCACTTTCATCTTCTAAGCACCATTCATGTTTTTTTTTTTCTTAAAACTTTCCCTGCAAAAAATATGCATCAATCCCATTAATTCTAATTATCATGGTTCATCTTCTCTGCAGTCCTGCTCCCCGGAACCTTTCAGTGCAAATTAACGTACCAAAAAAGTGTATTAATTAATATTTGTAGCTTTTTTTTTGCAAGTGTGTGTTGTGTGCAGGAGCAGCAGCTGGCGGTACAGGACGCCGATTGTTGAATCTTTGCCAAACAAGGGCAGATGCAATTTTGTTATCTCTTGCTTAGTCATTTACGCATATTAATTTTAACAATTAGCCTTTTACTGGTCCTTCATGAATCATGCAAGAGGGATCCGCAGAAAAGAGGAGGAAGAAAGTTCCCTGACAGGAAACAATCGGTTAATACTGTAAATGAAGAAGGAAGTGCCATTTACATGTAATTAATCACTTAATGTTCCTCAGGGCCAGAAATAATCACGCTGGGAAATTTATATTGGAAGGTTGCATACTATGGAACCTATACTTATCTATCTGTTTATCTAGTTATCTGTCTGTCTATATTTTATAAGGTGATGGTTTTTCTAGTATTGTACAGGATCACCAGGATGGGCCCTACCAGTTTGTCAAAATTCCCCTACAGGTTGTGATGCCAAAACCCTCCTGGGTGTTTGAACAGAAAAAGTTAAAGTCACCACTCATACAAGGTAAGATTGAGGTAGATAGGGATATTTAAGGTGCCACAACAATTTGTTTGTTAAAAATACATATTTTTCATTGTTTATACATAACAGCAGTTAGAAATACTTAAATATATTAAAAAAGACTTAACCATTTATAAATAGAGATGGGCCGAACTGTTCGCCGGAGAACAGTTCGGCCGCGAACACGGCATGTTCGCCGTTCGCCTCGCCGGCGGACAGTACGGGTGTTCGACCCGTACTGTTCGCCGGCCAGAAGAAGGTCTAAATTCTTCCTCCGGCAGGATCACAACCTGTGTAATCCTGCCGGAGGAAGAATCTTTTCACTACAGAAGCCGGTCTTGTAGTGAGAAGACCGGCGGAAAAACCGGATGTGACGTCAGTGACGTCACATCCTGCGGCCGTAACCAGGAACTATGCGTTCCAGGTTGCGGTCCACGGACCGGATGTGACATCACTGACGTCACATCCGGTTTCTCCGTTTCAAATTCCCCGCCTAGAGGCGGGGAATTTGAATATGTCCGCGAACAGAGCGGACGGCGAACATCTTTGAAGTTCGACCCGCCCTGTTCGCGGACACCCCAGGGAGGGTTCGCGCCATCACTATTTATAAACACCATCACCCATCACTTTGCACGAGGATGGGTGTGGAGATTACCCAAGACACTAGTGCACTGATATATTTTACATGGTGGACATGTTTCGCCTTTTCCAGGCTTTTTCAAGACCTTCTATATATTGTGCATCATTTAGGTACATAGGCAACCTATTCAAAAAAATCACATCATAATGAATACAATTATAAGGATTATGCGTGTATGATACCATATTCCCACAGCATAGACACATAGCACCTCAGTATGCTGCCAACATAGTCCAGTGCAGAGTTCACATAACTCTCATATATGGGGTCAAATTGTATAAACTGATAAAAACAACTAAGTCCTCCCAGCGATCGCGGCTATTACATATAAGATTCCAATCATGGGTTTTCTATAGGTTGACAAAGTCAAAGACATAGTATATATACTCATTGGAGCTAAAAGTGCATGTGCATTGAATATCTGTAAGCCATACAAGTATCATAGGGAATCTTAGGGTATAAGCCGATCTCCAAAATGTCCGATTTCACAAAATCCATCGATCGGAAAGGCTGCTGCATAGGGCTATGGGTTCATCGATCAAAAAAACCAACATGTCGGTTCATTGTCCGATCCGATTTTTAGTAGATTCCGATTTTTTGGGGGTTGATCGGGCAGGGTGAGCAAAAGCCGATTGATTGCTGATCGAACTCGTGACGCGCAGTGAACGATAGGTCAAAAATCGAGTGGAAGATTTACCTGTGTATGGCTACCTTTACTGTTTAGTTGCTGCCACCACAAGTCTCTCAATAGTTGATTATTCCCCCACCTCCAAGGATTCCACATGCCAGTATACCTTAGGGGTGATATTTATAAATTCCATTTAGAACCAGCTATATTCATTGGGACAAAGAGACACATGTAAGGCTACTGCCTTGCTGTGAACAATAAGTACCTGTATATATGTAGCCTCTAGAAACACATGTAGATATCCAGAGCAGTCATCCTTGGGAGTTTAGGCTGCAGCGTGTTGCTGGCTGTTGTCACCCCAATTATCCAAGCTCGTCTGGCACCCTCCTCACTCCAGACGACACCATTTGAGCTGCATCTGGGTCCTGGGTGTTTGACCGAGTTAACTCGGGGTAAGTTTCATTCATCATGAAGTTAACTATGTAAAAACATACCTGTCCGCGGGGGTAGGCGGCGCCATAGACCACCTCCATGTAAATAGAGGCGCGTCACCTTTTCCCAGAATAGCTCCGGTGCCTCCAGTGACATGTCTTCAGACATATATAGATTGCATTTTTACGACTGATTACCATTTACTTTTCATTAACTCTATGTACAATATATCTACCTCTATAGATTTTTAACCCTATATTTTTTTCACAACAATGATACCTTTTAATCTTACCTCTTTACTGGCCACTTTAATAATGATACTCGGCAGGTTGTTGTCACCCTGTATCTGATCTGCATTTATACATATCCTTTTTTTGGATTTTTTATTTTACCTTATGAAATATGACAGATATGCGTTGATTTGAGGCTCCAGCTTTGTTGATCTTATGATTACTCTCAAATGTATATACATACCTCAGACATTTTTAACCAGAATAGATCTAGAGATTGGATGCAATCAATGAGGCAGTGGGAAGCTGAATACTTGTAATTATCAGATACTTCAAACCTTAAACATTATTTATTTTGCTTTCTGTCCTTTTCCCTTGCCAGTTCTGAAACACCAATATGGATTCCGATTGGGATTCGGTTTACGAAACAAACGCACTTCCTGGGTAGCTCCTTCCCCTCCTGGTGTTTGGACCTTGTCCGCTGCTGTAGCTGTGATGCATATACTTATATACTATTATGAATGCTGGTATGACCTTCGACATTACTTACCTTGATTTGGGTGAGTGGAGTTGCGTCTGCACCCATCTTGCTTATATTGTTAAGAGGACTGTGATGCCTTATGATGACTGTTTTGACTTTTGTCTATCCCTCCATATCTTAATGTAGAGACTCCATCTCGCACGATTAGCCCCTGATGATGCGGTTGTCCGTGAAACGTGTCGGGAATGTGCAATATAACTGTAATACCTCATGCATGGATGTTCATAATCTGTTACCTTCTCAATTTGTATATGATGTAATACATTGTCTATTGTAATACAATACAAAAGTATATTCAATATGATACCTTTGCCTTAAAGTCCCCCTGGCCCTTTTCAAAGATGGAAAAATATTATTATTTTTCCTTTTTTTAAATTTTCACTAATAAATTGGGATGTTGGCAAAAAACACACATCAAAAGGTGGATTATCAATCACATTATTCCATCAATCAAATAGGATACATTAACTATTTAAACAATTTAAGGGTTCTATACCATAATACAACTCATACTTCCATTATTATTCATCAATGAAACTTGAAACCTGTACATATGAAATGGCATTAAATAGCCATAGCATAGAGCAAGTTACATACCATTACACACAACCTTATATTAAAATAATATAAGCCCCTTTACACGTTTTGATTGTGACCCAATTTTTCAGACGATCGACTGTGGGTACTGAGCACTTAGGGTATGTTCGTCGGGTCAGCTTTCAGGACCCGAGCAGCTACGGGGATCCGGCGGACTGCATGAAGGGACCCCATCAAAGTGATCTGCACAAAGCAACAACAGAGTGAGAGCTGCTGCTGCAGACAGGTACTTAACATCAGCTCCATCAGATCCTCGCAAAAGGAATGCGCAGGGGAGGAGACATACCCGTACACTGGTCCCAATCCAAAGTATTTAATTCGATCTAAGAATTAAGCAGGGTACAGACGGCGCGGTATTTAAACAGTCATCACACTGCTGTGAGATATCGGCGGGGCTGGGGAGACAGCTCTGCTCTCCCCAGCTCAGCCGAAGCTTTGCCTGGAGACCAGCAGTCTCTATGCAAAGCATCCAACATCGGCCGTATATTGGCCGCATGTCCGATATGGCTGTTTTCGAGCGTTCGAAGTGACCATCGATCTGGCCCATATCTGCAGGTCTGTACCCTGTCTGTAATGGCTCAGATCGATTTGGCCGCAGATTTCAACCTTTTAGCTTTAGATTTCCACCCGATTTTTCGGCCGGAGGCAATTGAAGATAAGACTCATTGTTAATCTCAAATTCCCTAAATGACTATCTATCTATCTATCTATCTATCTATCTATCTATCTATCTATCTATCTATCTATCTATCTATCTATCTATCTATCTATCTATCTATCTATCTATCTATCTATCTATCTATCTATCTATCTATCTATCTATCTATCTATCTATCTATCTCTCCCTCCATCATCTGTTTATCTACTTGTCTATTATATAATCTGCATAAACAATGAGTTCAATCAAGTGATCTACAGATCCACATAGTGGGTGACTATTTATCTTGTGGTCCTCCATTATTGTGAAGTACTCGGATAATTGAAGTGCTGAGACTTGGTAATGTAGTCAATATCATTGGTACAAGTCCTCTCATTCCTGTGCATTGTTAATCAGGAGCCAGACAAGTACAGAACAAACATGCGGCCCCCTTGCCCCACACTGCGAGCTAATGTCATTCCGAATTCAAGTAGCTGGGTCATCTCACAAGTGGCTGTCACCACCGAGCCACATGCAGCCGGCGCAGCGTCCTAATGAAGCTTACCTGCAAAAATTAATTCATTAAAATTAATTATACAAGCCAAGTCTCAGGCTACGTCCAGATATTAAGGACATGTAAAAATGATTTTTTTTCTTTTCTGCAGGCAATCTGGTTTGTCAGCTGTAACCATCTGTAGTAGTATAGAGGGATGGCACATATGCTGTATTTTCCCATGCTGCTTTTGGTTCTTTGTGACAGATGGAAGTCTTTGGGAGATCATCTTACGTCTGTCAGGTTGTAAACCTGGTTAGGGTATGGCAGAGTTTGGTGAATAAGAAGGACACATGCCTTAAACACAAAATTGTACTTGTGTGATGGGAAAATGTGTGTTGTGTAGAGGCCAAGCCAAGATTTTACAGGGGTGCACACGTGACGAGTGCAAAAGGGTTGTGAAACCAACCCATCAATTCATGACTTTAACCATTTCCTGTCCTCAAGATCTATCTTGCTGGTTATTCAATAGAACAGCTTTGGGTGATGTAGATGTAATGTCGAAAATCTTTACATTATAATTATTAGACATATTTTGGGTATAAAAAAGTTTAATGTGACTTGTCCATGTTGGGTCTACCAATGTATGATCTACTTCAGCAATCCATAAGATTGTTAATTGCATTCATGAGCTTTATGTTGTAGAGCTGTAGTGGCCAACTGAGTTGGTATGGAGGGCCAAAAGTGCGGCCCTCAGCATCACTTAAGGGCCGCACATAACATTTTCAACCTATACTGACTTGTAGAAGCATTTTATAATGAAAAAAAAAGACAGCAAGCACAGCTAGAAGACATTGCTTTTCATTTTTTATATCCAATATCTATCTATCTATCTATCTATCTATCTATCTATCTATCTATCTATCTATCTATCTATCTATCTATCTATCTATCTATCTATCTATCTATCTATCTATCTATCTATCTATCTATCTATCTATCTATCTATCTATCTATCTATCTATCTATCTATCTATCTATCTATCTATCTATCTATCTATCTATCTATCTATCTATCTATCTATCTATCTATCTATCTATCTATCTATCTGTCTATCTATCTTTTTTGGGGGGGCTGCTGGTGTATATGCCCATTATATTTGGGACTTTAAATATTCTAATAATTGTGCGGTTCCCATCCCTAGTTCAACATATATAAAAAAAAAACTACCCTAGTTGTGGGACTTTAAATGACACCCCATGTAGAGATATCAAATTATATTGAACATATTTTTTGGGCCTGTTTTTACAAAAGTTTAAAGATCAATAAAAGCAAACAGTGCATTACAGTTCTCATATCAAATTTGTGTTGACGCGTTTCGCCCATGTCTGGCTTCCTCAGGACAAGTTTACAGTAAGGCACTGTTAAACTATAAGGATAGCAATATTATTACAAATTACAAAGATATATAGAATTGATATGATTCATATGTATAGAGTATCTCAGGTTTCCCACAATTTCTCCCCAGATGCTAATGGCATCGGCCAGATATTTATGGACCTGTGTCCGTCCTCAGCCTGACCGATAGTGATGGGTGAACATCGGCTGCGGCTGTTCGCGAACAGGCGAATCGAACTTCTGTAAAATCCCGTTGTTTGCATGTCCGCGGCGAACCTCTATTGACTTTAATGGGGGGCGAACTTCTTAAACCTTCAGGTCATATTTGTAGCCAAAATACCAATAAAAAAAGTCAAAAGGGTGCAACCACCTGGACAGTGTCATGCCAGAGGGGGATCAATGGCTATATTTTTCCCCACAATATGGATTTATTTCCCCACAATATGGATGAAAATGCTGTTTGTCTAATGGCTGGAAATCACATTTAGATTACAGATTTTGCCAAAAGTTACCTGACAATACCTTCTGCATTTAGTCAGATCCCTCTGCAATGCATAATACAGCACACCCCACCCCCAGAAAATGAGTTTTGTGGCTCATTTATGATGAACTACATGTAACAGAACATCTTAGCTATAGCTACAGATCACTGGATGGAGTATAATAGGAAAGTAGCTCAGCCATCCCTCAACCAGCAGCAGCTCTCCCTATCTATCTAGTACTGGAGATACAGGAGAAATGTAAAATGGCCGCTGGGCTGCTTTTTTTTATAATGGGGGGTGTCTTCCAGAAGGGAAAAATGTGTGATTGGCTGTACAGTCCCACCTGACTATAGGGTGAGGGGTCGCACTTTGTCTTCATGTTAAGGTATAGGAGGCGGGTCAAACACCCATAATGTTCGCTAGCATTGCGAACATGCTATGTTCACCGTGAACTGTCCGCCGGGTGAACTTTTTGGTCATCACTACTGACCGAGCTTTGGGGCGACAGGGATCTGACGTCCCATGTGGGCACCCTCGACCCACTGCGGATTTTGCCGCCAACCGACTCGAGCGTGCACGCACATTGATCGACCGAAAAAAAAACGGTGTCTCGATACCTGTATGGGGGCCTTTACTGTGGATGATTTTTCACCACTTCTTGTTTGGTGAAACTTAGCAGGACAAGAATGGAGGATACATCCCTCTACTCGAGACTGTATGATGGTAACAAATCACTAGTCTCTATAAACCCTTCAACCAACTAATACTTAATTTGCCAAACATATTTTTGGGTGACATGGTTACTTTTATTTTCACCCCCCAGGAACTACCTATTTGGCGTCTTCCATGGGTTCATTGCTTTGCAACAGATTTCCATTAAAACCTTCCAGTTGTAGTCATAGCGGTATTGGATGGTGTTACAGATTCCCTTAGTGATTACCTGTCCCTTGAAATTGCTTCATCCAGCACAGTTTAGGTGACACTGTTCCTTTAATTTCCTCAGTTGCTGAGGCAGATAGCGTTGTCCATCAGACGTTTATCGCCACATTAGCATTTCCACTCCATCCTGATATTTTAATGTCATGTCTGTGGGGGGCCTGCAAAGAGGTGCTCAGCTAATCAAGACATTACACTGCATTACACTGCTTTAATATGCATTGTTTTTCTGTCGCATCAAGTGTCTCAAAATCAAAATGGAGATACATAAATTGTAAAACATAAAAAAAAGAGATTTGCTAAGCTACTTAAAAAAAAAAAAAACAACGACAAAATAAGGGGGTTGCTGGGTTTAGAGCAAATATGGAAGCCAAACCAAAGAGAAGCCATTTCCAGTGTCTGGTTATTGGAATGATATTTGTACAATATATGCTGGGCCGCCATCAGAAATTTCAGAACCCCATGCTAGGTCATTTTCGGGGCTTGTAACCCCCCGACCCCTTACGACTGAGCTTTTGGGACTAAAGGTGTCCATACCATACTTGTCGAGCCTCCCGTTTTGGCCGGGAAAGTCACGTTATTATGTGGCTTTCCCGGCCAAATCCCGATTTCAAGAAATCCCGGATTTTTCTCGGGTTCTTGAAATTGAGCTGATCTAGCAGGGAGGGGGCGTAACTCTCCCTGCTAATGTCCCACCTCGCACATTACCAGCACAAGCGGGTGGGACATTAGCAGGGAGAGTAACGCCCTCTCCATGCTTGAGCAGCCAAAAGGCCGGCGGATGATGGAAGTGACGTCAGTGACGTCACTTCCGGTACATGGAATGCGGAAGAACCACGATCCATGTACCGGAAGTGACATCACTGATGTCACTTCCTGTATGCCCACCGATTCCATTATGCTGAAACTTGACACGTATGGTCCATACACAGACAGATTCTCCCTGGATGAGGGACCGGCTGCAGCGTGATGACGTGTGCCGGCCAATAATTTGGATGGGGACTGCTGTCCCCAGACAAAGTAATGGGAATTTACCGACATGTCGGATCACTGTGCGATACCACATACGATCTGACCAGGTGGGCGCACCTGATTTGGGGCAGAGCAACCACCGTGTGATTTTTCGGGAATGCGCCTGGTGGTCGATCGGCCTAAAAAATAGGGCGGGACTCTGCCATGTATGGCTACCTTAAGATATCTGCAGCATGTACTTTCTGCTGTCAGGAGGCAGTGAGCAGGATGGGGAATCCAGTTGCCATGCCAACAACTGCGGCTGACATGGCACCAACCAGGCAACAAACCATGCCCCCCCCCCAGATGGCCGGACTCGGGCCAGGACGGCAGCCCTGGATATATGAGGAGGTGCCTGTGTGTTAGGTTACTATGTGATGGTCAAGCTTTATAAAGGATAGACCAAAGCATAGACTAGACAGGAGCAAGCTACCCCCCTCGGGGCATATCCGGTCCATTTAGTTTATTAATTTGGCCTATTGTTACTTGGTTACAAGATGTTCCGGCTCCTCTCCCTCTCTTTCCAAGCAATGAACGGAGATGCCCCTGACCTTCACCACTGTGAGTGCTCCCCCATGGCGACAGAGGACCACCTGCATCATCGTTGGCAATGTGGGCTGGGAAACTGACGCCCCCCACCCATTAATATAGACCAAAGTTTAGGGCTTGTGTTCAGAGTTTATGAGTATAGAGCAAGAATAAATTAACATCCTGTTTCATTCTTACAGAATTACAAGAAATAGAACAACCTTATGGATATTAAGTCTCAGTCCCTTAACTAGCATACATTGTTCCAAAATATCGTGATTGGCTGATTAACAGAGATGGTTAATGGGATGCCAATTTTTTTTTACATCTGCATGTAAATTCATACAAATGATATGCGGACTGAAAATGAGCAATCATGAACAGGAGCTGTTGTACTTGATTGGCTCTGTTTCAATCTAAATACATTTTCCTCGCTTCTGCCAAAATTTTATATTGTCATTACATATCTCTACTGAGCAGTCACTTGTCAATACTGACGTAGGGAGTCATTTAATAAAACCAGACTCTGACGAAAAGTTCCAAAAGATCCTATGGATGTTGTAGAGCTGCTATGAAGGAAAATATTAGAGGCATTGAAGTAATGTAGACACAATGTCTATTGCAAGAGACCCTCAGACTTTACCCATATAAGAGCTCATACATAGTGATGAGCGGCATAGGCAACATTCGTATTCGCGGCATGCCGCAAATTTTTGGGAAGACATTCGGAAAACATTCGGAAAATATTCGCATTTGGCAATATTCTTCTTATTGCGAATATCGGCAGTTTTATGCGAATTTCGCGCATTTTATATATTCGCGAATATATGTTTAACTTGCATTGAGGGGCGTGTTGAAAAACAAATTGCGAATTTTGGATGCCATCTAAGTGATTTTCGCGAATTTTCTAAAGTGCCGGCAATATATTCACCATCTTCGCGAATTTCCGAATTGCCGATATTCGCGATTAATATTCAGAATCCAAATATTCGTGATCATCACTACTCATACATAGTATGAACATGAGATTCAGCAGTCACCATTGCTTTATTGCTTTTACCCAGATCATTTAAACCCCAAAAGATCAGCTAGTGATAAACAGCATAGGCAATATTTGAATTTGCATAATTTCTCAAATTATTCTCCAAATAATTTTAGCAAATTTAGCAAATTTGAGATCTCCTGTCCATATTTTTGTAATTTGTAATGTGATTTATTGCAAGAGCAATGTGTGTTATCACTGCGACATCTAGTGGCAGGATGGGAAATTACAGCTGCATTGTAATCTTATGAAACAATACTTAAAGCGGTTCTATACTCAAAAAAAAACCACATACATAACATTCAGATAATCCTCACCTGTCAGCAGTATACATCTGTGAAAACTGCTGCAGAATAAAAAAACAACGTACTTACCTTACTCACTCCCTCATTCCCATGGAAATCATATTTATTAAGGGCAGACAGAAGCAATTCCGCCCACACTCCAGGAATACTAATTCTGACTATGGGGCTGTAATTTCATAAAACGGCCACTAGATGGAGCTTCGATTACATCACGTTCTGCATATGTGAAGCTGCATTCCAATTCACATGAGACTACGGACTTCCTCCCAGCTGTCCCTGCCATGATTCTTTTACAAGCTGCTGCGGCGGTGTACGTCACAGAGTGGGAGGGAAGAGCCCCTCCTGCTGTAAGGAACATTTGTTTTTAAATTTTGAGCAGCAATTGCCTAATTATCAGCAGTGCTGCTGCTGATAGTGTAAAGTGCCCTGTGAGGTGGTAGGTCATTTGTACATGTGATGGTACTTTCCCAAGAATCTCGATTACAAATATATACGGTAGCACTATATTCCAGATCTTTGTGAATTCTCAAATTGCTGATATTTGCACTTAAAATGTGTTATTCGAACATTTGCGCTCAACACTAACATTAACGTGTTTTGAAACATTCCCAAAATGGCCGCTATGTAATATACAAGAACTGGTCAGTTCATGCCGCCTTTGGATGATCTGCAAACCCTTATGTCACATAATAGGAAAACAGAGGAGACAAGGAGGAAATAAGAAAAAATACAGCTATATGGCTCTTGGCATTAAATGCAGTATGACAGCGCACTGGCGGGATCGCCTGACACACAGTATCATCAGTGACATATTCTGTTCATGATCTTCCCCATTACACTGTGAAAGCTGACTACTGTCTGAGTCTCGGGACACTGTCGTTACCTAACCCTAGGCTTGTGGCATCAGCACGATGGAAACTTGACTTGGTATCAGGTGGTGTGCGCACATCCTCAGGCTCCGGGTGACTTATCTGTCTTTCTCAGTCTTCAGTAAATTTATATATATATTACAGCGTCTGCAGATTGTTCTGCAATCTCTAAACACTCTAAAGAGAGATGAAAGCTTGTGTCCGGACGATTTAATGAAGATGTTCTTGGCGTCTCTGAATGAGCGGATGTATTGTATTTCACAAACCAGGGTTCCGCAAGACAAATAACTCTTCTTTAACCTTCTGGGCGTTGCGCATGTGGCACGTTTTTTTTTATAACCGTGCCAGGGGCAATTGCCGCAGAGCACAACAGGTTCAGAACATAAATCTGGAGTCACTGGAGACGGCGGAGTTTTGATAAAAAAAGGCGACACCCTCCATTTACATGGAGGTCTATGGCGCCGCCTACCCGTGCCCCCTTCGCGTCACCGGTGACGCGATCGGGGGCAGATCCGGAAGCATTGGCATACATGCCGATGCTCCCGACTGCCGGGGGAATCCGGCAGACAGGTGAGTATGTCCCTACTTAACTTTGGCTTTTTATGATGCATCAAACACCCAGGAGGTTAAAGAGTGGATATGTCCAGCTAATTAAAGAAAAAACTGTATGAGGACTCTAGAAAATTCTTCTGTTGTCAATTGAAATATTTCTGCCAGAAAAAGTTTTAAAAAGTTGGGGAACAAATTAGAAAGTCCCCCAAACCCCTAAAACCGGCAATTAGTTGTCTATGCCTACTATGCCTGACCCCCTCATTTACCTCCCTAGTGTTTGAGATGAACCCTGTTCCTTCGTTGTTTGGCTTCCTTCCAAGCACCAGGTGACCGGGGATCAGGTGAGCCCGATATATCCCTAAAAAGGTTCGGGGTTGCGGCACCACCCTGATCGCGTCACAGTGACACAGAAGGGGCTGGGGGGCGCCATAGACCTCTATGTTAAAGGAGGGGCATCGGTCTCCCTGCCCATGTCACCAGCGTCACAATGTACACTGCTGCGATTACCCTTATTTAGCGGTGCGGTATTTGCAAAGCCTTAAGGAGGTAAGCCAAACAGGAAATCCAGAAAAATTCAAACTATCCTATTGCCAGTGTAGTGTGCCCAGTATCAGGGAAGGTGCTGATATGTCATACAGGATATAAATATAATTGGTAGGAGGGGCTCCTGTGCCAGGTTCCTGTGGAATTTGCCAGGATGTCCCAGTGGGATTGGTCCCCTACACCACGCCCAAGGTACTGCAGAGACAATGAACAGTGATTGACAGGTTGAGACAGAGTCCGTAGCTCTCACCCCCCCCCCCTTGGTGTTCCTGGATAGATCTTTAAAAAGTGTTTGATAATAATAATTCTAATGGGGTTATAACAACTTTGTAGTCATTTTTTACACCATCTGTCCCTGGAATCATTTATATAGGAATTGCCTAGACAAATATATGCGCACCTTGTCTAATTCATCCCAAAATGTTCCCAGGTGCTGTGCCAGTAGAGAATATGACAGGTGTCCACATGAACCCCCCCCCCTCCCCCACAAGGGCTAAATGAAGGACAAGGGATAGAAATAGAGAGACAATGCCTGGTATGAGTCCACACACACCTCCCCCTGTGCGGCACATTTTGACATCAGTTGGTTTTTCATGGAAAATTGTAGGTTTTCAGCTGATAAAAGCAGAGTTTAATTTTACCAACAGCACCAGACAGTGATCTATGGCTGATTTTATTAAACATGAACACTGATGGATATGTAATGCTTTGAATGCTTAGATCAACTAATGCCGGTAATTGTGTTTTCCATTTAAATCTCAATGTAAGAAATTCTAACACAATATTGGCACTCAGCGAAGCCACAATAACCCTGAAAATGCAGTTTGTCACTGTAATTATGGGGTGATTATTTGGGGATTGAAAAAAAAAAAGTCTTACTCATGCATAATCAAAACCAATTCATAAATTATATAACAATAGCGCTCTTGTACTAAATAACTTTAAATACCTTACTTAAAAGGGACACGATTGAGAGCAAGCATTTATTATGTGGTTTTAAAGAACTTTTTTTTATATAAAAACCATGTTCTGTTTTAATGGTTTTTAGTGTCAAGTTTGTCACCGTCCATCATTCTGTCCTATAGTGATCCAAAAGTGTCAATGTATATAGAGTCAGATATGTAATATATGATAGACTACCAATGCTTACATGATGGTGTCTGCTTTACTTTTTTTTAACTTTCTTTTCTGATCTAAAGCTGGATACACACAGCTCGATACGTGGCCGTTTCAAGGAAGCTCCAGCCAAGTTCAATGAGATCATTGCGCAAGGCTGGAGCTGCCCCCGATATCGAGCTGCAGAACTTCTGCGGCTTACTGCTCGTCCATTACATTGGATGGAGACCCGCGCTCCCCATTAAATGTAATGTGTTTCAACCAAGGGTTTCCAACATGTTGGAAACCTGTTTGGTCGAGTTCCTTCTAGCAGGATCTGTTTCTTCATCGAGCCATGTTTACCCAGCTTAAGACAGTCTGTCCTAGGTTGGCTACACTCACTACACTGTATACATTAGTGGTTCCCAAACTTTGCCTCCAGGGCCCCCCTTTTCTAGATAGAAACACATTTTTAGATTGAGGGCCATTTCATACTAGTTTGCTTTGTAGTATCGTGTACTAGTGCTAGTGTGAAATGATTTATTCAAACTTTATTTCAAATACAACTCGTACAACTTTATTTGATTTTTACACCAATCATACAGAGACATGTATCATATATGCACACACCAATCATACAGAGACATGT
>CM070039.1:28209961-28220431 GCA_036250615.1 Ptychadena robeensis
CCCCCCCCCCCAATTTTGCATGGCAACCTCCTCTAGCAAACATTGTTTGGTAGTAGTGGAGGGATGCATTAATTAGCCCTTTCCAGGCCATATTCTACTAATAATTGATTTGAATATTCACAATTCGAGTGTATGGCCATGCATTGTGAAAATGTATTCGCAATTACCTTACATGTGGTATTTATTTTCGCATTTCTCATGCAAATTTTCAATATTTCAAAGGCATGGTCCAAATTTATTTTTTAAAGCCCCAACCATCCTGGGAGCAACAGCTCTGCATCCCAGGAAGCAGAAATGTTTTCCATTCTCTCCAGCCAAACCAAAAACCTCTGCGAAGAAGAGCTCTTACCTGCAATAACACTAGCAGTACCCATTCTCTGAACACACTGACCAACTTATGGGGAGAGACACATTACAATTAGATAGCATGAGTTGTGTATTTACATTAACATTCTGCATTGTAATAAATACATTTTGTGACAAAGACTCCTATTTCCTCCCATATGTAAATAGCTGCTCATGAGTAAGTTTTTGCCTCTTATTGTCCTAAAAATATGGTATTTGCAATTAAAATTCCCAATCAAAATGCAGATTTCCGCAATGAACCCTATAACATAATTTTAATTTGAAATCTTGGGTAGATTTTCGACTTTTACCTCAATCTAAATGGGCTAGGCGACAATGCAAAATTTCAAGGTAAAAATTGGCATTGCAATTTTTCTACCATCCCTAGTGGCCGTCACAGATTGGAGAAGTTGATCGGAGGCTAGCTGAATGGAACCTCCTTTAGTCTCCGCTCTGCTCCTCCAGTGACACAGCAGTGGGTACAAGGGGACATGGGAAGGTAGATGTCACAGTGACGTCCACCTTCCAAAGTCTCCAACTGCCTGGCAGCTAGAGATGGTCAAATTCTTCGACTAGCTGACTTTGTGAGCTAATTGCAAAGCCTCTGAAAATGATATCATCACCAAAATTGCTGGAAATGTAGAGATGGGTGGTGGGAACATTAACAAGGTTTTGCTCTAGCACTTGTAGTTTTGCATAAATTAAGTTCAAAGTCAAAGTCAAATTTGAACTTCATTTGTGCAAAAAACTATTTGTGTTAGAAACATACTTTTTTTGTAGTATACCCCCAACCCTTCTCTACATCTCCAGCAAGTTTGGTGATGATACCATGTTCAGGGGCTTTGCAATTACCTAGAAATCATCAAAATGGTCGACTATTTTAAAAATAATTTGACCATCTCTACTGACAGCCTGCCATAGCACAACTTCACTAGAGGGGCGGAGCATCATGGGATTTCATACGTTATTTTCTAACATATCCCTGTAAAGTTGGAGATGCGACTGCAAGTACTGAACATTTCCAGTGATACTGTATATCCGCTTTAGGGCTTGTTTCCCCTTATGCGGCCGCTGGTGGCACGATTGAATGGCCGTGGTTAAGAACCTCATCTCATGCGGTTTTTAGCTGCGGCCATTTACCTCTATGGCCGCGGTGGTCAGGGGTGGGCGGCTGCTTCCAACCACCCCCCGATCGCGGCAGGGGACTTGCCCATTGAACAACATGGGTGCGGTTATATTCAACCTGTGGGCAACTGTGGGCGGCAGCATAAGTGGAAACAAATCCTAATTCTGCACTGAACAGTGCTTCCATAAGTAAAGCTAGCCATACACGTGTCAATTCCTGAGTGATCGATCGACGATCCGATCAATTCCGGTGAAGTCACAGGCGTCGATCGATCGACCATACAAGTCTGTGCCAACCACCTTAGGCCACCGACACCAACAAAAAACACCAACAGGTTGGTTCCCTGGCCGATCCGATTTGGGGGCCATGTCGATCGGTCGGGGTCGATTGGTCAAGGTGGGCTGCACTCGATTCCTCGTCGATCGATCGGCGTGCACGCGCCTGGTGAGCGATCGGCCAGAAATCGAGTGTGAAATCGACCTGTGTATGGCTACCTTTAGACATTTTTATATAACCTGGTGATCCAGCCACGAAGGTCCTCATTCAGGCACTTCCTGTTCTAGTTCACAGCTCACATTGTGCCAGTAAAATCAGCAATTTCAAGTTCCAGAGCGAGAACAAATGTAAGACCGGAGTTCAGCTTTAAACATTTCACAATCTTTATCTCCCAAAGAAAGGAACAACATTCTCTCTCCGGAGAGATAAGCGAACTGGTAACATGTAAAAGAGTGTTTGTGTGAAATGCGGAGGAATGAAGAATGGTACAACAGCCAGATTGGATTTCCCAGCATGCCTCATGTCACAAAACATGTGCTAACTGACATCTCATCTAACCTCATGTTTCTGGATGTTTACACATGTTCCGTGTGGCTCCCCTGACGGGAAATAAAACACACACACGCTCGGCTTACATACATCGCCGCTCTTGTTCACACCACCTAAAGGAAAACTTCAGGGAAGGATCCAGAATCCAGGGAGGAATAGAGAACGAGAAGTCAGAATATCTCTGCTTGTCATTTTTGGGTTTATTTAAAGAAAAGAGAAATTGGAAATTATTTTGGGCAAAAATGATCAGTGATATGTCACTTCTGTATCAAGAGAATTGTGACAGAAAATCAGGAAATAGCAAGAGATCCTGCCACTAACATTTCAGCACACGCTAAAAAAAAAGTGTAATGCATTTATTTAAACGATTTCTTTATCAATAATTCTTAATAAATTATGAACAATTCTGTAGCACAGCCCCTCCCTCTTAGAGTATGTTCCCACTTATACGATCAGCTGCGGGGCGACGCGATTTTAATCGCACACGCCAAACGTGGCTGATCGCTTCCATTTAAATGAATGAGCTTGTCCCCACTTCAACTAAAGGCGATTCTGATCACTGGTCGCACCGCGTTTGTGGAAAATCAGAATCGCGGCTCCATTTTCCTATTCTCTATGGGCGCGATCAAGGGGCGATCTTTTTTCTTTAATGGGGGCAATTTAAAAAAAAAATTGCGAGTAAAAATCCTATGGTCGATTGTGTCAGAAATTGTGTGATCGGTCACCCGCGATCCTCATGCGCGATCACAATAGTGAATAGTGGAGATTTCTAAATGAGAAAAATATAGCAAAATCACCATTGTTCCTAGGAATGAATCAAACAGGTGAATCTTAGTGTCACACCCTCAATAAAGCTCAACAGCACAGGTTTATTGTTATTTCAGGATCGATTCTGGATCGATCGGGGGCCCAGAATCGGATCTGCCAGAGAACCAAGCAACCAGCAAGGTGGGCTTCACGCGATTCCGGGACGATCGATTAGCGTGCACGCGCCCGGAATCGATCGTCCCGGAATCCCTTGGGAATCGGACCCGTGTATGGGGACCTTAAAACAGATTACATTTGTAAAATGTGTAAATTTTTACTAAGGCTTCATACTGTGTTGTGGTTCTGCTATTTACATTGTTTCTTAATGTGAAGTTTAAGGATTTCACAAAAAGGAAGTCAGATGGTCCAATCTCTTAATTTTGAAAATATTATAAATAAAAAAAATTATTAAAAACGAGTTTTCTGCTTAATAATTAAAAGTCATATGTCTTATTATAATACATCATCTGTGAATATAGTATCACAGAAGTTTGGTTCCCTAAAATAAATTTACACTTTTCATAGAATAACCATTTTTGATTTCCACTATTTGCAGCCAAACAATATAAAAAGAAAAAAATGGAAGTCTAATAAGAATTTTTACCGTCTGGCAAAATGTGTTTATTCCCCGATAACCATCGACTCCCTCAAATTGTCCTTTTTCCGGTATAAATAAGTAACGATCAGGTTTCGTTCCCCATTCTTCTCCCGGAAAGAGTGGCAAAAATTCGTCAATAGCAATAAAACTGCCGGTCACATGACCTCCCCGACAGGAATGACAGGTTCTGCGCCTTTTCTGCCGACCACATCAATAAATGTTGCGGCTTATAAATGAAATGCACTGGTGTGGAATAATGGATTTAGTTTAAAGGATAACTGTATGTCTTCACACTGCGAGGATCACTGAGGAGTTATTAAAGAACAGTTGAAATATATAAAAACAGAAATGGTTCATTATCTGGCAATCTCGGCTACGAGACACAGCGTTTCATCATCGGGCCCGACCGGTCTCTTATTAAAATAAATATCAACCGGTTTATATGTGCGGACTGGGCTGCATTTATGTGATTTATTTTGCTTTGTAGGTTCGCTTGAATCATAAGCAAAGGCTGGATGACCATAGGACCCGCGTGATAGAACTCGCCGATTCTGTGCAGCTCGCCAGCAATTATACGGTATATATTTGTGTAGCCAAGACATTCCTCCTACTGTGAATCATAACGGTGGAAGGAGTCACCCAGGGTCCTGATCGCCTATAAAGAGGTAATTGTTATGGAACTTTATCACACATTTGTGTTACCTGTTTTTATAATTGTGTAATTTCTTCCAACTATCGTTATATCGGAGTAAAAGGTTCTGACTGTAAAAGATGAGGTCAATAAAGTTGTCCGATTGTATTTCCTTTGTATTGGTAGGAAAAATACACAATAGAATTCAGTTATGCATCCATTAAAACATTTAATTACCCCAAGTATAAGTACTTGACTTTATGACACAGGGGAGCTATGGGTATGGGGGAACATTTTGAGCCAGATTTCTTACCCAATTATGCTAGCCATACACATGCCGATAAGCACGTGCGCGCTCGCGCCGTCGGTCAGGTTAAAAATCGGCCGCTTATCAGCATGTGCCCACAGCTCGGCCGGCCAGAGAACGGACATGTCCGATAATCTCTGGCCGGCGCAAGCCGATGGAAGCCGATGCCATAAGCTTCAATGAAGACGGCGTCTTCATTGCAGCTTATGGCCGGCACACAAAGGGTGCCGCCGACTGAAGGGGCCCCATAATGCACCGGGACGCTAACGTGATGACGTCATTACGTTAGCATCCTGGAACATATCGGGACAGGTCTGCCTGCACACCATCGGGGTGTTTATGGCAGGCATTAGGTGCTGGGAAAATGGCTACCTATTGACCCCCACAGTCTCTTCTCTTCAGAATGCCCAATGACATTACTCAGGTGAGAGGATGCTTACCCAGGGGTGCACATAACTTTTTTAGTGAGCTACTCAAATGAGTACCAGGAGATGGTGTTGGTGATACTCACCAGGAGTTGGTGAGATGGTGATACTCACCCCATATGTAGGGTGGTCTTCCTCACTGTCTCTCTTACTATCCTCTACTTTAGCTTCCTGCACGGTAGATTCTGGTGCAGATGGACCTCTCTGTTGTGCTTAGAGTGTGCTCAATCCGCACAAACCACACCATAAACGTAAAAATTCTTCCCGGTTTACAGGCTCCCTCTCTGGAAAAAGGCTCTCACCCACTTCAGGTGTCCAGGTGCTGGGCCATGAAGGATCAGTTCAATCACTCAGGAATAGTGGATATGAAGAAAAAATGGCTTAGATCCGCACTCTTGACTTCCTTAAAATCTTTAAACTTTATTTAGACATCACGCAAAATACATGTATACATAGACAGGGTCCCTCCAGGGACAAATCCCCCCTGACGCGTTTCCCCGTTATGGCGTAATCATAGAGTGAAGGGAACATGTTCTAACTTATATAGCAGAAATTGACCATACAACTGCCGGTTTCCTGATAGTGATCAGCTGGGATAGTGTTACCGCCCTCCGTAGTTTGCTGGGTTAACCCCCGATGTTAGTCTGATTACACGAAACCCAGCAGTTGTATAAGTCTTAAAATACAACATACTAATATTTAAATCTTGAAATAAACATATACAAACACAGAAATCAGAAAATATTACATGTAACCACATAATAAATGTAACCACGTAATAAGCATACTGAACATAGATAAGGTAAATATAAAAACCAACTGTTCCTGGTTGAGCCTCTGATTGGCTGTCCCCATCCACGGGTCATCAGCTGGCTTTTGGGTCACATGGAACTCTCACAGTACAACACCATTTGAGTCCCCAGATCTCATACCTCAGTAGTGATGGCTGAACTTTGGCCAGGTCCGTCTACGAACAGGTGGATCAGACTTTTAAAAAAGTCTGATGTCCGCCTGTTAGTGGGAAGATTCGAATTCCCCACCTGTTCGCGGGGAATTTGAATAAAAAAAGCCACTGATGTCACTTCCGGAACCTGGAAAGCACAGTTCCTGGTTTCTATATCCGAACATGACGCCCCTATACCTCAGTAATTAAACAGTGCTTCTCTCTTGTCAGGATATGCCTACTCCAACATCCAATCCAAAGGCCAATCTTTTTTTTAGATTAGTCATTTACACCCCTAACTGCAACATTTCATAGTTATTCATGTTTCCCTGCAGTTATCCAAGTGACATATATTGTATACATTAAACAATAAAACTTTTACAGTAGTGTATACATGATAAAGTGAAGTGGTTTGTACAACAATTTATTGTGTTCTAGCTTTAATCTCAACTCAATCTGCAATATCAACTTCAGCCACAAGATCATTAGTAAACACTTGCAATTTATCACATCACCGGCTACTTTCACACACATCGGGAAGGAGATGGGGGGGGGGGTAGAGGGGGGTGCCACAGGTCTCTCCCCTCTTTGGCTGCTGTCAGCCAGCGAGCAGGATGGGGAACACAGGACCGGGCAGCGGACCGTCGCCCTCCCCCCCTGGATGGTCGGTCCCGGAACAGGACCGCCCCCTGTCCCCGCCTAATGGCGGCCCTGACATTACTGACATCAGCCCCCACAAATAATTCAACTGCACCTCAAAATATGATGGATGTCTTTCTGTTTGCATGATGTTTTTGGATTCCTATGATGTTTAGATTTAGTTTTCTGTCTTGGAAGATGAAATATGAAACAATAACCTGATTGGGAATAGAGTAGAATAGTATAGTTCAATTTCAAGGGGATAGTTGAAACAGTTCAAACCCCCCTGGTGGTATTCCAGAGTGTGGCATATGTAGGATTCCAATTACCATTAGTGGTAACCCTAAGCCACACTCGGGGTAGATTGTCATATCCAGCTGTGTGTTTGCAGTGTCCCTCTGTGTCCGTATCCTGCGGGCTTGAGGCTGGACCCACTTCCCCGACATCAGGGGAGGGTAAAGGGAGGTTGGAGGATGCCCTCACCATGTGCCTGTATTATATTACAGGCATAGGCGTCCTAGGTCCTCACATCCCTGGCATCACTGATGGCAATGGAAATGTGTGTGTGTGTGTGTGGGGGGGGGGGATTACAAACGCATTACAAGGCAATCGGTTTGTATTTTTCGTACCGCTTTAGAGAGCAGTTTACCAAAATAATGGGTCTGCCAGGGTGGTTACTGGATTAGGTTAAGTCTCTCGCAGCCCCTGCTCTCTCCCTTGCTCTAATGACATGTTCCAAGGTGCCCCCCGGAAAATCCTGACATGGCTGAGCTATGACAGACGGGTAAATGGCCAACCTCAGTTAACCCCAAGAAGCCTGGCAAATAATTATGGAATCTCTCATAGGAATTCAGGGAATAGCAGGTAAGTCATTTTTTTAGGATTGTGTAGCGCTACACCATTATCATACGAGCTCAGAGGTAAGTCAAACTTTTATTTTACATTCCATATATACTTGTGCATAAGCCGAGTTTTTCAGTTCCCACTTATTCTGGTGGTTGCTGGTCACTAGTTGGCAGGCGTCGGGAGCCTCTGAATGCTCCGATGTGTTTCCGACATCGGCTGGTGGAAGCAAACTTAGACGTTAGTGCCATCTACTGGACTATATGTAAATTTTTACTGGAGAAGGTGGAATTTCAATTTAGAAAACTTTACTACTTACGATTCAAACATTAAAATAAGTTTCCATTTCCCTTCCATGTATTGGTCCCAATAATAACAATAAAGACTTTTTAATCTGAAACTTATTTTCATGTTTGAATTCCTAGGGGAAATGGTGCTTTCTCCACTATCTGACTTTGCATTTCCCACTTTCTGCTTATAGTCGAGTCAGTAAGTTTTCTAGATAAAAAAGGTAAAGTTTGTACAACTATTTATTGTATTTTAGCTTTAATCTCAACTCAATCTGCAATATCAACTTCAGCCACAAGATGACGCTAGTAAACACACATCAATTTATCACGTCAGCAGCTACTTCAACACACATTGGGAAGGAGGTGGGGCGAGGGGGAGAGGGGGGGGGGGCGCTGCAAGTCTCTCCCTTTTTTGGTTGCTGTCAGGACAGCGAGCAGGACGGGGAACACAGGACCTGGCAGTGGACCACCGGGTCCAGAACTGATTGCCTGATTGCGGCCCTGACGCAAATAATCCAACTGCACCTCAAAACAGTGCCATCTACTGGACTATATGTACATTTTACTGGAGAAGTGGAATTTCAATTTAGAAAACTTCACTACTTATGATTCAAACATGAAAATAAGTTTCCATTTTATGTATTGTTCCTAATAATAATAATAATAAAGAAACGTATTTTCATGTTTCAATCATAAGAAGTGCAGTGAAAACTCCTGTAATAACAATAAACCTGTGTTCTATTAACTTTATTGAGGGTGTGACACTAAGATTCACCTGTTTGCACCTGTTTGATTCATTCCTAAGGGCAATGGTGCTTTCTCTATATTTTTCTCATTTAGAAAATCACTAATTAACTTTGCATTTCCCAACCTTTAGCTTATACTCAAGTCAATACATTTTCCCCTTTTTTTGTAGATAAACTTAGGTACCTCAGCTCATATTCAGGCTGGCTGATAGTTGAGTATATAAGGTATATATTTTTTAGACTTTTAACCTGGTTGTAATTCAAGGGTCCACTGTACAGTACACGTACATTGAAAACTAAGTTTTGACTTCTCAGAAGACAGAAATAGTTGTAGAGGAATATTAGTAATAAGTAATAAGCACATTTCTTATATCCCTGTCATTCCTGAGCCTTCTCAGAATAAAGCGTGTTATATGTGACAAACACTCCGGATCATTGTGGCTACCCGGTCCGCACGGTTTACCTAAACTTTGTATACACTGCTTCTTCAGCGTCTCCCGTTGCCCTTCTTGTTTGAACATCCTGGGAGGCCCGAAAAGTACGGTGAGATCAAATAACTTCTGTTCCATTAAAGTAGCCAATTTTATGTGATATTACATCCAAAGTAATCATGGAGGCAACATGTGTCCATGCAGGAAATTCTCTTGTAACAGCTGCATTGCTCAGACGTGGAACCATTTTTCTGTAGGTTCTGGTGAATTATGTTTAACTTTCTTTTTTAGAATGATTTTTATTAGTTTACCAGTTGAAATTTCCAGAACAAAAATTTAAGAGCTGTCAAAATTGTTGCTTACTAGTGATGAGCAGCATAGGCAATATTCAAATTTGTAATATTTCACAAAATTCTACTTATATTCGATATTCATAATTTTACATTCACATTGCTATTTCCTTCAAAATGATACTATATTTATTTTCACATTGTGAATATACCGTATTTTTGGACCGTAAGACGCACTTTTTCCCCCCCCCCCCCCCAAAAAAAAGGTGCCTGCGTCTTATGGTCCGAATGCGTGACCCCCGCGGCACCTTGGCTTCCCGCCAGCTCTCCCGGCACGGCTGGAGGAGCTCTCAGATGAGAGATGCCGGCCGGTGTCCGGCTCTCCCATCTGTACTGTATAATTGCCTATACCAGCAGAGCTCAGAGCCCTGTTGGCATAGGCAATGAAGAGAGGCATAGATGAATTGGCATCTTTCCCTCTCTTCATCTGTGGAAACTGCAATCACTCTGCAGCTCCCACGGACACAATAACAGCCAGCCGGAAAGGAGACAGAGAAGAGACACTCTGCAGATGTCTGCCCCCTTCTCTTCCTCCCGATCAGTGTATAGAATGACACTGTGCTAAAAGTGTACTGCTGCTAGTGACACCTACTGGCTGAATTGAATATTGTGTTCATTAAATTCATTGCATTAACCCAATTGATGTGAAAACATATTAAATCTTTTTTTCCTGGTTTTCCTGCCCTAAAAACTGGGTGCGTCTTATGGTCCACACCGGGCCATAAGATGCACCCAGTTTTTAGGGTACTTTTTAGGGTGCGTATATACCATATTTGAATTATTTATTATGAATAAAGATGGAAGCAATGTTCGAGCGCCCGACAATCTGCTGTGAACATGGCATGATTAACACTACATAACATTTTGATTGGCAACTGGAAAGCCTCAAAAAATAGCATTTCTTTCAAGAGGCCATGGGTACACTTCAAAATCAAAATCTTTGGGGTTTGGCTGGAAATTTTGAGCTGGTAGGGATCGACATGGGCTAACTTTCTGCCAAGTTTGGGGGGTCTAGCACTTAAAGATCCCGAGAAAAATGCAATTAAAGTATGGCAACCGAAAAGCATAAATAGCATTTCTTTAACCTGCTGAGCGTTTGCCACGTGGCACGTTTTTTTCATAACCATGCCACGGGCAATCGCGGCGGAGCACAATATGCTCCGC
>CM070039.1:28248075-28272519 GCA_036250615.1 Ptychadena robeensis
CCATCTCTAGTAGTTAAATTTCTTCTCTATATTAAAAAAAATAGTTTTTAAATTCAAGGTGTGAGTTAATTACAAAGCCCCTGAGCATGGTATCCTTAACAAACGTGCTGGAGCTCTATTGCTGTAACATCTCCCCAATGTGTGAGAAGGAAGCCATGCTGTGCTTTGACGGCGAGCGCTCTCTAGTGACATCTGTGGCTGAAGTTGATATTGCAGATCAAGTTCAGATTAAAGCTCAAACACATTAGATATTTTTAAGAACAACTTTATTTATCATATAAATTAAAAATGTATAAATTTTTTTTCGTTTTTATTATTAAATGTATACCATTTAAAAATAAACACAAATGGTTTTTGCATAAAATAGGTTCAAAGTCAAGTAAAACTTTTTCAACTTAATTTATGCAAAAACTACATATGCTAGAGCAACACTTTTTTTTCTTAAATATTTCTACAGTGCTTCACATCTTCAGCAAAGTTGGCATGTTCAGGGGCTTTTGCAATGAAGTCACAAAGTCAGGTAGTCGAAAAAAATTGACCATCTCTACTCTAGTAGTGTTAAGCGAGAATATTCGAAATTCGAGAATTTGCAATATTTTGCGAATGTGCGCATGGATATTCGCAATGGTGGATATTATGCTTTAACATTGTTTACCATCATACATTGCGCATATTTGTGCGCATTGCGAATGGATATGCGCAATACACACAGTGATTGTACTGGCTAAGATCACAGAATGAAGAAAGGCTGTGAAGCTGCATTGCGAATCATTGCAAATTATTGCGCACAGGTGCAAGCGATGGAAAGCAATAGAATACAGTTGAATCGAATTTTACGAATTTCTAATGTTCCTTTGTATATTCGCGAAATTACGCGAATTTGAATATACCATATGCTGCTCAACACTACCTTATAGCTGCTTTCAGTGAGGTGCAGCAAACGCCACATCTCATGGCTGGTAAGCTGAAACACATTACATCTTAATGTTCTAAAATACACATTTAAATGCTTCAAAGAATAATGCTACTTCTAAAAATACCACGAACGAATAGCACAAACCTTACATGGTGTGATTGCTATAACCTTGTGATTACCTTAAACGTTTTTTTTTTCTTTTTCCTTAAAAAAAGGTTAAACTGCCCTTTACTAAAACAAATATTTTCATTAGTTCAATCTGCTCAGACACCTTTGGAAACAAACAGGTTGCCAAACTAAACTGAAGCCAACTAAATGCGGCTACAAAAGGTTGATAGATGTGAGCACAAAGAATGTTTTCTCCTGGGAATTATCAGCCAGACATCCTGGCATGGGGAATTATTCATTTACCTTCCAGTCTGAGCTCCCATGTTTTCTCACAGCCCTTCCATGAAAATACTAATACATTTCCCATGATGAGCTAATCGCCTAGCTAATACGTTGGATTGTTTCATGTCATTTTCTTAATATTTGTTTTATTACAGGTCAGGCTGGTGGAAGGAACAAAGAGTTGACAAACGACTGTTATTTTTAGGTGTATATATAGCGCCAACACATAATACAGCACTCTACAGAATCCATAGATCTGTGGTTCCCAAACTGGGGGGCGCTGGCCCTCATTCATAACCTGTATTTGAATAGGGAGGGGGTGCTCAATGATATCCCTAAATAGAAAAGGGGGGCCCTGCAAGAAAAATTTGGGAACCACTGACATAGATCACATAGGCCTAAACTCACCCCATTAGTTTAAATTTGTTTTATTTTAGAAAGCGGGGCTCCATGTTCTAAATATCACACTGGGACGCACACACATCATAGGTACACTCCCATTGAAAGTGAATAGGGCGTGTACCAAAGACGCATCCACTACTACTGTTGAGCTCGAATATTCAAATTGGCTATTCGAGAATTTGCAAATTTCACGAATATGGCGGTGGATTATCGTAATTTCTAATATTTGCGATATTTGCCATTGGGATGCTAATGGGCATGGATTGTGAATATACAATATTCATTTAAATGGTAATTGCGAGGTGATTATAATTGCGTAAATATTGGAATATCAGACCGAAAATTTGTAGAATTATTTGTGAAATATTGAGAATTCGAATATTGCCTATGTCGCTCATCACTATCCACTTCTATCTTTTAGAGAAGCACCTACTGTAACCATAATATATTGGTCTCTACATAGTCTTTGGGTGACACTAGTTAACCTACCTGAATCGCAAATTGCTTATTGTATGATGCAGCTTTGGATGAGATCAAAGAATTATCCATACAAGGATAATTGGATTGAATTTAGGAAACGTAACCTAACACTGAATTACGGGCAATTCCGTTAATGGGTAATAAGGTAGAATTATGAGGATTTTATTTCCAATTTGGAAAATGGTAATGAGGTGACTAATCCCCACCAATAGAGGCAATGTAGACCTGAAGGAGAAGTTCAAGTTTTTCTGAGGAATTACATAGGCTTGGAGTGAGTTTTCTAACACCCATATATAGAAGGCATGTGACACTGATGGAGAAGTTTATGCTCCTCTAAGGAATTATATCACTGGTAGTCTAGGAGTGAGGTTTCTAACCCCCCACCCATAGAAGGTATGTGGACCTAATGGAGAGGTTCATGCTTCTCTGAGGAATTACACCACTGGTAGTCTCGGAGTAGGGTCCCTAACCCCCACCAATAGAAAGTGTGCGGACCTGTTGGTTAAGCTCCTATGAGAAATGATATCACTGGTGGTCTGGGAGTGAGCTTTCCTCCCCACAAATAGAGGGCATGTGGACCTGATGGGGAAATTCATGCTCCTCTGAGGAATTACATAACTGGTAGTCTGAGAGTGAGGTTCCCTCCCCACAAATGGATGGCATGTGGACCTGATAGAGAAGTTCATGCTCCTCTGAGGAATTGCATCACAACTAGCCTGGGAGTGAGGTTCCTAACATCCACCAATAGAAGGTGTGTTGACCTGATGGAGATCCACATACTCTTCTGAGGCCTGACATCACTGGTTACCTGTGCTCCTCTGATACCTTTGCTTGAGATGCTAGAGTGAGTCATTTTGCAAAAGAGACTTTGGGACATCTTTAAACATCTCTGAACCCTCAAGGGGACACTTTTAGACATCTATAACATACATAAATAGTTAATAAGTGGTTAATATATTAACAATAAAGTTATAAAAATAACCAATGTACTGGTAGACTGGTTTGGACCCCTAATGGACCCATTCAATTAGTTTACTATGGAAGAAGTGGCCACTTACTAGCTAGTGGTGGGCTCTAGGTCATAGAATATCCTAAGCCTGAATTGCAGTCATTGCTATTATTGATCAAGAAAGAAGAAGGAAATATGAGGATTCTATTTCCAATTTGTGAAATATGGGTAGGAGGTGCCTTATCCCCACTAATAGAAGTTATGCAGACCTAATGGAGAACCACATACTAGGGGTGACATAACTGGGGACCTGTGCTCCTCTGACACCTCAGCTCAGGTGCTAGATTGGAACCTTATGAGACATGCACCAATGAGAGACCATCCTTAAACATCTTTGGACACTTAAGGGGACAACGTTAGACATCTATAAAACACTGAAAGATAGATATGTAGTAAAGTGGTTTTAAACCTCTGCGTATATTTTCTGTCTATATATGTATTCTTGTATATAGACCAACGCTCTGTAATTAATGTATATTTGCCTTTAAGAATTTGTTTCTATTCTGTTAGCAGAATAAATCCCCTCCCTCTGTGCAGAGGTAATATATTTTGTAGTAAGCTGTTTTCCCAGGTCTTTTCTGTGTTTCCTGGCTCCAAGCCACAGCCTAACTTGGAGCAAGGTGCTCCCTTCTTCTTTCTGGGTCCCCCACCGCCGTCCACATTCTTCGGGCTGACCCCCATGGAGAATGACAGAGATCCCCTTTGGACCAGAGCAGTCTCTCCCGCATCTTGCCCGAGTAGATGGAGGCAGGTTTCAACAGAGGTGCTAAACCAGACCAAGGCAAGAGGAAGCTCATCTCGACCAAGTCCTCCTCCTTGTGAACCACTTGTGCTATTTCTCCTGATTCTTCCTCTTAGCAGCTGGTTAGAGTGAGTTGGAAACTTAGACCCTATGCTTGAACCTCATCCCTGCCATCGGGGTGATGGTGAACTATACTCCCTTAGCAAAAAGTTAACCCCTAACCAGCTGTGTGGACATTCACTTTCTGTGTAACAGCCCGTGTTACACTTTTTGGGAACATAGGCATCCTAATAATCTGAAAAGGGCCTGTTTGCTTCAGTGATTTACCGTGGCAACGATACAGATATTGGTTATTTATTAACAGTAAACTTATAAAAGTAATTAATGCACAGTGGACAGATTCGGGATCTGAGGGACCCATAAAACAAGTTCACTATGGAAGGGGTGACTTACTAAGGCTTTGAAAGTCAATGGATGTGTCTACGCATCCGTTGGTGTGATCCTTCAGCTTACATTGTGTTAAAATGAATGTGGAGCACTGCATTGATATTAAAGCAACGAAAGTCAGTGCAAGTATGGGTGCGTTAACACACCCAATGAAAATAAATTTAGTCAATTTAAATGCGTATGCGTTTTTTGATGCATTGATCAATCCGTTCATGGTAAAAATGGAACACAAAAAAATGTACACGTCAAAAACGCATCCCTAACACTTTGGGTTGCATTTATTGGATCTGTTAATGGAGCGCATCCTTAACACATAGTGGAGTCAAAGCCTAAGGCTAAGTTTCCACGGTGTATATTAAGCAGAAGGATGTTGACACATCCTATTATATTAAATGAGCCTTTACCCACATACCGTGCATTAAAATCAACATAGAGCACTATGTTGACCTTGACGCAACAGAGACCAATGCAAGTGTGGGTGCACTGACGCACCCATAGACAATGCATTGAATACATTACCAATGGATGTGTATCTGCCAGTAATGGACTGTTTTCCCTTCAAAAAAACAAAAAATAAACGGTAAACGTCTGCCCTGACGGATGCCTAATGGATGCCTCCAACGCATCATGGTTGCGTTGACAAAAGGACCTTGACGGACTGAAAAAGTGGAAATTTAGACTTAGTGGAAATTAACACTTAGGCCCTAACTCCTCTATCCGTTAAAGCTCCTGCATTTAACAAACCCCGGCCCGGGGTTTGCACAAACTACCCAGGGGTTTAGGGCTTTGACAGGGCTGTCTCCACAGCCTGTTATAGCCCCGGATCGGCAGGTCCAAGTCTCTGTTGCGTTCAAATTGAAGCAGCAAGCGGATCCCAGCGGACAGTGGAGTGCCTTAGGCTGAAGTTCAGCTTTAAGGCTTCTAAAGTATTGAGGCAAATGTTTATTGGTTCTTGTAGACAACATAATACACTCTGTCTCATTCAATTATCTGTTTACCAAACAAGAGCTTGGTTATTTTGTACACCGCTCTAGTGTTTAGTCTAAGTTTTAAACAAATAGTGGCGTAATATTGAACATTACGAGCGTGTAGGAATGTTGACGATAACAGATTTCTTGGCAAAGGTCCACATATCGCCTAAAGTTTTTGTTTCGGTCCCATTTTTTTTATTACCTTGTTACAGCATTTTGTTGCTTTTTAGGAAATAATTTATACATGTTTACTCTTTGCAATGTGTTCCTTGGGCAATGAAACAAGGAAGAAGAATATATGAAGTATGAAGATTTATGATCAAAATGGCCTGTTGCTCCAATATTTATTGGTAGTGGGATAGCAGGACTTGTTTTATTGATTTTTCTGTTTAGATCTATAAGTGAATGTAATTTTCTTAAAGCAGGGTTGATTGAGAGTCTCACTCCCTAAAAGAGTTCCCGATGTATAGGCTGTGTATTCCCAGGCTAATTCCACCTTGAGACCACTAGGAAGAAACAGATCTCTGGTCATGCTCTGGCCTAGATCCTTCTCCCCTCCGATTGGACAACAAATTAAATGGCCAGCTTCATCATCCAATAGAAATGTGTGTAGGATGGAGAGGTCAAAGCGTGATGCAGTGGTCGCTATTTGCTCTAGTTGTGCAATAACTATTTGTGTTAGAGAAATACTTTTTTCTTTCTAGTATACCCCCCAAACCTTCTCTACATCTCCAGCAAGTTTAGTGATGATACCATGTGCAGGGGCTTTGCAATTAACTCAAAATTGTCGAAATGGTCGAATAAAAAAAAAAATAAAATTTGACGATCTCTAATGGCCATGCATTGCGATCATATAATCGCAATACGATATTAATAATCGCATTGCCATCATCTTCAAAATAATAGGTCATGTGTGTGTTTATTTGTCACATTGCGAATACTGCCATAAGCTTGCCAGTGCATAATAACATAAGGGCTTGTTCTCACTTAGGAGTTCTCCCGCTGTGCGACGCGATTTTAAACGCGGTTGGGCGATTGCGCGTGATTTAGAAATGGTTTAGGATGCAATTTTTAGTTGGTGGGTGGGACATTAAAATCATGTCCAACCATAGAGAATGAATGGACACGATTAAAAATAGCGTCCACACGTGTTTTTTGATTGTGCCATGATTAAAAACGTGGTGAGCCATGTTTGGCTATGTTCCCACATAGGTAATTAATCACCTCACATTCGGTGTGGAAATTGGAGCTGATCTTGTCCTTTCATTCTCTATGGACGCAATTTTTTTTTTATGATGGGGGTGATTTTTTTTTTAAATTGCAGGTGAAAATTGCCTGGTCAAGTGCACGATCGTGTGAGCATTTAATCATGGAAACATAGCCTAAATCACATGCATAATCGCAGGTGGGCGATCATGTGCAATTGCTCACGCGATCAGGCGCAATTTAAAAATAAAAAATCGCCCTCATTATAACAAAAAAATTGCGTACATAGAGAATGAATGGGCGCAATTTTTTGATTGCGTCCATGTGCGTATATTTATGTCTATGGGCACAATCACGGTCATCAGTTTAGTGGGGAAAAGCCCATTCAACTGAATGGACATGATCAAGGGCGATTTCAGCATGCAATTAAAATTGCGAGCGCGAGGGAATTTATCGTCTATGTGGGAACATAGCCTTTCAGATCGTGGACTGCACTGCATCCGCGGCCGATCGTGGATGTGGGGAAAAGCCCCATCAAAAACATGGCAGTGATCAGCCGCGATCACTCAGGTGGGGACAAACCCTTATATTTAAAATTGCGAATATCCTCCTACATATTCTCGAATAGCCGATACAGCAATTCGAATATTCAAGCTCAACACTAGTAATTATGTAAATGAAATCTCTAATTTATTGCGAATATGAAGCCACATTTTTTGATATTTTGCGAATACGACTATTGCCTATGCTGCTCATATTAATGTCCAGTTAGATTCCTTTCCTGGTAATCAGGACCATTTGATAGAGCCTCACTCCCTAATGAGGAGAGCAAGAAAGGCCTGAAAACTTCGTCCACATCCGAAACTTCTTGGGCTTTGGCTATACTTTAACTTCCACAGATGCAAATCATCTCCGTGTAAAGCGTTTCGTATTCAGACCAAACTTTGTAACTTTTTTCTTTTGTTCCACAAACCACTCGCTTCATTTTCTCCCTGCAAACTTGTCTGAAAACGAAGGGGCGTCACAGCTCACAGCATGTCAAATCCAATGTCCTCGTTCTTCCCATTTATTATCATAACCTCTGTGGTTTACAGAAAAAAAAAGAAATAAAAAAAAAAGAAGGTTGCTTCGGCTTTAAAATGGTGTTTAATCAGTTTAAAATAACCCGTCTGCCTCTCACAATACTACAAAGCCGGGCGTCTCTATCCGCCGCAACCTTGTTTTGCTGATCCTGTTATTGGAACCTTTGCTCTGAAATAAAAGAGAAAGACACATTACTGGGAGAAAAGAAGAACATCAGCAGGTACTGAACATACAACAGTCAGGGTAATAAATAATGACAGAGATTCCCTAGATGTCTGCTGTGTGCGGAGATCAAGCTCGCATTTAAATGTATATCAAACAAAAGAAACATTTGGATTTTTAAGGTGCTCACAAATATATTCTATTTTATTTACAGAAGACCTAAGGCCCCCCCCATACACCTTTAGATCTCTCTGTCAGATATCCTTTAGATCTACCAACAACTATGTAGTGCCGGGTCCTCTGCCATTGAACACAGGTAGACTTGATTGTTGAGAAAGTCCCTCATATTACATGGTATTGGTAAAACAAAAGGATATCTAAAGGAAATCTGACAGAGAAATCTAAAGGTGTATGGGGACCCTAAAGCAGGGTACAGACGTGGAGATATGGGTCAAATCGATGGCCATTTTGAGCACCGTGCGCTCTCATGATCATCTATCTGACCCATATAATATGCCCCCATATGACCCATATAATATGCCTTATCGGACATGACCATAAATACAACCGATGTCCGATGCTTTGCCTAGAGACTGCGGGTCTCCAGGCAAAGCTGGGCTGAGGCTCATCCGATATCTGACAGCAGCGTGATGACGTCATCACGCTGCTGCAGGGTACATTGGATGGCTCGAATATCTAACCGTCTGTACCCTGCTTAATACTTACCTTTTGTACTTCATATCCCTTGCAGTCTGTCATAAAAAAAAATCAAACAACCCTCACCTGTCATTAGTAAATTCAAGGTATCCCTCATTGCTCCTCTCCTCTGATGATGTAGCGCAGTGGCGGGGAAAAAAAATGCAAGCCCAGTAACAGTTGAGTAAATACACAACCATGCTCTGTATACAAATCTATAGAGATAAATTTTTCCCAATGAAAAAATCATTATCTAGTGGCCACTTTGGAAGCTGCAATCAAGCGCTTGTCTCCACTTTGGCGGCTGGCCGCTGGCCGACACGGTTCCGTCTTTGCACTAGTACAAGAGCGCTCCCGTCCATGGCTGCCTCCGCGTTTTTTTTTTACACATGCAGAATCGATGCAGCCACCCCGGATCGTCTCCAAAGAGAACAATCGGCCGCCCGTGGTTTGCTGCCAAAAACGTGGGAACCCGCGTTTTAGGACACCAACACCTGCCTGAGGGGAAAGGGCTATTCAAATGAATGGTAGTGGTTGCAGTGGCACAGTTCAAAACTGCGCTGCCCCAAAAGTGGGGACAAGCCCTGAAACGGATCTACCACCTTGGCATCTGCCTCCTATTATCGTCCCTGGGGGATATTAGGAAAGTAAGTGTCACTTCTGACATCTGCCTCCCATAATCCCCGATAGTGAGCCATGCAGCCAGCCAGATCTGAATCCAGTGATGCTACATGGGAGGAGCATCACCGGATTCAGATCTGGATTGGTGGAAGGAGCAAGACCAAAAATACATAAAAAAAAACCTGACAGGTAAACTCATAATCACACTCTGTATACAAAACGACAATAAAACAGTATCTAGTACCAATCTTGTGGTTACTGACCATTCTGTCCTTCATAAACCTTGGAAGACTGTCTGATAAATATGGAATCTCTCATATGGTCCCAGGAAACAGCAGGTAAGTATATCATTTTGGGATTCTACAGTGCTTTTCCACCACCATGTCAGCTCAGAGGTAAATAAAGGTTTTATTTTATATATAAATATATGTGTTTTATTATTAGTATGTATACACTTTAAAATAAAATAGGATTGCATACCCTAAACATATCCAATTGCATAAATTCCAAATATGTATAGAGTATCATACAATAGATATAAAATATCAGCCACAGTGATTGGAATCTAGAACCAACGTTTCGCAGGCAACGGTCTTCTTCAGCAGGAGATTATATAAGAATCCTATGAGAGGCCATAGAACATATGTGGCTGGACATGTAGTTCATAGAAAAGAAAGTTTATGTTGCTGCATTTTATTTCTGAACTTGTTATATTAGTGCAAGTGTATATCTCAGGGATAGATGTGTGTTGCGTTGTGCTGTTATTTAGTTGTATTCTCTCCCTGTAAATTTTACACTTCTCAAAAAAATTAAGGGAACTCAAAAATAAGACTGATCCTAGATCTAAATAAATGAAATAATCTTATTAGATACTTTGTTCTTTACATAGCTGAATGTGCTGACAACAAAATCACACAGAACATATTAATGTGAATCATATTTATCAAGAGGAGATCCCTCAGGTGACCATCCGCCACCTAATCATGCCCAGGCGTTGTAGGGATTAGTGATGAGCGGCATAGGCAATATTCGAATTTGCGATATTTCAGGATATTCGATTCTATGTTCGCAATTAAATTCACCTAATGAATACCTTCAAAATGGATGGTCACATGGTCACATGTGCGAATATATATCCATAGCCATAAGCATCCCAATGCAGAATGTCGCAAATATTCGAACTTGCGAATATCCGCTGCCATATTTGTGACATTTGTTAATTCTCGAATAGCCGATATTCGCAATTTGAATATTCAAGCTCAACACTAGTAGGGAGGTCATACAGGCATGTGGAGGCCACACACACTACTGAGCCTCATTGTGATTATATCAAAGTTGGATCAGTCTGTAGAGTTTATTTTCACTTACATTTTGAGTGTGACTCCAAACCCAGACCTCCATGGGAGAGAGATGACAGAGCAAAGAGCCACACCAGTAGAGATGGTCGAATTTTTTTTTAAAAATTCGACCATTTCGACGGTTTCGACTTAATTGCAAAGCCCCTAAGCATGGCATCATCATTGCTGGGGATGTAGAGAAGGGTTGGGGGTATACAGCAAAAAAGAAAGTATGTCTCTAACACAAATAGTTTTTTCACAAATTAAGTTCAAAGTCAAGTAAAAATTTCGAAAATCGGAATTTTGACTTTAACTTTGAACTTAATTTATGCAAAAATGACATGTGCTAAAACAAAACCCTTCTCTACATCTCCAGCAATTTTGGTGAGGATACCATTTTCAGGGGCTTTGCAATCAGCTCACAAAGTTGGGAAGTCAAAAAATTCAACCATCTCTACACACCAGAGATCTTGACTGCTCTCCTTGCAAAGATCTCCCATGAGGCTGCTTGCTCTACCATCCCTCATATTCTGTCTCGCACCAACTCCCCCCCCCCCCCCCCCCCCCCCCCCCCCCGGCTGATAGGATGGTTCTCACTGCCTTTGTATTGTTACTACATGCCTCCAGCCCACATGCTGGAAGGGAGAAAATCAGAGAGTCTTGCAGCTGCTACTCCAGCCCTAATCTTAGCTACTCTCTCTTCCTTACAGCATCTGTGCATTGGTGACAGGGAGAGAGGAGGCATGCAAGCTGAACCAGAGCAAAGCAGCTGACAAGCTGAAGGTCCCAACTCCTGCTCTAGCATATCAATTTAAAAACTTTGACTCAACTTAGAACTTAATTTATGCAAAACTTACATATGCTACAATAATACATTTATTGTAGTGTCCCCTTGTCTACATCTCCAGCAATTTTGGTAGTGATATCATGCTCAGGTGCTTTGCGCTTAATGAGCAAATAAACTAGTTATGAATTTGAGACAATAGCCTAGTCATAAGCATTGATGTCACTTCCTTCCATTACAGGGCCTATAGTTCTGCATTGCTAGGGGGTAGTGAAGGCCGAACATCGGCCGCGTTCGTTCACAAACAGGTGGATCGGACTTAAGTAAAAGACCGACGTCCGCCTGTTTGTGGCAATATGATCTTGACCATACCTTTTTTGTAGAGAGAGCAGGACGACTGACTCCCACTATATACAGCTGGCAGAGCTCTCCCTCAGAACCCACCATCCGGTAGTGATCTCTCTCAGGGAAGGAGGGAAGGCTGATGCTGGGGCTTTCCTTAACAACAACCCCCTGCCCAGTTATCTTGCTCAAGGAGGGTGGGGGGCTGCTGCCAGGGCTCACCTTCACAGCTACCCCCCCTTGATCTCTAATACGGTAAAAAAATTTGCAACATCGCTTCCGGTATTTGGAACACAAGGGTCTGGATTGCAGTGACAGGTTGAGATGGGGGGGGGGGGGCATTACAGATTTTGCTATGGGGTCCAGTCATTTCTAGCTACGCCCCTGTGTGGAGCCATGCAGGGAGCCTGTGAACAGTACAGGAGTTTGCCTCGCCCCCTTCAAAAAAAATCTTCTGAGGGACGGATCTTTTTTTTGATCTCTGTGTGCCTGATCCGCTGGCAGAAGAATACTCACACGTCTCCTCGCCGGTGAAGGGGGCGGGGCAAACTCCTGTACTGTTCATCTACCACAAGAGAATCACACATGCAGTGATATCATGCTCAGGTGCTTTGCGCTTAACTGCCAAATAAACTTGTTATGAATTTGAGACAATAGTCTAGTCATAAGCATTGATGTCACTTCCTTCCATTGTAGGACCTATAGCTCTGCATTGCTAGGGGGTAGTGATGGGCGAATATCAGCCGCATTCGTTCACAAACAGGCGGATCGGACATTAGTAAAAGACCAATGTGGTGATATGATCTTGACCATACTTTTTTGTAGAGAGTTTAGGACAGTCAACCCCCCACTGATCTCTCTCGGTACGGTCGACAGAGCTCTCCCTCAGAGTCCCCGATCCGGTAGTGATCTCTCTCACGGAAGGTGGGGAGGTTGATGCCGGGGCTCTCCTTCACAGCACCCCCCCCCCCCCCCCCCCCCCCCCCCCCCCCCCACCAAGTGATTTCTCTCAGGGAAGGCAGGGGGCGGCTGCTGGGGCTCACCTTCACAGTACCCCCCCTCGTGATCTCTAATATGGTAAAAACATTTGCAACATCACTTTCGGTATTTGGAACACACAGTCACTTCGCTGTAATGCGCAGATAGTGGGGAGCCACTATAGCAACCACAGCAGTGCTATGGGGCCCATTTTCACCACTCCTGGAAGGGCCTGGATTGCATTGACAGTTTGAGATGCGGGGGGGGGGCATTACAGATTTTGCTATGGGGTCCAGACATTTGTAGCTACGCCCCTGTGGGGAGCCGTGCAGGGAGCCTGTGAACAGTACAGGAGTTCGCCTCGCCCCCTTCACAGGCGAGAAGAAGTATGAGTATTCGCCAGTAAATGAGGCGCACAGGGATCTAAAAAAAGATCCGTCCGTCAGAAGATTTTTTTAGATCCCTGTGCGCCTAATCCGCCGACAGAAGAATACACGTCTTCTCACCGGTGAAGGGGGCGGGGCGAACTACTGTACTGTTCACCGGCGACATTAAATCACACATGCAGTGTTCACTTCCGACTCTCCGCCGCGCGAACACTGCAGCCATCGCTATTAGGGGGGAGCCAAGGACTACAAGTGAGGAGAGCAGAGAGCCAACAGGGGAACCCACTGGAACCTCAAAGAGCATTTAACCCTTTGCGGCAGTTGGAGGTCCAACAACCAGATGAAAAAAATACATGCTCATTATAATATTATAGGATATACATAATTCTATATATATATAAGTATATATATTAGTATATATATGTTAGAACAGCTGATGCCAATGCGTTCAGATAATATCGTCTGTCAGAATAAACAAGCTTTAAGTGCCGGGCTCACGCTCTGCAGACAGAATAGTTACTTTCCTATTTATTTAATAATTGACCATAAAAGGAGTCAAAGGGCAGCGAGGAAGAAATTGCACAAAAAGCGGTTCGCTCAGGCCTTTTTGAAAGATTGATAAATAATGTGGAGTCTCAATTAGGCTTTAGAAGGAATGCAGATATTAAAAATTTGGTCAAGAATCTAATTAGCTGGAGGTAATTAAACAGTCTCACACGGGGTCATTAATCTTTTCCACAGACCTTTGATGTTTTGCGCACTGTCTTCTAGTCATTAATAAAATTCATAACGCTCGTCTTTGTGGCGGTTTATCATCGTGTTTTCTCTGAGAGAGCGCCGGGGCCGGTGTCATTGTATTTCAAGGGTTTTTACTGTAGTTAATTCCGGATTTCTTTCATTTTTTTTTTGTTCGCCCCCTTTTGCTTGTTAAGGTTAACCCCTATCAGTGCCGTCACAATATGTAATCCTTTGTTTGGGAACAAAGCGAAGGGGGGTGGATGGGGAGGAATAGTTTGCACCCGGGAATTAGGGTTCACATATCTAATCGGGTTCAAATACATTATTATCTTAAATGGATGATCTGGGAAATCGTATGATAGTTCTCAGCGGGTGGCTGAGGGTTAACGTTATTGACAGAGATGTATGTTTGAGTTACTGGAGCTTGTCTTTACATTGTATACAGAGCTCTTCAGACCTGCCAATCACATTGATTCCATGCTTGCCATGAGTGATGATAAATTGTAACAGATTTATAGGAAGTGGAGGGGGAAAGTCATGGTGAGACATTAGATAGAGCAGTCGTTTCCAAACTGGGTGGGCGCAAAGGTATTCCAGGGGGACACAGGCCCTCATCCTTGACCTGTGTTTGAATAGGGAGGGGGGATCAATAATGTTCTTAAATAGGAAAGGGGGCCCTGCAAGCAAAGTTTGGGAACCACTGGGATAGAAACTACTGACTAGATTTTTCTGCCAATCGACAATCGGCCGGTGGTCACTCGGCTAAAAATCGGGTGCGCCCACCTGGCGATATTGACCAGGAATCTGCTGCATATCGGATGGCACGGTGATCCGTCATGCTGGTAGATGCCCATTCCATCCCATTACTTTAGATGGGGAAGGCAGATTTTTGAATAGATTAAAGTGATTGTGCTCAATCGATTGCAGCCATCCTTTCTTCGAGTGGGATCAATTGTTCGCACTCAAATAAACCTCGATAGAACAGGCAACCAACATGGTAAATCCATATTTGATTGCCAACGATTGCCAGTGCGATCTGCACATCGAGTCTCCATTCAGTCGACGAAACTCGACTGCAGCATGGGGATGTCATCACTCGAGGGTTCTTCGATTGCGTGAGTATTGACCTGTTTATGGCCAGCCTTGAGGGAACCCAGCGGTGCATATGCAAAGCTGCCGCTGGCTGGAGGTTGACGTAGTTCACTATGTTAGCCTTCCCTCCAGTGGAGCAGCTAAACGCCGTGAAAACAGGCGGTGTGGTGAGCAGGTAATAGGGCTCCATCGACATCTAAATCCTCGTGCCCATAACTGATCCCACCTGCGGGCTATTTGGGTCGATCCTCCAAGGTGGGCACCCCTGTATATGTATGGGCACTGCCCATATTGCCCATATGTAAAACCATCACTATACAGACATATATCTTAATTCATAGTATATATATATATATATATATATATATATATATATATATATATTACCTCAAGAAAACTTTTAGCTGATCGGTTATCACACTTCTGCATATTTGTTCTACTTAGCATTCTTAGATGTAGCGTTGGTGCTTCTGGGGTCAACCTGCTGCTTCCAGGGTCAACATGGGTAACTGCTAATTAGACACAACTAATAACGCTGATTCAACCATCCAATATTCAGGTGGAGATTGAAAAGGTATATGAAGCTGTACAAAGAAACTGAATAACTGAGAAAAACACTAGTTTCACAAGTATGCCAATGAAGTATTTCATACGTGTAAATCACAAAGTTAACTGACCAGAACTGCTGATAAAACATACAATTCCTTCCTTTTGAGGTTGTGCAGAGTAAAAAAACAAAAAACATTGTGCTCATTTCTATGAATTTGCTAGGACAGATGCTGCCAGGTACGTGGTGTAACACAGATCCATTGCTGTAAATCAGGGACAGTTGGCAATGACAACTCCAATTCAGTTATCCTGACATCTACAGCAAAGAGCTTGCCGTGTTTCCCAACTCAGCCTCAGAGCCAAGTCCTACGAGTTCTCAGGAAATGTGAAAATAAAGGTAGAGATTACTCTTCCTGGGAAATATTAATTATTATTTGGGACCAAAACTTTTAATAAATATATTTAAAAAAAATTAAATTAGGTCGATGCAAAGAGGTCTCCAAATTTGAACAACATTTGAAACATATTTCCAAGAATCCAGGACTTTAACATCACGTAAAATTTCTGTTGATATGAAATATTGCTGTAATTTGTAGTTATCATATTCTACTTCTGGCAGAGGATGAAGGCCAAGGGTGTACAAGGGGGAACGTTACCACTGTCATCAGTTTCTTTACTTTGAAAAGTTCTCAAAACCCAAGTTCTCAATCTAAAGTTTATCCTGGCTCATCCTGGAGTTATCTTGTCTGAGACACATTCATCCAATCCAAAGCTAACAGATTCCTCTATTACACCAGAATTACCAGAGACAAGAGACTTGTATGTATGTGAACTGATGTGATGAGCTTTAAAGTATACGGAGACCCTAGGGTACAGACGTGGAGATATGGGTCAAATCGATGGCCGTTTCGAGCGCCGTGCGCGCTCACGACCATTTGTCTGGCCCATATAATCTGCCCCTATAGCTGTTTTCGAGTGGGACAAATCAATCCCGCTCGAAAACAGCTTTATCGGACATGACCGTAATTACAGCCGATGTCCGATGCTTTGCCTAGAGACTGCTGGTCTCCAAGCAAAGCTTCAGCTGAGCCGGGGAGACAGCCGAGCCGTCTCTCCCCAGCCAGACGATATCTGACGTCATCACGCTGCTGCATGGGGTACATCGGACGGCTCAAATATCTAGCCGTCTGTACCCTGCTTTAGGCTATGCTTCCATGGCATCAAAACTAGAGATGGTCGAATTGTTCGACTTGCTTACTTTGTGAGCTGATTGCAAAGCCTCTGAACATGGTATTATCACCAAAATTGCTGGAGATGTAGAGAAGGGTTGTGGGAACATTTAAAAAAAAAGTTTTGCTTTAACACATGTAGTTTTTGCATAAATAAGTTCATAAGTTCAAAACGATTTTCAAAATTTTAAACTTAATTTGTGCAAAAACTATTTGTGTTAGAGACATGCTTTTTTTGTAGTATACCCCCAAACCTTCTCTACATCCAGCAAGTTTGGTGATGACACCACGTTCAGGGGCTTTGCAATTAACTCGAAATCGTAAATTTTTTTAAAAAAAATTCAACCATCTCTTGTCAAAACTATGTCAAATATCCTGCCCCGCATTCTGTTCCCACTGCAGATGCTGCCAGTCCACGTGCCCGTACACTTTATCCAGCAGTTGCAGAGGATGATGAGGCTGTTTATTTGGCAGGCCAGGCCCCCGCGCATAGCCCTGTCGGTGCTCTCCAGACGCAAACAGGAGGGGGGCCTTGGTTTACCGGACTTGAGGAGGTACTATTGGGCTGCGGTGCTCCTCCGCATAGTCAATTGGCACACGAGCCATGAGGATAAGGCGTGGGTGGGCCTGGAGTGTGTCCTGGCTGGACGTCACCTGGCTCACGCCACCTGGCTGGAAAAGGAGCATAGAGGTCTGTCACGGGACGTCCACCCATTGACGACCCACACGCTTTCGTTATGGGACTCCCTCAATGCAAAATGGGGGCTGGCCCCAGGCATCTCCCCGCTCACTCCACTGGTAGGCTTCCCCTGGTTTGGCCCAGGGGAGCGCCGGTCATTTTTTGGAGCATGGGGGGTCGGGGGGAATCTCCCGGTGACCCGCTTCCTGCGTCAGGGGGACCCGTGTTCGCTGGAGGTCCTCCGCTCGGCGTGCGGGTCCTTCCCGGCGGATGAGTGGAGGTACCTCCAATTGCGCTCCTTCTTGCGCGCAATTAAGCCGCGGCTGCGCCCAGACCAACGGCTGACGCCGTTCGAGACACTTTGCACGGACCCCACGCTTAAAGCCCACATGTTGTCGCAGCTCTACGCGCTGCTCCTGCAACTGGCACATCCAGAGCCGCCTAAATACATCAGGGAGTGGGAGAGGGACTTGGGGCTCTCTCTCGCGGAGGCCCAGGTCTCCAGAATCCTCTCCTTTGCTCACACTTCCTCGATTTGCACAAAAACGCAGGAATCCAATTATAAGTTGCTGGCCAGGTGGTACCGGACTCCGGCCTTCCTGGCAGCGGTCTACCCTACGGCTTCGGATGTGTGTTGGAGGGGCTGTGGCGGAAGGGGTACGATTCTGCATATTTGGTGGGCCTGTCCGGTGCTCTTGGCGTTCTGGACGACTGTCCATGAGGTGATAGGCAAGGTGTCAGGGCTCAGGCTGGCCAAGGACCCCCTTTCCATGCTACTGCACTGCTCGGAAAACAGAGCAGCCTCCTATAAGCGCTCGGTAGTGCCCCATCTTTTGAATGCGGCCAAGGCCTTAATACCTCGTCTGTGGCGGTCCGACAGGGTCCCATCTATAGCTGACTGGCTCCGCGACGTCACCAGGGTACGGGATTTGGAACAGATGACTCTCAAATTCCAGGACAGGGAGGCGCGATTCCGTGCAACCTGGAGGTGCTGGGACGCTTTTACAGAGACTGACTACTATAAGGCCCTAGCCCGACCCGACTAGGTGACCCTCTCCCAGGGCCCTGACAACTGTGGGGATTTTCGGCGTGTGGGGGTTGGTCCTCCCCTGGGCGGGGGGGTTTTCTGTATTACAAGGTGGGGGCGGCGCCCTTACATTTTCTCGCCCTACGACATGGCAGTGCTAATCAGGAACGGTTTTGTTTTTTTTTGTTTACGGTGTGTTTTTTCATTGTTCTGTTGATGTTTGTTTTTTGAGAGTATTGTGGCACGCCTGGAGATTTCACTTCGGCGTGTTTTGATGTATGTAATTTTCCTCTGAAAACTTTAATAAAAACTGATTTAACAAAAAAAAAACTATGTCAAATGGAGGGATGTTGATGTATTCCATTATATTAATTGGACTGTACGATAAGAGCGGGAGGGTGGAGGTGCCCCAATCAAGGGTGCACATTGACGAAACTGGGCAGGCCTGGCCCCCCCATGGCCCATCCATGGAGCTGACCCTGATGAACCTATTCCTATATGCATTGATGGGATGTGTTTCATTAACATAAAGCCCTGGGTTGACATTAATGCAACAGAGCCCACCGCAAGTATGGATACGCTGATACACCCATAGGCAATGCATTGATTCCATTAACAGTGGATGGGTACACAACCATCACTCACCACCATCACTTCTGGGACCACGAAGCCGAAGAAGAAGGGGCAGAAAGGTCCCTCCTTCTGCAATGCATGCCTTACAGGATGCCCATAGGATGCCCAACAGATCCTAGTGGCTTGACACCACTATGCGTTAAAACCCTGTGTTAAATGCAGGGATTTTAATGCAGTGTAGAACCCATCCCATTAAGGGGAATGGGGCTATGACAGAGCTGTCTCCACAGCCCATCATAGCCACCGATCCATTGGTCCGAGCCTCCTTCATGTTAATATTGACGCAGAGCTCCATGTCGACATGTCCATGGATGACGCACAGCGCCGGCACTATGGGCGGCTAGGCCTGCCCAGTCAGGTCGGGGTGCCTGCTCGATTAAGGCCACCTACCTATGCAGCCATCCATCCGAAATGTAGCCGTGCCCCACCGTTTGGCAGTCTGTGCCCGCCCGTGGCTGGCTGCTGCTGGCACTTTGGTCCCGACCCTGATGACGCATCCATTGCTAATCAATGGACGCATCATAATGACATATGACCAACGTCGTGTGACCTTAGAGATGACCCACAACTGGTGGCAGCAAAATCTTTTGTCCCTCAATATCTTGGCAGGGGTAAGGGGTAAAAAAGAATATTATTAAATTGTAAATTTTTGTACTTCTGTTTAATCCATAAGTTCATTTGACCCGCAAGATTCATTTGTTTTTTAAAATGTATTGCACAAAGTGTCTTTCCTCTGACATTTAAAGTACTGTGTTGTAGTATTATGCTTTGCTTTTTCCAGATTCAATGTTTAACCTCCTGGGAGTTGCACATGTGGCCTGATTTCCTGCCCTCTAGGAGACCTGAAACACATCCCCGGCATCACCAAAGTGTGTCCTAAAAAAGTGGCGTTTTAAGGCTATGTCCCCACTTTAGCGATATCCCGTGATTCTAATCCCATGGCGATGATCGCTAGTGTTTTTTTGCCAAGAGATAGGGAGCGATCTGGTATGATCGGGCACGTTTTTTTGATCTCACCCGATCTCCCCTGATCATGCCCATAGAGAATGAATAGTGGTGCTTTCGAAAATCATGTCTCAATTAATTCAGATGCATTTATTAAATGGGTCAATTCGTGTCTATGGGCGATCAAGCCTGACTGCTCACAGGCCGCAATCAAGAATCGTGGGTGATTGAAAAAAAATTTGTACAATTCTGTGTTCAAATTTTAATGACATTTCAGCGATCATCTGCGTTCACCCGTGTTTTTATTGTGCCGCAGTGATCTGACGCGGACGTGGTGCAGTCCGCGATCTAAAACGCGACTTTTTTGATCGTGGGCCCTGGGCGGTCACGTCTAATTGCGCCCATAGACATGAATGTTTAAAAATGGTGTCTCAATTCATTTTTGACCACATCCACATTCATTTTCTATGGGTGCGGGATCAGGGGCGATTATAATCGCGGGGGATTGCTGAAGTGGGGATATTGCCAGGGGTGCACATAAGTGGTACTCTGGAACTCAAAAGGGACCAAAACCTAGCTCTGCGTACCTACATTATTGTTACACAGCTCATATGCGTACTAACAACTTGGAGGCACATATCTGTGGGGCCACAGCTAAATGTTACATGTATACAATTTATGTCACTTGGATAACCGCAGGGAAATATGAATAACTATGAAAGGTTGCAGTTAGGAGTGTGACATTGGGAATGTAAATTAATCCAAAAAAAAAAAGATTGGACTTCTAAAGGCCGCCCATACACCTTACAATCTTTCCATACAATTTCTGTACAATCAACTTTTGTTCTACCAAAAACATGTAATATGAGGACCTTCCAATCACTATGTATTCTATCAGGGAGGACCCGGCACTACATAGCAGTGATATATACCTTCCAATCACTATGTATTCTATCAGGGAGGACCCAGCACTACATAGCAGTGATATATACCTTCCAATCACTATGTATTCTATCAGGGAGGTCTTTATACTACATAGTTGTTGGTAGATCTAATGGAAATTATATGGATCGATCTTAAGGTGTATAGGGGGCTTTAGGGTGTTGGAGATCTGGGGGTGAAAGTCAGAGTAGACATATGTAAGGGTAAAATCTGACAAGAGAAAAGCACTGTGTGACAGTTGGAATATGACTATGAAAGGTTGACATTTGGACTGCTTGTAGTCTCAGTGGTTAGTTACTAATTTCAGGGTTGTACTACTGAGATCTGGGGGTTCAAATATGTTGTACTATGAGAGTTACATGTTACCCAAAGCCAGCTGGTGACCTGTGGGTGGAGACAGCTAATCGGAGGTTCAATAAGGAACAGGGAGGTCCATCTGCAGCAGAATCTACCATGCAGGAAGCTGATGCAGAGGACAATGAGGAAGACCATGTTGCATATTGGTACCAAACACTCATCTGAAGAGCTCACTAAAAAGTGCACCCCTGGATATAGCCATACTGAAGGGGTTAAACTTCATAAATCCGTTGTGATTGGTTACCTGTAACATGTGTGTATGATACATGCATCATAGAATATTCTATGTACAAATTTGAATGATATACTGAAGGAGTTAAGCTTCTAAATGAATAATAATGAAATAATAATATCCAGCAGGAAGCAATCATATTTTTTTTTCACTTTCGCGTTCCAGGCCACCGCAGTATTCCCAAAAAAAAAAACAACCAAAAAACATATACTGTACACACTACCAAATAAAACACCTTTGTATAAATCACACATCGAGAAGGTTAAATGTATGTTTCCTGCGTTTCGGATGGAGAAGACTGACTTCGTGTTTTCATGTAGTGCTCAGCGCGGCACCAGAATTAACAAGCCGCGTAGCCATCCACATCTGTTTCCAATCCAACCCCAGGTGTCCTAGGGCTATCCTCAAATATATTTTACCAGATCACTTAATCCCCGCTAATTCACTGTAAGATATTTGCTTTTTTATCTCTTTTTCTCTTCTTTTCCTTTGGTCGCACATTCCTGTTCCATACCAGTTACGAAAAAAAAAAAGAGTGAAATCCTTTGAGGTTTAATAATGCCACCCCACAGTTTCCTGGTTAACGCTCAGGTCAGCCCACAAACAGCTGGGACACCAGGGAAATGTCCTATTCTACAACCATTAGGTCATTTCCTGCGCTGTTTCCTTTCAACTCCTTCTGCCAGAAATTACTATTAATGGGCCATTTCCACCGGGCTGTGGGAGTGGGAACTTGTTTTTTTTTTCTTTTCTGATGGACTGCTAATGTATTTTGCAAATGCAGTTGTTGAAAGTGAACTAAAGATGGCAGGAGACACTGCGGAAAGAAGGCTGAGGTCCGCAGCGCACAAGATCTCCTTGCATTTAGGGCGATGGTACTTCTGGGTTTTATAGGACGTTTTTATGGGACGGCTCTTCTAAACGTTTCTAAACAGAGAAAAAAAAAAACGATGTTTTACGAAAGGATAGTAATTATTGACAAAGAAACGTGTTTTTATGTAACGGTCTGATGGAAGGCAGTGTTTGTTTAACATGTATACAGAGAATGAACTGTGAATGTTGGGACACGATGTAAGGATGTGGTAGGATGTGGATTTTCTATATAGGAATGTATAAATATATATACGGTGTACAGGACCGCTGGGATGGGTCCTGCCAGAGAGGCATATATCCCCTACATGCAGGCTGTGTTCCCATTGAGTGTATCCTGGAAGGAGTTCGGAATAGTATTGGTCAGCAGTGGTTGGTTGCTGAACATTGTTTTACTTCAGCTTGGTTATGGGTTCCCGAACTCTGGGATAGGGAGGATGGAACTGGGTGGGCCTTCCTATTTCCCCAACAACATGCAAAGGGTTAACTCCTGTTTGCAGGTGAGTGAAGTGTGTCTCCAGAAAAGGAGCAGAGACCAGTGTGTCAGGGCTCCTCATGGAAGTTGTAGATGGGGCACACAAGGAGTGTGGGGCCCAGGCCTGGTGGAGCAGTTGGTACAGGGGGACACAGGGAGTGGGGGGCCCAGACCTGTTGCTGCTAAGTAGCAGAGTGTAGGACACTGATTTATATTGGACAGTGCAAAGCCAGATGGCTTGGCATTTTCTGGACTTATTTTATTTTGAAGTAAAATGAACCCCTGCGAGGGTAAGTTTTATATTTGGACTGTTTGTTTCACAAATAAATACGGCAGGAGCCCTAAAAGGAAAACAATGTTCTCGATTCCTGTTTTGGGAGCACCGTTTGGAGCTGATCCCCCACAACGGTAATTCACTTTTATTTATATACACAAAAAACACTACAGAGTTCTACCCACTCTGAGTACCAGGGGTCATGGGTGGCACAGGGATTTTAAGGCATTCAAGAATGGGTAAAAGATAGTTGAAAAACACATCAGGTCATACACATATATACTCATTAAGGACTCGCTTTTCAATTTTTACTTAACCCCTATTTCACTAAGACCTCACACACACCCTTTGGGCATTCAATGGCAGCCTCCCTCAGTCCTCCGCTTGCGGCCCCCGAAACCTAACTGTTATTGCATAGGAACTTGCCTGTCCACCGGTCCCCTGCTAACAGGTCCTCACCAGGAATTTCTTAGAGTGGGAAGAGGAGGAGAGGATCCACCAATGATCAGGGGATGATTGTATAATATATATTTGAAGCAAAGGTTATGTGCCCCATAGATATCATCAGAGCCTTTGATTATATCTATAAGGCATGTAACCTATGACGATATGGCACAAAATGTATGGTAAATGACCCAAAATGTGCATTACCATACTACAGTCTTCCTTAATGCATAAAGTGTCATTTAAAACAAGGTTTTTTTATTTAAAAACATTGAAAATAATGTCTTCTAGCTATGCTTCTGTCATTTTTCATTAAAAATGCTTACACAAGTCAGTATAGGTAAAAATGTTATGTGCGGCCCTTTAGTGATCCAGAGGGCCGCACTTGTGGCCCTACATATGAACTTAGTTGGCCACCACTGACTTACACCCTCTGACACCAGTTAGATCACCTGTCATTCTCTTCATCACTCAAAACACACACACTTAATACCACTTCCAGTTGTTATTCTAACCCAGTGGTTCCCAAACTTTTCCTACAGGGCCCCCCTTTTCTATTTAGCAACATTATCAGGCCCCTCTCCCTTTTCAAGCACACAGTACCTTTGTGCCCACCCCCCAGTTTGGAAACTGTTCTAACCCCAACATGTAAAAGGGCTCTATATACACTCTTATCTCACACAACTATTGGGATTATGATTTAATAGCTCTATCACTTTCACTTTCGGGGGTCTTTTTATGGATGGTTTATCTCATGTCTTAAACTTTTAATGTGTTTCCTTTCTTCCCTTTCATCTCTTTTTCACTTCTCTTTCCTTTTCTTTTTTCCAGTCTTCCTTTGGTTTTTCATCTTTTCACTCACATACACACTCATATTGCATCCCTACTTTACTTACAGAATTGGGACCAATGCATTACTATTATAGTGACATGATATTAGGAACATTTGGGAGTGAACATACACCCCCCGTGTTCATCATCTGTGTTGTGTCTGGGGATTGCTCTC